>CM035849.1:267386938-267996938 GCA_020510985.1 Pholidichthys leucotaenia
TCATAGTTTGGGAAAATATTTATTTAAAAAATATGCAATAACTTGAAAATTACAAAGAGTGGCTTCACCAAAATCACCTCACATGCTCCATCTTCTTGTAGTCAGACTACAACACAGAGTTTGGATTAAAGAAATGTTTTCATAGCTTTTGGGAATATTTATTAGGATTAAATTTCAGCATCATCAAGGTTAATGCCACTAAATGCTGCCCAGCCACTAGGGTCTCCTGATAGTAACACTTGTTAGTTGGACCAAAAAAAATATCATAGGTTAGGGAAATATTTATTAGACATGATAGTTAAAAACTTCTAAATAACTGAGTGCAGCTTCACCAAAATGACCTCACATGTCATCCATCATCTGATTATCATACTACATCATTTAGTTTGAGTAAAAAAAAAAAATCATATTTTTTGGAAATATTAATTTGAAATAAAATTCAGTATCTTCTCAGGTATTAAGTGCAGCTTCATCAAAATCATCTCACACATCATCTATCATCTGATGGTCATACTTCATCACTTAGTTTGGCTAGAAAACATTTTTTCATATTTTTTGAAAATATTTATTTGAAATAAAATTCAACACCTTCTCAGGTATTAAATGCAGCTTTATCAAAATCACCTCACACATCATCTCTCATCTACTAGTCAGACTACATCAGTAGACCATTTATTGACACAGAAAAGCACTGATTTCTTATAGAATCGACTCCTGCACTGACAAATAAATCACAAGGATTAATTTTAGCCTGACTCTTAACCTGCTCTGGACCAGGCTAGCCGGTGCTGCACGGTGGCGCAGTGGTTAGCACTGTGGCAGCACAGTTTACCCTCGGCCGGGGGATTGTGGGGATCGTGAGATCATGGGTTCGATCCCTGCCCCCGGCCAACAGTGATCTGTGTGGAGTTTGCATGTTCTCCCCGTGTTTGCGTGGGTTTACTCCGGGATTTCTCCGGTTTCCTCTCACATACCAAAAACATGCAGGTTAGGGACACGGGGCGCTTGCGCACGCAGCGACCGGCAGCTGGTGGCTTGTCACCAGACTGCAAAACAAATCTACCTACGGGTACAAAATAAGTAATAAAAAAAAAAAAAATTAATCTGCTGCAGACAGAGCAGTCCGAACACTTTCAACCAATCAAATAGCTAAGGCATGGGGCTGGTGACGAAGTCACTAGCCAATCAGCAGACATTCCCAATTAGTCCTCCCTGCAGTGGTGGTTTTGGTCTCCAAAACGATTCTCATATTGAAGATTACTCTAATGCTGGATGTGTTTGAATTGAAATTTTTCCTCCAGTCCTCTTTCATTGTCATATCTGGACAAAGTTTCCAACCATGTCCACATTTTCTGTTGGTTCTGAACTGTTGCGCCTTTATTCTGTTATCATTAGTTTGTTGGGTTATGCTCAGGTTCTTAGTTCAGTTATGTTCTCTCCCTGATTCGGTTTATTTATGATTATTGTTTGCATTATTTGTCCTCTCTGTTCTCCAGTGTCCTCTGTCTGCACAGCTCCGCCCATCCTGTTTGTAGCTGTTCCCCTGTTATCTCTTACGTAGTCGCAGCTGTCTCAGTGCAATTATCTCTCACCTACAGTGGTGTGATAAAGTGTTTGCCCCCTTCCTCATTTCTCATTTTTTTGTATGGTTGTCACACTTAAATGTTTCAGATCATCAAACAAATTTAAATATTAGACAAAGATAACACAAGTAAACACAAAATGCAGTTTTTAAATGAAGGTGTTTATTATTAAGGGTAAAAAACAATCCAAACCCACATGGCCCTGTGTGAAAAAAAAAACATCCCCCACCCCATTAAAACATAAATTAACTGTGGTTTATAACATCTTTGGAAAGCTGAATTCAGTTTCTATATTGAAACTGAATTATTATTAATTCAATTTCAATTTCAATAATTAATAATAATTCAATTCTTTATTATTAAGATAAGATAAGATAAGCCTTTATTAGTCCCACAATGGGGAAATTCCAGGATTGCAACAGCACAGGGATAGCAACACTCAGAGCAACAATCAGAAGGCAAGAAAAAAAACAAGCAAGCAAGAGCAGCTAATATACATATGTACATATTACTATAAAATATATATATACACACACACACACACAGACACACAGTGCAGAGCATTGTAGCTGGATGGAATAAATATATGAATATATGAACACACAGTGCAGAGCATTGTAGCTAGATGGAATAAATATGTAAATATATAAACACCCACAGTACGGAGCATTAATATTAATAATGAAATTATCTATCTATCTATCTATCTATCTATCTATCTATCTAGATAGATAGATAGATATACAAATGTGGACAAAATTGTTGGTACCCCTCTGTTAATGAAAGAAAAACCCACAATGGTCTCAGAAATAACTTGAATCTGACAAAAGTCGTAATAAATAAAAATTCTATGAAAATTAACCAATGAAAATCAGACAATGCTTTTGAATTGTGGTTCAACAGAATTATTTTAAAAAACAAACTCATGCAACAGGCCTGGACAAAAATGATGGCACCCTTAACTTAATATTTTGTTGCACAACCTTTTGAGGCAATCACTGCAATCAAACAATTTCTCTAGCTGTCAATGAGACTTCTGCACCTCTCAGCAGGTATTGTGGCCCACTCCTCATGAGCAAACTGCTCCAGTTGTCTCAGGTTTGAAGGGTGCCTTCTCCAGACGGCATGTTTCAGCTCCTTCCACAGATGTTCAATAGGATTTAGATCAGGGCTCATAGAAGGCCACTTTAGAATAGTCCAGTGTTTCGCTCTTAGCCATTCTTGGGTGTTTTTAGCTGTGTGTTTTGGGTCATTATCCTGTTGCAAGACCCATGACCTGCGACTGAGACCAAGCTGTCTGACACTGGGCAGCACATTTCTCTCTAGAATACCTTGATAGTCTTGAGATTTCATTGTACCCTGCACAGATTCAAGACACCCTGTGCCAGATGCAGCAAAGCAACCCAGAACATAACACAACCTCCTCCATGTTTCACAGTAGGGACAGTGTTCTTTTCTTGGTATGCTTCATTTTCGCGTCTGTGAACATAGAGCTGATGTGCCTTGCCAAAAAGTTCCAGTTTTGTCTCGTCTGTCCATAGGACATTCTCCCAGAAACTTTGTGGCTTGTCAACATGCAGTTTGGCAAATTCCAGTCTGGCTTTTTTATGATTTGTTTTCAACAGTGGTGTCCTCCTTGGTCGTCTCCCATGAAGTCCGCTTTGGCTCAAACAACCACGGATGGTGCGACCTGACACTGATGTACCTTGACCTTGGAGTTCACCATGAATGTGTTTAGAGGTTGTTCTGGGCTCTTTTGTTACCATTCATATTATCCGTCTCCTCCTGTGGCCACATCCAGGGAGGTTGGCTACAGTCCCGTGGATCTTAAATCTCTGAATAATATGTGCAACTGTAGTCACAGGAACATCAAGCTGCTTGGAGATGGTCTTATAGCCTTTACCCTTAACATGCTTGTCTATAATTTTCTTTCTAATCTCCTGAGACAACTCTGTCCTTTGCTTCCTCTGGTCCATGTTTAGTGTGATACACACCATGCCACCAAACCAAAACAGCACAGTGACTACTTGTCACCCTTTAAATAGGCCGACTGACTGATTACAAGTTTGTAGACACCTGTGATGTTAATTAGAGGACACATCTTGGTTGAACATGTCCCTATGGTCACATTATTTTCAATCTTTTCTAGGGGTACCATCATTTTTGTCCAGGCCTGTTTCACGAGTTTGTTTTTTAAAGTAATTCTGTTGAACCACAATTCAAAAGCATTGTCTGATTTTCATTGGTTAATTTTCATAGAATTTTTATTTATTACCACTTTTGTCATATTCAAGTTATTTCTGTGACCATTGTGGGTTTTTCTTTCATTAACAGAGGGGTACCAACAATTTTGTCCACGTCTGTATATATATATTAGATTTCAAGTCAAAGTCAACTTTATTGTTAATTCTGCCATATGTACAGCACATACAGAGAATTGAAATTACGTTACTCTGAGACCCACGGTGCAGCAAGGTAAACACTAAGTAGGAAATATGAATATAAAGTATAACATCTAACACCAAACATTAAACATCAAACATCAGTACAAAGAAAACCAACCCCCAACCAGAAGCTAACTAAAAATACTAAGGGTGTGCAAAATAACTAAATGCGATAAAAATTAAGACAGCATGTAGTGACTTAAGGCACATATCAGGGCACATCGATGGTTAAAGTGGCATGTAGTGCAAAGAGAGCACTCCATTGCTGCATAAAGTGACTGGTACAGCCCTGAGATCAGTGTGTGTGCGTGTGTGGGAGTGAACAGTTCCTGGGGACAGCAGAGTTCAGTTGCTGGGGGGGGGGGGGGTGTCAGAGTCCAGGATTTGTGTGGGGGGGGGGGGCGGAAGGGGGAGGGGGAGGCAGAGCAGGGATATATACTGTATATATATACTAGATCCTAATTGTAATTGCATCCACATCAGACTCTACTCATTCTTATACACCAACATCCAAAATATGCCTGAATTTTTTTCATCAAGATTCATTGCAATATTTATCAAAAATTATTTTGAAAAATGATCTATCTTGCAGTGTTACCAAAAGTGACACACACACACACACAAAAAAAAAAATCCTGCATCTGCACCTTTATTCAGGTCAGCACCAAAATTTAATGGAGTCTCGTTTGGACCAAGTCTGGAGGAGGTATGCACTCTCTGAGTGTCACCCCGTTAGCTTTTGAGTTGGGATGTGCTCATTTTTTAGTTTTTACCACTAAATGTTCCTTTTATCTGGTGAATAAAGAAACAACTGTAGTCCCAAAGATGCATATTTAGTAAAGTTTATTTATATCTTGGCCAAGAAGGGAAAAGTGTTGTGCCCTCGCACACAGGTGAGTCACGAGAAGGTTCAGAGTTACACACAGGGCAGAGCTTTAACCAGTGAGACAAACAGATAAGAATTGTTTTGTGACAGCTGAGTGTTCTGTCTTCAAGACTTCATGTAATCAGTTGGCGCCTCGACGTTCCATAATATTTGAGGACAAGTACTGAGAGTGAGGCCAGTTATTACTGAATGACCGGATAATTAAAAAAAATTGAGAACAGTGTACAATTAAGATATGAAATAAAAAGAATCTTGGACAGAAATTAGGCAATAAAATGATGATGATGATGATGATGACGATGAAATAAAAATCTTTATTTCAGTAACATTCCTGTGTTAATTCTTCTTATTGATCAGAAATTGGAGACAATTTAGTTTATATTATCTTATAAAAGAAATATTAAATAATTGCACTTGTATTCACTCAGAGAGCTCTCATATCTTGGAACTTGTGTCTACATTGCTTCCTGAAAGCAGATGATGCATTGCTCATTTTACATTATCGAATAAACAAATTACATTTCTAGGTGCTCTTCATCATTTCTGCTCTGCCACCATTCTAACATGTAGCAGGTGACTAAATTTGCCATTCGTCTTCATTGTATTTTAGTCTTCTAAGAATTTATTATGATTTTTTTTAAAGGCAATGTTACTCTCTGCTGTTAGGGTTGCCTTTTACATTTGATGAACATCGAACGATAATGAGTAAGTAGTTGTCCAACCTGACAATGCTAAAGCTCTTATTGAATCTGGAGCCAAAACTGAATTATTAATGCTTAAGGCTGGCATCACAAAATGACATTTTGAGCTCTAGGGGGTTAATTGACAGTAATTGCATTTGAGCAGTCTTGAAGAATGTCGAGGTAACTACAGAACAAAAACAATGTAATTTAACTTCAGACTTACAGTTTGAAAGAGCTGAAATATTTTCTTTTTCTCCCTGCAGGGGTATGTGAGCAGAGTAGTGATCTGAGTCTGTGTGGGCTCGTCGATGCTGCTCTCCCTCCATCCTCACCTCCACCTGCCGCAGGGACTTCACAACGAGCCTGCCCCACACATCAGAGGACCACCAGTACATCACCGCCAACCCTCTCTCTGCCTATTAACACTGACCCCTCTCTTGGTGTAACAGTGGGTCCCTGCCCTCCCTCTGATGACGCCCCAACTGTAGTCCCCCACCTTCGCCAAGCTCCCACGCCGCTTCCGACCACAGCTGCAAGCTCCTGGGGCCCCACTGGAGACGACCAGAAACCTTCCCTCTCATTACCCGTCGCTCTCCCTCTACCCACTACAATGATGGAGCCCGGCACTGTGTCTACCCTGACAGAGGAGTGTCTCCTTCAGCCTGCCCGAACCTGCATTGGCTGCTTCATTGAAACCCGTGACGCCACTGACCCTAGTTCTATCCAGAACCCATCCCATGACCCCAACACAAACCCCGACACAGAGACTGGGCTGAGTGTGAGAATTGGGGATGTGAGCCGAGAGGACTTCTCTGACATCAACAACATCAGTATCCAGTGCCTGAGCCATGCTGGGGAGGCAGTGAGTCACTATGGAGAGCAGCTTCTGTCTGACCAGCTACTCAGCTTTCCTCTGCCAAAAGCCCCAGGTGTGGGCAAGAGAGTAGATGGAAGCAAAACGACAGAGGACTGTGAGGACCCGGAGGATGATGCAACAACAAAGAACTTGTATGAGGGACTGTTGCTGGACAAAGTTAGCGGAGAGGAGGTTCTGCTGGCTAACGCCGGACAGGACTGGGGCTACTTTGAGTCTTTCATCAGCGAGAGTAAGATGGAACTGCTCGATCTTTGTTCCAAGAACGAACTGTCAGTCAACCTTTTCTCTGAGGAGGACGTTGACAATCTGTTTGACGACGAAGACGACGATTCGACATTAAGCAGTGATGTGTGTTCACTTAAGATTCGTTATGAGTCTTTCCAGGACAACATGAGGGAAAAGACAAACGTGCTCCAGGAGGAGACACAGTTTAACTTCTTCCCCAGTGTCCTGGCCAATTGTGCCAAGAAAGAAGAAGGAGGTGCAGTCTTGAAAAGGAGCAGTGATGAGCTTCAGCCCAAAACTGATGAGCTCATCCTCGAGGTGCAGGAAGGAAAGGCTGGTGACTGCAGCGGCAGGAGCCCACTCGATGGCTCCCAGGGCTCACCCATGTCCACTCCCAAAGTTAACTACCTAATGGACTTCAATTCCACAGAGGAGTCGGGGGAATTCAGTGATGATAGCTCCTGCACCGGCTCCTCATCAGACACCCTGCAGGAGGGCAAATTCAAAAAGGGTCATTCAAAAAGATTCCTCAGCCCCTCTAACCCTCTCAACTATGGCTTGCGCTCCAAGCGAAAGGTTCGATATAGTGATGATTACTTGTATGATGTTGACTCACTTGAGAGTGAGAAAAATGCTGAGAAAAAAGAGAAGGCTCCCGCTGGTCAGAAAGAGGAGGAGGATGTTGACTGGTGCCCCAAAAAACGGCGGAAATCCTGTCGCAAAGAGCCACCTGTGGTCATAAAGTATATCATCATCAACAGGTTTAAAGGAGAGAGGCTCATGTCGGTGAAACTGGGGAAGCTGGACCCCGAGGATGCGACTGTGAGCTTAAATGCAGACACAGTGAGCAAATATGAGACACTGGCTCCTCTGAAGGATTTCTGGCAGGAGAAGCAAAGGGAGAGACAGGAACAGCTTAAGCTGGCTGCCAGAGATAAACAACAACGTGGTTTTCATCTAAACGGACGCCATCACCGCCCTTTTAATTCTAGTCATCCTAAAAGGAAATACAAGATTGCAAACCGGCTTAAGGTTCAGAGGATTCACGCTGTGGAGCAATCAGCAACAGCACAGTGCTCCCCTCTCTCTGATCAGGGCCAGGGAGGTGTCACGAAAGAGGAGGCCACCCCCATGGTTGGACGAATAATAGCAGCCCCAGGCCACCCCGTGACATTAGACACAAATTCCATCATACACACAGTCACAGCCAAGAGCCGCTCCCAGGAGAGAGAGGAGAGGGAGGGGAGGAGATTGGGAGGAAATAAAACAGTCAGGATAAGGAAATTCAAAAGCGAAGCAAGGCTGAGGAGCAAGAAAATGAAAGAAGCAGAAGGAGACGAAAGGAGGAGCGTGACAAATGAAACAGAGGCCTGTGTCACTGCAACACAGATTGAGGACCCTGCTGCTGAGTTAGAAGAGGCAGCCAGTAGCTCCACTGCAGTCAAACCCCAATTTGCTGACAATGCTACCAATGCTGAGGCAAGTGAGGAGAAATTCCCCTTTGTTTCATCCAGCTGTTCACCTGACAAAGCTGTCTCTTCAGAGGAGGTGGAAACGGGCGTCCCTGTCATCCCGGGGGGCTACCTGCAGACCCTGTTAGATGCTACAGACTCCTCCAGTGGAACAGCTATCTCCTATTTCCCTCAGCAGTCCTCTAGGCAGCAGTATTCTCTCGGGTTGTCACTGGAGGAGAAACAGTTTTCCTCTCTGCAACTTGCCCAGAGCTGCGTCCTTTCTCCCCCGTCTGAGTCCGAGCTTCAGCAGTCTCCCCAGAACTGCCCCAGCTTCCCCCAGATGTGGCACCCACAGCTCTGCGCCAGTCACAGCCAGAGCTTTGGGCCTGAGACCCCCAAGGCTCCAATCTTACCCAACAACTTCCCAGCCGCTGTTCCTCTGAATGACAACCTGCCAGTGTCTAACTACAGCCAGCTGAGCCCAGAGGCTGACAGGCTGCTTTATGAGAAGAGCTACCTGACTGAGGCTGGGCTGCAGCCCGGGGCAGATCTGCAAGTGTGCCAGTCTGCATGTGTAGAGGGCCAGGTGCAATACCAGAGAGGGTCGCTGTGCACAGACAATGGGAGGCTCATCAGCTATGACTCAGTGGGCTCTCTGTCAGCGTCCTCCAGCAATTACAGCTCACTCAGCCTCAAGTCTTGTGAGCGAGAGGGTGAGGAGGAGGGACGAGACAGCTTCTTAGCTCACTGCAGCCCTAAAGTGGTGATTCAACAGAGTGTGGATGCCCTTACCCCACTCAGGGAGTCTTCAGACCTGTTGGATATCTCCAACTTCACCCCTGACAAATTTAGACACTCATCATTGTCGGAGCTTTCCCCTCCTGAGACCCCAAATCTGTCCCCCCAGGTGGTTGGCCGTGAGATGAAGATTGCAGGGAATGTTGGAGAATACCAGGATGTGAATGATATGAGTATGGACTGCAATAGAGAAGTAAAGTGGAACTGTGATGTTATACAGCAACAGGAGCACACAGCGAACACGTACACGGTGGAAGACGGACAGTTTCCGCTGCACAACTTCAACAATCAGGAAGTCATAGGCTTAGATAAAAAGGAGCAGACCGAATTTGATGAGCAGACTAGTGAGATGTTAACAGGATCCAAAAACATAAAGTCAAAGAGGAAAAGCAATTGCAAACAAACAGCTGCAGGACAAAGCCCAAAGAAAGTTAGGGCACCCAGAGCTCCCAAGTCAGAAAAGGTCAAGACGCCCAAACAGAACTCTCGCTCCACCAAAAAGATAAAGGCCATGTTGGAGGGTAAGGCAGCAAAGAATCAGGCAGGTAATTGTAGCGCAGGCCTGACTGATGGTAGCAGCACTGGAGACTGGCCTGGCACCGGCTGGTCAGAGAGCAACAGCCTGGTAGGGGATGACCAGAGAGAATTCGAAGAGCCCTCAAATATCCTGTCAAACATTGTTTCTGGCATGGCCGAGGTCCAGAGGTTCATGATGGCCTCCATTGAGCCGCTGTGGAACCCCATGTCCGAGGCCTGCATTCCCTCCGAGGCCAACAGCCTCAATCTAAAGACCCTCAAAATCTTGGCAGGAACAGAAGCAGACTTGAAGAAAAAGGGAGCCGCGCTAGCGGGGGCTGGGAGAGGCAGAAAGGCGGGGGGGAAAGGTGGTAAGAACCAGGCCAAATTCAACCCTTCTCATCCACTGTTCCCTCAGCTGGCTCTGGGCTGTAACATGTTTGACAAACCCAACTTTATTAACCCCGGGCCCGCTCATAAAAAGCTATACCGCCACAAGACGAGTGCAAAGTTCCCACGGATTGAGACACTGAAGGGGAAGCGAGCTGAGAGAGACCCAAATAAGGACATAGCACTGATGACCTCTTTTGAGAAACTGAGGTAATATTTTGTTATCAGCTGCTGTTGTGTCCCCGTTCTCACTCCCTCCACTACCTGCTCAGCCCTCCCTCCTAAACATACCTACACTGACGCTATGCCAGAGCTGCATGAGTTCTACGTTTCTCCCTGACTTACTCCCGCTTCCTTTTAACCCCCTGAAGAGGAAATTAATATCTGCATGAAAAAAAACTTCTTGTACTTTGCAAACTACCTATTGAGTGATTGTGTCAAGCTTGATTGAGATTTGAAACGACCATGGCTGCATTTTTTTCTTGCTTTTGTTGTTTCAGCTTTGTTTGTTCTTCGTATAGTTGTTTTTTGTTTAACTTTTGTCTGGAAAAAAAAAAAAAGAATACGCCTTGAAAACAGTTCTGTCGCCTTTTACAAGGAACTTTGGTTTGTGTGTGTGTGTGTGCGTGTATTTTCTCAGCAAAACTACCCCCCCCAAATTATATATTTATTTCCCTTTTCCCTAAAGATGTAGCTATATACATAAATGCATTGAGTGACATCTACGCACCCCCTCCTCATCTGTTTTTTGTATGCAGAATATGGATGTCCTGTTGTCGCTGTCCTTCATACACTGCCTGGCTCATTTCGGGAGGGAAACCGACAATTAATGAGCCTTATTTAAGCCCAAGACATCTTAAACACACAAGATGGGACCATTTTGTATTGATGACATATCAGACCTTGTCTTTTTTGCCCCCTCAAAGTCGTAATGACACCCCCCCCCCCCATTTCCTTTTATCAAAGCATTTCTTTTTTCCTCCTGGAGTTTAAAGGAACTGGTTATCGAAATTTACATTTTTACGCCTTGCAAATTCATAAAAGCTCCACCCTCAGAGTATTTTTGTCAATGTTGTTGTACAGGGACATGCAATATTTGCAAAAAAAAGAAGATGATTATAATCTTAAAATCAATGTGCCAAAAGTAACAATGCTGTGTAAATGACCTCTTATATATGTGTGAATATTGGCTGTTCCTCTTTTTCTATCCACTGGAATATTGGCTGCTCGGGTTGGGGACTCCTTAGAGAGACTTGCAACTACAGGAATTCTTTATTTGAGACTTTTTCCTCTCTCCTCGCTGATGAAAGGCACCAACAGCTGGCAGTGGTACACCACGGCTCACGAAACCAAATCAGAAAGACTCAGAATTTTCCTCGTTTCCCCCCACTTTGTTTGCCAAATTCAATTTACCTCAACATCGCCTGGCACTGAGAAGCAACAAAAGAGAGGCAAAGGGGAGATCCGCTCTGAAGGCTACTGTAGAGGAAGGAAGTGTAAGAAAATAAAAAGTAAAAAAAAAAAAAAAAAAAAAGGGAGGGATGTTCAAATAAACTGTCTCTGGACCGAAAAGAGTGTAGTACAGATGTCTGAGAGTAAGCAAAGGAAATAATTTGTCATTTGGGGCTGTGCCTCACTGAAGTGCTGTTTGTACTGGAAATTGAAGGTAGTTTATTACTTGTAGAGATTCTGATGCATGCATCAGTTATGAATGAACATTTTTGCAGTAAATGTGAATATGGAAGCAGTTTTCAGTACAATTGGAATCAGTAATCTTGTAAATGAAGGAAAGCATGTCTTCATGTGGGACTCTTACTTATTTAAATAGCAACCTTTCTTTATGGTATCATGGACTTTATTTTTCGACACTGCCATACATTGTACTTTTTACCTTTATTTGCATGCCTTTAGCTGTCATTTCAATTTTGATTGGACAAAACTCCACTAGTAATTACTGCGACCAGGAATTCGAGGTCAAATAAGGCACAAATTACATATACATTGACCCAGTGTGTTGCCAGGCCATTGCTGTTATTATTTTCGGCTCACTCACTACCTCACAGTTCTGAAATAAATGTCAAGAAATCCACCTGAAAACGGACCATACAATCACGTTTAATCAGCCATGAAATGTTTTTGATTGTATCCACCCTAATGAAATTCAGGAGAAATGCACAGCCAATCAGTCAGTTATCTTTTACAAATATGGAGAGCAAGGCCTATATTTTCTTTGTTTTGAACAAAATTATAATTTTTAGCAGAGCTCGCGTGGAGTAATTGATAAAAAAAAAATTGATAAATAGATTGATTATTTGATTGATTTAAACTGGCCTTGTCACACTGGATATGGCATCTGTGACACGCAACTTCTATAAATTGATTGCCTGCATATGGCAAGACTCATAATCAATCATTCTGTCTTTTCTTCTGCTCCTCCCAACCATGATCCTTTGTTCCTTTTCTATAGTGTATCAGGGTTAGGACCAAGACAAGCTGCTGATGGGAAGCTCCACATGGGCTGAGAGCCCATTTAGTCTGCCTTCTCTCATTTCTGCCTATTGTCAAATTGAATGTACTTCTCTAAGTTCATAGTTTTGTTTCTTTTTTCTTGTCTTTCTTTTAAAAATGTGCCACTGTTGAGCTGCCTCATATTAATGGTGCTAAGAAAGCCGACAATTGTTTTCTTTTCTTTTCTGTTTGATTTTAATTTTTTTAAGAGTTAACAAAAAAGAAATGCAAAATAGATTAGGTACCTAACCCTCTTTATGAATGTATATTATAATGTTATGTTTGATGTATTCACTTCATGATTCTTTGACACTGATTGGAATTACTTTTGCTCTTTTCATTAAAAGATTACCGAGCTTTATATATACTGTCTAGAGTTGTTACCAGAAGGAATCTTAATGAACTCTTGACACTACAAAATCTTGTATATTTTTTGTGTGCCAATTTGTAACATATTTTGTAAGTGTATATTTTTCTTAGAAAGTGCTGTGAAGTATTTGTGTGTGTGAGTAACCTTTTATGCGCCTCTGTGGGCAGTGGAAAGGATATACAATGACAAGTTTCTGGTTTTAAAAACCAAAATACGAAAGTATCAACAGAAAAATAGAACTATTTACATTTTGTTGGGAGTTTTGTAATAAGACCATGATCTTGTTGTGGGAGTGTTGTGTTACTGTGCAAAACACAAATAAGCAAAGAAAAAAAAATTAAAACTTGGAAAAAAATATAATTTGTGAACAATTTGCTGTTTTATAGATTTTCATGTAAATTATTTGACTATTATTTTGGGTTTTTCTTTGTTTTGTTTTTGTTTTGTTGTAACTGTTGCAAAGGTTTTAAATATTTGTGATCAAGCCTGTATGGTGATAATGTAATATTGGTAACTTGCTGAGTTTTGTAATAATGTTTATGGAGTAAATATACAAATTAAAATAAGATTTTGAATGCTGCTTTCTGGAGAGAATTTGGCTGTGTTTCTTAAGCTAAATCACCATTAGTGTCACCGCAAACACTATCAGTCCATCATTAGAAAACGTTTAGGATATGTGGATTGAAAAAAAATCCTGTCCATTGGTGTGGTCCCGTTAGCTGGTTGCAAACTAGTGCTAGATTAGTATCTGCTTTTGTTTACATTCTCTTCACCTTTTTCTCCATCTTATTCCCGGGGTGCCGCTGTAGGAACGATTATGGCCAAGCTTCCGTTTTCCACTGACCTAGTGTTAAATCAGTCAGTAAGAGTGGAGTAGTGGGGCATTTAAAATAGCGTTTTTAAAAGTTTTCCAAATTCATTTTAACATATAGTCCACATACGTGTTTTGCACTCAAGTGGCAGCTAATTTCAGCTCTTGTAGTTTTTGAATGTTTTGGCGTAGTTCTGGTACTTGCTGCTGGTGTTCGTGGTTGTGCCATAGACTGTATAAATCGAGGCTTGATTGTTTTATTTATTGGTATCATATAAGTATATAGGAACAATTTACAGGCAAAAACTGGAACGGGTAGAAAACCACAGAAGGCTAAGGCACGTGGAAACGCCGGATTAACGAAGTAGGACTAGATGTGGGGCTCACATCTAGAGACCAAGTGACGCACGTCACCCCAAACTGCGGGGCGGCGTCCTTTAAATAGCACAAGGAGAAATTGTTCAAATGATATCTCGGTGTGGATCATAAGGGTGAAGAGTGAGGATCATATATCAGGATAATAAACAGCTGGGACAAACCACAAAACTAGCAAGGAGAGAAACGGAAGTAAACAAAGGCGACTGTCAAAATAAAAGCACAGGAGAACATGAATACAAAATAAGATCAGACAAAATAATACACAAGGAGAAAATAATAATAATAACCCACCAAGGCAAGGTCAAGATAAAATACACAACCAAGAGATACTAACAACACAATACTAATAAATACTGATGTTGCAAAAGGAGAACTGAAAGTGAAGGTAAGAGTTGACTCATTTCTAAACACAGGAAGATATCATTTATAAGACAGAACAAGATGGCCATAGACACATACTAAAAATAAACAAAGCTATAATAACAAACATAAAATAAACCCATATTCAAATTCAATAATAAACCTGAGATGGGGAAAGTACAGAAAATAATTGGAACAAACTGAAAATATGAGCATGGTTCCCCAGCCGTGCTCAGTATCATGACACATCTATTTATAAATTCAGGCTCTCTCTGTCTGTTTGTGTCTCTGTGCGTGTGTTCCTCAGATACCTCTCAAACCGTTCATCACACTGACCAAAGATTTGAAACGTGATTTGCTGAAGCTACGAGGGTGTGCATCCCCAAATATGGAGTCGCTCAATGAAAATATGTAATTTTTATCAATAAAAGTTTAGTCACCGCTGTGTGACCGCTCTATGTCTTCATCCCCTGGCTTCAAGAAGTGTGGGCAGGGTTTTGGATTGACTCCATGCTCACTGGAGAATACGCTGTATCACGGCCATGCTGACTGGACGATACGTGGCATCACGGCCATGCAGATTGGATAACATAGCATCACCACCTGTCAGTCATCACAACACTTTGCAAACAAAGATTTTAGAAGTGCTTTGCCGCTGAGGTTATGAGGACGTGCATCCATGAGTATGGAGCCGCTATATACCATAAAGTTCCATAGGTTTAATGGATATATTTGCCATAGCAAACACGAGGTGTGGGGGGAGGGGGGCACTGCCGAGGACCCACTGCCAGGGACCTGTGGTGCCACAATGACATCACTGGCACACGGGTAAGGCAGCAGCCGAGACTCCCGTTAACCAGCCAACAACACCGGTGTCCCACCGGGCGCTCCACGAACGTTCGGGGGGAGGCATGCTCAGCCTGCCCGGTCAGTAGTAGACGAAAGTCCCGACTGCTGCTTCATTGTGGAGCGGAATGACCAGACCAACTGCATATTACATGCGAACACATATGCATGCTTTGACTAAACAACAACAAGACGCAAAAATGTCCAAATAATGAAATAAATCATTTTTATTTAAATATTTACTGACAACTGGGCAACACTGATGCAAAACTTGCAGCCAAAGGGATCATTCTGCTCTGTGTGTGTGTGTGTGTGTGTGTGTGTGTGTGTGTGTGTGTGTGTGTGTGTGACACTGGTGAAGGGATTGGCGCTATACTGTGGATGCCCTGAATTTCCCTCTGGTGATCAATAGAGTATACAAGATACAAATACAATAATAATAATCATAATGTTCGGTGTTTTGTACTTATAGTATTGCTAAAATATAAACGGATGCACTATAATGGGTCTCAAATATTTGTAAACGTGTTTTGTTATAGTACTGCATGACTTTATTGACGATACTGGTGGTGGCAGTATAAGGAGTTGTTATGGGAACTCCTTATACAAAGATATAGAGTGATGATAATCAAGTCAGTGGCGGTAATGCACCTGTGAGCTGGTTGCCAACCACCAATCAAATCTAAAAGCAGAAGAAGAAGACTATAAACTACACATATTAACTAAATTATAATGGTGACAACTCCCATTCCCCAAAGTGCAACATACAACATTTATCAATATAACTCATAAAAGATCACACAAATAAGTGATCCGACAAAAAAATAAACAAGCGTTTCTTAAACAGTGGCTAATATTGGATGTCCCATTCATTTCAATTATTCTGTAATTAATATTCACACAGTCAAATATATCTCAGTTCAGTCCCTTTCATATTTGTCAAAGTCTAACATATGTGATTGCACTAGACCCGTGGTGCATGTGTCGGCGTCTGTTCGTAAACTGTCACGACGCTGTCAAAGCGCTATCTTGTCTGTTTTTGTTTGTCGTACTAGCTCCGTTTTAAATTTTTTATCTCTTTAACTGATATTATCTTTTTACTTAGTGTTAGCTTAGTGAATCTGAAAGCCCGATCAAGCACATAGGTGAATCAGACCCCGGGCAGGGCTCGTCACCAGGTTAGGCTAACCTGTTTTGGCTAGCTAGCTAGCCACTTCTGGCCTGAAAGCCATGGCTCCATCCCCTACTTGTGTCAGCTGTGTCTTCCTCTCTAAGAAGGTTTCTGAATTGGAATTGAGACTCTCTAACTTTTATAAGATTCGGGAGGCTGAAAACCACCTGGACACTATTATTTTTGGACGGACATCGGCCCCAGCGACGGACTCGCAGCTAGCAGAGACGGCTACTTACCTGGGTGAAATTAGCACATCGCCATCCACTTCCACCCCTGCTCCGGTCACCTCAGCTGTCCAGGACTCCATCATCAAACACTGGCTTCAGCTCGGAGCTAAACCCAAAGCCCCAGGTGGTTCGTCACAGC
This sequence comes from Pholidichthys leucotaenia, assembly GCA_020510985.1. NCBI lineage: Eukaryota > Metazoa > Chordata > Actinopteri > Cichliformes > Pholidichthyidae > Pholidichthys > Pholidichthys leucotaenia. The sequence goes on from CM035849.1 coordinate 267,403,608, forward strand.
CTCAATGCGCGCCCTGGACCATGGTTGGGCCATATAGCAAACATTGGGGATTGACCAGATATGGCCGCGCCTCCTCCCTTCCCTTTTGCTGGAAAACAGATTCAACATCCTTTCCCTGGAAGATTTCCCCCACCTGGACGTCCATCATCCTCCCATGGCCGCCCCTACTCCTTCAGCAGCGGCTCAAACCTGCAAGCCCCAGATCAAAACTACCTTAGGTGTGCCAAACTATACACCAGCTCCAAAAAGAAGAGAGCGCATCCCCCCTCATCACCCCTGCATCGGCACCCCATGGCCACTGCAGCAACTACGGCAAAATTATCCACCATTTCAGAAGCCACCGACAAAGCCCCCCCAGACGACGCTGGTAATTGGTGATTCAATAATGAGGAACGTCAGAAGCAGGTATTGTGTTACAAAATTTTTTCCTGGGGCTAAAGTGTCAGACATTGAGGCTCTTACCCCTGACCTATTAAATGAATACCCCCACACTAAAACTGTTATTGTGCATGTTGGATGCAACAACATCCCAGATGAAATGTCGGAGATCTTAAAGAGTGACTTCAGGAGCCTTCTGTCCACTCTTATGAACTGTGGCAGATGTGTGATTATTTCTGGGCCACGTGCACCTTTTAGAAGAGGTTGCAATTATTTTAGCAGAACTCTTAGCCTTAATACCTGGTTGTGTTCAACATGTCCTACTTTTAACATTGGTTTTATAGACAATTTCAACCTGTTTTGGAACCTCCCACCATTTATGAGGCCAGATGGCATCCATCCAAATAGACTCGGTGCACGTGTTCTAAGGGACAACCTGTTTTCATTCCATTCAGCATTTTTTAGTACAGTAACTGAAAGTTGGTATGTTAACTCTCCCCAAAGTACCAAAGTCTGCCAACCAGCCCTTTTTTGCTTCCACTTCTCATATTAATCCTATTTATCCAAATAATTCTCACTGTTTAGATTAGTCTTCAATTCATAACCCCATAGAGATTGTGTCTGTCTCCCGTTATCCAAAACATTATAACCCAAGACAAATACAACATAACTTGATAAATACACGCCTCTCTGCAGCAAATCTTCATCCGCCACCCCTCAACTTAGCCCTTGTCTTCCCCGTCAGAGAATCACTGTCTGCTCCCTCCAAAGTTAATAAAAATATAATGTATAAGCATCCCAAAATGATTAAACAAGCAGTTGGCAAAACTCAAATTAAACATCAAGTCTCTAAATTTAATGATTTGGCATCTTGTCCTTTTTTTTTATCACCCTTTATTTTCATTCAGCCGTACAACCAATCATGTACAGCAGAACGAGATTGTGCTTTACCTATCTACAGTGTAAATCACACACACCCCAAGTGCAGAATCAGAGGGCCGCTGCCATGCAAGGCGCCGCCACAGAGTTCCCTCCTCCATTCCATTTATTGCTGAGCACCAAGCTGGATGGCAGGAAGTTCCACTTTTATATGGTCTTCGGCATGACCCGGCCGGGATTTGAACCCCTGCCTCCCGGGTGTGGGGCGGATGCTCTACCAACTGAGCCACCACTCCGGTCCTCATAATTTAAAAATTAAATGAGGTTTGTTAAATATTAGGTCTCTAACTCCCAAGTCTCTGCTAGTCCATGATCTGTTAATTGATCATCAGATTGATTTAATATCCCTTACAGAGACATGGTTAGGGCAAGAGGATTATGTTGGTTTAAATGAATCAACGCCCTCTGGTTATTTAAACTATCAAAATCCCAGAAGTTCTGCTCATGGAGGAGGAGTAGCGACAATTTACCATTCTAAATTACTAGTTATCATTCATTCATCTTCTTCCGCTTGATCCTTTTCGGGTCGCGGGTTAATGTAAAGCAAAAAACATGTTTTAATTCCTTTGAGGGCCTGGTCCTCAGTATTGGGCATGCTAGCAATTTTAGGTTAAACCCAATTTTCTTTGCCATAGTTTATCATCCTCCCTCAGCCTACTCAGAGTTTTTATCCAAATTTGTTGAATTCTTAGCTGATTTAGTGCTGAAATCTGATAGAATAATTATAGTAGGGGATTTTAATATACATGTAGATGTAGATAGTGACTGTCTTAATAAGGCATTTAATTCAGTATTAGACTCAATGGGGTTTGTTTCTATGACTGCCTTCTATCATTTGCATAATATTGCCAAGAATAGGAGCATCTTGTCTCATAGTGATGCTGAGAAACTGATCCATGCTTTTGTTCGCTCTAGATTACATTATTGTAACTCTTTATTATCAGGTTGTCCTAAAACATCTTTAAAAAGTCTTCACTTGATCCAAAATGCTGCTGCAAGAGTTTTAACAGGTATTAGAAAGAGAGATCATATTTAAGTTTAAAATCCTTCTTCTCACTTACAAAGCTCTAAACAATCAGGCCTTTTTATTATTTAAAAGATCTGATACTACCCTATCATCCTAATAGAGCATTACGCTCCCAATAATACCTAGAATCTCCACAAGTACAATGGGAGGCAGAGCCTTCAGTTATCAAGCTCCTTTCCTGTGGAACCAGTTACCAATCTGGATTCGGGAGTCAGACTCGATCTCTGTTTTTAAGCATAGGGTAAAAGTCTTTCTTTTCGATATAGCTTATAATTAGGAGGGATCATGTGTCTCTAAACCCTCCCTTAGTCTTGCTGCTAATAAATATAGACAGCCGGGGGACCTCCAATAATGTACTGGGCTTCTCCCCTTTAATGTTTGCTCTCTACATGTCTGTTCTTTTCATCTTCTCTATCCCCTCACCCCCCAGCCAGTCGCAGCAGATGACTGCCCCTCCCTGAGCCTGGTTCTGCTGGAGGTTTCTTCCTGTTAAAAGGGAGTTTTTCCTCTCCACCGTCGCCAAGCGCTTGCTCACAGGGGCTCACCTGATTGCTGGGGTCTTTCTGCAGTTGTGGGGGTTTCCCCTACATTTGAAAGTGCTATGAGATGAGTGTTGTGAAATGGTGCTATATAAATAAAGTTGAATTGAATTGAATATAGGCTACACCTCTGTATTCCACTTTCAAACACAGCTTATGTTTGGGCCTATAAAGCCTGATTGGGCTACCGGTTTCAGACGGGAATACTTGCTTTCTATGGGCATGCACTAGTAAGAAGAAAAACAAAAATCACTTGCATATGGAGACAGTCTTGAAATGTCAGATACTTGAGTGCCGAAAACAGTCACATCAGTGTTTAAATCAATTAATAATGTTAAAACTGAGCATCTTTTATTTTTTTTTTTTTACCATACTCAGATACTGTACCTGACAATGAGTGCTGTTTACTTCATGTAATATTCTACTTGTGCAAAAATGAAGAAAATGCAGTACATACCAATGTGGCTCTGTGGCATGTTTTTGTTTTTTATCAGCACCAATATGATGTCCGTCCTTTGCCACCTAAAAGTAGCTTGGTGGCTAGCAATGAGCACTCTAGTCTATTGTATGTCTGTGCTCTGGATACTGTTATGTCTTAATAATGAGAGAGCTGAGCCACATTGAACCAAGCAAGGAACTATACTTTATTCAGACAGGCACAGATTAAACATGCCGGCCGAAGCCCGCCTGACATCATCACGTCCATACCCCGGCGTCGGCTACAGCAAGCCCCAAGGGTCAAATCCCCACATCATACGCCCCCCATTTTACAAAACATGAAAAGCTCCCAAGAAACCCCCCCCCCCCATTAACAGTAGCATAAAAGAACCCCACAGAACACATGCAATACATACAGTGAATGAGTTCTTCTTTTTTTTTTTTTTTTTTGAACACACATCAGAATCAGAATCAGAATCAGAATCAGCTTTATTGGCCAAGTATGCACAACACATACAAGGAATTTGACTTTGGCTAAAAACTTGCTCTCGTTGTTCAGGTGGAGGATTTAAATAAGGATTCAATGACAACAGAGTATGTACAGTAAATTACAGTCTGTCCACGTTTCTATAAAAGGATGCAAATATATACAGGAATATATGCAGTTATTTACTCAGACTAACCACACTTTGCAGAAATATATGAAAAAATATACAGTCACACAGTATTTCAATGTGAACTCAGATTCAGTGATATAATGTGAATGAAGTAAAAAGCAGTGTGAGAGTTATGTGCAATGTAATAATGGATGAAAAGTCATGAGTACAGCAACAGGTAGGACTAGGTGAATGTTAGGAGTTCATCAGAGCGATGGCTTGAGGAAACAAACTGTTCCTGTGACGGGTGGTTTTGACCTTCAGTGATCTGTAACGATGACCAGAAGATAGAAGTTCAAACAGTTTGTGGCCGGGGTGTGATGGGTCAGCACAGATGTTTCCCACCCGTTTCCTGGTTATGGACCGATATAAGTTCTCAATGGAGGGTAGGTCAGTACCAATGATCCTCTCCGCAGACTTAACGATCTGCTGCAGTCTGGTCTTGTCCTGTTTAGTGGCAGATCCAAACCAGACAGTGATGGAAAAGCAGAGGACAGATTGGATGATGGCGGTGCAGAAGACAACCAGCAGCTCCTGAGGCAAATCAAACTTCTTGAGCTGATGCAGAAAAAACAACCTCTGCTGGGCCTTTGTCCGGACAGTGTCTATATGGGAGGACCACTTCAGGTTCCGGGAGATTGTGGTACCCAGAAACTTGAAGGAGTCCACAGTGGACACTGTGCTGTTGAGGATGGTGAGTGGGGGGAATGAAGGGGGGTGTCGCCTGAAATCCACAGTCATCTCCACTGTTTTGGCTGGGTTAAGTTCAAGATGGTTCTGGCTGCACCAGAGGATCAGCTGCTCCACCTCCCGCCTGTATGCAGACTCATCATCATCCCGGATCAAACCGATGACTGTGGTGTCGTCCGCAAACTTCAGGAGCTTCACCGAAGGGTCCTCTGAGGTGCAGTCGTTGGAGTAGAGGGAGAAGAGCAGTGGGGAAAGGACACATCCTTGGGGGGCACCAGTACTAATTTTTCGGGAGCTGGATGTAAATCTCCCTAGCTTCACCTGTTGCCACCTGTCAGTCAGAAAGCTGGAGATCCACTGGCAGGTGGAGGGGGGCACCTTGAGCTGGAGGAGTTTCTGATGAAGAATGCCTGGGATGATGGTGTTGAACGCTGAGCTGAAGTCGACAAACAGGATCCTGGCGTACGTCCCTGGGGAGTCGAGGTGTTGCAGGATGTAGTGTTGTCCCATATTCACTGCATCATCCACTGACCTGTTTGACCGGTAGGCAAACTGCAGTGGGTCCATCAGGGGGCCTGTGATGACCTTCAGGTGGTTCAGCACCAATCTCTCCAAGGATTTCATGACCACAGAGGTCAGGGCAACAGGTCTGATAGCACAATGGCTAGTAGGCTAAGTGGGTACCTGGGTACCTGGGTAGACTGCCAGGATATCCTTATGTGTTGGAGCGGATTATTCTGCCGCCCATGACCAACACGCTTCAACTAATCTGTTTGTACCACTAAGTCATCAAGGTATCTGGGCCTCTGACGTGTCCTAGCCAAGCCCCTCACCAGAGGAGGACCTGCTCCAGGTTCCGTTGGCCACCCCTAAGAGTCCCCAACACCCCTATCAGATAAGTCCCAACCCTCATCAGTCCAATCTGCCACAGCTCCCGGACCCTGTGCAGGCAACGACCTCCTGAGTCGGCTGGAATGGCACCATGACCCATCCTAGAGCTCGAATGTGTCCCGGCCCAGCCGCCTCATGATCTCTAGGGGCCCCGTCCAGAAAGGCTGCAGATTATGTGTGCGATTGCGAGGCTTAAGCCAGACCTGGTCCAACACATTGAGTCCATGGGCCTTCGCCCTGTGCTTCCTGTCGAAACGTCGTTTCATCTTCTGCTGTTGGGCAACGGCCCAGCCTTGTGGAGGGTCTGTGTTCCCCAGAAGGGGAGTTGCAGGGGGCCTCAGTCGGTCCAGGGGCAGGTGGAATTCACGCCCCACCATGAGTTTCGCTGGGAAGCACCCTGTCGTGGTGTGGGCCGTTGCACTGTAGTGGAGGACCGTGTTCTGGAGGGCGTCAGGGAACGCAAAGCTGTCCACCAAATGGGCTCTCAGACTGTTTTTTTAGAGTCTTGTTGAAACGCTCCACACTCCCATTGGCTTGGGGGTGGTAGAACGTAGTTTTGATGTGCTCCACGCCCCTAACCCCCCAAAACTCCTCAAACCCCCCAGAGGTGAACTGTGGGCCATTGTCTGTAGTGATGGCATCCGGGACCCCCCATCTGGAGAACAGCGACAAGAGGAAACCTGTAACCACATCCGTCGTGACCGAATTAGTGGGTAGCACCTCCAGCCATTTTGACAACAGATCATATACCACTAGCAAAAAATGGCTGTTTTGGGTTGCCGTAGTTCACCGCAAATGTCCAATTGGATGTGCTTCCAAGGGCCCTCTGGGTATGGTAATAGTCACGGGGGGGGGGGGGGGGGGGCGCCAGTCTTTCTGCTTTCCAAGCATGGAACACAGTTCTTTACCATAGTTTCAATGTCCTTGTCAATACCAGGCCACCAACCTGAATCCTTGCAATGCTGCTTCACCCTGATCACACCCAGGTGACCCTCGTGAAGCATTGCCAGAATTCGTGATCTCAGAGACACCGGGAGCAATGTGCAGTGTCCCCTTGCCACACACACCCCATTCCAGCAATTCAGTTCATCTCTGAACAAGTGAAAAGGTATCATATCGCCCTGTACTTTTGTAGGCCAACCCTCTCTGATAACCAAGCATAGTTGTAACAACGTGGGGTCCTGTTCCGACTCCACCTGAAGCTCCTGGAGGGACACCATGTCCGGGAGGGGTCCGTGCAGCACGTTGACCAGATCTGCCTCTGTGGGGTTGGCGTCGTCCGGTTGTGTGGTGTTGGCCATGTCGTCAGCGCCCAATGGTCCATTTGTCACATATGTGTATCATCCCGAGTACACACACTTTTTAACTGTACTGGCCAGCCGCATCCCACCGGGAGATTTGAACTCACGCCTCCCTCTCCGGAGTCCCGCACTCTACCTGTGTCGCCAATAGGGTCAACCCCCTTGGCAAGCCAAGTGGGCACTTATATTGATTCTGTTACACACTCTCCTCTGATTTTTGACATCGTCCCCTGATGTCAACGCTGCATTACAGCTTGGGAACTGCTACGCTGCCAGTACATCCCGGACGAGCCCCCAAATGTCACATATGTGTATCATCCCGAGTACACACACTTTTTAAAGTTTTGTTAACACCCAGGAGGGCGAAGGGGGAGGAAGGATGAGGAAGCCAAGCTGTCAGACTTTGCAGCGGCTTTTATTGACTCTACCAGCACACACGGCTCGGCACACACTTACACAGCACATCGCTTAACACCATTTTCTTTTACACTCTTTCCTCTGGAACACTCGCTACTCTTCTTCTCTTGTTCTCTAATACTGTACAGCGTCTTATCACTACTGAGCGCCACCTCTGGTGTAGAAACGCTACTGCTTTCACTGACAGTTTACATCGAACAGTTCATATTCATTCCTTTAGTCACATCCCCTATAAATGCTCCTATTTACCATTAATATTTAAATTACAGTCTTTTAGGTACATTTATTAGGAATATTTACTGTATATTAACCATTAGCATCTAATCAACACTGTTTTCTGGGGGTTTCTAGAGGTTGTCCAAAATTGACTTTTTTCCTACACTCGCCCCTCAAAAATTTAATGTCGTCCCGACATTACACCTTTCTCAAAACTACTGTTTTTTTTTTCTCTTTCAGTCCACTTTTGGTAACCATGTATCTCATGTAAGTAGGGTATTACTAAACAGGAGTCAGAGTTCATTAAAGTCCATAAAGATGCAAACTGGTAATTGTCCATAGTACAGCATGTATCTCCTATTCCATGCAATACATTTGCAGAAGAGGTTTTTGTGCACGATAACCATCAACCGCTCCATCCATCATGGTGGGTATCTGCATCTTTCCTGAGAGTAAGGGTACTCAATCTAGTCATAGCCTACCAAATAAACCCTTGTGTAATGCCTGTGCCTTAGTAACACACTGAAAATCTCTTTTTTTGTTTTTTAATTTTTTTTCTCCTTTTTTTCTTTTTTATCAGCCATCACAGTAACTACCAAGTTACTTTTCAAAACATTCATGTCTGAACAATGGTTATCTTTAGCTTCTACACATTTGTTCTAGACAGATGAAGTGCAAGGTTGGCCTAACTTTTCATAAGTAAATCTCAATGGCTGTTTTCTTATTCTTGAAGGATACGTTTTAGCAGGAAACTCGTCAGGTTCCTCCTGGTCACTGGAACTGGACTCCGACACCTCATCACCCTGGTCCTGGTCTGCCTCAGCTGGAGCTGGGACCACCGGATTGTTGACCTCTGGTGCCAGCTGCACCTGCGTGACGTCATCTGGGTCCTGGTCCTCATCCTCCGGAGTAGTGTCACTGTGCGGGTAGAACTCCGGTGCATCGGCTCTCAGTGGACGGTGATTTTGATCCTTCCCAGCTCGTAATCCGATTATGGCACTCCAACTCTCGTCATCTTCATCATCCGTGTTGTTTTGTCTGTCCACATGCCTTTGTCTTTTAGAGTCTCTTTCTCTTGTTTGATTAGAGGCATGCTTCACTGTTTCCATGGACAGAAAGTCACAGGGTAGCAAAAGGTTTCTGTGCATGACCCGAGTGCGTCCCTTGCCATTTTCAGGTCTGATTTCATATACTGCTGGGTACTTCTTTTGGATCACGACATACACCTTGTCTTCCCAGTATGATCTTAATTTTCCTGGCCCACCTTTTTCGGTCAAGTTTCAAACCAATACTCTGGATCCAGGGGACAACTCAGCACTGTGAACCTTTTTATCATAACGGGCTTTACTTCACATCCCTTCTTTGTTTGTTGTTTTAGAAGCGAGTTTGTAAGCTTCAGTCATTGTAGCTCTCCACTTTTCAGCATAGTCCTGCTGAGAAACACTCTGCTCTCTTGTTGTGAGGCCAAACATTAGATCAATAGGCAACTTTGGACTGCAGCCAAACAACAGAAAATATGGTGCGTACCCCGTAGCCTCACTACGTGTACAATTATAGGCATGAACCACTTTTGCCAGAGAGGACTTCCAGTCTTCCTTGGCTGCTTCAGGCAAATTTCTGAGCATTGCCAACAGTGTACGATTGAATCGTTCCACCTGCCCATTCCCTTGGGGATGGTAGGGCGTTGTTCGGGACCCCTGCACACCACTGTACTCTTGGAGTTTTGCAAAAAGCTTATTTTGGAACTCTCTACCCTGATCATGATGGAGTCGTGTGGGGAAGCCAAACTTGAAGGCAAAATCTCCAAAGATCTTCTCAGCAGCGGTGTGGGCGGCTTTGTTACGACATGGGTAAGCCTGGGCAAAATGAGTGAAGTGGTCCATTAGAACCAAGATATACTCATATCCTCCTTTGCACTTCTCCAAATGCAGGAAATCCACTGACACTAATTCAAATGGGTACGTGGTGACAATGTTAGTCAGTGGTGCCCTTGTTATCTTATTGGGACGTTTGTTCTTCAAACAACTGCAAACTTTAGTGATGTAGTGCTCCACATCTCTTTGCATATGAGTCCAATAAAAACGCTCTCTTATCAAGTTCATCACTCTCTCTACCCCTAAATGGCCCATGTTTTTGTGGAGCTCTTTGAACACGAGCTTGTGAAACTTCTGGAGTAGGAGTAGCTGGTCATGTGTTGCCGTTCTCCTGTAAAGCAGTCCATCATCTTCCAAGTACAGCTTGTGTTTTTGCCTGACAAGAGCTGCAATTTTACTGTTCTGCTGCTTTACACTTCTTGGCCACTGTTTTGACAACACATAGCACAACACCTCTCCAATCACGGAGTCTTCTTCTTGAGCTCTTTTTAGATCAGTCTTTGATATTTCAGCTACAGAGCTGGCTTCTTGATCTGCTTCACTAATGAAAGTAGAAATGGTGACTGGGCAGAGCCATGGTTCATTTTCTTGTGACTTTACCTTGACTGCCTGTGTCACACAATTCATCACATCAGGATCAACATTTTGTGTACATCTGTTCATGTACTGCTCCATATCTAGAGGCATACGTGAAAGTCCGTCTGCATCTCTGTTTGCTTTTCCAGGGCGATACTTAATCACAAACTGGAAATCAGCTAGTTCTGCTACCCACCTCTGTGTGGTTGCATTTAACTTTGCGGTGGTGAGCACATACGTTAGGGGATTATTGTCCGTATAGACAGTGAATGGTGGAGAATAGTACAGATAATCCCGAAACCTCTCACAGATGGCCCACTTCATGGCAAGAAACTCCAGCTTCCCTGAATGAAGGTGGTAGTTCTTCTCTGGATCTGACAGTGTCCTGGAGCCATACGCTATCACCACCAGTTTGTCTTGTTGTCGCTGGTATAACACCGCTCCAAGCCCCTCCTGTGAAGCGTCACAGTGCAAAATGAAGGGTTCCTCAAAGTTCGGGTAACCTAACACTGGGGGTTGGGTGAGAAAGTCAACAAGCTGACAAACTACTGCTTGATGTTCTGGGCGCCACCTGATCACATGGGATGAGGGTAAGTGGCCACCATCGTTCTTTTTGACATGTTTCTTCAAATTCTTCTTTGCTTTATCTGTGTGATTGTTAGCAAGAAGGTCGTAAAGAGGCTTTGCTATACGGGAGAAGTTTGGGATATAGCTACGGTAATATGAAATAAAACCTAGCAATTTCCTTAGCTCTCCAACAGTGGAAGGTTGCTGCTGTTTGAGTGTCTGCACTGGGGCAATGTCCGCAGGGTCCATGGTGTAACCCTGTCCTGTTACCATTTTACCAAGGAAACGTACCTGCTGCTTGAATAACTCACATTTCCGGGGAGTCAGCTTCACCCCATGGCTTTGATAGCGGTGCAGGACGCTTCTCAGGTCTCGCAAGTGGTCTTCAAAAGTCTGTGAATGAACAAGGTTATCATCGAGGTAAGGCAGACAAATATCATCCCTCAACCCCCACAAGCACTCCTCCATAGATCTTTGGAATGCTGCTGGTGCTGAGGACAAACCAAATGGAATTCTTACCCACTCAAACAAACCCCAGGGAGTGATAAATGCAGTGAGGGGCCTACTTGACTCTTCCAGGAAACCCTGGTGATACGCCTTCCCTTGGTCGAGGACTGAAAACCACACACTCCCATTTAGACTGTTTAGTATATCTTGTATGCGGGGAATTGGGTGTCTGTCAGGGATAGACTTCTTGTTCAACTCTCTAAAGTCGCAGCACAAACGCAGACCTCCATCTTTCTTTCGCACACAGATGACTGGACTGGAATACGATGACTTGGATTTGGTGATCCAGCCCCTGTTAAGCAGGTCTTCTAAATACTCCTTTACTTCTTTATGAAGTGGTTTGGGAACAGAAACATAATTTCTTTTGACAGGATCGTGATCTTTGAGTCGGATCTTCAACTGTAAAGAGGGAATTGTCCCTACATCATACTCATCACGGGAAAACGCTTGCCGTTCCTCCCGTAAGAGCTGTTTTACTTGCTCTTGCTGTATGGGCGAGAGATGATCAAGGGGAACTGGAGGGTCCCACATGTCCATAGTCTCTTTGACAGCACAGTTCATCTCGGTCTCTTTATTTCTTCCTGTTTCACTCGTTGTCGGGTCGACTGTCGCTTGGTTTACAGCAGGGGGTCTAATGTCTGCCGGGTAAGCAGTTTTAACTCTCTGTGTTTCCCCCAAAATGGTCTTAGCGGGCAGCTGGATATCACGGGACATACTGTTTGTTATAGGTATTTTGAACATAGATCGCCTCCCTTTCCATAACTGCACCAACCCACTTTGCATCTGCAAACCCTCTGGTAATTGGGTGTACTGACTCGGCTCAAATAAGACGTCTTGTGTGTCTGGAAGTGAGCCTGCTCTGACACAACTTTTGACTGCTTTGGTTTGGCCAGCAGGGATGGTAACCAACTCACTGCCAACTTTTACCATTCCTTCTCCTAGCCTATCCTCCTCACTTTGCATCACTTTCAAAAATACCTCTGTTTTCTTACAGTCAAATGAGAAGGCTGCACTAACAGCTTCACTGATGGCACAAGGGGGTTTAATGCCCATCTTCAGGACATGGTCAATCACGTTGAACCCAATGATAGGCGGCTCTGCCACTCCATCCTCCTTCACCACTAGCACAGGAACTAAGAGTTCCACCGGTGGGCGACTAACTGTCGGCAGCTTGAAAGTGACTTCGACCCACCCTGAGAATGGAATCGGTGTCTGGTTCACTGCCCTCCCATTCAGAATACTTGGACCCACCAACTCGGCTAAGTCTCTGACGGTGGTGTGTGGCAGGTGCTCCTGTCTCCAGGTGTCATTCATTAAGCAGACCTGTGACCCTGTGTCCCACAATGCTTGTGTCTCCTTGTCATCGAGGAAGCAGGTGATGACATATTTTTTCCAACCAAATTGAGTAACTGTAATTGGCGATTAGGGGACAGTAGATTAACACGGACCGTTTTTTCAGGAGGTGCCTCGGCCTTAGCTACCAGCCTTGCTTCTAACCTCCGAATACTGTCAGTAACTAGCTCATACAGTTCTTGTGTGTTAGCTTGTTCTGATGTGGTTGCGGCTGTATTGGCCGCCGTGTCTACTTGCCCTGTTCTTCTTCCGAGTCTCCTTCCTATCCGACATTCCCTTGACATGTGGCCGCTGATTCCACATCTGAAGCAGTGGTCGCATTGGTCGCCATTGCTGGTGGACTGACATCTCTTGCAGCCACGTGTCCTCCTAGCTCTTTGAGCGTGAGGTGCTCGGGGAGACTCACGTATGGCCTTCTTGATCTCCTCCATGTCACTCTTCAGCTGCGTGACTATGTCCAGGAGCTCAGATTCCGTACGGGTCACTGTGCTTTGGGATTTAAGGATGTTACCTTTTGTCGATGGTAGGGGGCGCTCTTGGCCATCCACTTCTGCCTCTGTTGCATACTGACCCGTCAGATTTTCCACTCGGCATTCTCGAACTTTTGGTTCTTTTATGTGCCTTTTAAATTTCTGGTGCCGTTCCCATTCAAGACTGGCTGCTGCATTCATCTTTGAAATCAGTAGCTCGTCGGTGCCGGCAGGATCCTCCAAATAGCGCTTCAGTTGATACTTCACATCAGCACTGATCATTCCTGTTTCCACCGCCCTCAGAAACTTCCTCTGAATAAGATCAGAACTAAACTGCTCTTCAGTGCCAGGCTCTCTGGATGCTGCTAAAAGTCTTTCCTTTAGCTCAATGGCGCGAAACAGGAAGTTCTGAGGTGACTCATTACTGTCTTGTGTGAGGTTTATCAGACGATGATACAAGTCAGTGGAACTATCCTCTTTATAATGTCCTCGCAGGATTATGCGCAGTTGTGGCAGTGTGAGATCTGACTTAATCTCCAGCATAGCGCGCAAACTCAATCCAGGACTCACTGCTCTGACAACAGCCTCAATTATCTCAGCCTCACTGTGCTTTTTCTTTAAGCCCATATCGATCTGGTGAGTGAGATTGGAATAAGACAACTTGTCTTTTTGGCCCCTCTCCCCTATCTGCCCATTTATCTTAAACTCCCGTTTAATGATCACTTCTGGCAGTAGGGGCGCTGTGGGGACCGCGGGCTGTGGCACAAAATGGCGGCTCTGTGGCTGCGCGGCCTCGGGCTGTGTCACAAAATGGCGGCACGGTGGCGGCACGGCCTCATCATCCGTCAGCCTTATTATTTCCTCTTCAACCCTTTTAGCTGAATCAAGGATACTTTCATGCAGAGCGGCATACTGGCTCTGTAAACCGGCTAGTGCCTCTGTCTCCCGGCTCATGCCGGCCGCTGTCGCTGCCTGCGTCAACGGTTCGCTTAGCTTAGCTTCGGTAGCACATGCTATTAGCTTTAGCACAAACTCACGGGCTACATCCTCCTCTTCGCGTTCAATGATTTTCTCCACCTCCTCGATTAACAGTCGTATCAGCGTGTACTTCTTAGACGGCTTGGCTGGGCTTATCTTTGCAAATAAACAGACCTCGTTTAGCTGTTCGGCCCATAACGGCACCAAGGCCTCGCTTAGCTTATCTTGTAGCTGCTCCAGCTCCATCGTTACGGCCTTTCTTTTTTTTTTATTTGCACACTCACCGTCTCAGACACGACTGAACCATCCTCTGCTACCAAGTTTTGTTACACCCAGGAGAGCGAAGGGGGAGGAAGGATGAGGAAGCCAAGCTGTCAGACTTTGCAGCGGCTTTTATTGACTCTACCAGCACACACTTACACAGCACATCGCTTAACACCATTTTCTTTTACACTCTTTCCTCTGGAACACTCGCTACTCTTCTTCTCTTGTTCTCTAATACTGTACAGCGTCTTATCACTACTGAGCACCACCTCTGGCGTAGAAACGCTACTGCTTTCACTGACAGTTTACATCTAACAGTTCATATTCATTCCTTTAGTCACATCCCCTATAAATGCTCCTATTTACCATTAATATTTAAATTGCAGTCTTTTAGGTACATTTATTAGGAATATTTATATTAACCATTAGCATCTATTCAACACTGTTTTCTGGGGGTTTCTAGAGGTTGTCCAAAATTGACTTTTTCCTACACATTTGCTGTGTGAAATGGCATCCATAGAGGTAAATGTGCCACCGCTCACATGCCCAGACACAAGCGAGTGCCTCCCTCTCACCCACAGCATATTTCTGTTCGGCCACTGAAAGGGACCTTGACGTGAACGCCACTGGGTGCTCGATGATGTCTTCTACTTGAGTCATAACCACCCCCACCGCTGAACCAGATGCGTCACAAGTCACAAAAGTTGGCCATTTTGGATCAAAGTGGGCCAACATTGGAGGGGAGGGGAGTTGAGACTTCAGCCTAGCGACCGCCACTGAGCAGGCTGGCGTCCACTGCCACGATGCGTCCTGCTTCAGAAGGGCCCGGACGGGTTCGATAGTCTCGAATAATGGGGAATAAAATGCCCGTAGAAGTTCACCATGCCCAGGAACGAGGAGATTTGTGTGGGTGTCGTGGGGTCGGAGAGACGCAGGACCACCTCCACGTTCGAGTGCAGGGGACTCAGGCCTTCGGCTGCCAGCCAGAATCCCACAAACTCTATGGAATCCACCGCGAAAATGCACTTTTCCCCGTTCAACGTGACTCCATGCTCCAGCAGCACCTCCATCACTCATCTCAGACGACTGTAGTGTTCTTCCCGCGACGTGCTGTGGACCACGATATCATCCAGGTACACCACTACACCCCTGAGGCCGGCCAGAATTGTGGACATAACCTTCTGAAAGCAGCTTGGTGCTGGGCTCAGACCAAAAGGCTTGCGGGTGTACCTGAAAACGCCCATGTGGGTCACGAACGCCGTCAGGTTCCTGCTGGCTCGGTGGAGGGGCACCTGCAGATAACCTTGGCAGAGATCCAGTTTTGTGAACACCCTTGAGCCACTAGACGCTGCGGTGAGTTGCAGTGAGTTCCTCCATCGTGGGGAGCGGGTATTTATCTGGGACAATTGCTTTGTTAACCATCCTGTGGGGGCGGCTGTGGTGCAAGTGTAGTGTGGTGGACTACTGATCACAGGGTGAGGGGTTCAATTCCTGCTCTGTCTGCAGTTTGCATGTTGAAGTGTTTTTGAGCAAGACACTGAACCCCCAGTTGCTCCTGGTGGGTCAGGCCAGCGCCAGTGTATGGCAGCTCTGCTGCCATCAGTGTGTGAATATGTGCGTGAATGGGTGGATAGCAGGATCTGTAAAGCGCTCTGGTCATCCAGAAATGAGTAAAATGCGCTATATAAGTGAACGCCATTTACCATTTACCATTCTGAGGTCAATGCATGGCCGGATGCCATCCGTCTTCTTCTTGGCCACCACAATGTTCGAAACCCATGGCGAGGCATCCACTTTCTCAATGATGCCGGTTTTAAGCAGTTTATTCAGTTCCGCCGTGACGTCGTCCCGCAGGGCAAGGGGAAGCCACCGTAATAGTTCGATCTTAGGTGTTGTGCTTGGGTTGATGAGCAGGCAGTGGTTGAATGCTTTAATACAGCTTAAGCCCATGAACAACGCTGGCCAGCAGGCATGCCACTTGGGGGACACCGTCAGCACAGTTGAGCCCGCTGGGTCCGTGATGAAGAATCCTAACTCGCCCAGCAGATCAATTTCTAGCAAGTCAGCCCCCTGACGCGAAACCTGGAAGGTAAATGCAGGAATAGTCCTTGACCCACACGTTACCAAGAAGCTGACTGCGTCCACCATGCCAATTTTAGTATGACCGTACCCAAACATTTTCATCACCCCTGCTTTAATGGGTTTGCTCGGGAAAAGTCTTCAGTGTGGTTTTACTGCTCTCCCATCGAGTTTCCCAGTTATCGACTGGTAGACAGCAAGCTAACACGTGTGGTGCAGGCCTCAATGATGACAAGATGCTTCCTTTTATCTCGTTTATTGAAGCTACCCCACAAGGAACTCAACGTGATGTACACTTGTCTTTTTGGTTTTACATCCATTTACATTCGTTCCTACATCCGTGTAAAACTGCAACAAAGTAAACATATAAACGCCGTCAATGATATGGTCACCGTGTTTAGCTTAGCACATGTTAGCATTAGCTCTAACTTAGCTGGTAACAATGTTGGCAACGGACTAGACAGTCGCTTAAAATACACCAATGCAACCGTGCAGTTCTCATTGTAGCTGTTAACACTGTCAAACCATGTAGGATACTCACGGACTAATGATGTCCAAGGCGCCGATAATTAAACAACATTCACAGCGTTTGTACATTGGGTGAAGCTCTGACCGGTCTCCCGTTATATCATTACTGCGCATGTGCAACACTTTGTGTATCAGTTCAAAACGATGCTTTCACTACACCACTAGAGGGAACCAAACTCACTTACATGAAATGCTGTAATGGGAACTGCCCAACTTAATTCATGGAGGCAGCATACTCCCCGTCTGGTGCAATAACATTGTACCACTATTTAGCCTTACAACATTTCAAACGACAGTGCATGACAATGTTAACCATATCGTTATCTATTATTTGCCATCTGCTATCAGTAAAACCATTTCTGTAATTGGTCTCAGAAACACTTTAACAGTCCCATCTCTTATTATCTTCACCTCCGCTTTTCGTACTTTATTGCCCATCTGTTGCTGTCTGCGCTTCCTCCTCTTGTGCATCGTGTTGTCACTGACCACGGACCAAATACGTCAAGACCAACGCTGGTGAACGGTGGCATCAGTGAGAGCCTGTCACTTGGTAAATCTGACATCTTTTGGATTTGCAATGTCTTTCTCAGTTTCCTGCAGGTCACGCACTTGTGGATGGCAGAAGACACAAGACGTTTGCCGCCTATGATCCAAAACCCAGATGCTCTAAGGGCTCCCTCTGTCATGTGTCGGCCTTGATGCGCTACCTTTTCATGGTAGTATCTGATTAAAAGCACAGCGATGTGGTGTGAACGAGGGATAATGAGAGGGTGTTTTTCTTCTTTTGTCAGGTTTGCTGGTGCCAAGCGTCCTCCGACTCTAAGCAGACCATCCTCGTCAATGATTGGGTTTAATTTTTTCAGCCAACTTTGTTTTGGCAGTGGGTGTTTTGTTTCAACGCACTTGAACTCTTCATTAAAGACTTCATGTTGCACTGTAGATATTATTAGGCATTTTGCTCGTGAAAGTTCGTTGATAGTGCACGCACTGTTATAACATTTCCACCCACTGTTTTTGGTTTGCCCGGACTTGCTCTTGTATGAAGCTGCGACACGAATGAGTGATCCAGCTGTGCGGCACAGTTTCATCCAGTGTGAGAACCTTTCAAAGCGGTGTGACCCCAAATGTCCAACAGACACCTTAGTAACGAATGTTTTTACATCAGGCCTGATTTCTGCATCTTCCTCTGGACTTATGAGTGAGAAAGGGTCAGATTGCTGTGGTTCTGCATCGGGTTGAGTCAAGAACAGAGGTCCTTGGAACCAGTTTGTGAGCTTCAGTGCATGTGCCGCGATGTATCTTGTGGCAGTGTCCGCTGGGTTGTCGCTGGTTCCTATGTAATACCACTGTGATGGAAGTGTTGACTTTCTGATGCGGGTTACACGGTTTGCCACATATGTGTAGAACCTTTTTGTGTTATTGTTTATGTATCCAAGAACAATCTTACTGTCTGTATAAAACCTGACAGCATCCATTGCAGTGTCTATCTCATCCCTGATCAGCTCGTACATCTCAACAGCTAGAACAGCTGCGCATAACTCCAAACGAGGGATGGTGTGTGCAGGGTGTGGTGCTATTTTAGATTTACCCATAATGAACCCTGAGTGGCACTGACCTTCATTGTTGGTGGTTCTCAGGTATGCTACTGCTCCGATTGCCAAGGTTGATGCATCTGAGAAAATGCATAACTCTCTTTTTCGAACAGAAGGCTGCGACAATGGCAGGTAGCACCTTGGTATCTGTAGGTCTTCTAGGTCTTTCAGGGAATCTTTCCATTTGTTCCATTCCTCTTCTCTCTCAGCCGGAAGTGGTTCATCCCAGTCGCCATGTTCTGTTGACAGTTCATGCAGGAGGTTCTTCCCCTGCATCGTGATAGGCGCCACGAACCCTAGAGGATCATACAGGCTGTTGACTGTCGCTAAGACTCCCCTTCGTGTGTAGGGCTTCCTGTTGATGGACACCTGAAACATAAAACTGTCAGTTTCAAGATTCCAAAGCACTCCTAAACTGCGCTGTAGTGGGAGCTTGTCACGTTTGAGATCTAAGTCTTTTAAGTCCTTTGCTCTTTCATTCGCCAGAAAGGCTTCCATGACCCTGTAGTCATTAGATGCTATTTTGTGTAATTTGAGATTGGATTGGGCTAACATCTTTTGTGCGTTCGTCAGGATGTCAACAGCTTCTTCTGGTGTGGCTGTGGAGGCTAATCCATCATCTACATAGAAATGTCTTATTATGAACTGTGTTGTGTCATGTCCATGCTCTTTCTCACCTTCAGCTGCAGCACGTCTCATGCAGTAAATGGCCACGGCTGGAGAAGGGCTGTTGCCGAACACATACACTTTCATTCTGTAGTCTCTTACTTCTTTGTTGAGATCATTATCCTCATACCATAGGAACCTGAGGTAGTCTCTATGATCTTCTCTGACCACAAAACAGTAAAACATCTGTTGCACATCTACAGAAAATGCTATTGGCTCTTTCCTGAAACGTAGTAGGACGCCCACAAGACTGTTGTTTAGGTCAGGTCCTCTTAATAGTACCTTATTTAGAGATACTCCTCCGAATTCCGCACTCGCGTCGAACACCACTCTCAGTTGGTCGGGTTTTTGGGGGTGATATACGCCAAACGACGGTAAGTACCAATGTTCTTTGTTCTTCTCTAAAGGAGGAGCAGCCTTGTCCAGCATCTTTTGGACAAACTCTGTGTACTGTCTTTTCATTTCAGGTTTTCTGTTCAGTGTTTTTCTGAGAGAATGAAGACGTTGCATTGCCTGTTCTCTGTTGCTTGGAAGGTGTGGTCTGGGAGAACGAAATAGTAGCGGTGCTACCCAGCTGTTCTCTGCATTTTGATGTACTTCTTTGTTCATGATGTCAATAAAAACCCGATCTTCTATTGACAGCGCTGGTTTATCGTCGTCCTTAGTTTTATCAAAGACTGTGTTTCCCAAGTGGTCTGTGTCTCTCTCACCCTGCAAGGCATATGGTAGTATGCTGTTGGGGCGTGAGGTGGAGCAACCTGGAACCTCTTTTACAAGAAATGTGTTTGGGCATGGGCTAAGGAATGATGCACGACCATTGTAGAGCACATGTGTCTTTAGCACGTTAACAGTCGAAGGCTTGTGTGTCGTCCCCAAACACGTTTCTCCCACAACAACCCATCCCAAGTCCAAGCGCTGTGCATAGGGAGTACTGTGGGGCCCATTTATTTGTTTTCTCACCTTGTGTACCTGTAGAATGTTTCTTCCCAGCAGTAGGAGGATGGGAGCATGTTCATCTACAGGTGGAATCTTGTCTGCGACTTTTCTCAGGTGGGGATGCACAAGTGCGGCCTTTGGAGATGGAATCTCCCTCCTGTCATCGGGGATCATGTCACACTCAATCAAGTTTGGAAGCTGGAGCTGTACTTTTCCATCCATTGGTTCTATCATGAAGTTTGAAGCTCTCCGCCCCCAAACCGTAGTAGCCCCTGAACACGTTTTCAGTGTGTAAGGGTCAGAAGGTGCTCTAATGTTGAACAGCTGGAAAAACTCTGATTTAGCGAGTGATCTGTTGCTTTGTTCATCGAGCACTGCATACATTTTCTGAGCTTCCTCTCTGTGTCCTGCAGGATAAACTAACACAGGGCTAATTTTTGAGCAGGATTGTGGGTTTTCTGCATTACCGCAAACTTCTGTGCATCTAGACGTGACTAGTGTGCCTTCATAATCATGGGACTCCCCGCCATGATCCGTCTCAGCTTCCTGAGGTTCCATGGGAGGAGGAGAGGGGCCGGGATGTAGTGCTGCTACATGTCTATCACTACTGCAGTCAGAGCACTGGATTGACTGTTTACAGTCTTTTGCCAGATGCTGAGTGGACTCACAACACTTAAAGCAGATGTGATTCTCTCTCAAGAACAGTTTGTGTTCTTCTATTGGTTTTGCTCTAAACATTTTACATTTCTTTAATGGGTGTGGCTTTCTGTGTATGGGACATTGTTTATCTGGGCTTCCTGTTCTTTGATGTGCGTGGTTACCTTTAGCTGCGGGTGAAGCTGGTGGGATGTCCATTTTGTGGACACTGATGAGGTGCTTACTGGCGAACTTGGGGGCCTTTTCAACTCTGGTGTTCATGTGGGCCGGTGGAGAGAAACTGAAACTTGGGTCGTTTCTTATTTTGGCTTGTTGTCTGACGTAGCTGGAAAAAAAGCTGAAAGGAGGAAAAGCGACTTTGTGTGTTTCTTTGTATTTGGCGCCTGCTGCAATCCACTTCTCCTGTAGGCTGTAGGGCAGTTTCTCGACAACAGGATTCACTCCACGGGCTGTATCCAGGTATGCGAGCCCAGGTAGGTATCCGCCATCCTTTGCACATTTGATTTCCTGTAGAACGTCACCAAGTTCTCTCAGCTTGAATGCATCTTTGTTGCTGATTTTGGGAAAATGATCAAGCTTTTTTAACAGTGCATTTTCTATTGCTTCGGGTGACCCATAACACTCTTCTAGCCTTTCCCAGACTAAGTTGAGGGCTGCTTTTGGGTTGAAGACATGTGCAGAGCGGATCCTCTTTGCTTGTTCTGCTGATTCTGTGCCAAGCCATTTTATCATCAAATCCAATTGCTCGTGGTGTGAGAGGCTGAGGTCTTGTATGGCGTTCTGGAAAGATGCCTTCCATGCCCAATAATTCTCTGGGAGGTCATCAAACTGTAGGAGTCCCGTGCTCAACATCTCCCGGCGTGTGAGGTATTTGGTCAGATCCTGAATGCTTTGTGCTTCCGCGTAATGTGTTGCGGGGGCATAATAGGGTCGTAACGTTGGGGGATTAATTGTCTCTGCAGCTCCATGCTCCTCCTTCATGTTGACACTGACCCTACTCTTACCATCTACAGCATTAGATGAGATGAATGGTGCATTTGTGGCCATTTCAAACTGTTCACACTGGATCTTAGAGGGGGTGTCTGGATCAGTTTTAAATGGAGTTTCCTCAAAGCGCATATTAAGGTGCTTCTGTACATACTCAGATGTGCGTTGTGCTGAGCCAACTGGCAAGTCCATTAGTGCTTGACTGAATTCACTTCTTGCACATTGCTCTGCTTCTTCATAGGCCGCAGCTTCAGCTTCTGCAGCTGCGGCAGCCTTCTGATGGTTCAGAATGTGCATATGTGCTTCAAGATTAGCTTTCTGTGCTTCAAGATTAGCTTTCTGCGTGATGAGGGCTGCTTCTTTCTCTGAATAAGCTAATTTAGCCCGTGCAGCATCTGCTTTGGCTCTAGCCTTTATAGCTGAGGAGGTAGCCGAAGAAGCCTTGCTTGACTTGGAGCTACGTGAATATAACAAGCTACCTTGTACAGCTGTAGCCAAGAGAGCTGTGTGATCGGTCTCCATAACTTCACTTCTGAGTTGGGGAGTTGGCTGGTGCTGCTCTCCTGCCCTGAGGCTCATTTGCTGCTTGTTGTTTGTTTATTGGGCCCGCCGCGCTGTAGTCCTTTTACTTTACTGCCCTCCCATCGAGTTTCCCAGTTATCGACTGGTAGACAGCAAGCTAACACGTGTGGTGCAGGCCTCAATGACGACAAGATGCTTCCTTTTATCTCGTTTATTGAAGCTACCCCACAAGGAACTCAACGTGATGTACACTCGTCTTTTTGGTTTTACATCCATTTACATTCGTTCCTACATCCATGTAAAACTGCAACAAAGTAAACATATACACGCCGTCAATGATATGGTCACCATGTTTAGCTTAGCACATGTTAGTATTAGCTCTAACTTAGCTGGTAACAATGTTGGCAACGGACTAGACAGTCGCTTAAAATACACCAATGCAACCGTGCAGTTCTCATTGTAGCTGTTAACACTGTCAAACCATGTAGGATACTCACGGACTAATGATGTCCAAGGCGCCGATAATTAAACAACATTCACAGCGTTTGTACATTGGGTGAAGCTCTGACCAGTCTCCCGTTATATCATTACTGCGCATGTGCAACACTTTGTGTATCAGTTCAAAACGATGCTTTCACTACACCACTAGAGGGAACCAAACTCACTTACATGAAATGCTGTAATGGGAACTGCCCAACTTAATTCATGGAGGCAGCATAGTGGTCATGCTCAGTATGGATTTACTAGCTCCCGAGTCCACCATAAGCGGCACATCGACCCTGTCTAGCTGCAAGACGTACCACTTTAATGGCCCCTTCTTGGTGTCCGCCACACACACCAGTGTCATGCTTTCGGGCTCTGGAGCTATTGGTTTACTAGCGGTGGTGCAGACCCTGGCCCAGTGATTAGAACAGCCGCAGTTATGGCACTTTTCTCCTCTGGCGGGACAAGTGGACATGCCCGCCCGGTGACTGGGTTAGCCACACAGACCCCAAGCTCCCACTCCTACCCGTGCCATGGTCTTCTGCCTTTTGGGGGTCCACCCTAAAGAATTAGCTGCACTGCTAGGGGCCTGATATGGAGGCCGCTAGCAGATTCTCTTAGCTAGCACTTGTTGACCTAACTGGGTAGCAGACTCAATCTGGCTGGTCAATTCAAACACTTGCTTCAGCATGAAGACATCCATAGTTACTATTAGCTTGTCTTTGAGCCACTCATTGCTCGTACTATATGCTAGCTTGTCACGGACTAGCTCCTCCTCTATCGGCCTGAAGGCACACTCGCTTGCTAGGCTACGGAGCTCCATTAAGAAATGTTGGGTGGACTCACCAGCTTCTTGTTGGCGGTCGAAGAACTTACTGTATGTCTTTGCGCTGTGATGTTGTACTGGTCCGTAAAGAAATTGTCTATTATGTCCAAACACTCCTTCAACGAGCCTTTGCCACCCAGCGTGCGAAACACTCGTTGACCTTCCTCACCGAGGCAGTGAACAAGCAGGCTCCTCCGTCTGTCTTCGTCGGCGCTGCCCAAGCCAGCCGCGGCGATGTACTCATCGAACGTCTCCAGCCAGTGGCACCATGGTGTAGTTGGCACACCCGGAGACTGTAAGGACGGAGGTGGCGGTTTTATGCACGCTCCCATGGTTTAAGCCGACGTCACCAAATGTTATATCTTAATAATGAGAGAGCTGAACCATGGTGAACTGAGCAATGAACTGAACTTTATTCAGACAGGCACAGATTAAGCATGCCGGCTGTATCCCGCCTGACGTCATCATGTCCATACCCCGGCGTCGGCTACGGCAAGCCCTAAGGGCCAAATCCCTACATCACAGATACCAACTGAGCTAGATACTAGATTGTAAGATGTCAGTAGAAACTGTACGCATTGAGACATTGGAGAAAATTATTTTATAATTAAGCTAACCACTAGCTAGCTTGATCAGTATCTCTGCTTTCATCTCTTCGCTGTATTCTTATTGGCATCTTAAGGGTAAATTGTCAAAAGCATACATTATGTATTATGTTGGGAGCTTTAGTAGAAACTGCATGCTGTAAGACTGTAATGTAAACTTTGGGGTTTTTTAATTTAAAAGGTAAGCTAAACACAGCTAACCCAGGAAAGTACTAGCATGAACCCAGAAAAGAATTCAATTTCTGGGTTAGGAAAGCTATCTCTCTTCAAATAAACTGAAAATGAAGGTACACAACACATTACGTAAGAAACACCAACAGTTACTGTAAATAAGGATTATGAGAAGCAGAGGGATCTATATCTGGGGAAGCATCCAAGTACAATTTGGGGAAAATAACTCATGGAATGCTTATTTTCTAATCAAACAGCTCAGTTGGAACTAACTGTGCTATAATAAAATCATAGTAATAATAACAGAGTAATAAGATGTCAAATGTAGTGAAAGTTTAGTAAATAACCTGCTTTTTGGTACCAATAGAAAAATACAAATAGGTAGGCCTAATAATGATATTATCTGCTCTGTTCAGTGTGTATGCCACACAACATGTAAGCATAAAAAACCCCAAACAGCTTCACAGTTTCAAATGTTTCCCTGTTTGATTTATCGGAAGATTCTTAGACAAAAGTAATTTTAATTTTGGCCCAAGTCTGACTTTGGCTCATGTTATTTTAATGTCATGTCTAATTAGCACGCAGGGTCAGACATTGCTTGAGTGACTGCTCATCCATAACTCCGAGCTGGGCTGCTGTGGTCCACACTGCAACTCATTCTGGCATGCTTAATTGGAGCTGGAGATACGGTTGCAGACCATAAACAGATCCTGTGATGTATGCCTCCAAAATTGTCAACTGGTATTAGCATTGTTTTTGTTCTTTAGTCACCCGTGGCAGATAAGGGAGCAGACAAATTATAAGATGGAATGTCTAATGCAGTGGACCGGGTACACCTGTGGTTATTCAATGAGCTCTTGGTTGTTTAGTCAGTATATGCTCACACTGCATAGACTGTCAGAGCGCGCCCGCTTTGTAATTAGGACGACTGTTTGTGCCTTCATTTCTCCTTCAGTACAAAGAAGACAATGGAGTAACATTTTTATACGATCACCATGTCTATAATGTAGGTATGCTCATATTATAACAATGTCACAAAAAACCAAGTTGGTTGTAGCAGATGATGCAGTAGCACAAAGAAACTGTTTAATACAAAGCTTAATCTGATGTGCTGAATTCATTAAAAATGCCATAGTGGTACTGTGTTGCTCAGTAATCCTTTTTGGTTTGAACAACGGCTGAAGCCATTTCAGAGGCTTTAAACCTCTGCCCAAAACCTTTACTAATTTTACTGGATTTTAGTTATTTGCATTTTTAAGATAAAAATAAATAAAAAAAACCCACACATGTGCCTTTGATTGGGGTGCATGGGTGTGGCACCAGTGGGGGATGTGGGTGTTTTAATACCCACACTTTTCTTGTGACTGTTGAACACCCACAGTTTTTCCCATGGACCCCGGAACTGGTAGGGCAGGGCTCGGCCCGACCTACTTTTCACCAATAAATGTAGAAAGCGAGAGAGAGCCTTTGTCGCAAAAATGCAAAAAAAAAAAAAAAAATCACATTTAACTAGGACTGCCTCTTTGTCCCCTCCTGGAGAGTTTTTACACACAATTGGTGATTTATTTTTTTAACCGGGGGGAATGGGGGTGTAGAATGATGTCATCACGTCGTCACGTCACGTACGTGGCACACACACACAGCCAGGACTACTGGTATGTACACCTGCTTTCTTCCTGCATCGCTGAATTAAAACATTTGTGAAATAACGCCTTCGGTGCCGTTCTACATGGTGTCAGAAGTAAAGCAGCGGAAACTAATTTTCCTGCCGAACTCTACATAGACCCAGTAAGTCAACTAATTATTTAGTCAGACGTTAGAAGCGTATTCTGTGGTACACGTGTGCCTCCCCCAGCTAACGCTAGCATGGCTGATGGATTCCGCCGTCCGGACCCGCTTGTGTTCAACGACAAAATTGCAGAAAACTGGCGAGTGTTCGAACAAGAATACGACATTTTCATCGCGGCTGCCCACAACGACAAGCCCGACCGAACCAAAGCCTACATACTCCTCAATTTGGCAGGTAGCGAGGCTATTGAAAGGGAACGCACGTTCACCTATGCACCAGCTCAACGGAATAACGAGGGGGAGGAGATCCGTCCGGCAGAGTCACGGGAGGATCCAGAATGCCTAAAAAGAAAGTTCAGATACCTCTGCAGTCCACAGACAAACATCACAATGGAGAGACATGCATTCAACACAAGGAACCAAAAACCCGGTGAGACCATAGAGGCTTATGTAAGCGCACTCCGAAACAAGGCTAAAACGTGTGACTTTGGAGCATTGCATGACGACTTAATTCGTGACCGGCTGGTCGTTGGTATCAGCTCCGATAGCGTGAGGAAAATACTACTGAGAGAGAGCGATTTAACACTACTAAAGGCCATCAAAATATGCCAAATCAATGAACAAACAGAACAACATACTAAAACTCTAGCAACAACACCACGTAGTTCAACAAATGTGGATGCAATACGCCAAGACCGCAGAATGCAAAAAACAGTTTGCCACAAGCAGTACAAAGAACATTACAGTCCCAAATCAGACAACATAAGCTGTACCAACTGTGGACATGAACATCCAGCGAAGAAGGAACTCTGTCTGGCATATGGGAAGCAATGCAATTACTGCAAAAAGCCCAACCATTTCAAAAACTACTGCAGATCGGCAGCAAGAAACAAGCAGTACAAACCTGTCAACCAAATAGCCCAAGCAGACTCCGACAGTGACGGCGAGGACTCTGAATCATTCGACATCAACGGGCTGTCACCAGCCGCAAATAAGATAAACACACTGTCTACTGATGATGTGAAAGAAGAACTACACTGCAATGTAAAACTCAATGGCAAGACACTCAAACTGAAAGTAGACACTGGCGCAAAGTGTAACGTAATCTCCCTGGATGCATTCAGGTATGTGAGAAACACAGAAAAAATAAACAAAGACAACAAGGCCAGGCTCATCGCTTATGGAGGCACGGTGATAAACACTGAGGGGACTGTGTTGTTCAAGTGCCAGACCAGTGACCAAAGATCCTACAACCTGCGTTTCCATGTAGTAAACGGCAAAGTGCAACCACTGCTAGGGCTCCCGGACTGCATGAAGATGGACCTGATGACTCTGAAAGACCAGGTTTTCCAGGTGAACGTGACCAAACCGAGCTCCTCTCAAAAGTGGTTTAATAACTATGCTGAGCTTTTCAATGGCGAACTAGGTTCACTCCCAGTAACCTACCACATGAAACTGGACCAGAATGTGACACCCGTCATCCGGCCCCCTCGCCGCATTCCAGTTGCCATGATGGACAAAGTGAAAGCAGAACTGGAAAACATGGTGCAGCAAGGAGTCATCACACCCATTTCAGAACCCACTAAATGGGTATCCTCAATGGTAGCGACACACAAAAAGGACACTGACAAGATCCGTGTGTGCATCGACCCAAGAGACCTAAATGAAGCAATTATGCGCCCCCATCATCCCATGCGCACAGTCGAGGAAGTTGCTGCACAAATGGCAGGCGCAACCGTGTTTTCTGTGCTTGATGCCAAGAGCTCCTTTTGGCAGGTCAAACTGGACCAAACGTCATCATTCCTCACCACTTTCGCCACTCCATTTGGGCGATATCGATACCTGAGAATGCCATATGGTATCAATGCAGCGTCTGAGGTCTTCCAGAGATCCATGGAGCAAATATTTGCCGGCCTCCCTTGCGCAATAATTGTTGATGACATCATAATCGGTGGAAGAAATCTTAAAGAGCACGACGAGAACCTTCAAAAAGTGCTCAACAGGGCAAGGAACGTGAAATTGAGGCTGAACCCCCAAAAATGCAGATTCCAGCTAAAGGAAGTCAGCTACGTGGGCCATGTCTTCACTGAACAAGGGTTGAAACCCGATCCAGCAAAGATCCAAGCGATCACTGACATCCAGGCCCCCCAGGACAAAGCTGCTCTACAACGCTTCCTGGGTACGATAAATTACCTGGGCAAGTTCATTCCAAACCACAGCAACATTGCAGCACCTCTCCACCAGCTCCTGCATAAAGACACAGCATGGACTTGGACTGAACAACAACAAAATGCATTTGACACTCTGAAACAGTGTGTGACGTCACCTCCAGTACTCCGGTACTATGACGTACAAACACCAGTCACTCTGACATGTGATGCCTCGCAGTATGGCCTTGGTGGTGCATGTCTCCAGAATGGCAGTCCTGTCGCATATGCCTCTCGCACTCTTACTGAAACAGAAAGAAAATATGCACAAATTGAAAAAGAGCTGCTTGCTGTCGTTTTCACCTGTTTCAAATTCTATGACTACATATACGGAAAACCAGTGATCGTGGAGACAGACCATCAGCCCCTGGTCTCCATCCTGAAGAAACCTCTCCACACAGCGCCTGCGCGTTTACAACGCATGATGCTGAAGCTGCACAAGTTCAACCTCACGCTAGTTTACAAGAAAGGAAAGGAATTGCACTTGGCAGACATGCTGTCCCGTGCACCGAGCAACGCCATAGCCTCACATGCCACTGAACGTGAGGACTTCGAGGTAATGACGGTGCAGCACATCTCATCCAGTCGTCAGGAAGAACTCCGCACACATACAGCGAAAGACACCGCCCTCCAGGCCCTGAGCAACATCATCAAGCATGGATGGCCAGATAGGTTGAGCAAAGTACCCGACACAGTGAAAGAATTCTTCCCGTTCCGCGATGAGCTCTGTGTGGAAGATGGAATAATCATGAAAGGTACAAGAGCAACAATTCCACAAACGCTGCACAAAGAATATCTCCTGCTGCTCCATAAAGGACACCCCGGTGCTGAAGCCACCAAGCGGCGAGCACGCAACATAGTCTATTGGACCACAATGACGAGAGACATTGACAGTTTTGTACAGTCATGCAGCACTTGCAATGCCCTTAAACCACATCAGCAAAAGGAGCCAATGCAACCACACACAGTCCCAGAGCTCCCCTGGTCAACAGTGGCAACAGATCTGTTCGAATGGAACAGCCAGCACTACCTGGTCCTGGTAGACTCCTATTCAGGATGGTATGAACTGGATCCAGTCAAGAAAATCACATCACAATGTGTAATTAACAAGCTGAAACGTCACTTCTCAGTCCACGGAGTCCCCCACAAGCTGCTGTCAGACTGTGGAACACAATTCACTAGTCAGATGTTCCAAGACTTTGCGAAAAGCTGGGATTTCACTCATGTCACCAGCAGCCCTGAGTATCATCAAGCAAACGGGCTGGCAGAGAGAGCCGTACGGAGTGCAAAACGACTGTTGGAAACATCCAAAAGAGACGGTACTGACCTGTTCCTCAATCTTCTGAGCATCAGAAATGTCCCACGAGACGGCACGCTGGGCTCACCTGCACAAAGACTGATGTCCAGAGAGACACGCACAAATATTCCCATCAGCAGGCACCTGCTTAAGCCAATGTCCAAGAATCCAGAGTCGATCCACGCCCACCTGTCAAAGAAGAGGCAAGCACAAAAAGGATTCTACAATCGTGGCAGCCGGCCACTTCCCCCGCTCCAAAGCTCCCAAGTAGTACGCCTGCAAACAGAGAAAGGACATGACAAAATTGGCATCATCAAAAGAATCGCAGCAGAGCCACGGTCTTACGTGGTGGAATCAGGAGGAAAAGAATACCGCCGGAACCGGCGACACCTGCTGCCAGTCACAGAACCACCACCAACAGAACCAGAACCAGATCCAGCCTCACCGGCAGACTCACTAACACAGAAGACCAGCAGTGAGACTGTGCCCAGTCTACCCGCATCTCCTCCCAGGCATGATGCCGTGCACACTTCCCCCAGGCAGGCCGCTGTGCACGCTCCTCCCAGGCTTCCTGCTGCGCACACTGACCACACGCCTGGCCTCCTCGGAGAGCCATCGCTCCCACAAGTCACCGAGACCCCCCTGGCCCGTTCCAGGTTTGGTAGACTCCTGAAGCCTAATCCCAAGTACAATACAGACTGATTGTGACATTTACTGAAGCTGATGTTTTTGTAGTTTCGTGTTGAAATATAGACATATTTACAAGCCAGGCATAAGTTCATTTTCAAATTAGATCAGTTATGTTGTGTCACGGGAGTTTATTTTATTTGCAAGCCAGGCATTAGTTTATTTTCAAGATAGGTATGTTATGTGGTGCCATTGAAAGTTATTTTACTAGTTGTTTATTCGTCACAGTATACTCACTCTCACAGGAATGTGACATGTTTTCTCATACCAATCCAAGAGTCAATAGTGTTCTCTTTGTACCAAAGTTCTATACTAAAGAAGGGGGATGTAGAATGATGTCATCACGTCGTCACGTCACGTACGTGGCACACACACACAGCCAGGACTACTGGTATGTACACCTGCTTTCTTCCTGCATCGCTGAATTAAAACATTTGTGAAATAACGCCTTCGGTGCCGTTCTACAGGGGGTGGGGTCTATAAATTTAGCAGATGGTTTAAATGTAATCTTAGTACAAATTTGTAAGAATAAAAGTGCTAAAATATGATAAAAGGTGCTAATTTACAATTTAAAAAGTCCCAAATTCCCTATAAACAAGTCTCAAATTTACTAGAAAAGAGTTATATTTTCGGGAGAAAATACACAACTTCCAAATGCTAAAATTCTCCCCACACTTCAAAGAAAAAAGTTATACATTTACAACAATAAAGTCACACATTTACAATTAAAAAAAATGCAACGTCTAGAACATTTTTAGTCTTTTACTTTTTTGTCTCATAAATGTCTAATTTTTTCATCAGTTAGTGAGTTTTTTTTCTTATAAACTTGAACATTTTTCTTGGAAAGTTATAACTTTTTTTTGATAAATGTGCAACTGTTCCCCGGCAAACTTATTATTTTTATAGTAAATTTAGTACTTTTTTCCCATAAATTTACCATGGTTTAGCACAAAATTGTTACCGTTCCTCCACATAAATTTACAATATTGTGCCATGAAGGAAGAAACACACAAGCTGAAACACCTGGACTCCAAAATTGGGAAAACAAACCACACCCCTAAACCCAAATCCACTGGGTGAGAGGCTCACTATTCAGTTTGCCACACAGCCCCCCCCCCCCCACCAATGCCCAGATGGGGCTCCAGAAGTCAAAGTCAGTCTCTTACTGGGGGCCTGATAAGCCTGCCATAACGGCTGCGCTGTCCTCCAGCCGGAACCATGGAGAAACCTGTCGTGTAGGGCGTCCATGTGGATGATGGGCAGGTGAAACACAATTCATTGTAGGCTGGAAACCAGAAAACTCATCTTGTGTAGACATAACCGGGGTCCTAGTAGGGGGACGACCCCGACGGGGGACCTGGGCCGGAAACATAACCTTGTCCACCATAATGTGCTCCGGTTTAAGCCTATCCAACGTGACCTGCTCTTTCCGCCCAACCATATATAGCACAAAACTCTTAGGGCCCATCTCTAGAACCCCAAATGGACTGTCATATGGGCGTTGGAGGGGTGGGCGGTGAGTGTCAGAGCTCAGTAGGCACAAATGATCATGGTAAACAGTGATGAATGGGGCTCAGAGCCAGTACACTGTCAGACAGAAAAGGGTAGACAGCGGGGTTGGTTGGCGGGGCAGAACTTTTGGGCAAGAACTCTCCAGAGACGTGGAGCAGTTGACTGAACACTCGTTCAGCAGGCGAAAGCAATCCGAGCGTCACTCAAGACAAACGATCCATCCAATTACCATTGGAGAGCACAGCACGCAATGCTGCTTTTAGCGACCGGTGAAAATGTTCACACAAGCTGTTAGCCTGAGCATGGTACGCTGTAGTGTGGTATACCTGCACCCCCAAGGACCTTGCAAGCGCCAACCAGAGCTCCGACACGAACTGGTGGCCTCTGTCGGAGGTAATATCTGATGGAGTGCCGAAATGCGCAACCCAGGCAGAAAGAAACACACTCACCACGTCCGCAGCTGAAGTGGAGGACAGAGGGACTGCCTCTGGCCACCTGGTGGTCTGATCCACTATAGTGAGTAGGAGCGTAAAATCCTGCGAAGGAGGTAGAGGACCCACCAGGTCCACATGCACGTGGTCAAAACGTCTAGCCGGAATACGAAATGGTTTGAGGGGCGCCTCGGTGTGCCGCACATGTGGCCGCCCACCCCTTGATATCCCTGTGGAGGCCAGGCCAGACAAACTTGGACCCAACCAGCTTCAGTGATGCCTGAACTCCAGGGTGTGAGAGGGAGTGAATTGAGTCGAAAACTTGTTGTTGCCAGGCCACTGGGACAACAGGGCAGGGGGCAACCAGTGGAGACATCGCAGAAAAGAGTAGGACCACCTTCCTGCATCACCCCCTCCTTGAGTTTGAGAGCTGTACCTGCAGACCGAAGGGCCAGGATGTCCGGGTCATTGGGCTGCTTGGTGGCCATGGCAGAAAAATCTATCCCAAGGTACAGTGGACACACCAGCATGAGTGACAGGCAATCAGCAACGGGACTGGGCTTACCAGCCACATGCTGAATATCTGTTGTGAACTCGGAGATGGCTGCCAGATGGCATTGTTGATGAGCAGACCACAGCTCGGTCACCTTGGACATGGTGAATGTTAGCAGTTTATGATCCACATAAGCTGTGAAAGAGCGGCCCTCCAACATGAAATGGAAAGGACGGGTCGCCAGGTACAGCGCCAGCAAGTCCCGGTCAAAAACGCTGTACTTATGCTCGCCATCTCGCAGTTTGCGACTGAAAAATGCTGCCACACCCCTGCCACGCGCTGCTCAACCACTGCCCCCACAGCTATGTCAGAGGCATCTATTGTCAAAGCTGTGGGTGCTGTGGGCACGGGATGAGTGAGGAGTGCTGCATTCGCAAGAGCGGACTTAGCTTTGTCAAAAGCTTGGATGCATTTGGGAGTCCAGGTGACAGAGTCGTTGGCTTTTTTCAGCCTCAGAGCCTCATAAAGTGGCTGCAGGAAGTGGGCAGCGCGAGGGAGGAAACGATTATAAAAATTTACCATGCCGAAAAATTCTCGTAGTGTCTTAATGGATTCTGGACAGGGAAATTCCGCCTGAACCTTAGAAAGCAACAGAATTGCATCCTGCGACGAAATGCGTTTACCTAAGAGGTCAATCACTGGCAGCCCAAACTGACACTTAGCTGGGTTGACAATTACACCATGTTCTTCAAGGTGCCCGAAAACCTGTTTGAGGAGCAACAGATGCTCTTCAGCTGACAGACTGGCCACTAATATGTCGTTGAAGTAGACGAACACAAATGGGGAGTCACATAAAACCGAGTCCATCAACCTCTGAAACATCTGGGCTGCACCTTTAAGGAGAAAAAGGCATGCACAGGAACTCAAAAAGCCCAAATGGAGTAATGACCACAGTCTTGGGGATGCCCTCTGTGCACAGGGAACTTGGCGATAACCTCGTACAACATCTACCTTTGAAAAAATGGTGGAGCCCGCCATACGCACAAAAAAATCCTGGATATGCAAGATAGGGTAACAGTCATTCATGGTGACATTGTTAAAACAACTAAAATCACCACATGGCCGCCACGACCTATCCGCCTTAGGCACCATGTGAAGTGGCGAAGCCCATGGGCTGTTAGAACCCCTCACTATATCCAAGCGCTCCATAGTGGCAAACTCTTCCCTCACTATGGCCAACTTAACCCTTTAACTGTTGTAGTGTTATTTAATAAAATATAATGTAATAAGGTACAGGAATTATTTATTTTATTTAATAGTGGGTGTGCGAGGGGACAGAGTTGAACCGTCACCCCTACACTCACTAAATAAAATAGGAAAGCACTCGTAAAAAGGGGGCACCAGTTCTAAAAGAACAACTTGTATTATTAACTTAATTTCAATTAATTAATTTCCGTACCTTCAATTACTTAATGGATCAGTCTCAAAATTTAAGGGATTTCTTTTCCTAGATCTAGGAAACATATATGCGAAAGGAAAACGCTTCAACTTCTCTCATATACACTTTTATTAAACTCATTCAGGTTACATGGTATGGCATTCAAATGGTGGAAAAACAGATTCAAATGATAAACAGGTGTCTAATATCACGTCAACTTTTAGTGGATTCCTGAACATAAAATCTAGAGTTAGGCCTTTGTGGAACCAAGAGGAAACCAGATTTTATGTTTCAATTGTAATAGAAGGCTGCGATATCTAACAAAACCAGAACACAATTTTATGGGGAAAAATTCCATAAGCTGATTATCTAAAAATGAACTTCTGAATTCATCTACAAAAATGAAAGGAGGTTACTTAAAAATGAATAAGAATCTTCCTTCAGTTTATAGCTTTGTCGTATGGCTGAGGGACTAATTGTACCATGAAATACTGGTTATGTTCAATTGTAATTTAGAATTTTAGGACATCACGTTTAAACCCAGCAGATAGGAAAATGGGAGTCTCACTTACGAACAGCTGTAGGTCCACATGTTCAGCAGGTCGGTGCCGGCTGGGGTTTTTCAGGTTGGGACAGGGATAAAGCGACTGCTGTAAGGCTTCTTGATGTTCACAACCAACCATAAGAAGTGTAGACTCGGCCGGGGTGGCTCACAGGTGGACAGCAACAGGCAGCAGTGACGACTGTCTCGGAGCAGGCGTGGAGTCCTTCGGCAACCCGTCCAAATTTATGATGTCTCTGGCCGCGGAATAGACCAAAAACTGAAGGAAGAACGTTTCAGCCAGTTTCACCCACAAGTTCCTGGTTTCTTTACGGGATCAGGCGTGGATGAGACCGAAAAGAAAGTAAAAAAAAAAAAACCCAAAAAACCAATCTCTGTTCACTTTAAAATAGGAAAATTAAAAGTCCACTTCAACTGCGTGGAAAGTTAGAAAAATCAAAGAAAAAAAACATTCAACTAGGATAAGAATGGCTTCTGAGGTGAAGGAAAAAGGATTTTGAGAGTTTGACTCTCTTTAAGGCGAGCTCGTAAGAAAAGGAGGATTTCTCCTCAGTTAACCAGAAAAACAAGAAAACTAAAGCAGGATTTGACAAAGTTCACACACAAAAGATTTCTTAAACTTCACAGAACAATTTAGACAAAAGAAAACTGCAAGGAACTACAAAGAACTCTGAAGAAGTGAAATCAAAACTTTCTTTTGTTCTTTTTCCGATCTAGATCTTTTCCTTTCTTGTAACTTCTTCATCTAATTTCTCTTCCTCTCCTCCTACTACATGCAGGGCGGCTCTTGCGCATTTAACTGAAGCGCGCTGCTGGGTCAAAAACAGGGCCGGCTGCAAGATAGGCCAATCATCTTTCATAAAGAGGAGTTTGAATAGGCTTTTGTCCAATGAGGGAACATCTCTTTGTTTGGGAACAGCTAATCAAATGAAAAGTGGCATTATCCAGTGGAAGGTAGTCTAGGGAGTGGTTATCATGAATAATAGCGTACGGAGATTGATACCCATTCAGTTCTTATGAAATTATGTGCTCAATGTAAAATCTAACTAAATTAAGTGACTCGGCTGATATTCAGTGATCATGCATTTATACCATTACTAATAATATTAACATTCATTTGAATAACACTCGTGAAAATAAACATTCCTAATACATGTTCCTAATACATACACTCACAGTTAAATCAAGGGATTAATGAATTACTGCAAACCCTGGTTGGTGATCAAAAGGGTGATGAATTTCCACAGTGTCCTTGGAATCCCGGGGAGATGATAGATAAGATAAGATAAGATAAGATAAGATAAACTTTATTGTCCCTCAAGGGGAAATTTGTCTTGGGCTTGTCACCCGTGCTGCAACCACACAATCCACACATACCCAATGGATGTAGTACATAATAAATGAAATAAAACCCAATAAATATTACAAGTACATACATACATAAATATATAACAGCAGTCACTAAGAACAGGAGTTATAAGTGTCCCTGACCTATTTATCTGAGTTTAAAAGTTTTACTGACGTCGGGATAAATGAGTTCTTGTATCTATTGAACCTGCACTTGGGGACTCTGTATCTCCTCTCTGAGGGCAGCCACACATATTCATTGTTTAGTACATGGCTCATGTCACTGATTATTTTTTGAGCTTGTCTGCAGGCTGCCTGGTCGTGTAAGATCTGCATGGGTAAATACTCTTTAACTCCAATAATTTTCCATGCTGTATGAATTAAACGCAACACTCTGTTCTTTAGTTTCACAGAGAGGTTGCCAAACCAAGTTGTAATGCTGTATCTAATACAGCTCTCCAGCACAGCCTGGTAAAATATTAACATAATCCTTTTATCAACGCCATGTATTCTTAATCTACGCAAGAAATGCAGCCGCTGTTGTAGTCTACTACAGAGGTAATCAATATGGGTGCTCCAGGTTAATGAATTGTCAATAAATACTCCCAAATATTTATAGGAACTAACCTGTGTTATAGTGTGGTTGTGGATGACCACAGGCCTGTGGTCACCAACTCCCCGAGGGTCAAACACCATCTTCTTTGTTTTATCAGTATTCAAAATGAGATGACTGTCATCACACCAATTGACAAACCTCTGAATTTCTATAAAATAGCTTGACAGATCATGAGTCTTTTGAAGTAGTGATAAAATAGCAGTGTCATCATAAAATTTAATAATTTGATTGCCTGGATAGACACTTCTGCACTCATCAGTGTACAAGGTGAACAAAAATGGTGAACTAACACAGCCTTGGGGAGCTCCTGTGCTGAGGGTTCTAAATTTAGATAAAGTTCCATTTACACTAACTTGCTGTTTATGATAAGTTAAAAATGAGTGGTACCATTTAATAATGACAGAATGCACTTTAAAATCATTTAACCTCATAATTAAAAGGTGTGGCTGCAGTGTGTTAAAAGCTGAACTAAAATCAACCAATAAAAGACGTGCATATGAGGTTGTCTCCTCCAAATGTTTAAACACAGAATGAGTTAAGGTTAAAATGGCATCCTCTGTACTTCTATTATTTTTATAAGCAAACTGCAGAGGATCCAAAAGTCCTCCAAAATCAGTTTTCAGAATGTCAATGACAATCTTCTCGAGGCACTTCATTACCAGTGAGGCCAGTGCAACAGGACAATAGTCATTATTCTCTTTGCAGCTTGCTTTTTTTGGTACAGGAATTATAATAGAGCTTTTCCAAATTTCTGGGACAGAACACGTATCTAAAGACTTCTGGTAGATGGGACTCCAGGCTTCTGCTAGCTCCTCACTGCATGACTTCAGTAAGCGCCCAGAGATCCCATCTGGTCCAGATGCCTTCCTGGGGCACATACGTGAGAAAAATCTTTCCACAACATGCTGGTCAACTATAATTTTTGCAGAGCCTGAAACTGATATAGCATCCAGAGCAGCTTTTTGTTCATGAGAAAAATCTCTAGTCTCAAATCTGCAAAAGAAATTATTCAACTCGTTTGCTTTTTCTTCCTCGTTCATTACATTAATGCAGCTTTTGCATCTGGAAGAAAAACTTAATGTTTAGTCAGAATGGACAGTCAGATTACACAATGAAACATATTCCATAGATGTCCACTAGGAGGTACTGTTGAGCTGTAGATGATTTTGTAGATAATTTTTTTAGGTCTCTGACAGGTGAGAAGGTCCTGGGATCTGCCCAAAGGAGGAAGAAGATAAGATAAGATAAGATAAGATAAGCCTTTATTAGTCCCACAACAGGGAAATTCCAGGATTGCAACAGCACAGGGATAGCAACACTCAGAGCAACAATCAGAAGGCAAGAAAAAAAAGCAAGCAAGCAAGAGCAGCTAATATACATATGTACATATTACTATAAAATATATATATACACACACACAGACACACAGTGCAGAGCATTGTAGCTGGATGGAATAAATATATGAATATATAAACACACAGTGCGGAGCATTGTAGCTAGATGGAATAAATATGTAGATATATAAACACCCACAGTATGGAGCATTGCAGCTAGGTGGAATAAATATGTAAATATATAAACACACACAGTGCGGAGCAATGTAGCTAGATGGAATAATATGTAGATATATAAACACACAGTGCGGAGCATTGTAGCTAGATGGAATAAATATATAGATATAGTATATAAATATAAACACACCCAGTGCGGAGCATTGTAGCTAGATGGAATAAATATGTAAATATATAAACACACGAGACTTCCGGTTATGGCGGCCACGTGAGGGGGACACGTCTCGCTCTGCTCCTGGAGACGAAAAAACGGCAAATAACTCTCTCATTTGGGACAGAACCTATCCCAGCGTTTGGACGAGGATATGTCGGTGAAGTCTAAGGCTGGAAAACCAGGTAGAGGAAAAAGCGAGCTGCCGAAACAGTCTAAATTAACGGACTTTCACGTCTGTGACGCAGCAGATAAAGAAGCTCCATATATGGCGGAGGAAGCGAGCAGCGGTGCGGTGAATGTGGGAAACGGCACAGGTGCGGTGCTTAACGCCATTAGTTCAATGAGAGCGGACTTTTCCGCTAAGTTTGATGGGATTATGGCAGCGTTGGAAGGAATGAGAAAAGAATTGGGTGACTGTGTAGAACGAATGGCGCAGGTAGAGCTTCGTGTCTCTAGTGCTGAAGATGACGTCACCTGTCTTCAATTAAAGGTGCGCACTTTGGAAAAAAAAAATAAAAGTCTGGAAAATAATGTCTTGGACTTGGAATCCCAGTCGAGATGGAACAACTTGAGGCTGGTGGGTCTACCGGAGGAATCCGAAGGTCGGAACACATGTTCCTTTTTGGAAAAGTGGATTCCGGAGGCGCTGGGCAGCGCGGAGCTGCAATCAGCAGTCGTTCTGGAAAGCGCATATTGTATCGGCCCACGGAGAGATAAGGGACCACCGAGGACGATTATTATGAAGTTTATCAGCAACAGAGACAGGATGAAGATCTTCAACACTGCGCGAGCTAAAGGCCAGATTAAACACCAGGACCAGCAGGTGCGGTTCTACCCAGATTTGGCCACAGGAATCCAACAATTGAGGAAGCAGTTTGATCCCGTACGTAAAGAGCTGCGCAACCTTGGGATTCGTCATGGTGTAATTTATCCTGCGAGACTGTTGACCACGTATGAGGGCAGAACCCACATCTTCAAGACCCCAGAGGAGGCGCAGGAGTTCATCAAGAAGATCCAAGAAGAGACTGGTGGGAGCTAAGCATGAACAAAATATAAGGTAGAATATTTAAGCATTTGCACAGGCATCTGACTGACTTGAAGCAAATAGCAAGTTTACAAAATATAGATTGTATTATATATTAAAAAAAAACAAAAACAAAAAAACTATGATGTACAAAGTTGCTAAAAATTTTGGAGTTAAGTTGGAAAACTACAGAAGAGAGTTAATGCTATGTCATTAAAAGGAGCAGAGTTAGGGTGATTGGGAGGATGAAGAAGGAGTGGCTTTGGCTGTTCCTCGTGGGTGTGGAACGGTCGATGGCTATATCGGGAGACGGAATTTTTTTTTTGATTTTGGGGGGATTACCACAAATGTGGGAAGGGGGAATTTGTTTGTGTGTAGTTTGTAGGATGAATGTTCAACCACTCATGTTTTTGCTTCTCTGTATGAGCATGTTTATACTGCAAGGTAATCCTAAACTCCCTATTGATCATAAACCAAAGCGTTAATCTTAATTTAACTTCATGGAATTGCAGAGGTCTACAAAAATTAAAAAAACTTAAACAAGTTATGAATAAAATAAAAGATATGGGTTCAAAAATTGTGTTTTTACAAGAAACTCATCTAATAGAGGAGGATGTAAAAAGAATTAGGAGTAGATGGCAAGGAAGTGTCTTCACCTCATCATTTTCATCCCGAGCCAGGGGAGTTATGACTCTCATATATAAATCAGTCCCATTTCAAGTGAAAAATGTAATTGGAGACAAATTTGGAAGATATTTAATCATTCAAGGATCTTTGTTATTAGAAAATATAAATTTGGTAAACCTATATGGTCCCAATATAGATGATCAAAAGTTCTTTGCTAATTTATTTCTTATCTTATCATCACTTACAGGGCAACATATAATAGCAGGGGATTTTAATTGTGCATTGAATCCCGGTATAGATAGATCAACAGGACTGGACTGTACGCACAATGGATGTAGGATGACCATTATTCATTTTATGAAAGAATTGAGATTGCTAGATATATGGAGAGAAATGAATCCACAAGTTAAAGCCTACTCTTGTTATTCCAATACCTACAAGACTTTCTCACGTATTGATTATTTTTTGATCTCCGTAGAATTAAGGTCCAAGATTCAAAACTGCTTTTATGATAACATCGTGATCTCTGATCATGCACCCTGCTGTCTAATATATGTAGATAAAAAATTGACAAAGGAACCAGGTAGATGGCAATTTCAGCATAAATGGCTTCAGAATGAGGAATTTGTTAAGTACATAGAAAAACAGATAGATGAGTTCTTTGATATCAATACTACACAAACATCAGCATGTGTAAAGTGGGAGGCTTTCAAAGCTTTTATTAGGGGACATATTATTAGTTATACAGGTTCAAAATCTAAGAAGACTCGAGAGGAGAGAGTTCAATTGGAACATAAAATAAAAATTCTTCAAGAAAAAGTATATGCAGGAAGTGATCCAAGGTTGGAGAATGAATTACTGATTTTGAGAGCTGAATATGACAAAAAATCAGCGAATAGAGCTGCCTCGAGTCTTCTAAGATTGAAACAATCTTTTTATGAACAAGGTGAAAAATCAGGAAAATTATTGGCATGGCAGATTAAACAATTAGAATTTAAAACACCAATTACCAATATTATAAGTAATGGACAGGTAGTTATAGATCCTCTTGAAATTAATAGAGCCTTTAGAGATTACTATGAAAAATTATATGATACCAAAAATGAATCTGACTTAACAAAACTAAATGGGTTTTTGAACGAACTATCTATACCGTGCATTTCAAATGAAAACAGGGAGATACTGGAGTCTAAAATTAGTCAAGAAGAAGTTGGGCTAGCCATTGATAATATGAAATCAGGAAAAAGTGCAGGACCAGATGGTCTTCCAGTTGATCTTTATAAAAAAAATTTAAGAATAAATTAATAAAACCTTTTTTGGAAATGGTTTTAGAAGCATTTCAAAATAGTAATTTACCATCATACATGAATAATGCCTTAATTATACTGTTGCCAAAACCAGGTAAACCCTCTAATAAATGTGAAAATATGAGACCAATAAGCCTATTAAATGCCTTAAGATAATCTGTAAAATTTTAGCAAGACGAATACAAGAAATTTTACCAAATATTATTAATCAAGATCAGAATGGCTTTATAAAGGGAAGACAAGGCTTCCATAATGTAAGAAGACTATTTAATATTATTTATTCTAATAAAGAAGCACCGGATACAGCTGTCCTATCACTGGACGCCGAAAAGGCCTTTGATAGAGTCAAATGGCCCTTTCTTTTTGAAGTCTTACAAAGGTTTGGACTTGGAAATAAATTCATAAAATGGGTTCAGATAATATATAAAAATGCTACAGCAGAAATCCTAACAAATAACAATATTTCAAAATCAATAAAAATCAATAGAGGATGTCGACAAGGCTGTCCACTTTCACCTTTACTGTTTACTATGGCAATTGAACCTTTAGTGATGGCGATACGTCTACAGTCACAAATATATGGAATTAAAGTTGGACCAGCAGAACATAAAATCTCCCTGTATATGCCGATGACATAATTTTGTTTATGTCAAATCTTAAAAAATCAATTCCGACCTTGTTGAATTTAAAAAGAATTTTGGGAACTTCCGGTTATGGCTGCCACGTAGGACGGACGTGTCTCGCTCTGCTCTGCTCCTGGAAAAAAAAAAATCGGCAAATAACTCTCTCATTTGGGACAGAACGTATCCCAGCATTTGGGCGAGGATATGTCGGCGAAGCCTAAGGCTGGAAAACCAGGAAAAGGAAAAAGCGAGCCGCCGAAACAGTCCAAATTAACGGACTTTCAGGTCTGTGACGCAGCAAACAAAACTCCATATATGGCGGAGGAGGCTGGCGGCGGTGCGATATTTGCGGGGAATGGCGCAGATGCGCTGATGGCTGCCATGAGTTCAATGAGAGCGGACTTTTCCTCTAGATTTGATGGGATTATGACAGCGTTGGAAGGAATAAGAAAGGAATTGGGTGACTGTGTAGAGCGAACGGCGCAGATGGAGCTCCGTCTCGCTAGTGCTGAAGATGACGTCACCCGTCTTCAATTAAAGGTGCGCACTTTGGAAAAAAAAAATAAATCTCTGGAAGATAATATTTTGGATTTGGAATCTCGGTCGAGACAGAATAATTTGAGGCTGGTGGGTCTTCCAGAGGAATCAGAAGGTCGGGACGTATGCTCCTTTCTGGAAAAGTGGATTCCGGAGGTGCTGGGCAGCGAGGAGTTGCAATCAGCAGTGATTCTGGAAAAGGCACATCGTATTGGCCCACGGAGAGATAAGGGACCGCCGAGGACCTTAATTATGAAGTTTCTTAGCAACAGAGACAGGATGAAGATCTTCAACGCTGCACGAGCTAAAAAAGGAGAGATTAAACACCAGGACCAGCAGGTGCGGTTCTACCCAGATTTGGACACAGGAATCCAGCAATTGAGGAAGCAGTTTGATCCCGTACGTAAGGAGCTGCGCAACCTTGGGATTCGTCATGGTGTAATCTATCCTGCGAGACTGCTGACCACGTATGAGGGCAGAACCCACATCTTCAAGACCCCAGAGGAGGCGCAGGAGTTCATCAAGAAGATCAAAGAAGAAGAAGAGACTGGTGGGAGCTAAGCATGAACAAAATATAAGGTAGAATAATTAAGCATTTGCACAGGCATCTGACTGACTTGAAGTAAATAGTAAGTTTACAAAATATAGATTGTATTATATATTAAAAAAACAAAACAAAAACAAAACAAACAAAAAAAAAACCTATGATGTACAAAGTTGTTAAAAATTTTGGAGTTAAGTTGGAAAACTACAGAGGAGAGTTAATGTTATGTCATTAAAAGCAGTAGAGTTAGGGTGATTGGGAGGATGAAGAAGGAGTGGCTTAGGCTGTTCCCCGTGGGTGTGGAACGGTCGATGGCTATATCGGGAGACAGAATTTTTCTTTTGATTTTGGGGGGTTTGCCACAAGTGTGGGAAGGGGAAATTTGTTTGTGTGTAGTTTGTAGGATGAATGTTCAACCACTCATGTTTTTGCTCCTCTGTATGAGCATGTTTACACTGCAAGGTAATCCCAAACTCTCTATTGATCATGGACCAAAGTGTTAATCTTAATTTAACTTCATGGAATTGCAGAGGTCTACAAAATTTAAAAAAACTTAAACAAGTTATGAATAAAATAAAGGACATGGGTTCAAGAATTGTGTTTTTACAAGAAACTCATCTGATAGAGGAGGATGTTAAAAGAATTAGGAGTAGATGGCAGGGAAGTGTATTCACCTCTTCATTTTCATCCCGAGCCAGGGGAGTTATGACTCTCATACATAAATCAGTTCCTTTTCAAGTGAAAAATGTAATTGGAGACAAATTTGGAAGATATGTAATCATTCAAGGTTCTTTGCTATTAGAAAATATAAATCTTGTGAACTTATATGGTCCCAATATAGATGATCAGAAGTTCTTTGCTAATTTATTTCTCATCTTATCATCACTTACAGGGCAACATATAATAGCAGGGGATTTTAATTGTACATTGAATCCAGGTGTGGATAGATCAACAGGACTGGATTGTACGCACATTGGATGTAGGATGACTATTAATCATTTTATGAAAGAATTGAGATTGTTAGATATATGGAGAGAAATGAAACCACAAGTTAAAGCCTATTCTTGTTATTCCAGTACCTACAAGACATTCTCACGTATTGATTATTTTTTGATTTCCACAGAATTAAGGTCCAAGATTCAAAACTGCTTTTATGATAACATCGTGATCTCTGATCATGCACCCTGTTGTCTAATATATGTAGATAAAAAATTGACAAAGGAATCAGGTAGATGGCAATTTCAGCATAAATGGCTTCAGGATGAGGAATTTGTCAAGTATATAGAAAAACAGATAGACGAGTTCTTTGACATCAATACTACACAAACATCAGCATGTGTAAAGTGGGAGGCTTTCAAAGCTTTTATTAGGGGACATATTATTAGTTATACAGGATCAAAATCTAAGAAGACTCGAGAGGAGAGAGCTAAATTGGAACATAAAATAAAAAGTCTTCAGGAAAAAGTGTATGCAGGAAGTGACCCAAGGTTGGAGAATGAATTACTGATTTTGAGAGCTGAATACGACAAAAAATCAGCGAATAGAGCTGCCTCGAGTCTTCTAAGATTGAAACAATCTTTTTATGAACAAGGTGAAAAATCAGGAAAATTATTAGCATGGCAGATTAAACAATTGGAAATTAAAACACCAATTACCAGTATTATAAGTAACGGACAGGTAGTTATAGATCCTTTAGAAATTAATAGAGCCTTTAGAGATTACTATGAAAAATTATATGATACCAAAAATGAACCTGATTTAACAAAACTAAATGGGTTTTTGAACGAACTATCTATACCGTGTATTCCAAATGAAAACAGGGAGATATTGGAGTCTAAAATTAGTCAAGAAGAAGTTGGGCTAGCCATTGATAATATGAAATCAGGAAAAAGTGCAGGACCAGATGGTCTTCCAGTTGACCTTTATAAAAAATTTAAGAATAAATTAATAAAACCTTTTTTGGAAATGGTTT
Organism: Pholidichthys leucotaenia; assembly: GCA_020510985.1. Taxonomy (NCBI): domain Eukaryota; kingdom Metazoa; phylum Chordata; class Actinopteri; order Cichliformes; family Pholidichthyidae; genus Pholidichthys; species Pholidichthys leucotaenia. Next base: position 267,448,478 of record CM035849.1, read on the forward strand.
TAGAAGCATTTCAAAATAATAATTTACCATCATACATAAATAATGCCTTAATTATACTGCTGCCAAAACCAGGTAAGCCCTCTAATAAATGTGAAAATATGAGACCAATAAGCCTATTAAACGCCGACCTTAAGATAATCTGTAAAATTTTAGCAAGACGAATACAAGAAATTTTACCAAATATTATTAATCGAGATCAGAATGGCTTTATAAAGGGTAGACAAGGCTTCCATAATGTAAGAAGACTATTTAATATTATTTATTTTAATAAAGAAGCGCCGGATACAGCTCTCCTATCATTGGACGCCGAAAAGGCCTTTGATAGAGTTGAATGGCCCTTTCTTTTTGAAGTCCTACAAAGGTTTGGACTTGGAAATAATTTCATAAAATGGGTTCAAATAATATACAATAATGCTACAGCAGAAATCCTAACAAATAACAATATTTCAAAACCAATAAAAATCAATAGAGGATGTCGACAAGGCTGTCCACTTTCACCTTTACTGTTTACTATGGCAATTGAACCTTTAGCGATAGCGATACGTTTACATTCACAAATATATGGAATTAAAGTTGGACCAACAGAACATAAAATCTCCCTGTACGCCGATGATATAATTTTGTTTATGTCGAATCTAAAAAAATCAATTCCAACCTTGTTGAATTTAATAAAGAATTTTGGGGAAATATCAGGATATAAAATAAATAAAACTAAATCTTCAATATTAATGCTAAATGAGACCCAGAGAAATTACCCAGCCCCTGAGGTAAATCAATTCAATGTTGTAAATCAGTTTAAATATTTAGGAATCCAAATTATGCCTAAGCTAGAATCAGTCGCCAGCGTCAACTATGAAGCCTTAATGTCAGATATCAATGAGTTAACTCAGAGATGGATGTCACTACCAATGTCGATGATCGGGAGAATCAATATACTTAAAAGTAATATTTTACCTAAAATACTTTATTTATTTCAATACATTCCCTTATCACCACCTTTAGATCTATTCTCAAGAATAAAAAAAAAGTTAGTGGAATTTATATGGAACAACAGGAGGGCTAGATTACGTTTGTCTTTATTATATTTACCATTTGATCGTGGAGGTCTGAAATGTCCAAATTTTATGTTGTATTATTGGTCGGCACAACTGAGGTCTATGACATATTATTTTTCATCAAATGATCTCCCTCACTGGACTGAAATGGAATCATACAATTTACCTTTACCTCTTCCCATATTCATATACTCAGATTCGGCAAAAAAAATACAAAAACAAGTTAAAAATCCATTTGTAAAGCATATGATCAAAATATGGTGTGAAGCTAAAAACTATTTAAAAGAACCACAGTTATTGTCACAATTTAGTCCAATATGGGGTAATCAATATTTTAAACCAGGGAGAGCGGACGCTGTATTTAAAGTATGGAATTTAAAAGGGATACAAAAGATTCAGGATTTATATTTGCCATGTGCAGACAACATAATGTCTTTTGAAGAGCTGAGGATCAAATTTAATCTCAATAGAACACATTTTTTTTTAAAATATCTTCAACTTAGAAACTTTATTCGATCAAATCAAAATAAAGCTCTCACTCGACCTATTTATTCATCCTTGGAAAAAATGATGATGAAAGATAGTAAAAGAAAGGGTATTATTTCAGAGTTTTATAACTCATTGACACTATCTTCAAGTGAAAATTCACTGAAAAGATTAAACTACTGGAAAGAAGATCTGCAAATTGAAATTTCAGAGGAACAATGAGAATTGGCTTGTACAGAAGCTCAAACCAAATCAATAAATGCACGCCTTAAATTGATACATTTCAAATGGTTAATGCGGATGTATGTTACACCGGAGGAGTTAAATAGATATAACAAAAATATACCAGATACATGCACAAAATGCATGGAAAGTAAAGGAACCCTATTTCATTGTTTATGGGAATGTAGATTAATAAGAATGTTTTGGGAAGAGGTGAGGGTAACAATTGAAAAAATAATCTCAAAACAAATCATACTGAATCCTAAACTGTTTTTGTTGGGTCTGTACCCAGAAAAGCATAATTTTAATAAAAGTGAAAGAACATTCATAGACCTCAGTTTGCTTAATGCCAAAAAATGTATTGCACTATTATGGAAAAAGACTCATAGACCAGATGTGACTCAGTGGTTAAGACAGATGTTAACAAACCTTCCATTAGAAAGAATAACATATATACTGAAATCAAAGGAAATTGTGTTTGAGAATATATGGAGACCTTTTATTGATTATGTAAAAAATTTAAACATAACTCTTGAAGAAGAAGGTGAATGATGTGTGTGGACCTTGTACATTCCAAACTGGTGAACATAATATGTATACTTATGTATTGGATTGTCTAGACTAAACAGAGGAGCATTGTTGAAGACTTGATTTTGTTGGTGGTTGTTGGTGTTTTTAGTGCATTTTTTTTTTTTGTAGTACTTTAGTGTTAGTGTTTGATTGCTTGTATCATGGTTGTTAAAAAAAAAAAAGGTTCAATAAAGATATTGTGGAAAAAAAAAAGAATTTTGGGGAAATATCAGGATATAAAATAACTAAAACTAAATCTTCAATATTAATGCTAAACGAGACCCAGAGAAATTACCCAGCCCCTGAGGTAAATCAGTTCAATGTTGTAAATCAGTTTAAATATTTAGGAATCCAAATTGTGCCTAAGCTAGAATCAGTCGCCAGTGTCAATTATGAAGCCTTAATGACAGATATTAATGAGTTACTTCAGAGATGGATGTCACTACCAATGTCGATGATCGGGAGAATCAATATATTTAAAAGTAATATCTTACCTAAAATACTTTATTTATTTCAATACATTCCCCTACCACCACCTTAAGATTTATTCTCAAGAATTAAAAAAAAGTTAGTGGAATTTATATGGAACAACAGGAGGGCTAGATTACGTTTGTCTTTATTATATTTACCATTTGATCGTGGAGGTCTGAAATGTCCAAATTTTATGTTGTATTGTTGGTCGGCACAACTGAGGTCTATGACATATTATTTTTCATCAAATGATCTCCCTCACTGGACTGAAATGGAATCATACAATTTGCCTTTACCTCTTCCCATATTCATATATTCAGACTCGGCAAAAAAATTACAGAAACAAGTTAAAAACCCATTTGTAAAACATATGATTAAAATATGGTGTGAAACTAAAAAATATTTAAAAGAACCACACTTACTGTCACAATTTAGTCCAATATTAGGTAATCAATATTTTAAACCAGGGAGAGCGGATGCTGTGTTTAAAGTATGGAGTTTAAAAGGGATCCAAAAAATTCAAGATTTATATTTGTCATGTTCAGATAACATAATGTCTTTTGAAGAGCTGAGGATCAAATTTAATCTTAATAGAACACATTTTTTTAAATATCTTCAACTTAGGAACTTTATTCGATCAAACCAAAATAATGCTCTCACTCGACCTATTTATTCATCCTTGGAAAAAATGTTGATGAAAGATAGTAAAAGAAAGGGTATTATTTCAGAGTTTTATAACTCATTGACACTATCCTCAAGTGAAAACTCACAGAAAAGATTAAACTACTGGAAAGAAGATCTGCAAACTGAAATTTCAGAGGAACAATGGGAATTGGCTTGTACAGAAGCTCAAACCAAATCAATAAATGTACGTCTTAAATTGATACATTTTAAATGGTTAATGCGGATGTATGTTACACCGGTGGAGTTAAATAGATACAACAAAAACATACCAGATACATGCACAAAATGCATGGAAAGTAAAGGAACCCTCTTTCATTGTTTATGGGAATGTAGAATAATTAGAATGTTTTGGGAAGAGGTGAGGGTAACAATTGAAAAAATAATTTCAAAACAAATCATATTGAATCCTAACTGTTTTTGTTGGGTCTGTACCCAAAAAAGCATAACTTTAATAAAAGTGAAAGAACATTCATAGACCTCAGTTTGCTTAATGCCAAAAAATGTATTGCATTACTGTGGAAAAAGACTCATAGACCAGATGTGACTCAGTGGTTAAGACAGATGTTAACAAACCTTCCATTAGAAAGAATAACATATATACTGAAATCAAAGGAAAGTGTGTTTGAGAATATATGGAGACCTTTTATTGATTATGTAAAAAATTTAAACATAACTCTTGAAGAAGAAGGTGAATGATGTGTGTGGGCCTTGTAAATTCCAAACTGGTGAACATAATATGTATACTTATGTAATGGATTGTCTAGACTAAACAGAGAAGCATTGTTGAAGACTTGATTTTGTTGGTGGTTGTAGGTGTTTTTAGTGCATTTTTTTTGTAGTACTTTAGGGTTAGTGTTTGATTGTTTGTGTTATGTTTGTTAAAAAAAAAAAAGGTTCAATAAAGATATTGTGGAAAAAAAAATATATAAACACACACAGTGCAGAGCATTGTTGCTAGATGGGATGAAACTGCATAACCGTCTACATAGTTATCCTACATGGTATGATTATGTGCCCATACATATTCTCACCCTCCATAGCGACCGGTATTTTCCTAGTTGTATGCCGGAGGGGACCATTGTGTAAGTCTATTGCATCTTTTGCATTCAAAAAACTATTAGTTTGTTACGTCTTTTTGCTATCTCTGCGAGCAGCCCTGCTTAGGTTGTACAGTCTGACAGCCGTTGGTAGGAAGGACCTGCGAAACCTCTCGGTTGTGCACCTGGGATGATGTAGTCTGCTGCTAAATGAGCTCCTCAGTGCATTCAGTATGTCCTGCATAGGGTGGAACTCAGACTCCAGCAGAGATGACAGTTTAGCCACCGTCCTTCTCTCTCCTATCTCCTCCACCGGATCAAGGCGCTGCCCCAGGACAGAGCTAGCTTTCTTGATCAGTTTGTTCAGTCTCTTCCTATCGGCTGCAGTAATGCCACTGCCCCAGCAGACCACTCCAAAAGTGATGGCTGATGCCACCACCGTGTCATAGAATGTCTTCAGCAGCTCCCCTTGTACACCAAAAGACCTGAGTCTCCTCAGCAGGAACAGCCTGCGCTGTCCCTTCTTGTAGAGTGCATCAGTATTGTGTGACCAGTCTAGTTTATTGTTCAGATGAACACCCAAGTACTTATAGGATGTCACCATCTCGATGTCTGTTCCCTGTATATTTACTGGTGCTGTGAGGGGTTGCCCATGCCTGCGGCAGTCCACCACCAGCTCCTTAGTTTTCCTCGCGTTGATCTGGAGGCAGTTCCAATGGCACCAGTCCACGAAGTCCTGAATAAGCCCTCTGTACTCAGCTTCATCTCCATTGGAGATGAGGCCAACGATCGCAGAGTCATCAGAGAACTTCTGTAGATGGCAGTGTGTTGTGTTGTGTGAGAAGTCCGCAGTATAAAGAGTGAACAGGAAGGGAGCCAGCACCGTTCCCTGGGGGGCCCCCGTGCTACCGATGATCATGTCGGACACACAGTCCCGGGTTCTCACAAACTGAGGCCGGTTTGTGAGGTAGTCCAGGATCCATGATGACAGGTGCTGGTCCACCCCTGCGCGCAGCAGCTTGTCCTTCAGGATCATCGGTTGGATGGTGTTGAAAGCACTGGAGAGGTCAAAGAACATGATCCTCACCATATTCCCGGGCTTCTCCAGGTGGGACAGAGAACGGTGAAGGAGGAAGATCACCGCATCCTCCACCCCAATGCCATGCTGGTAGGCGAACTGGAGTGGATCCATCGCTGGTTCCACCAGGGGGTGGAGGTGAGCAAGGAGCAGTCTCTCCAGGGTCTTCATCAAGTGGGACATCAAGGCCACCGGTCTGTAGCTGTTCAGGTCTTTGAGGTGGGAAGTTTTTGGTACAGGTACCACACAAGATGTTTTCCACAGCTGTGGTACCCTCCCCAGCTTCAGGCTCAGGTTGAAGATGTACGTCACAATCCCACACAGCTGGTCTGCACAGGACTTGAGGAGCTTTGCGCTGATGCCGTCCGGTCCCGACGCCTTCCTCGCCTTGATCTTCCTCAGCTCCATCCTCACCTGGGTCCTGGTCAGGGTCAGGATGGGGGGCTGTGTGTTGGGAGTGGGGGGGGTGTTGGTGGAGTGGGGAGTGGGCAGCAGGACTTGATTTCTTTAGAGGCAGCAATGGTTGTTGTGCAGTCAGGGGGGAGGGCGGTTGGTCAAACCTATTGAAAAACAGATTCAGGTTGTTCGCCCACTCCCTGCCCCCCGTGGCCTGGGGGGAGGTATTCTGGAGCCCAGAGATGGTTTTGAGGTTTCTCCAGACCCCGCTGATGTCGCTCTGTTGCAGCTTGTCCTCCATCTTCTTCCTGAAGCTGTCCTTGCCTTCTCTGATCTTTCTCCTCAGCTCCCTCTGTACGGACTTCAGCATCTCCCTGTTCCCCGACCTGAAGATCCTCTTCTTCTCTCTCAGAAGTGTTTTTATCTCAGGGTTGATCCAGGGTTTGTTGTTTGAGCAACACCGTATGGTCTTGGTGGGAACGGATTTGTCCACACAGAAGCTGAGGTAGTCCGTGAAGGTGTGAGTGAGGCCATCGATGTCCTCTCCATGTGGATCGCAGAGCTGCTTCCAGGCGGTGGCTTCAAAACAGCCCTTTAGAGTGTCCATTGTCTCCTCAGACCATAACTCCACTGTGCGCATGGCCGGAGGTTGTCTGTGCACTAGGGGTTTGTACACCGGCCGGAGATGAACCAAGTTGTGGTCCGATCTCCCGAGTGGGGGGAGTTGTGATGAGGTGTACACCTCCTTAGTGTTTGCGTAGAATAAGTCCAGTGTTTTATTGTCTCTAGTGTGGCATGTGACATACTGGGTGAACGTGGGTAGAATGGGAGATAGTGAAACATGGTTGAAGAAGAAGGCCATATATCTGCCCGCTTAAGAAGTTTATGACTTTTCAAGAGCAGCAGTTCCTGTAGAGCCGATACTATCAGCATGAACTGTCCATTTTGGGGATCTGGACTTCACAAGTTTTATGGTCCACTTAAGCCTTTAAAAGCAAATCCTTATCAAGTCTATCTCTACAAAAGTGAAGTTATTTACACTGGAGTCCTGTTGAAGACAACATTCTTGACCAGACCTTGAGTGAGAGCTGCTTTAAAATGAAGAAAAGTGAAATTTCTGTAAAATGAAGAAAAGTGATCTCCTGGATTGGCTTGAGGAGACGTTGATGCTACAACTGCCCTAGGTGCCATGTGGCGCCTGGGGAAATGCAAGGCAACAGTGGTAAAAAATTTGTCAATAAAATAGTTCAGATTTCCAAGGCTATAACTTAAATGTTACAAGAGATAATGGCTTACTGTCAATTAGAAAGATGTAGAATATGATCCAAAGTTTCAGATAGGAATAAATTTATGCATCTAATTTGCATAATGCCAAGCCAGCTATATAAATTACATAACTCAGTCAGAAGTAGACTTTGGACACATTTACATAAAAAATGGTCCTTTTTTTTTTTACACTGATTTGTCTACAGGGGTATGTTTTTATCTAATCTTCAAAGTATATGAACCAGAAAATCAATAAAATGTCAAAAAAACATATTTCTCTCTTACCTGTTACCGGGAGGGGGGCTCGCCCGCCCACATGACCGGTCCGTTTTCGTCCATCATAGCCGATGTTTCTCTGTTTGCTCAGCCATTTACACCGTGTACCACATCTACAAACTCTTATGATTACCCCACATGAATTTCGTTTGTATTATGTGGCTATTTTTTCTGTTTGGTGCATTTTTCCTGTGGGAATCCATGCCGCCCGTAAGCGCTGCCATCTTGGTACGGGGAGCTCAGTTTTTTGTTAATCGACCTCGATGTAACACGTTTACTTAGTAATTTACACCTGTGTACCACATCTACAAACTCTTATGATAATCCCACGTGAATTTCGTTTGTATTACGTGGCTATTTTTCCCGTTTCATGCAGTTTCCGTCATCATCGCAGCTGCCGCAATGACCGATTGTGAAGGCATCCACATTGGTGTGTGAGCTCAAAGCGGAAAAAGGAAGAATAATAATGAAGATTTCTCCTTCTTTGCTATATTCCATGTCACCCATGATTCCTTCGGCGTGTGTCTGCCACCTTCTATACTGTCAGATCAATAGAGATTAGTACAAATTCTCAGTATAGCCGGGGGACGTCAATAAGTTGACACGTGCAGTTGCTGCTCTGTGCCACTGGGGGCACGTGACCCGTCCATTTAATCTGGGCAGTTAAAGGGTTAACTGCGTCAAGGCGTCATGTGTGGGCAAAAACTGATGGTGCTGCGGTGGGAGTGAAATGTTCCACACCGTGCTTAGTAGCTGTGGTGGAAAAAGCAGGTGTTGTAAGCAATGGGAAATTTGCCAGCAAATGAAGAAAAGCGTTATCCGACGCTAAAAAGTTAGCATGTGTTAACAGCCCAGCTCCTCCAGCCTCACACAGAAAGGTGGTGAAAGACACAGCATTAATTAAATGGTGGTTAGCAATATTGACAAGTAAACCATAAATACACAGAAAATCCGAGCCAACAATAGGAACTGTAATGAAAGCGACTACGAAGTCCCACTTGAAGCTGTGCCCCTGGAAACAAACAGTCACAGACCTTGTGCCAAATGTCCTGATGGATGAACTGTTAGCTGCACTCAAACACGGGCCACTGCCTGCCGCTGGCCTGTCCGCGCTAGTTGGAGGGAGTAGTCTCTTCTGCGAGCCGGAGTCCACTGGGAACCGTTTTCCTGACAGCGAATCTCTAATGAAGAGCAGCTCACCTCATTCGCCAGCACCCACAGCTGCTACTGAGCGCTGGCCCTGGAGTTTCCCATCATCTCAAACGTGCATGGAGGAACGCAGCAAACCTAGCCTTTCTGCCAAATCGCAGGTGAAAGAAACACAGGCCTTTCCTGCGCCATCTCCGGACAACAACTCCGGCTACCACCGCTGGATCCGCGTCCTCTGTCGTGGGTTGCAGGGGATCCGATGTCATGCTCTGCACAGCAAACTGCCTGGTAGCCAGCAGGACCTGATCAGCTTCCCCAGCTAAAGCTCGGTAGTCACTGGTGGCCAAATGCGGGAAGTTAGCCAACACCATGTGCACAGGCAGTGAGAGCTGGTGCAGGAAAATGTGCAGAAAAAGGAAACCACCTTTGTCTGCTCCCAGCAGCGATAGCAAATTATCCATAAGGTCAACAGCCGTGCCATCACCCAAACTTGACAGGGAAAGGATTTTATCCACTCTTCTGCGGCAGATAGCCCATATCTCTGGAGCAGGAACTGCTTGATGGTGGCATATTTACCATGCTGTGGGGGCATGTGAAGCAATGGCATGACGCGCTGTGTGGACTGCTGATCCAGAGCAGTAATGACCAAGTAGTATCTGGGATCATCTGCAGTGATTCCTCGCAGGTGTAACAGCGCTTTGATATGGTGGAACCATGAAGCCGGATCGCTCTGCCAAAACTCCGGAAACTTCACAGCCGCAGTACAAGTGGCCGGCTGTGAAGGTCAGGGCAACATGGCTGACGAGGGGATGCAGTCTTTACTCCTCAATTGCCACCAACAACTACTTTTACCACCACCCAGACTCCAAAACCGGGAAAGCAAACCACACCCCCAAACCGAAATCCCACTGGGTGAGAGGCTCACTATTCAGCCTGCCACAATATACTCATAAATTTGCAACTTTTCTCTATAGAATTTGCATTTTTTCTCTTATTTTCATGATTTTTCTTAATAATAATAATACAATTTATTTGTATAGCGCTTTCCAAGGCACTCAAAGACGCTTTACATTAAAACCATTTCCAAAACCATGACTACTCAGAGTTGGGACCAGGAAGCAGAGTCGCAGTCTTACACGCCTCTCTGCAGCTCCTCTTCATCCGCCACCCCTCAGCTTAGCCCCTGACTTCCCCATCAGAGAATCGTTGTCTGCTCCCTCCAAAGTAAATAAAAATATAATGTATAAGCATCCCAAAGTGATAAAGCAAAATACTGGTAAAACTCAAATTAAACATAAAGCCTCTAAATTGAATGATTTGGCCTCTGTTCCTCCTCATAATTTAAAAATTAAATGTGGTTTATTAAATATTAGGTCTCTAACTCCCAAGTCTCTGTTAGTCCATGATCTGTTAATTGATCATCAGATTGATTTAATTTCCCTTACAGAGACTTGGTTAGGGCAAGAGGATTATGTAGGTTTAAATGAATCAACTCCCTCTGGTTATTTAAACTGTCAAAATCCCAGAAGTTCTGGTCGTGGAGGAGGAGTAGCATCAATTTACCATTCCAAATTACTAGTTAATGTAAAGCAAAAAACATGTTATAATTCCTTTGAGGGCCTGGTCCTCAGTGTTGGGCACTTTAGCAATTCCAGGTTAAACCCAATTTTTTTTGCCATAGTTTATCGTCCCCCATCAACCTATTCAGAATTTTTATCCGAATTTCCTGATTTCTTAGCTGATTTAGTGCTGAAATCTGATAGAATAATTATAGTAGGGGACTTTAATATACATGTGGATGTAGATAGTGACTGCCTTAATGTGGCTTTTAATTCAATATTAGACTCGATTGGGTTTTCTCAGAAAGTAGGAAATTCTACTCATTACCTCCACCATACATTGGACCTTGTTCTGACATATGGCATAGAAATAGAAAATCTTGTAGTGTCTCCTCATAACCCTGTACTGTCAGACCATTGTCTGTTAACCTTTGATTTTACTATTTCTGACTATTTGGCTCCTAAAGAAAAATATTATCACAGTAGATGCCTCTCAGATGATGCTGTTTCCAAATTTATGCAGATTGTTTCATCTATGCCATGTGTCAACACAACGGAAATAAGCTATAGACAGCTTGCTCCTTCTGTAATTGATAACATGGTGGATAGTGTTTCAGCTTCTCTGCATCAGGCTCTAGACTTGGTGGCCCCCTTAAAAAAGAAAAAGTCTAATCAGAGATTTTTAACTCCTTGGTTCAACACAGAAACTCGTAGCTTAAAACAGAAGACTCGTCAATTAGAAAGAAAATGGCGCTCTACTAATTTAGATGAAATCTATTAGCTTGGAGAAATCATCTTTTAATTTATAAAAAATCTCTTAGAAAAGCTAGAACGAGTTATTACTCTGCATTAATAGAAGAGAACAAGAATAATCCCAGGTTTCTTTTCAGTACTGTAGCCAGGTTGACAAAGAGTCAGGACTCTGTCAATCCTAGCATCCCCTTAGAGCTTACTAGTCAGGACTTTATGAACTTTTTCAATAATAAAATTTCATCCATCAGAGATAAAATCAATCAGATTCTTCCCACAGTTAACTTAAATACTGTAACTACTACAACTCCTTCTATTGATGTCTGTCTTGATGAGTTTACTCCAATCGACCTTTGTGAGTTAGACAAAATAGTTTCCTCATCCAAACCTTCAACTTGTCTTTAGACCCTATTCCTACCAGGTTATTTAAAGAAGTCTTCCCACTTATTGGTAGCTTTATTCTTCATATAATCAATTCTTCATTAACTTTAGGCCATGTACCGCAGGCTTTTAAAACGGCTGTAATTAAACCCTTACTCAAAAAGCCAACGCTAGATCCAGGAGCTTTAGCTAACTATAGACCAATCTCTAATCTCCCTTTCATTTCAAAAATCTTAGAAAGAGTTGTTGTTACGCAATTATTTGACCACCTGCAGGGAAATGGTTTATTTGAGGAGTTTCAATCTGGTTTAGAATCCATCATAGCACTGAAACAGCCTTAGCGAAGGTCACTAACGACCTCCTCATTGCATCTGATAATGGACTAGTTTCTGTACTTGTCCTTTTAGATCTTAGTGCAGCTTTTGATACTATTGATCATAATATTCTACTTGATAGATTAGAACACTATGTTGGACTTAATGGAACTTCGTTGCAGTGGTTTAGATCTTATTTATCTGATAGGTTCCAGTTTGTTCATGTAAATGATGAGTTTTCTCTCAGCTCAAAGCTTAGTCATGGAGTTCCACAGGGATCTGTGCTTGGCCCTACTCTTTTTAGTTTATATATGCTTCCGTTAGGCAACATTATTAGAAAGCACTGTATACATTTTCACTGTTATGCAGATGACACACAATTATACCTGTCAATGAAGCCAGATGATACTAATCAATTAGCCAAGTTAGAAGCCTGTCTTAAGGAAATCAAAGTTTGGACGACTTGTAATTTCCTGCTATTAAATTCAGATAAGACTGAAGTCATTCTTGTTGGTCCAAAAAAACCTTAGAAATTCCTTTCCAAATCAAACTTTCAGTTTGGATGCAGTTACTCTTTCTCTTAATAGCTCTATGAGGAACCTTGGAGTTATTTTTGATCAGGATTTGTCCTTCAATTCACATATTAAATTTGTTTCTAAGACTGCCTTCTATCATTTGCGTAATATTGCCAAGATTAGGAGCATCTTGTCTCAGAGTGATGCTGAGAAGCTGATCCACGCTTTTGTTAGCTCGAGATTAGATTATTGTAATTCTTTATTATCAGGCTGTCCTAAAACATCTTTAAAAAGTCTTCAGCTGATCCAAAATGCTGCAGCAAGAGTTTTAACAGGTACTAGAAAGAGAGATCATATCTCTCCGGTTCTGGCCTCCCTTCATTGGCTTCCCATAGAGTTTAGAATTAAGTTTAAAATCCTTCTTCTTACTTACAAAGCTCTAAACAATCAGGCTCCTTTTTATTTAAAAGATCTGATACTACCGTATCATCCTAACAGAGCACTACGCTCCCAAAATGCAGGTTTACTTGTAATACCTAGAATCTCCAAAAGTACAATGGGAGGCAGAGCCTTCAGTTATCAAGCTCCTCTCCTGTGGAATCAGCTGCCAATCTGGATTCGGGAGTCAGACTCGATCTCTGTTTTTAAGAATAGGGCTAAAACCTACCTTTTTGATATAGCCTACAATTAGGGAGGGATCATGTGTTTCTGAACCCTCCCTTAGTTATGCTGCTAATAGGTTTAGTCAGCCGGGGGACCTCCAGTAATGCACTGGGCCTCACTCCTTTCCTCACTCTCTATGAAATATTTTTTTTTTTGCTGGTCATTAACATTTGTTTGTTCTCTCCCATAGATTGAGTCCCCATCGTGCTGTTTGCTCTCTACATGTCTGTTCTTTTCTTCTTCTCTGTCCCCTCACCCCCCAGCCAGTCGCAGCAGATGACTGCCCCTCCCTGAGCCTGGTTCTGCTGGAGGTTTCTTCCTGTTAAAAGGGAGTTTTTCCTCCCCACCGTCGCCAAGTGCTTGCTCACAGGGGATCGCCTGATTGCTGGGGTCTTTCTGCAACTGTGGGGGTCCTCCCTACAGTTGATAGTGCTATGAGATGACTGTTGTTGTGAAATGGCGCTATATAAATAAAGTTGAATTGAATTGAATTAAAAAAAAAGAAAAGAAAAGGAAAAAAAAAAAGATCAAGGATTAAAATTAAAGATTAAAAGCAAACCTGAACAGATGGGTTTTGAGTCATGATTTGAAGTAGTTTAAGTCTGTGCAGTCACGGATCTGTTGGGGGAGAGAGTTCCAGAGGGAAGGGGCCACAAGGCCACAATGGAAAAGGTTTTGTCCCCTCAAGTCTGTGCTTGGTTCTGTGTGGTGGAAAGAGGAAGTTTACATCAGAGGAACGAAGGCAGCAGGGATGGGGGGGGGGGGGGGGGGTGCAACAGGTCGGTGAGATAGGAAGGGGCCTGGTGATGGAGGGCTTTAAAGGTGAGGAGAAGAACTTTGAACTGTATACATTGTGAGATTAGGAGCCAGTGGAAGTTCTGGAGGACAGGGGTGATGTGGTGGGGGAGCGGGACTGAGTTGTTATAAAAGGTCTAATGGGTTGCGGCGTCATGACACAGACGGATGGTGATGTCATCACGCCAGCAAATATGGGAAGACTCGGCCATCTTAGAGCCTCTTTCGACTCACAACAACATAGAGCTCAGTCATACTAAACTTGTACTGTAATACCAGCTATTTATTGTAATAAAGTTTGAGTTCCAGCACAGCTCATCTCTCCATTGGTCATTCCGGGTTTCCAGACATAACATTTGGCGACAAGAGTAAAACCATGGAAGCATGCCTGAGGCCACTAAGACCGTTTCTGGAATACCCTGGTGAGCCACCCGTTCCTTGGCCGCACTGGCTCAATGCTTTCGAGATGTATGTGTCGGCGTTGGACCTGGGCAAATTGGACAAGGTATGGAAGCGAGATCTGTTAGTTCACAACCTGGGCATAGAAGGACAATGCATTTTCTACATGCTAGGACCAACGGACTTGTTCTCTGATGCTGTAAAACTGCTAGCTAGCTAGTTCGCTAAACCTGATGTGTTGACGTGGTGCATTAAATTCCGTCAACGGCGACAGAGAATTGATGAAACGACACAACAATCCGTCAAAGACCTTCATCACCTACAGACGTGGACAAAATTGTTGGTACCCGTCTGTTAATGAAAGAAAAACCCACAATGGTCACAGAAATAACTTGAATATGACAAAAGTGGTAATAAATAAAAATTCTATGAAAATTAACCAATGAAAATCAGACAATGTTTTTGAATTGTGGTTCAACAGAATTATTTTAAAAAACAAACTCATGAAACAGGCCTGGACAAAAATGATAATACCTGTGGCGTATATATTTATACCTGCATATGGGTAAGCGCAAAGGGACGTTGGAGATTCCATATGTGGCTGACCTCACGCCTTAGAAGAGGACAATGGGCCTGGACCGCCTGTGGAGAACACCTGGACATGGAGACGCGGCGGCAGAGGCCTGAAAGGACTTCCTGGCCCCCTGAGGCCAGGTGGGAGACTGAAGGACACGGAGGGGGGTTAGAGGCAAGAGGGGGATGTAACAAGGATGTGTGATTAAGCCTTTGTTGTCACTGGTATAAATAGAGAGGTCCTGACTGCGTTCAGCCTATTATGTTTTCTGAGAGATTCGATCGGGATGTGACTTCAAGAATAAACCTGAATTACGAAACTATTCAGCTTCTTCATTTCACGCTCCCCACAATACCCCTAGAAAAGATTGAAAATAATGTGACCATAGGGACATGTTCAACCAAGATGTGTCCTCTAATTAACATCACAGGTGTCTACAAACTTGTAACCAGTCAGTCGGCCTATTTAAAGAGTGACAAGTAGTCACTGTGCTGTTTGTTGACATGGCGTGTACCACACTAAACATGGACCAGAGGAAGCAAAGGAGAGAGTTGTCTCAGGAGATTAGAAAGAAAATTATAGACAAGCATGTTAAAGGTGAAGGCTATAAGACCATCTCCAAGCAGCTTGATGTTCCTGTGACAACAGTTACACATATTATTCAGAAATTTAAGATCCACGGGACTGTAGCCAACCACCCTGGACGTGGCCGCAGGAGGAAACTTGATGAAAAATGGAAGAGATGGATAATACGAATGGTAACAAAAGAGCCCAGAACAACCTCTAAACACATTCATGGTGAACTCAAAGGTCAAGGTACATCAGTGTCAGATCGCACCATCCAGTCGTTGTTTGAGCCAAAGTGGACTTCATGGGAGACGACCAAGGAGGACACCACTGTTGAAAACAAATCATAAAAAAGCCAGACTGGAATTTGCCAAACTGCATGTTGACAAGCCACAAAGCTTCTGGGAGAATGTCCCTATGGACAGACGAGACAAAACTGGAACTTTTTGGCAAGGCACATCAGCTGAATGTTCACAGACACAAAAATGAAGCATACCAAGTAAAGAACACTGTCTCTACTGTGAAACATGGAGGGAGGTTCTGTTATGTTCTGGGGGCTGCTTGCTGCATCTGGCACAGGGTGTCTTGAATCTGTGCAGGATACAATGAAATCTCAAGACTATCAAGGTATTCTAGAGAGAAATGTGCTGCCCAGTGTCAGACAGCCTTGGTCTCAGTCGCAGGTCATGGGTCTTGTAACATGATAATGACCCAAAACACACAGCTAAAACACCCAAGAATGGCTAAGAGCGAAACATTGGACTATTCTAAAGTGGCCCTTCTATGAGCCCTTATCTAACTCCTATTGAACATCTGTGGAAGGAGCTGAACATGCCGTCTGGAGAAGGCACCCTTCAAACCTGAGACAACTGGAGCAGTTTGCTCATGAGGAGTGGGCCAAAATACCTGCTGAGAGGTGCAGAAGTCTCATTGACAGTTACAGAAATCGTTTGATTGCAGTGATTGCCTCAAAAGGTTGTGCAACAAAATATTAAGTTAAGGGTACCATCATTTTTGTCCAGGCCTGTTTCATGAGTTTGTTTTTTTTTAAAATAATTCTGTGAACCACAATTCAAAAAACATTGTCTGATTTTCATTGGTTAATTTTCATAGAATTTTTATTTATTACCACTTTTGTCAGATTCAAGTTATTTCTGTGACCATTGTGGGTTTTTCTTTCATTAACAGAGGGGTACCAACAATTTTGTCCATGTCTGTACCTAGAATGCGCAGGTTTGTTTTTTTTGGAAGATGAAATGGTGCGGGACCAGCTGGCCAAGCACAGTAGCAACCCGTAGCTGCGGATGAAGATGCTAATGGCACCACACAACATGATGCTAGCTAATGCCATTGAGCTAGTATTCCAGTTAGAGTCCACTGACAGGTTAGCATCGGAGCTAGAGATGCAGCAAACAGCAGCAGCAGCCAAGCCAGACATCGCTGACATATGCAGTGAGCATGGAGGAACCTGGTAACATGGCAGAAGAGTTCGAAGCAAACACCCGTGACCGAAAAACCGCTACGGAATGCTCCATGTGCGGCAGCTGTATTACCCTAATGCACCGGAGAGAGCACATTTTTGCCCGCAAGGGAGCAACCGATGCAAGAAGTGTGGAAAGTTTAATCACTTGCAAAGTTTGCCGGTTCGACGACACCGCTGAGGCCACAGGCCAAACAGAGCCACCCACCCATGACAACCATTCCACACGGTAAGGGCCTAGGAGTGCAACGTATGCATACAGCATGGTGCAAGTGGAGAAATGTTACTTTGCTGCTCCTGCTCAACACCACTGCAGTGAGGTTGGGTGTTAAATTGAGCCATGGTGAAAAAGTTTTTCCCCAGCCACCTGATCAGAAAAAAACCCCAGCAGCGCTGTATGGGTATTGGTGGCTACAGAGTTAGTAACACAGGGACCATCACACTAAAGGTCTGCTACGCATCAAAGTAGTTACTGACTTTGTGTTTCAAGTGACCACGCATGGAGACAACATATTAGGGTGTGACCTTTTCCACCAACTGGGTTTCTCCATCTACGACAGTAACGGACTCCGCTTGACCGACTACGATGGTTGGGATGCAACACACTCCGATGACGATGATAATGAGTGGAATGGGATGCAACATGATGACAACAGGACGTCCCATGCACACAGGAGGGAACGCTGCCCAGAGAGGGGACAGCAGACTTGCCTCAGATCCTTGCCCACATGAGCCCGCGGAGCTGCTGTGGAGTCGCAGGACAGGGAGCCCACACCCACCGAGGATCCCAGGATGCAGCAACCCATTGTGGATTCTAACGACAATGATAGTGACACATCACAACAACCAGCTTCTCAGGTGAAGATAGAAGGAACTGAACTGCTTCCGAATCCATGCACAGCACCAGCCTGCAAGAGCCGCTGCCGAGCTGCTGGATGAAGAGTCCGCAATCATACAGAAAGCAGTAGAGTAACCAGACGTCTTCTGAATCCACGATCAACACAGACCCCCAGAAGCCCCCACTGAGCTGCAGGATGACCGAGCAGAAGGCAATAGAACCACCAGACGTCTTGTGAATCCATGACTGGCATCAGCCTCCAGGAGCCGCCACTGAGATGCAGGATGAAGAGTCTGTGACCCAACAGATGTAACAGAACCACCACAGCCTGGTGAGACGCCCCAATAGCAGATGTGAGAGTTAACAGTCATGTGAAAAAATTTGGACACCCCTTTAAATATCAGTTCTTTATTAAGAAATGTTCACATATCTATGTCTACCTTGTTTTTGTTTTATTTGCATTTTTAAAAACCTTATTTTAGCCATTTTAAGGTGGGAACGAATGTGTGGGTGTTCTAAAAAAGATGGGGGTGTCCTAATTTATTCCTTACTCTTTGTTTAGAATTATATTTTACATAAAATTTTAAAAAAGACTTTCGTTCATTTTTAATTGTTTAGATGTATTATGTGAATCTCCCAGTATTTTTAACATTAATATTAAATATCCATATGTCCAAATATGTAAAACACCCACACACATACACACACACACACACACACACACACACACACAGCACACACACACACAGAGGCTTATACATGGTGTCCTAATTTTTTTCACATGAGTGTATAACGGCACAACCATGATGTCGAACGCAGCCGAACAGAGTGCCACTCACAGTAATGAATCTGGGTTTGGGTCCGCAGAACCAAATGGACCAGGCTCACAGTCAGCCTTAACATCGTCCACCCACCAACAACACCTATGGAGATCGCCACTCAGCGGAGACCAGCTACTGTTCAGATGGCAGATGGATCGAGATGGCAGGCCAGCCGTCTGTGGAAGGTGAGAGCGGCAGCTGCGAATCAAGATGCAGCGTTGGACCCAACCCAACTGGTGTGGGATCCAGGCTGGGAGATTATTGACGAGCGTGCCATGGCTCCAGAGGGATGACACCCAGCCCTGCTGAAACTGGAGCCTCCAGGGGCGCATCCACCATGGACTCGCTACAAGGGCCCCTCCAAGAAAACTGCCCTCCCCATGGAAGAGAGTAAGAAAGAAGGGACTGTTTAGTTAGAGGTGCGGCTGCCAGCTGAGAGTGGCAGACTAATCCACTCAGCGGTGCTGGGCTATGCGGTGGTCCATCTGCTAGCCCTAGCTAGTTTTGTTTTGATGTGATACCAAAATTGGGGAGAGTTAATTAGATTATGTTCTGTGTTTTTTCCGGGGGGAGGGGGGATGCTATAAAAGGTTTAGTAGGTATCGGTGTATGACGCAGCCAGATGTGACGTCATCACGCCAGCCATAAATGGGAAGAGTCGGGCCAACTTAGGGCCTCTCTTGACTCACAATATATAGAAGCTCAATCATACCAAACCTTACTGTAATACCATTTGTTTATTGTAATAAAGTTCAAGTTCCAGCACAGCTCTTCTCTCCATTGGTCATTCCGGGCTTTCAGAACATAAACATGGGTGAGGAAACAGGTGGCCGAGTTCTGAATGTATTGAATTTTCTGGAGGAGCTTTGGGATGATGACCCATAAAGAATGCTATTGCGAAGTCGAGTCTGGATGTGATAAATGCATGTATGAGGATGTCTGCAGTGGAGAAGGTGAGTGAGGGATGGAGTTGGGCTAATGTTTTTTAGGTAAAAGAAGGCAGTTTTGATGACATGACTGATGTGCAGTTCAAAAGTGAGGTGCTGTCTAAGATTTTTTTTTTTTTGTTACTTATTTGTACCCGTAGGTAGACTTGGTTTGCAGTCTGGTGATAAGCCACCGGCTGCTGGTCGCTGCGTGCGCGAGCGCCCTAAACCTACATGTTTTTGGTATGCGGGAGGAAACCGGAGAAATCCCGGAGTAAACCCACGCACGCATACGGGGAGAACATGCAAACTCCACACAGCTCACTGTTGGTCGGGGGCTGGGATCGAACCCATGATCTCATGATCCCCGCGATCCCCCGGCCGAGGGTAAACTGTGCTGCCACAGTGCTAAACCACTGCGCCACCGTGCAGCAAGATGACTCCAAGGTTTCGTAGCTGCGGAGATAGGGAAAGCGTGGAGTTGGCAACAGTGAGGGTGAAGTTGTGGGTGGTATTGATGAGAGATTCCGGGCTGATGATCATCATGTCAGACTTATTATATTTGAGTTGTAGAAAGTTCTTTTGCATCCAGGATTTTATTTCAGAGAGACAGTTTTCCAGTATGGAGCAGGTTACTGTGGTTATGCAGTTAGTAGAAATGTAGATCTGAACATCGTTGGCATAACAGTGGAAGTTAAGGCCATGTCGGGGGATGATGTTGCCAAGCGGGAGGAGAGGGCCAAGCACAGAGCCCTGGGGAACATCATGCGAGAGAGGGGCTGTGAGGGAGGTACAGTTGTTGACATGGATGAATTGCTGACTGTTGGTGAGATATGAATGGAACCAGGAGAGAGCTGTACCAGTGATACTGAGGAAGGTTTCCAGATGGGAGAGGAGAATGGAGTGGTTGACTGTATTAAAGGCAGCTGTGAGGTCGAGCATGATGAGGATGCTCAGGAGTCCAGAGTCGGCTGAGTGGAGAAGGTCATTTCTCACTCTGAGCAGGGCTGTTTCGGTACTATGTTCTGAGCAGAATCCAGAGTAGAATGTCTCAAAGAGGTCACTGGAGGTGAGGTGGGTTTTTAGATGGGTGGCAACAACACAGTCTAGGATTTTTGATAGGAAGGGCAAGTTGGAGATTGGATGGAAGTTATTCATGATGTCGGGGTTTAGTCCAGGTTTTTTGAGGATTGGGGTGACAGCGGCAGTTTCAGGGGGTCAGGAACTAAGCCGGAGATGAAGAAGGCGTTGATGATGATGCAGATGAGTGGGGAGAGGGTTGGGAGGCAGGATTTGATAAGTGTGGAGGGAACGGGGTCCAATACAGATGTGGGGCTTCTCATGCCTGTGGTAATTTTAGTGAGTTCTAGAGGGGTCAGTGTGGGAAAATGAGACAGTGGCTGAATAGAGGTGTGGGGAAAAGCTGATGGAGGGGTTAGGATTAGAGAGGAGGTGGTCAGGTTGCTGTGGATGGTGGTGATCTTTGTTTGGAAAAAAGGAGGAATAAGCTGCACTTTTCAGCAGTGAACGATGAGGAGGTGTTGTTGATGGGTTTGAAAAGTTTGTTTATTGTGGAAAAGTGTGTTTTGGGGTTGCTGGAGCCAGCATGTATGAGGTGGGAGTAGAAGTTGGACGGGGCTGTGTTGAGGGCAGTCTTGTATTATTGGAGGTGGTCAGTGCAGGCTTAGAGATGAACTTGTAGGTTTGTTTTCTTGTAGAGTCTTTCCAGCTGTCGCTTACGGGATTTCGTGGCATGGAGTTCAGCAGTGCACCGGGGAGCAGAGCGAGTGAAGGAGACTGTTTTAGTTTTAGTAGGAGCTAACTGGTTCAGGCAGGAGGAGAGAGTGGTGTTGTAATGGCAGACAAGATCTGTGGGGTCATCAGAGAGCGGGGGAGGTGACGCAGACATCATGCTGGTGAGTGAGGCTGAGAAGACTGGAGGAGTGATGGTTTTGATATTTCTGAAGGATATTGTGCGCTTTTCTTTAGGGGAGGGGATGGGGACGTTGCTGTCCATGGTGACTGCCAGGTGATTAGAGATATGGAGGTTGATGCTGCTGAGTTGGAGTATTGTTAGTCTTGTACATTTGCTATGATCCTCTCATTAATATAAGTTGTCCTGTATAAACTATCCTTACAGTCTTCATGGGGATGAAGGGTGGCAGGTTAAGAGAGAGGAGGATTTTCGATCATTTTGCTGACAAAGGTAATGACCTTTTTAATTTTTTGCAAAGATTTATTTATATAATTGGAGGTTTAATGTTTTATTTATTGAAAGTAAAGCCTTTTTTCAGGATTTAGTCACATTTCAGAATTAGTCACATGATCACATCATTTCCTGTCTGAAAGAAGCATCAGTAGGAATATTTTCAAAACAAAGATTGTCACCATACAACATAGTTTCGTTAGTGACTCACTCTTCTCTACAACTCAACAGTTATATTGTATCAGTTTGATTACTGATATTGAAATGTTTATCTGGTTTGTACAGTTGTTGGGTCAGTCAGGGACATTGTTCTAACCTGAAAAAAGGGCAAAATTACAAGAAAATTACACAAATTATTGCGAAAAGTGGCAGTGATTCCAGTGTCAGTAATGAAAATGAAAAAATGAGCTGCTGTCAGTGCTTCAAGGTCTGGTGCAGCAGCGGTCCTTGAAGCCATAGCCTATAAACATTATATAATTGCATCCATTGGCACACCAGACAAATGCCCAGTATGCCAGATTACCAGTCCAGCCCTGGCTACCACCATGACCTCAACCTCCAGATAAGTGGTAGAAGATGGATGGATGGATGGATAGGTAATGCAAGGTAAGAGTATCCAGATGCGGTAGAAGATGGAAGGTAAGAGTAATCACACAAAATTTTTAAAAAAACTTAAGTAAGAAAAGCATACTTCCTTACTCCTAATAGTCAGCTATATCTTCAGTGAAATATAGTCCCAGTGATTTATACAATTATACACACAATTATTGCTGCTATTATTACAGTGACTGGTGGCAGATGATTCATGTCAGCTGCTGTTTTCTGACAACAGGATAGGAAGTTGGATTGACAATGACGCTGTTTACATGGTCATGATTAAACCGATTATAATCAGCTTTTTGGAGTTACCTGATTATTCAAACTGTCATGTAAACAGAGTAATCCGATTACCTTTATCAGTTAAAGGCCATTATCGGTTTATGAGAAAACCGATTAATACACCTAGTTTATTTGCCCAGTAAACCGTTTACTCAGTGCATGTAAACACCATAAGCTGTTTATTACCTTTATCGGTTTACTCCAGTAATCAGTTTACTTGTGACCATGTAAACAGGGTCAATGACAGCTATTCAACTAAGAGTACCGAACTACTTTACTGCATTACTGTAAACTGTTTCATGGGGTACTCACACCTTTTACATGTAACACAATGTTGTTAAATGTAAAAATAACTATTCCATCCACACTGGTGAAGAAGTAATATTAATCTTTTGAAAATCTCTAAATTTAAATGTGGACGGGGCAGCTCGGAGGAGCAGTGATTAGCACTGTGGCAGCACAACAAGAAGGTCGTGGGCTCGATCCCACCCCTGACCATCGGTGACCCTTCTGTGTGGAGTCTGCATGTTCTCCCTGTGTTTGCGTGGGTTTTCTCTGGGTGCTCCAGTTTCCTCCCACATTGGTCACCACACACCCCTTGGTCCTTGAAATCCAAGGCCAAGGGGTAGGGGTTGAAAAGTACCCCAATGAATTGGGACACCCCTTCGGGGCTGCACAGTGTCATTAGTAGTTGCTGACAGATTTAATCTAAATGAATACTACCTGTTTTCACTAGAAAAAAAAAAGAAGAAAAAGAAAACTGATGAGGAAAAAAGTCTCATATTAAGGACAAAAAAATCTCAAATTTACATGAACAATTCCAATGAGTATAAAAAGTCAGAAATTTACTAGAAAGAAAGCTGTAAATTCAGAGATAAACTTGGACCCCCTGGTGGGCCGATTTTGGCCCACGGGCCACACGTTTGGCACCCCTGGACCAGCACATTAAAAATACATAATTAGAGGTTTTACATCCATGAAATAGCTGCAAATCACAGATATCATAGATAATCACAGATAAACAAACGTTCACCTCAGAAGAAGCTTCATTTGCTCTTTACAGCAACATATCAAAGCTTAGTCCCTTTCTCTGTCATACGAAAACTTAAATTTGCACAATTGCGGACATTAACAGGAACTTCTTGCTCTAAAAAAATCAAATTTTACCACAGAGGTAGGAGCTGATGCGGGGGGAGAGCACAGGTTAATGTCACTGCTGGGACACAGATCAGGGGCAGCTGGCCCGGTGATCTGACCGCTGAGAGCGGCTGCGTTGCCAGACTCCTGGTCCACATTTGGCTGACAGTGGACCAATGAGAATATGCTGTGTGTGCAGATAGGGCTTATGGGAGTTGTAGTTTTGTAGTCTCACTTTACGATAGGTTTATTATTTAGATGCCGTTTGAGAAAACTACAGCCCGCCAACGTGACTAGTGGGAGTCGCTGTCTTACCCGCCACAGCCGAAATCTACCCTCCAATGGCAGATGGGCGGGTGTTAATGTCAAACCCTGGTTCTTAGGTATGAATGTGAGAGTGAATGGTTGTCTGTCTCTCTGTGTTGGCCCTGCGATGGACTGGCAGTCTGTCCAAGGTGTACCAACCTCTCACCCAAAGATGCTGGGATAGGCTCCAGCCCCACCGCAACCCAAAAAGGATTAAGCGGTAGAAGATGAATGAATGTGGACATTGTGTTAACAGTTACTTCAGTCCTGTAAAATGCCTGCTGCCAATTGTTTTGGTTGTGGTTCCTTGATCTTTACTTCATGTTCATTAGGTTGCTCTAGCTTGAGAAATACATTTTTAATTTCAAAATAATTAAGAGCAATTATGTGCAACTGTCAAACCTCCCCGAAAATATTTTATCCCATGTTAGCTGGATATTGTGCATCTCTGTGCACTGTGTAAACTGTGCAGTCTCAGACAGCGATATACATCATAAAGTTGGGGTGTCCAAGCATGTGCCATGGAGGGCCAAGACCCAGCAGGTTTTCTCATCTACCCGGTCTCTTCAGTGGGTGTTTTCACTTATCAGCAATCAGCGGTAAGAAGCTCAGTGAAATCTGCTGCTGAAGACACTGGTTGGAGGTAAAGCCAGCAGGGTCTTGGCCCTCCATGGCACATGACTGGACACCCCTATCGTAAAGGCGTGTGTATTTTTTTTCCAAAGTTGTAGTTTGCCACCGCTGTGAGAGCATCCAGGAACTAAACACATTCACTTTTTCTTGACATTTTTGTCAAATGTGATGTAAGGGGGAGAAAACAAATCGTAGTGGAAAACTTGTTACAAGAGGCACTTCAGAAGCAGTCACCATGGTTTGTTTACTTCCATTTTTTGCTGGACAAGTCTACACCCTCATCCTACCTCCCTACTCACTATATAGTCAATTTAGATGCAGTGGACTATATCGTGAAATCAATAAAACTAAAAATTGATCTTTCGGACAGAACACAACTTATTTTCTCTGCATCGTTAACGCCATTACTATGAGACAAAATGTAACAGATTAATGTAGTCCATCCATCCATCTTCTACCACTTTTCCAGAGGCAGCAGTTCATGCAGAGAAGCCCAGACTTCTCTTTCCCCAGCCACCTGCTCCAGCTCTTCAGAGGGGATACCAAAGCATTCCCAGACCAACTGGGAGACATAGTCTCTCCAGTGAGTCCTGGGTCTGCCCCAGGGTCTCCTCCCAGTGGGACATAGCCGAAACACCTCAAGTGAGAGGCGTCCAGGAGGCATCAGATGCCCAAACCACCTCAACTGGCAACTTTCAATGTGGAGGAGCAGGGGTTTTACTCCGAGCCCTCTCCCGGTGACTGAGCTCCTCACCCTATCTCTGAGGGTGAGTTCAGCAATCCTATGAAGGAAGCTCATTTCAGCCGCTTGTGTCCGCGATCTCATTCTTTCAGTCATTACCCAAAGCTCATGACCATGAGAGGGGTAGGAACGTAGATTGACAGGTAAATCGGCAGGCTTTATCTTAGAGCTTTGCTCCCTCTTACACCACAACAGACAGTACAAACATCCGCATCACTGCAGATGCTGCTGTCGATCCGTCTGTCAACCTCTCGCTCCATTCTCCCCTCACTCGCGAATAAGACCCAAGATACTTAAACTCCTCCACTTGGGCAGAGCTTGTCTCCAACCTGGAGAGGACAATACACCTTTTTCCCGGCTGAGGACCATGGACTTGGACTTGGAGGTGTTGATTCTCACTCCCAGCCGCTTCACACTCAGCGACAAAACCGTCCCAGTAAGACCTGTAGGTCATTGTTGGATGAAGCCAGCAGGACAACATCATCTGCAAACAACAGAGATGAGACCCTATGGTCACCAAATATGACACCCTCCGTTCCCTGGCTGTGCTGAGAAATCTAGTCCATGAAAATTATGAACATGATCAGTGATAAAGGCAGCCCTAGCTGAGTCAACTCTCACTGGGAAAGAGTCTGACTGGGTGTTGGCAATATGAACCAAACTCTCACAATGGTCATATAGAGACCAGAGAGCTCATAACAATAAGGCCTGATACCCCATACTCCTGAAGCACCCCCCACAAAAAACCATGAGGGATGCGATTGAATGCCTTCTCACAAGTCCACAAAACACATTGGAAACTGGTTGGGCAAACACCCACGAACCCTCGAGGATTCTTGAGAGGGTAAAGAGTTGGTCTGATGTGCCACAGCCAGGACGACAACCACATTGCTCCCCCTGAATCCGAGGTTCGACTAACGGTCAGACTCTCCTCTCCAGTACCTTGGCATAAACCTTCCAGGAGGCTGACGAGTGTGATCCCCTCTAAAGTTGGAGCACACCCTCCGGTCCCCCTTTCTTGAAGAGAGGAACCACCACCCCCTGTTTGCCATGTCAAAGGCACTGTCCCTGACCTCCATGCAATGCTGCAGAGGTGTGCAACCATGACAGCCCTACAACATCCAGGGCCTTGAGGTACTCTGGGTGAATCTCATCCACCCCAGGGCCCCGGCCACCAAGGAGCTTTTTAACCACCTGGCAACCTCAGCCCATGTGATGAGCGAGTAAATCCCCCTCATCCATAAACCCTGCTTCCTCTGTGGAAGGTGTGTCAGTGGATTGAGGGAGATCTTCAAAGTATTCCTTCCACCCGCCCGACAATATCCTCAGTCAAAGTCAGCAGTGCCCCATCCGCACCATACACAGTGTGGACAGGGAGCTGCTTCCCCTCCTGAACTGCCAGACAGTGTGCCAGAATCTCTTTGAGGCCGACTGAAAGTCTTGTTCCATGGCCTCACCGAACTCCTCCCACACCTGAATTTTTGCTTCAGCAACCACCCGAGCTGCACTCCCGCTTGGCCTGCCAGTACACCTCAGCTGCTTCGGGAGTCCCACAAGCCAACCAAGCTTGATAGGACTCCTTTAGCTTAATGGCCCCCCGCATCACTGGCGTCCACCACTTGGTTTTGGGGGTTGCCACCACGAGATGCCCCCGATGACCTTACGGCTACAGCTCTGGGCATCTGCTTCAACAATGAGATGGAGAACATAGCCCATTCAGACCTCCATGTCTCCATACTTCCTTGGAATGTGGTCGAAGTTCTTCCTGAGGTGAGAGTTGAAGACCTCCCTGGACAGACGCCTCAGCCAGACGTTCCCAGCACAACCCTCACTATACGTTTGGGTCTACAGGTCTGAATAGTATCCTCCTTTGCCATCGGCTCAACTCACCACTAGGTGATGATCAGTTGACAGCTCTGCACCTCTCTTTACCCGAGCGTCCAAGACATACGGTCGCAGGTCTGATGACACGATAACAAAATCGATCATTGACCTGCAACCTAGAGTGTCCTGGTACCAGGTGCACATATGGACACCCTTATGCTTGAACATGGTGTCTGTTATGAACAAACTGTGGTGAGCACAGAAGTCCAATAACTGAACCCCACTTGGGTTCAGATTGGGTAGGCCGTTCCTCCCAATCACCCCCCTCCAGGTTCCACTGTCGTTGCCCATGTGCTCATTGAAGTCCCCCAGTAGGACAATGGAGTCTCCAAGAGGAGCACCCTCTAGCACTCCAGTCAGAGACTCCAAAAGTGTGTATACTCTGAACCATCATTTGGTGCACAGGCACAAATAATAGTCAAGACACCGTTTCCCTAACCTGACGGTGCAGGGAACAACCCTTTCATTCCACCGAGGAAAACTCCCATATAGAGGCAGCAAGTTAGGGGGATACAAGAATACCCACCCCTGCTCGTCACCTCTCACCCAGGGCAACTCCAGAGTAGGCCAAGCTCCAGCCCCTCTCCAGGAGACTGGTTCCAGAACCAGAGCTGTGTGTTGAGGTGAGGCTGACTATATCTAACTGGTATCTCTCAACCTCATGCACCAGCTCAGGCTCTTTTCCCACTTGAGAGGTGACATTCCACCTCCCAAAAGACAGTTTAGGAACCCTGGGATCAGACGGTCTCTGCCTTTGACCGCCACCTGATCCACATAGCACCAGACCCCATGGCCCCTCCTGCAGGTGGTGAGTCCACTGGAGGGTGGACCCTTATAACTCCTTTGGGCTGAGCCCGGACGGGCCTCATGGGCAGAAACCTGGCCACCAGGGGCTAGCCATCAAGCCCTTCCCTCAGGCCTGGCTCCGGGGTGGGGCCCTGGTAATCCCATACCAGGCAGGGTACACTGAATCCTTGTTCTAACATTCATCATGAGAGTCTGTTGATCGTTCTTAGTCTGACCCTTCACCCAGGACCAGTTTATCTTGGGTGACCCTGCCAGTGGCAAATTGCCCCACACAACATAGCTCCTGGGATCACTAGAGCACCCAAACCCCCAACCACGATAAGGCGACGATCCATGAGGGGAGATTAATGTAGTTAAGAGGAACAAAATATATGCCGGTATTAACGTTTTAACTACTTTTTTTAAGATTAATGTAGTTAAAATGTTAACACCGGCATATATTTTGTAGTAATATATATTAAATCAAATTATTTTACTGTTTTGATAAATTAGAGTACTTTAAGGCAGCTTATGTTGTGATGTGAAGCTCTCCTCTCACTGCTCCACTGGCTGTGCATTAGAGTTGGAACATTCATGAACTTTTCGTTCAAATGTACTGGTTCTTTTGGGTGAACGAACTGTACTGAATCACTTACCGTAACTGAACAAATCACTTAGGAAATAGCGGCCATTTCATCCCCCGCTTCCGAATCACGTACACATCATTTACTGGTAGCTCTCCTAGCCTTCTACAGCCTATTGCAGCCTCACAAACCTGGAGCTACAGAAAGAGCTTCTTTTATTGGACGAGTCATTCATGGAATGCTGGCTGTGCATTAGAGTTGGAATGTTCATGAACTTTTCGTTCAAATGTACTGGTTCTTTTGGGTGAACGAACTGTACTGAATCACTTACCGTAACTGAACAAATCACTTAGGAAATAGCGGCCATTTCATCCCCCGCTTCCGAATCACGTACACATCATTTACTGGTAGCTCTCCTAGCCTTCTACAGCCTATTGCAGCCTCACAAACCTGGAGCTACAGAAGGAGCTTCTTTTATTGGATGAGTCATTCATGGAATGCTCTTCCTGCCTGGCCTGCAGGAACCAGGAAGCAATAATGGATGGATTCAACACGATGGAATGAAACTCTCTCTCCAGAGATGTTCAATTGGATTCAAGTCTGGGCTTTTGATGGGCCACTCAAGGACATACACAGAGTTGTCCTGAAGCCACTCCTTTGATACCTTGGCTGTGTGCTAAGAGTTGTTGTCCTGAAAGCTGAACCGTCGCCCCAGTCTGAGGTCAAGAGCGCTCTGGAGCAGGTTTGCATCCAGGATGTCTCTGTACATTGCTGCGTTCATCTTTCCCTCCATCCTGACTAGTCTCCTAGTTCCTGCCGCTGAAAAACATCCCCACAGCATGATGCTGCCACCACTATGCTTCACTGTAGAGATGGTACTGGCCTGGTGATGAGCGGTGCCTGGTTTCCTCCAAACATGATACCTGGCATTCACGCCCAAGAGTTCAATCTTTGTCTCATCAGACCAGAGAATTTTGTTTCTCATGGTCTGAGAGTCTTTCAGGTACCTTTTGGCAAACTCCAGGCGGGCTGCCATGTGCCTTTTACTAAGGAGCGGTTTCCGTCTGGCCACTCTACCATACAGGCCTGATTAGTGGATTGCTGCAGAGATGGTCATCCTTCTGGAAGGTTCTCCTGTCTCCACAGAGGAACGCTGGAGCTCTGACAGAGTGACCATTGGGTTCTTGGTAGTGATGTTACGCTTGACACCGCCCACTTGAGACTGACTCGAGCAATATAACATGGGAGTGTTGCGAGCAGAGTGTCGAGCACTGTGTCAATATACCCACAGTCATGTGACCGTAGTGAACAAGGCCTCGTTGTCACATCACGTGATTTGAGACCTGACAAAAAATTTGAGACGGCTGGGCGTTGCATAGCATACGTTCCCACGAGCCCTCAAGTCATGTGATGTGACCAACATAACGAGGCCTCGCTTGCTACGGTCACTTGACTGGGCGTGCTGAAATAGCACTCGATGCACAGCTCATGATGCAAAAAAAATTGCAAGAGACATTGGACAGCTCCTATTACTATAATAAAAAAAAGATTATCAGAGAATTGTTGTGCTCTTTACTCTCTCTCTTTTTTAATATACCCCTTTTTTCTTGTTAATTGGAATGTGAAGTTTGACTGATTACATATTTTTTGTTAAAGTTCTGATTTTGTAACTCTGTAATCTTTATCCTTATTGACAGTTTGTATGTTAACTAGAAAAAAAAACTGCTCATGACACTTCTGCTTTATATTGCGTGAATCAGTGTTGAGCGGGCGGTGTCAAGCATGTAGCTATCTTCCCGGTCACTGCTGAAATTCACCAGCCATTGGCTGGTGTTAATGTCAAGCCATGCATTTTCTCTCTCTCAGATGTTTCATTCACTGAAAATTGTCCTTCCACAGAATTTTTCCAGCAGTGACTACAAATTCTGAAAGCTGTCCATCATTTGACAGATTATATGGAGGGTGATCTAATTAAAGTCAATTAAAATGATAGGTGACTGACAGAATTTTTACAAGCCTGTCTGAGAAAATGACATAAGTGCAGTGCAACCTGTGATATAGAGCGTTGCCCTTTTTCAATAAACTCAGATGCAGTTCTGACAGTCAGTCACCAGATGGCGGTCTTTATTAGATGTTTCATAACACTGTGTCCATGAAGCATTTGTCTCAAAGTTGCTCATTGTTTCACGAGGACTCGGTTTTAACATCACCAGTTCTTGGTCACCTCCCTGACTAAGGCCCTTCTTCCCTGATGGCTTAGTTTAGAGGCCGGCCAGCTCTAGGAAGAGTCCTGGTGGTGTCAAACTTCTTCCATTTACAGATGATGGAGGCCACTGCGCTCACTGGGACCTTCAAAGCAGCAGAAATTTTTCTGTACCCTTTCCCAAATATGTGCCTCGTGTTAACCGTTCCTGCTTCTCGTCTCCTAACCGTGGTTGGGGGACGCAGGGGAGATCTGTCTTCTCCAGGGCCGGAGGCAGCTTTTTCCTCCGGGGTCAACTCCCGAGTAAAACCTCACTCTTGTTAAGAACGGTATTGTGGTGCACAGAAACACAGGCCGTTTCGCCGAAGCGTTGGGGCTTTATTTGCAGACTGCAATATTATTAGCAACCATTTCTACCTGCTCCGGTCGCCTCGCTCTCTTCTCTCATCCGCGCCAAGATCACACACACCGTTCACTCGTCGGGGCCGTTCCACACACACCCCGTGGGGGCGCCTCGGTTGCGCGCACGCACTCACTCACGTTCACGCACTGAGCTGTCCTATCTAAATACATAAAAGAGACACATCTTACAACACTCAAGACAATCCTGTCTCGGAGGTCTACAGACAATTCCTTTGACTTCATGCTTGGTTTGTGCTCTGACATGCACTGTCAACTGTGGGACCTTATATAGACAGGTGTGTGCCTTTCCAAATCATGTCCAATCAACTGAATTTACCACAGGTGGACTCTAATGAAGCTGTAGAAACACCTCAAGGATGATCAGTAGAAACAGGGTGCACCTGAGCTCAGTTTTGAGCTTCATGGCAAAGGCTGTGAATACTTATGTACATCTGATTTCTTAGTTTTTTATTTTTAATAAAATTTGCAAAAATCTCAAAAAAGCTTTCACGTTGTCATTATGGCGTGTTGTGTGTAGAATTTTGACAAAAAAAAAAGAGAATCTAATCCATTTTGGAATAAGGCTATAACTGTTGTGTCCATACTCATAATAATGAGCAGGGCAGAGGTGTACTGAATGCAACTTTATTATAATAATAAATAATACATACAACAGGTCTATGGTGCTCCATAGTCCAGTGTTCAATGGCGCAAAGAGGACGAGCCTTTTTTGCCTGTGCCTTTTATACCTCGGGTGGTGTCACTACCAGAAAAGGCAGTCCACCACCACTGTCTATTCCCCGGCCAACCCATCGCCATCTTACTGCTACTAATTCTAAAACTCATATGTAACACCCCCCCCCCCCAAAAAAAAAAATGCAAACACACGGGTTGGCCCACCCAAATTTAATCACCCGACTCACACTCTAATCATAAAACAGATGTACAGAAATAAATAAATAACCTATCCATTCACACAACTAAGGCTGGGGGACCGGGTAGACTGCCGGCGCCCCCTACACGGCCAGGTGGATTATTCTGCCGCCTTGTCCCTCACAGTTCAAAATAATAAAAAAAAAATAAGCTGTGTTTCTAAATAAATTCATCCTAGAACATTTGCCATATACTGTATATACAGCAACAATTAACAATATAAAGCAGAACCTAAATACCCCCCCCCCCCACTGGCGGCCCCCACCCCAACACACCCACATCATAACATTCACAGTGTAGGGTATTCAAGACCATAATTATCACTTTAACAATATACTCAATCAGTCAATATACTCAAATTTTCTACTTCTTTGTACAGTTACACACCATTTATCCTTACTGTAATCAACTCAGTGATTATCACAGTCAGTGTACTTATAAAACACTTTAATTCCCTTCTTTCAATTTACCAAAATTTCCATAATACAATCCACACTCTTCAAAAAAAATTCCCAAATCTATAACAATTAGTAATATATTTTTGCTTTACTTTTACAATACAGTTAATTAAAATACTTTCACTAATTTATTTATTTATTTTAAAGATTCTCCCGGGGCACAAACCCAATAGGGTCATAACTATTTACACTATGACATGGGGTCTGGAACTCAAAACACCTATCAAAACCACCCCAGCCACATCACAGACCTAGTGGAGGGCCCCCCCTTGGATTGCCATCTGGTGGGTCCCACCCAGAGCGCCTCCATCTTTTGGCCTCTGGAGAAGAACTGTGCCATCTCCTCTTCTCCACCATGCGGCGCAGCTCGTTGGGGTGCCTCCACGTCTCATTGGACAGGCCCAAATCGCCGTCACTCCGGGCCGCCATCACCTGTAGCCGCCCATGGTCATCATTCTTCTCATGACGTGTATGAGTCCCTCTCAGCCGAGCTTCAACCCTTGAGCGAACCATGTCACCAACACACAGGGAAGCTCTGCTAGACCTCTTTGGACTGCCATGTTACGAGTGGGCCTCCCATTTTGGACTGGTTGATCTCTCAGTCCCGCCTGAAGCCCTTTTCGAAGGCCATCTATTGGTGCGTTTTAAAATTGCACCCGTCAGTCTTGCTCCTGTGCTGTTCAGCGTCGCCAGGTTGGTCCCGCCTGCCGACCCGGGGGTCCTGCCGTGCCGTCCAGTTCCCACACCAAGGGCAACTTGAACACTGGCACCAGGTCCATCCCGGGGAGGCACCCCGTGATGTTCATCCCTTTCATCTCCTGCAAGGCCAGGCCAGTCATGGTCCCACACTTCACCGTCTTCCACCTCCGGAGCAGGTCGGTCCCACGAGCCACAACCTGACCACTCCTCTCCGGTGTCACTGGCGATGTAAAAGCCCAAGCCATAAAACATATCGCACCCCATGATGTTGGATCCCGAAGCGGTCACCACAACACGCATGTCCCTCATGATCCGTGATTTATACCTTGCCGTTAATTCTACCGCCCCCCCAGCACATCAAGCTTATTCCAGCCATAGCCATAGAAGGGGGTGGACTCCTTGTGTATACGGTAGTAGGCAGACTCCACCATTGCCGAATTTAGCACCGAAGCCACCGAACCAGTATCCACCAGTAGCGACACTTCAACACCATCCAGCTCCACAGTGCAGTGCACACGTCCGTACGTCTCCGGGGAAACAGCATGGACCACTGTTGGAGTCTTTACGGAAGGGCCTTCCTCCTGTCTCCAGTCCCTCTGCTCAAAATTCTTGCAGGCCCTGGCAAAATGGTGCAGCAGACCACATCTCCCGCAGTGCTTGCCCTTCGCTGGACACTCTCTGGCCTTGTACTTATGTCTCGTGGACCCACAGCCGTAACATCTTGGCAAACTCGGAGCAGACCTAATTTTGACAACGGAGGTGTACTCTTCTTCCTCAACGTTGTCTTCATTCCCGGGGTCCAACGTCAGTGCCTTTACACAAGGCTCATCTAATGTTGGAGTGGACCTCCCACTGAGGTCCCTCGTTATTGTTTCTGCAGCCTCAAACTGTTGCACAATTTCAATGGTTGTGGCCAACGTTAGCCTGCCCGAAAAAGTCCGGAGTCTTGACCGAGCTGCAGGACAGTGCACGTGCTCCGCCAGCTGGTCCCAGATCATTTCATCCTGCAGGGCTCCAAAATGGCACTCACCCGCCAGCTGACGCAGGTCCGAAATGAACGGCTTCACCAACTCTCCCGCCTGCTGGCGGTGTTGCCGAAACTGGATACAGCGAACAATGGCGTTCTCTGGGGCGTGAAAATAGTGCACCATTAGCTCCACTGCCTTGTCAAAACTGTTGGCTCCTCCCAATGTCTCGAAGATCCGCTGGCCCACCATGCCCAAATTATGGACTAATATTGCCCTCGCACGAAGCTTCTCGCGCTTGCCGAGGTTAAGGGCCAACAGGTAGTTATTGAAAGCCGCAAACCACCTAGGCCAAGACACGAGAGGCTCGCCTGGGGCCTCCAGGAATGGCCAAAAACTGGTAGCAGCACACTGCATTACCTTGTTCTCCTCATCGCCAAATGTTGTGTCCATACTTCTTGTAATAATGAGCAGGGCAGAGGTGCACTGAACGCAACTTTATTATAATAATAAATAATACATACAACAGGTGAATGGCGCTCTGTAGTACAGGGCTCGACAGCGCAAAGAGGATGAGCCTCTTCCGCATGTGCCCTTTTTACCTCGGGTGGCGTCACAACCGGAAAAGGCAATCCGCCACCCCATCTATTCCCCGGCCAACCCTGCCGCCATCTTACTACCACTAATGCTAAAACTCATATGTAACAGTGACATAACAAAATGTGGAAAAAGTGAAGGGCTGTGAATACTTTCTGGATGCTCTGTAAATGACATTAATTGGATATTGGTTCTTACAGAGTCTCCCTGGAACGAGCTGCATGGATTTGGAAATTCCTTCCAATGCCTGTGGAGACTGGATGTTGGGCGTGAATCTTCAGGGGCGGTGAGTGGTAGTGATGGGATGGCAGGTTCCGGAGCTCGGGGCTGCTCCGAGCTTATCCAGGAAATATTTGGCGAAGTGCATTTTGAGGTGTGTATTGCTGACATATGTTTTAATGTTGTACCATGTGACTGAGTCAGGAAGCCATTCATGATTTTGCACGCAATGTAAAATAAAGTGAGCAGCGATACAAATTGGAAACATTTTGTGTTGTCATGTTTGACTGTGAAAGGGATTTGTCACAGCCAATTTTCACAGCCAGCACCTTTCTCCCATTGATGTATTTTTCACAAATAGGGGATGGTTATTGTACCTGAGGTAATGGCTTAGTGCTCTACAAGTAGGAGACTGGGGTTCAAATCCCAGCTGAGTCATTCCTGTAATTTTATTTTTATTTGCAAGGTGAAGTGTCTGTTGTTTTAAAGAGCTTGGATCATTATGCTGAGGCACTATTGCCATTGTACCCTGCATGAGAATAAGGACAGAGTTGAATATACTGGTAAAGACAGTACAAGACTGTTGAAAATTTATTATTTCTTAATAAAAATGGTACACGCACACCAAGTAACACAGGCACATTCACTGTAGTCACCCCAGTTTTATTATTTCTTTTTTCCTTATGATCGTTGATATTTCTTAAAAGACAGCACATTTATTGAAACTGAAAAAATACACATTAAACCAATAATGCCCTTGTAAAAATCTGCATGCTGTATACTTTTTGTTGACTACATGGTTTACTCGAGCAAATGAAGTTTCACATGAGGCTTCGTCAATATGAACCATTTTGATGGAAAGGCTCAAGTTTTCAGGAAAGCCTTATCTGGTCCCCACTAAGTGGTAACCTAGAGGTAAAATATCTGGCTTGCATCTTGAGAGCTGGGGCTCAAGTCCCCGGGGTGTTATTGTTATTTATTTTTATTTGCAAGGTGAAGTGTCTGTTGTGTTTCAAAAAGCTTGGATGCAACAATAACACATTGAAAAAAGAGCCCTGAAAAAAGAGTCTCTTTTTTCAGGGCATAAATGAGGCACCAATCGCCAGCAGTGAGTTTGCTTATTTATTAATGAAAAGGAACAAAAAAATGTGCCACGAGGGGAGAAATACAAACAACAAAACATACGACCTCGAAGGGTAAATAACAAAAATACCCAAACCAATCACACCCTTGTAAAAATCTACATGCTGTATACATTTTGTCCACTAGATGGCCTAGTAGAGAAAATGAAGTTTCACATGAGGCCTCGTCTATATAAGCCATTTTGATGAAAGGCCTCAGGTCCTCCAGAAAGCCTCATTTGGCCACCACTAGTGAGTGGTATGGGGGGAACTCCATCATGGACCTGTGACAGGCTGGCCAGGCCTGAGGGCAGGGGAGATGAATGGAGGAAACAGTGCAGGTGAAACAGTAGTAATCTGACTTACTTGGGGAGGAGGGGATGTGCACAATTCGGAAGCAAACAATCCAATCTGTAAGACAAATTTGTAGGTTGGGCGGGTGAGGGTCAGGGCATGGCAGGTCAAAGAGCAATGGATAAATCTGTTATGTCCATAACTGGTAACCAAGAAAGAGGCTCAGGGTGCGGTTGAATGTAGCTTTATTAATAGTGAGAACCACAACACACACATGCTCCGTACAGGCTAAGGGGTCAACAGAGAAGAGACAGAGTCTCTTCCGCCCTTACCCTTTATACCCCTGGTGACGCCACCTCCAGAAAGGTGGGTCATCACCTCCCACTACACCCAGGGTGTCGCAGCCGCTATTTTGCTACACCACATCCCCCCGCCCCCCCGTAGAAAATTTAAGCTCACCAATTAGTCCCACCCGAGATTGTAACACGACTCATGCACTAAAACACAAGGTATACAATATATACACAATCCTATCCATACACACAAAACAACTAAACTAGAGGGGCCAAGTGGACTGCTGGCTCACCCCTACACAGCCAGGTGGATTATTCTGCCGACTTAATCATGAAAGTCCAAAAGAAAATAACATCTGTGTTCCTAAAACTAAAATAATCCCGGAACTCTATCTATCTATCTACCTATCTATCTATCTATCTATCTATCTATCTATCTATCTATCTATCTATCTATCTATCTATCTATCTATCTATCTATATATACAGTATATAGTATATCTATCTATCTATCTATCTATCTATCTATCTATATATACAGTATATAGTATATCTATCTATCTATCTATCTATCTATCTATCTATCTATCTATATCTATATATATATATCTATATCTATCTATCTATCTATCTATATCTATATCTATATCTATATCTATATATATATGTGTGTGTGTGTGTATATAGTAACGTCGGGACCGTGTTAAGGGGGGCAGGGATTTTCCCAGCTGGAAACGCTACTGTGTGTGTGTTATTACTGAGTTATTATACTGCTGGGTCATTATAACTGCGTTATAATGACCCAGCAGTGTTTATAGGCAGGATTAGGGCAAGATGTATCATGTGTTGTATAACCATGATTGAAACGGAGGTCTGGGAGAATGACCTCCCCTCCTGTCTGTGCTCAGGGGTGTTGGGGTTGGGGTGTGTAAAATAAAGCCTGTTCGTCACAACCATCTGCTTCTCTTCTTTGTGGAACCCCGCATACGTCACAATATATATACACACACGTGGACAAAATTGTTGGTACCCCTCTGTTAATGAAAGAAAACCCACAATGGTCACAGAAATAACTTGAATCTGACAAAAGTGGTAATGTGGTGACACTAAACACAGCAGGGAGACATTCCTCTGGGATTTTCTTCTGGAGCTTTCTTCACACCCAGCAGCAGGGCTGGAAGAAGCAGAGGACAATTTACATGTGGACAGGGAACCACAGGAAGCAGTCAGACGGGACTGTATGTACGCGTCCTCGAGCCAACCAATGTCATGCTAATCATGTGTATTGACCGATGTGTATTATATATGCCATGCATTCTCTGTCTGTATAAAAGAGCTGACTTTACATGCCTCACTAGCACACTCAGGAGAGCGCACACACAGCACACAGTGCTGCAGTGTGTCTTACAATGATGGAGGAATAAAATTCTTAAACCTTCAGCTCGCCGTGTCTCGCCTGAACTTATTTTGTTCCTCCACAGTAATAAATAAAAATTCTATGAAAATTAACCAATGAAAATCAGATAATGCTTTTGAATTATGGTTCAACAGAATTATTTTAAAAAACAAACTCATAAACAGGCCTGGACAAAAATGATGGTACCCTTAACTTAATATTTTGTTGCACAACCTTTGGAGGCAATCACTGCAATCAAATGATTTCTGTAACTGTCAATGAGACTTCTGCACCTCTCAGCAGGTATTTTGGCCCACTCCTCATCGGCAAACTGTTCCAGTTGTCTCAGGTTTGAAGGGTGCCTTCTCCAGATGGCATGTTTCAGCTCCTTCCACAGATGTTCAATAGGATTTAGATCAGGGCTCATTGAAGGCCACTTTAGAATAGTCCAGCGTTTCGCTCTTAGCCATTCTTGGGTGTTTTTAGCTGTGTGTTTTGGGTCATTATCCTGTTGCAAGACCCATGACCTGCGACTGAGACCAAGCTGTCTGACACTGGGCAGCACATTTCTCTCTAGAATACCTTGATAGTCTTGAGATTTCATTGTACCCTGCACAGATTCAAGACACCCTGTGTCAGATGCAGCAAAGCAGCCCCAGAACATAACAGAACCTCCTCCATGTTTCACAGTAGGGACAGTGTTCTTTTCTTGGTATGCTTCATTTTTGCGTCTGTGAACATAGAGCTGATGTGCCTTGCCAAAAAGTTCCAGTTTTGTCTCGTCTGTCCATAGGACATTCTCCCAGAAGCTTTGTGGCTTGTCAACATACAGTTTGGCAAATTCCAGTCTGGCTTTTTTATGATTTGTTTTCAACAGTGGTGTCCTCCTTGGTCGTCTCCCATGAAGTCCACTTTGGCTCAAACAACAACAGATGGTGCGATCTGACACTGATGTACCTTGACCTTGGAGTTCACCCCTTTCTTCTTCCGGCTTTCAGAGAAAGCAGACGCATTTCTCTCCTCTCCTCTCCTCCTCCCTTGATACTGATCCCAGCTTGCTGTGTCCTGTCTGTGTCCCGCTCTTCTTCTGCTGCATCTTGATCCAAACGGAAATTATGGAAATTATGGAACTGTGGGCTTTAATGCTATTGACACCACTTTTAAGAGAAAATCGGGCCAGGGGGGAGCCCAAGGGGAGAGACTCATGGAACAATTGGAACTCATGTGTCTGCGTGATTCGACTGAAGATGTGGAAGACATCTACTTGTTTTGGCATGATCACAGGATTTCTGCTGTTTGGCTCTGGAGTTTTCCTAGTGTATCGTAAATTATAGAAGTTGGATGAGCTAATCAAAATGCGGACCCGGCGTAGCTCCCTCAACAAATTCGACCAGAATGATTTTAAAGCCTGTGTATGGAAATTATGAAGCACAGAATCGCATGAGAGATGAAAATTCTATGCTCTGAGTGAACTGTGCTTATTTGACCTTGATTCGGCGCCCTGAAGATTTCATTCCTCCTGGAGGAAGATAAGACAGAAGAGAGTTTTGGCTTGGCTTCTCCCTACATAAACGTCTGGTGTGTAGTAATCTGAACTCTCAAGGACAGAGTCATGTGACTGGCATGGAATTTACCATCGGACATGCACTGAGAGTTTGAACTCTTGTGGACATGCTATCTATGTTTAAGACACTAAAGACATAACATCTAATCGTTGCTGAGGGAGGATTGTTGCTGTTCACCAGTAACTGATACACACACTGCATACAACTTTACACGACTGATACACATATACTGACACTTACACAGACACTGTCTCTCTCAACTTGCTTGTGCTTTGTTAATATGTGATCTGTATTGTCTGCTAATTGTGCATTAGAGAGTTTTTTTTTCTATGTGATCACAATCTTGCTCATATGAGCTTTATTTTGATAAACTATGTTTTTTTTTCTCTCTGCCCATTGTGTCATCCCCCCTCCCCCTCTCCCCCTCTTTATCCCCCACTGTTTTGATGAGGCGCCTTGCATGGCTGCCGTGTCGTTAGGAAGCACTTATCGAGCGCACCTAATGTCAAGTCAAATTCCTCGTGTGTTTTTAACATGCTTGGCAATAAAGCTCATTCTGATTCTGATTCTGATTCTGAATGTGTTTAGAGGTTGTTCTGGGCTCTTTTGTTACCATTCGTATTATCTGTCTCCTCCTGCGAGCCACGTCCAGGGAGGTTGGCTACAGTCCCGTGGATCTTAAATTTCTGAATAATATGTGCAACTGTAGTCACAGGAACATCAAGCTGCTTGGAGATGGTCTTATAGCCTTTACCTTTAATATGCTTGTCTATAGTTTTCTTTCTAATCTCCTGAGACAACTCTCTCCTTTGCTTCCTCTGGTCCATATTTAGTGTGGTACACACCATGTCAACAAACAGCACAGTGACTACGTGTCACCCTTTAAATAGGCCGACTGACTGATTACAAGTTTGTAGACACCTGTGATGTTAATTAGAGGACACATCTTGGTTGAATATGTCCCTATGGTCACATTATTTTCAATCTTTTCTAGGGGTACCATCATTTTTGTCTAGGCCTGTTTCATGGTCATGTCCAGGCCTGTTTCAAATATATATATATATATATATATATATATATATATATATACATTCATTCATTCATTCATTCATCTTCTTCTGCTTAATCCTTTTCGGGTTGCGGGGGGGCTGGAGCCTATCCCAGCATCTTTAGGCGAGAGGCAGGGTACACCCTGGACAGATTGCCAGTCCATCGCAGGGCCAACACAGAGAGACAGACAACCATTCACTCTCACAGTCATACCTAAGGACAATTTAGAATCCCCAGTTTGATGCCAGTTAACCTAACTTGCATGTTTTTGGCATGTGGGAGGAAACCAGAGAAATCCCGGAGTAAACCCACACAGACACGGGGAGAACATGCAAACTCCACACAGATCACTGTTGGAGTTTACATGTTCAACAGTGATCTGTGCGGAGTTTGCATGTTCTACATATATATATATATATATATATATATATATATATACTGTATATATATATATATATAAATATATATATATATATATATATATATATATATATATATATATATATATATGTGTGTGTGTGTGTGTGTGTGTGTGTGTGTGTGTGTGTGTGTGTGTACTCAACTTTTCATAACACACCAACTAAAACAGGTAATATGTACATTTATGTTCTTATTGGTGGCCCCCACCCCAACACCCCCACCCCACAACCTGGGCACCTCACAGCAAAACAAACAGTGTCGAGGACTTTAAAAAAAAAAAAAAATACAGCGCCAACACACAATAAGTAAACGTAAAACACATTAATCAAATGAATTAGGGCCATAAACCAAAACAAACACAAGTTAAACTTCACCCACAGTCATTTTACCAGCCCGAAGAAAAGGGCCACCCCTTGGACCACCATCTGGTGGATCCTGCCTAGAGTGCCTCGGCTTCTTGGCCTCTGGGGATGAGCTGCGTCAGCGTCCCTTCTCCTCCAAGCGCCGCAGCTCGTTTGGGTGTCTCCATGACTTACACTACCGTTCAAAAGTTTGGGGTCACCCAGACAATTATTTTGTGTTTTTCATGAAAAGTCACACTTATTTACCACCATGAGTTGTAAAACGAATAGAAAATATAGTCAAGACATTGACAAGGTTAGAAATAATGATTTGTATTTGAAATAATATTTTTTTCCTTCAAACTTTGCTTTTGTCAAAGAATCCTCCATTTGCAGCAATTACAGCATTGCAGACCTAACATGATTGCACAAGGGTTTTCTAATCATCCATTAGCCTTCTGACGCAATGAGCAAACACATTGTACCATTAGAACACTGGAGTGATAGTTGCTGGAAATGGGCCTCTATACACCTATGTAGATATTGCACCAAAAACCAGACATTTGCAGCTATAATAGTCATTTACCACATTAGCAATGTATAGAGTGTATTTCTGATTAGTTTAAAGTTATCTTCATTGAAAAAAAGTGCTTTTCTTTCAAAAATAAGGAAATTGCTAAGTGACCCCAAACTTTTGAACGGTAGTGTATCTGACAGTCCCAAGTAGCCATCTGCCCGGGTAGCCACCACTCACAGCCGCCCCTGATCGTCTCGTCACTCTCTTTTCCAGTGGATGCCCCTCAGCTGAGCGTCTACCCTAGGCCGGACCTCATCACCAATGTGCAGGGGAGCTCAATTTGGCTTCAGCAGTCCACCATGTCGCGACCAGGCCTCCCTCCTGGGTTGGGTCGGTCCGCCGACCCGGTCTGAAGCCCTCCTGTGATGCTGGTGTTTGGCGCAACATAGGGCCGCGCCAGTTGGTCCTGCCCCGCTCTCTTTTCTCTTGACTCCAGCAGCCATCCTCCCAGGGGTCCCGCTGTGCCGTCCAATTCCCACATCCAGGACAACGTGGACACTGACATCGGGACCCTCCCATGCTGGATCGTCGCGGTACCGGTCCTCATCACCTCCCAAAACACCAGGCCAATCGCTGTCCCAAACAGCGTCATCCTCCACGTGTGGAGCAGGTTGGTCCCATAAGCCGCAGCCCGACCACTCTTCTCCAGCGCCGTTGGTGATTTTGAAGCCCAGCCCGTAAAACATATCACATCCCATGATATCCGACCCCTTAGCCATCACCACAAACCAGACGCCCATCATCACTGCCAACTTGTATCGGGCCGTTAACTCCAACGAGCCCACGATGGCCAACTTGTTTCCACCATAGCTGTGGCCAACAGTGCTCTCGCATGGTAGTGCGGGAACAGACTCCTCACTGTGGGCCAGCTCAGCACCGAAGCCACCACTCCCATGTCCACTAACAACGGCACTTCCACACCATCCAGCAACACGTTGCAGTAAATGTACCCATTCGTGCTCGGAGAGACAGTATGCACAACCGTAGGAGTCATGGGGGAGGAATCCACTCCACGTCTTCTGTCCTCCCGCTCAAAATTCTTGCAGGCTCTGGCAAAGTGATGCAGAAGACTGCATTTCCCACATTGCTTGCCCTTCGCTGGATACTCTCTTGCCTTATACCGGTGCCTTGTGGACCCGCAGCCATAACACTTTGGCGTACCTGGGGTAGACCTAATTCTTACAGCGGCAGCATTTTCTTCCTCACTTGTGCCGTCCTCGCTGTCCGAGCCCACAGCCAGCGTCCTCCAACTTCGTTCTCCATGCCTTGACGTGTCTCTCTCATGGAGGTCTTCAGACAATTTTTCCGCTGCCTCGCACTGTTTGGCAACCTCAATCGCCGTGGCTAACGTCAGTTCACTCGGGTAGGTCAGGAGCCTCAACCGTGCTGCAGAACAAAGAACACGCTCTGCCAACTGATCATGGATCATTTCTTCCTCCAGGGCTCCAAAGTAGCACTCCCCCGCCAGCTGATGTAGGTCTGCGACGAAATGCTGCACTGACTCTCCCGTCCACTGGTGGCGCTGCCAAAACTTTATTTGCCAGACTATGACGTTCTCAGAGGCGTGAAAATAGCATGCCATTAGCTCCACCACTTCCTCATAATTATCAGCCTCTCCTAACGTGCCAAGGATCCTTTGACCCTCCATCCCAAGATTATGAACTAGAATAGCCCTCACACGCAGCTTTTTGAGCTCACTGAGGTTAAGGGCCACCAAATAATTTTGA
The DNA here is from genome assembly GCA_020510985.1 of Pholidichthys leucotaenia. NCBI lineage: Eukaryota > Metazoa > Chordata > Actinopteri > Cichliformes > Pholidichthyidae > Pholidichthys > Pholidichthys leucotaenia. The sequence goes on from CM035849.1 coordinate 267,492,167, forward strand.
AACATCGCATACCACCTAGCCCAAGGTACAGGCAGCTCACCTGGGACCTCCAAAAATGGCCGAAAAGTGGTGACAGCTCGTTCCATACCTCCTTTCTCCTCGTCGCCAAATGTTATGTCCATAACTGGTAACCAAGGAAGAGGCTCAGGGTGCGGTTGAATGTAGCTTTATTAATAGTGAGAACCACAACGCACAGACGCTCCATATAGGCCAAGGGTCAACGGAGAAGAGACAGAGTCTCACCTCCCACTACACCCAATGTGCCACAGCCGCCATCTTGCTACACCACAAAATCCAATATGACATGCAAGCTTGGGGGTCTAGAACAGGCAGAGGGCCAAAGCACAAAAACAGATACACTGGATAATCACAATCAAGCTCAGGTAGGATGCAGTTAGGCAGGAGATCTGACGCAACCAGACCAGAGTGGTGAGAGTGTCCAATTGAAAGGGCTCCTCTGATCAGCGGCAGATGGTGCAATCAGCTGCAGAGAGCAGCGCCTAATCAGAGGGGAGAGAGAGGGAGACAGGCAGAGACAATAGTCCATGGGCCCAGACCAGATTTTTGGGTTATTGGTACCACTCAAAGGGACAAATTCTAGTGATGCATTTTGGAATGGCCTTTATCTGTGGATGATATTTTGCCATGATAGCAATTCCAAAGTAGTAGCTTAGTCATAGCTATCAGGCATTGAATATGATGCCCCATAAATCACAAAATCTGAGGCTGCAAATTTTTGGAATTATAATACCAACACATATTTACCCTATTAATGAGCAGCTACTTGTTATTACAGCATATCTGAGATACAAATAAAGCACAAAAAACAATTTTGACAGTTGGTATTGTAATACTGTGGCATTGCAAAGCACTTCCAATAGAGTACTATAGCGGCTAGTATTAGTCTGTGTCCGAATCATCTACTGCTGCTTCTTCATAATTGCAGAAGTGAATGTTATTAGAGGATATCTGAGATACAAATGAAGCACAGTAAACAGTTTTAACAGTAGATTAATGCATAATTATTGTAGGATTACAAAGTAGTCTCCTAGCAAAAGAGTAGTATTCCATTACAGTACTGTAACAGGTAACTAGTAGATCTATTCGTCTGTGTCCGAATCATCTGCTACTTCATATACCAAGTCCTGGCCAAATGAGCTGCAGAGACACTGGATTCTGTCAGATGGGTTTGAGCGGTCTGTTGAGCCTGTCAGCAGTGTGTTAAGGAACCTGGTCACTGAAGAAGGAATGACCGCATCCTCCGACATCTGAGGTGGCCATGACTGTCTGTAGTCTTGCTTCTTGATGTCACCTCTCATCTGCAGTGCTGCCTTGTCGATGATGTCCTCACTCCTGTCTGATTCCATGAGTTGCACCTTTCTCTGGAGTATTTGGTATGCCTTAACAAGCTCTGGCATAGAAAGGCTGTTGGGATACACAAGTAGTTTCCCATTGTCATCTTGAGTGATTTGCAGGGCTTCTCCAAACTCAGCTACCAGTTTGCGTCGGATGTGTTTCTTGGTCGAGGCTTTCACTGTTTCCACTCCAAGAGTTACCATGCCCTCGACCAGTCTGGCTGTGAAGTTGGTCATTGGCACCACATCAGGGTTGACAAACAGTTCTTCTCTTATGTAAGAGAAAAGGTCATTGTATGACTGTTGCTTTGCAGCTTCATACTCAGCATCAGTATCAGTTGGAGCAGCACTGGCACCTTTTCCACTGTCCTGAGTGGTGGTGCTTGACTCCCGTGTGTACTCACGGTAGCAAGTCCGGTGGTAATGACCTTCCGCTGCCACGAGGTCTCTGCTGACGATGGCAAGCATTCTGTTGTCCAGTTTACTGACAGCAGCCTTTCGGACTTTCTCATCGGCATGCAGTTCAGTGCACTGGACCGGAGGATCTCTAGTCCTATCTCCTTTCAAGTACTTGCTGGTCTTCTCACAGAAGATGCACTCTGCCTCATAAACCCTTGACTGAGATGGGGCTGGCCTCTGTGACTTTTTTCTTTCCGTTGAGCTTTTGTTTTCTTCTGTGCGCCTCTGCTTGGAAATTATAGCATCGAGGTCCCTTTTCATGGTGAAAATGCTTCGGCACTTCCGGTGGTAGGCCACAGCTGGTATGGCATCATCTGGCAATCCTTATGCTAGGTCCAGGATCGGAGCATGCTGTCTTATTTCAGCAGCTCTCAGCAGGGTTTTCCAGGAGTTGATGTCCTTTGGAGATACTAGTTCTTCATCTGAAGATGAGCAATGGATTATGCAATCAAGGCGTGTGCGCTTGGGTGCCGTGCCACTCCCTGCTTCTTGGGTGGAATCCATTTTCAGTTAGGTACATTCATCCAGACCTGCAATGACACCAGGTATTGGTAAATTATCTCATGTAATTAATTGCATCAATTGAAATTGGCGTTGAAATTACTCATTCTTGTCTATAAAGTTGTACACTATTATTCTGGTTTCGTTTTTAATAAAATGTTGCGATCCTCCAGAACTCCAGTTTCTTTTGGCACACTATAAAAGATAACATTTAATTAATTTTCTTAACTAAGTGATAACCAAAATAAGTCTTAAATAAACATTTATATTGACTTGCCTCGCGGCGCTCCACTGGAATGCGAAAATGTGCTGAAATCAAAAATAAATCGTACCTTCTCCCTCCAAAAAAACCTGAAAAGTAGAAACTGAATAAAAATTAATATTGGAAACTATCCAAGGTCAATTTCTATTAGCATTTTGTACAGTAAAAGGGAGAATAATTCAGAAATACCAGCATGTGATATTAGGCGTCATGATAATTTTACTTAATAAAAGGAGGTGCCGTGTATCATGACTAAGCTACTCATTTGGAAATGCTATCATGCCTTAATACACATATATAGGTCCTACAAACAAAATGGCACCATAGAGGTTTTGTCCCTTTTAGTGGTACCAATATCTGACTCGGCCCATGGACTAAAAGAGCAGGCAGGAATCCTAACAATGTGAGTGCTGATTGAGATAGCTGCTGCTGGAATCAGACTTAACAAGTCTAAGAACATTTTCCAGATCAGTTAAAAAGACTTAAAAATTCATAATAAAACCTGCAATCATATCTAACAATTGTCAAGCAAACCTCTAAAATGCCAGACTCATAAAAGGTGTCTGTGCAACTGGGGCAAAAGCTCCCTAAACAACAGAACTCCTAGTTTGGGTGATGCACCTTAGTAAGGAACAGTAGGCAGTAGTGTTTAAACAAGGTTTACTACCAATCACTGTCAGGCTACAGGAGTGGAGTTAAGTTTACAATTGCTGTTTTTTTTAAAGTTATCCTTCAAAAAACACTAAAACTCCACAACAAAAGATGCAATAATAATACTAACATGCAACAAATCAACTGGTAAAAAAAAAAAAGAAAAACAGCAAACTCAATTAAAACCAATAAAATGCATAAAAGCCCTGAAGTACTAAAATAAAAGGGTTAAATATACTCTTAAAATAATCCAGCATAATAATAATAATAATAATAATAATAATAATAGTCCGTTACATCTGTTTACCATGTTTAAACACACAGCACAAATCCAAGCCGCCTTGCCCAGCTGCTGATTCGTACAGCAGCCTCCCTCACGTTATCAGTACATGAACGAACGAATGTGTACTGTGGAGCAGAGACCGACACCAGCTGATTTGTACAGTTGTCTCCCTCACTTCTCTTCAGTTCAGTCAGTGAACCTACTGAAGAGCAGTCAAGGAGCAAGCCCTGCCCACTCGGTTCAGCCGCATTTTTCAGTTCAGTAAGGGGCAGGTAGTTAGATCTCCAGTACAGCAGTGAGTGATTCAGTGTACAAATCTTTAGAACAGATTTTTTTTAGTGAACGAAGGGAAGTGATTCAGTACATTTTAGTGAACTGTGAATCCCATCACTACTGTGCATTGCATTATGGGATACATTGATGAATGTAGTGGCCATCAGTTGTACACTACATTTCAAAATGCATTGCGGAACACTTTTGAGTTGTGATTTAAGATTTCAAACAGCACTACAAAATGCCTGATTAACTATATAGGGCACTATGTAGAGAACGACTGTTCTGAGATTCAGAACACAGCATATGCCTCATCACTTGTGACTGGCCCATTCAAAATCCCTTTACCCAGTCAGAATACGGGACATTAATTTTACGATTTTTGTAGAGAAAGCTTTACAGACAGCCCTTTTTGGTAATCTGTAAAACAGTGCAGAAATAAATTTTTGTCTTTAAATCTACATACTATTGTGACATTGCAAGGGTTCACACAATAAGGAGGTGACTATGACGAAACAGGTTTTATTTATACACACTCACAACACAGAACAGAGAGGAGGTCATTTACACAGACCTCATCTCACTTATGGTGACACAAACACATGATCTATCACATACAGGGAAGCAACGCTAACTGGTCTTATAACACAGTTATAATGGCACAGCAATTACACTTAGAACACATGAATAATAACAGTCTTTGTATCCTCCGCGGCGCAAGCATGCCGGGAGAATCCCTAGACCCTTATTACAGCCCTGATGTTACACTATATACAGTATATAGCACTGAGGATGTAACATTTATTGCCTGGAAAATGCACAATATGGCACATTTAAAAGTCCTTCAAAGAGCAGAACAAAAAGACACGTTAGTAAAAGTAGCTATGATTTTTCTTAAATTTACTCAAGTTGTCATAAGCTCCCCGTGCGCTTTTCCACAGCACATGGAGGAGGAGAAGGAAGAATGGACTTACAGTAAGTGCTGAGTTACACCAAACACACATTTATTGACACCAAAACAGACAAAATGACATGGACAGCTCGGGTTGACCTTAGAGTCCTCCAGGATGCCCAACAGACAGGGGAGGATACAACTGGGCGACAGCCAAAGTGTAGCAGTTGTGCTGCACGGGAAGGGGGGTGGGAGACACGCTACAATAAAGCATAGCAGCACAACTGCGCACAGAAACGCTAACAGTTTACTCACAGTGTAGGGGCAGTCCGAGTAATCCCAGTCTCCCAGCCAGCACAAATGAACGGTCCTTCAGAGATGTGACTGTCACACAGCGGAGAACAACCGTGTGAACATGTACAATGGTCCAGTGGTGTTTAACTGGCAAAGAGCTACCTAAGTACAAACACCGCTGGCGTGACAAATTGGCAACACCTGGGCGAGGCGCTGGTGGAAAGATGATTACCGGGGCACACAGCTGACTGTCAGAGAGGAAGGCCGTGGTCGGACCGGTGAATGTTAGACAGCGCCCACCAGGAAGTGGGTCAAACAGCTGCCTAACGATTGCCGGCCAGAGCAGCGGCTACAAGCATGGAAATAAACAACATGCAGACGAGAAATCAAAACATAACAACACATGACAACCCCAATGCCTGAGCCACCCAGAACGATCAGAACCGAGCCCACAGGAGAACACTGGCTCAGTTCATGACAGAGCCCTTCCCTCTAGGGGTGGATACCAGACACCCAACATAACATCAGAAAAGAAAAGAAACCTGAAACATGAACCCGGGTGGGACGTAGGGGAATAGGAAAGGTGGGAACACAACACCCCGCCCAGGGACCACATTTAATCCCCCCAAGTCCATGGGCTTAGGGCTTAGGAGGCTGCCCAGAGTCCTAGGCCCAGCAGAAGGTCCGATGGATGGAATCCGGCAGTCTGCTGGAAAACATGGGCCACCAGACCCGGGGAGTCAATCCTTCCGGCAGCCGGCCAGCGTTGTATATCCACCAGGGCCAGCGGGATGAGGCGGGAGGCGGCCTGCCTACCGGGAAGCTCGCAGGTGGGTGACCGGACCGAAGGGAGGGAACCCCCATGGCGAAGGACCGGGAGGAGAAGGGGACCACAGTGTCTTCATGGCAATCTGCAGTGCCCTTGGTGATCCCGGCTTGGGACCCAGCTGCACCGATGATGGACCCCAACAGGGCCGGCTCCGCTGCACTCGCGATGGACCCCAACCGGGCCAGCTCTGCTGCATTCGTGATGGACTCCAGCGGGAGCCTTGCAGCACCCGCGGTGACCTCCAGCTGAGGCTCTGTAGCACCCACAGTGACCTCTGGCTGAGGCTCTGCAGCACCCACGGAGACCTCCAGCTGAGGCTCTGCAGCACCTGCAGTGACCTCCGGCTGAGGCTCTGCAGCACCCATGGTGGACCCTGGCCAGGCCGGCTCCACTGCACCCGCGGTGACCTCTGGCTGGAGCTGGGCTGCCTCCGTGGTGAATTCCTCAACGGGGGAGGACATGCTCCCCTTGACCCCTGGCGCTGTCCCCCAATCCTCAGAGGCCTCTGGTGGTGGTGGGATCAGCTGCTCTCTGGCAACCCTGTCGGGGGGCTCCGAACCCAGAGAGGGAGAAAAAGAGACCGGGTCAGGGTCGCCGGCAGTGGGAGAGCCCAGTGAGGTGGTCCCGGGGGCTACTGGCAGCTGCCCTGGGTCCTCCTCACCATGAGTTGGGCAGTGTGACATCGACATAGAAGCTATTGCCATAATGGAGCACACTTGCCTGAACTCGGGCTCCACTGTCATCCAGGACTCCGGCAATTTAGGGGGCATAGACTCCGTCAGTTCGCTCGGTGCTGTACCCCCATCGACCTCCTCTGGGACCGCTAGGCCCGTGTCATCGTCCATAGGCAACCCTGGTGGTGGCAGCTCCTCTCCGGCGACCCTAGGGAGGAGCTCGATGGGGATAGGAGAGGAGGAAAGTTAGGGTAGCTGGCAGTGGCAGAGCCCGTTGAGGAAAGCCCAGGTGTGTTCGGGAGCTGCACCCAACTCTCCTCCCCAAGAGCCAGACAAGATCTCTCAATCACTGTCAAATGAACTACAGGAGAGATTACTTGCCTGTGCTCAAGCTCTACCGCCGTCCAGGACTCCGACGCTGCCGATGAGGATGTTCCGGGTCCCGTCGGCTGGAGGTGTGGTCCGGGGGATGACTCTGCTGCGGCGGTCCCCGCAACAGGCGTGATAGTGATTGCAGTCCTGGTGCTCCCGTGTGCCGTCCTCAACGCCCCCGGCTCCTCTGGCGTGGTGGCCAAGGGCAACCTCTCTGCTGACCCATGGGCAGGATCCTCCAGAACCCTCTGGCTCCTCCCCCCTCGAGCGACCTGGTTCCAGCACAGACAAGCTCGTAGGGGCACACAGAAGGGGCTGGATGAGGTTGGGTGAGGGAACTCTACGTGCCGCTGGGGTGGAGCTCTCAGGGGACTGCACACCCCATCTCCTTGCCAGAAGGCAGGAAAAATTGTTCATCAACAGAGAAAGTCAAATGAGAAAACACTTGCCTGTTCTCCTGGCATTGGGCCTCCCCAGTGGCCTCCGGGATGTCTCCTCTTCTCCCCTGGTGTTCCTCCTCGACCCGGCTGTTGACCACAGCGAGCAGGTTTGCCCACTCTTCGTCCGATGGTGAGCCTGGGGGTTGAGCAGGCACCAGGCACAGGGGGTGAAACCCTCGCAGCTGGGGAAGCGCGTCCTCTGACCTCCCTCTCACGGTGCTCCTCTTCGACCTGGCGGTTGAGCGTAGTGAGCAGAGCTGACCACTCCTCATCCGTCGGCACGCTCAGGGATGGATCAGGCGCCGGCCCGGAAGAAGAAGCTGCGGACTCCACCGGCGTGGCCACCCCGAAACACCCTGGTGCTGACTCTGGAGCAGGATCTTCCAACGCCACTGGCTCCTCCGCCGTCCGCTGGCTCCGATCCTGGACCAACAGACACTCAGGGGAAATGAGAGGAGACATGGAGAGGGGGAGAAATTAATTAATTTTTGCAGCTGGAGGAGAGGACTCAGCGGACTGCTTAAACTGAGCCTCTCCCTCGGGAGACAGGCAAGATTCAATACTATTTGATGGGATAGAAAGGAAAAATACTTGCCTGTCATTCCGGTCATTGGCATTAGCAGCTGCAGAGGGCAGACAGTCATCCCTCTCCGTGTCAGCGGTGATGTGGGCCTCTCTGCAGACAGGTGGAGGAGCCGTCTCCATGACGACGGAGGTAGGCATGGCTGGAGTGAGTTCAGTGGACCTCACAGCAGCTGGAACGATGGGGGTCGCTGTCGACGAGGAGGGCTTCTCCCAGCGTCTTGCCGTTGGATGATGCTGTCGTGGTGGAACTGGAGATGCACGGGCTGAGACTGGCACTTCGGGCTGAGCTGGAGAGGAAGCGGATGGCCAACGAGGGGAACAACTCTGCTTCGGCTCGCCGGGAAGTGTCCTCGCAGATAATCCGGGAAATGAGCACTCGAGCGCGCAGACCGTGGAGAGCAGCTCTGCGTACTGTGGGCACCTCCAGAGGCCAGGATGCACTTTGAGGATGCCCATAGCCCCAGGCAAACACTCCCATTTTTTCTTGGGACCACGGGACGCGAGAGCCTCCTCCACAAAGTTCTGGATAAAATCCGTTGCCCACTCTTCCTCCAGCATTGGGATGCCAATTGCCGGTCCTCCCTTGCAGCGACAAGGTCAGCGAGCCCAGGACATGATGTGCTCCAACAAACAGGTTTGTGAAAAAAAAGGAAAAATATTCAAAAAATGAAAAAAGGTTTGTGTGGGTGTAACCCACTAAATCCTTTTAGCTGGCTGGACCATTCTGTCATAAGCTCCACGGAGGAGGAGAAGGAAGAATGGACTTACGAAAGTGCTGAGTTACACCAAACACATTTATTGACACCAAAACAGACAAAATGACATGGACAGTTGGATTGAAATTAGAGCCTCCAGGACGCCCAACAGACACGGGAGGATACAACTGGGCAACAGCCAAAGCATAGCAGTTGTGCTGCACGGGGGGAAACACTACAATAAAGTGTAGCAGCACAACTGCGCACAGAAACACTGACAGTTTACTCACAGTGTAGGGGCAGTCCGAGTAATCTCGGTCTCCCAGTGAGCACAAACAAGCGGTCCTTCAGAGACGTGACTGTCACACGGCGGAGAACAACTGTGTGAACACGTACAATGGTCCGGTGGTGTTTGACTGGTAAAGAGCTACCTAAGTACAAACACCGCTGGCGTGACAAATGGCAACACCTGGGTGAGGCGCGGGAAAGACTATTACTGGGGTGCACAGCTGACTGTCAGAGAGGGGCGCGTGGTCGGACCGGTGAATGTTAGACAGCACCCACCAGGAAGTGGGTCAAACAGCTGCCTAACGATCGCCGGCCAGAGCAGCGGCTACAAGCAAGGGAAATAAACAATACACAGACGAGAAATCAAAACATAACAACACATGACAACCCCAATGCCTGAGCCACCCAGAACGATCAGAACCAAGCCCACAGGAGAACACTGGCTCAGTTCATAACACAAATAAGTGTAAAAATGTGTCACAAAGCTGGTCTCTCATGTATAATTTTGTAGAAAAGCTTACTTATTACTTCCCATTCTGAAATCAACTTGTTTATTCCCTACCACAATAATTTAGGACTTGAAAGCTGAGACTTTGATCCGCTTCCACCTCTGCAGCACACCACTTAGGGGTTGCACCGACGTCACACGGGTCACGTGTCTTTTGTTTACTGCGCCATTTTGGACGGCAATCAACAGTCAAATCACCAACAGCAAGCGTGAGTGAGTGTAATCAGCGAGATAAATGGCTACACACAAATGAACACCATGCTCCAACGATGAAGTGCAGACTTTTCTGTGCTTGGTAGCTGAATAAAGAAATCCAGAGGGAGCTGGACGGAGCGACCTGAAAAGAATTTACGGCCACCGACCGGCGAAGGCGGATGGGAGGCAGAATGGCGTGGACCCGACCACGGCATCATTATTGTTGAAAACAGTGATAAAGGATGGCGAGTGGCGTGATATTATGCATCTTTGCCGTTATTTATCCCAGTGGTGGAAAGCTCACTTTGAACAAACAACACTGTTGTCTCCTGTATGCAGACAATAAGCTAGCTAGTTAGCCATCAATGCTAACTCTGTGCTCTGCTTGTATTTTGCGCTTGTGTCGACAACATCTGATGAAATAAGCTAGTGTTAATCCTGGCTAAAAAGTATTTTTTTACATGTTGCACTTTCGTGCTGTGCATGTACTTAAGTTGTGTGTGTATTTTCATTCTAGAGTCCTACCGCAGGCTGAAGATCTGCCAAACCGGCACCAGCAGCACATCCAGTTGCTTCTCAGTGAGGCAAGCGAGCATGGAACGGGAACAGGTCAAGTGGACCCCTGACCAAGTGAGCACCCCAAGTGGACCCCGAGGTCCAATCTGTACAGGTACATTTTCAATCCAGTGATTTACAAACTGATTCAGAGCTTTCTAAAGTCTCATTCAGAACATTCTAGTCCCACATACCTATTCTGTGGATTTTCATCTGGGGGCAGCCAGCGGTGGCGAGCAGCAGTGGTGGAGAAGAAAAGTCTTTTGAAAGCAAAAACAGAGCCAAAACCTTCTCCGGGTCAGCTTAGTTGTCATCTTAAACATATATATATTTTTTACACTTCTTGGTGACCGGGCAAAGTCTTTCCAACAATTTTACACAAATTCTTGTTGTTGTTCTCCTTCTTCGTGTTTACAAATCACTGGATTGAGAATGTACTTGTACATGTACAGATGGATCCTGGGGTCCACTTGGGAGTGCTCACTTGGTCAGGGGTCCACTTGACCTGGATCCCATGAAACTACCTTGTGAAGGGAGGAGACGGCTCGAAATGCTACCTTCAATCAAGCGTTCTGTGTGTGCTGGGCCACCTTACTAAGGCGATGAGTCGGAGTGTGTGGCCCATTCTGAGTCTTTTTTACAGTTTAAAGTTTGAATTTTGCACATTCTAAATAATCTGGATTTTGCTGCTGATTGTAGTAAACAATTTAGTGACTTATGTGTTTGCATCACAATGTTCTGTTTTTCTGTTAAGACACCGGTGTGAAGAGTCAACAGTACAAACCAAACATTTATCAATGATGTTGAAAATAATGGCTCATTTTTAAGAAAAAGTAACCAAAAACAATTATTTTATTTACTGAAGACTGTATTGCTGGATGTGCGAGTGCAGAAGACACTGCACACTTTAGTGATAGTACCAGTATATGGAGGAATTCTGGGCCGTATTACCATCTGTATTTCCTAATAATGAGTTAGGGTTTAATGGGATTTAACATGTTTAAACACAAACTACTTTATGGTTCATAATTCTGTTGACGGACTTACACCAAACCAAAAGTGATTTCTCAAACTGCTGGATTATTTAGACAGCTTTTCCAATCTTTTAGCATTTAATTTGTGTCACTAAATCTTGGTAACCTTCACAAATAAAACAAACAAAGGTGGAGACATATCTGCAAAAAGGCACAAAAGCTTATTGTGCAATACAAAAGGAGTACATAGTACATTATTCACACATAGAATATGTATACAGTATCTACATGTAAATCCATGTATTTTCCATGTAACCTTGTGACTGTATTATTTTAGTTGCTTTTAATCCTAGATGAAGTTTGCTTTAGGTTAAAAATGCATCATAATTGTTAAATATATTTTACTATACCTAACTCAGTACTGTTTACCTGTTGAAATATATATTTTACAGCTAATATAACCACATAACTATAATATGGCACCTGGCAATCAATTTTTGGCAGCTGATCACTTTTTGCCACGACACCAGCGGCTGGAGCAGCTACATTCCATGACGTCTCAACAGTCTCTCCATGATTTTGACACAGATCAGAGCAATTTGTAGCACAGGAAGATAAACGTTTCTACAGACATTCTGAAGCTCTGTAGTCACTGCGGTTTGTGAAGCTAAGATGACATCTCATCACTGAAAGGCTTGGTTGAAGACCTACGGTTTGAAGCAATAATTTTGCCAAAAGAGAGACATCTGAAACACACACACACACACACACACACACACACACACACACACACACACACACAGCATACATATTTTAGTACCTAATAGCAATAACTTGCCGTGATTACAATGTTGTACGGGGGACTTATTAGTGATAACTAACATTAGCAATCATTAGCTTACCTTCATATGTGATCTAGCTCGTATCCTCACGTCTTCCGCTGCTCCATGGCTTCCTTAGTGCTCCAGTACTTTTCCAGAGTTTTGTCGTACCACCTGTAGCCTTCTCTGGCTCTCCTTTTTTGCCTTTACTCTGACAAAACGCCAGCGAGCAGCAGGCTCGCCTCCATATCCATCTTGTGTTTTTCTAGTCACACACACCGATGTCATGGGAGTGTTGGCCGCCTTACTGTAAAGAGCTCACCCACTTAAGGTGGTATTCAGTTGTAATGGATAACGAACAACATCGTGTTGAGTTGGGCTGAGTAGGTGCTAGTGGAATTATTATTATTCTCAACACAGGGTCTACGCTATTTGCCGTCCAAAATGGCAGAAAAACAATGTGGCACGTGACCACTGACATCATGTGCAACCCCTCTACACTGTGACATTTCTGCAGTCCATACAATAATGTGTAACAATTTGTGACGAGTATGGCAAGCCGTTTTAACATTTAATAGCTAGCCTGCATATGTATTGTAGATATCAATAATTCAATTTTTCCTAGTAAAAATGAACATTTCAGATATCCACAATGAAATTCTTCCGCTCCATAATGATCATTTCAGATATCTATGACATCATTCTTCCTAGGAGAAATGACGTCACTTTTCCCCATTCATGTGTATTGGGTTTTCACCTCCAGATATCTACAGTTACGTTCTTCCTATCTAGAATGAACATTCTGGATATCTGAAATAGAATTCTTACAAGGAGAAACTCTTATTTCAGATATCTACAATCCAATTATTACTAGTCACAATTCATTTGAGATATCCAAAATATGTTTACAGGTATCTGTAAGTATATTGTTACTAGTCACAGTTTCAATTACAGATATCTGAAACTGAATGTTAGACAGTCATAATATGAATAGTGGATATCTATAATATTATTTCTACTAGAAAAAGTGTATTTTGGATGTCCAAAATTACATTATAGAAATCTGGAATGTTTTTTTTTTTCATTGTGGATATCCAAAATGAAAATTATGACTAGTAACAATTGGATTGTAGATACCTGAAATAAGAGTTTCTCCTTGTAAGAATTCTATTTCAGATATCCAGAATGTTCATTCTAGATAGGAAGAACGTAACTGTAGATATCTGGAGGTGAAAACCCAATACACATGAATGGGGAAAAGTGACATCATTTCTCCTAGGAAGAATGATGTCATAGATATCTGAAATGATCATTATGGAGCGGAAGAATTTCATTGTGGATATCTGAAATGTTCATTTTTACTAGGAAAAACTGAATTACTGATATCTACAATACATATGCAGACTAGCTATTAAATGTTAAAATGGCCACTTAAACTTTTTAAAGCTCTTCAGACATTGTGATGTTAGTTTTGACTAGTACAGTCTACATTTTAGATATCTTGAAATATAATTTTTACTAACATGAATGTTATTTTGGATGTCTGCATTTACAGTTGTAACCAGGAAGAATTTAATTTTGACTAGGAGGAGGGCAGTTATAGATATCTAAAAGTTCATTGTGGATAGGAACGCTCATCACGCAAAACTATTCACACAGACGCGTAATCTGTCACACACAGGGAAACCAACACTATCATAACCGGCCAATTGTAACGGTACAACAACAACGCTCAGAACACAGGAACAATAACAGTGTTTGAATCCCCCGCGACGCAAAGCATGCCGGGAGAATCCTCCCCCCCCCCCCCCTTATCACAGTTCCGACGTTGCGATGCTGGACAGTTTTTCTGCAGTCAAAACTCTGCAGAGGGTGAGTGTATTTTCACATTCAGCCACATCGCGGCGCTGTTGGCCCTTGTTGGCATTTTGGTTCAAAAACAACATTCGCGAGTTTGGAGCCCTGGAATCAGCCTTTCAGGCACCCCCAAACGTGAAACGTCGCGCTCCGCCTGTGTTTACCTGAAAGGCTTTGTTGTGGGTGTAAAAAGGCGCATAAATGCAATAGTATAAATGAGGCTATCTGGCTAGTGTTTTGTCGGTTTCCGGAAGGTGCTTGTCTTTTGGTGACAAGAAAGAAAATGGAATCCTAAAGTCGCCTATTAGCTAAGCAGTCGATTATTTTTAGATACCGTTTAAAGGACAGCTGGGTGGTGCCATTATATTGCCACGAACGTCGCCAACGAGGTAATGTGTAAGTGACTAAGAGACAAAAGATGAATGATCTGGCGTAACTTTATTCTCTTTAGTAGCTAATGTTAGCTGTTTGCTTCGGTAAGATGTACCCGTCACCGGTTGCCTTGGTTAGCTAGCAATGATGCTAATGGCTAACTTAATGAGCACTTTATGAAACCGTCATATGTCAAATAAATGTCTCGCTGGCGGTAACGCAACGGGTCTTCGGATCACATTATAAACTGTGGTATCATTCAAATGTGTATCTAAAGTGTCTAAACCAGTGTGATTAGAAATGGTTGATGGTTAGCACAACGGCTGGTCTGTCTGTAGTTAGCTACTCGGCTAGTTAACGTTCATGCCAACTAGCTTTAGCTTAACATTAACGTGGCTATTTTGCCACTTATCGAGTTTATTTTTGTGTGAAGTCGCTTTCGCTGCACGTTAGTCAGTTATAATTCACCAAAAAGACAACATCCTAACTTCGGTTGTAAGCGATGACGATAATTGTCACTGAAAATGTCAACGATACACAATGCTAATCCTTAGCTTGCTGGTTAGCTAGCTGATGCCATTTTGTTTTGATCTCGACTTTGACCAACACACGGCTTCAATGTGAGACTTCGAAAGAATATATTATCTGCGTGTCCACGGATCTTTAACAGAATCTCTAAGTGTTAAACTCGTTTATTCAATGTCGAGGCCTTAATTATCCTTTTACATTATAATCCTTAAACCCAAAATAAAAACGAGCTTTTTCTCATCAATTTCTGACTTTTACAATTATTACTGAAGGTGGCAACAACACTGTTGATTCAAATGCGAAATATACTGTCTGGGCCCGTATTTATATTCTGCTGGGGTGATTTAACGAACTGCAATGCTCTGCACAGTGTATATAACTGTACATATGTATATTTATTTACTGCTTTGGCTAATCACTTATCTTATTTTATTTACTATTGCTCTGAGTGCAGCTATCCCTTTGCTGCTGCAATCCAGGAATTTCCTCACTGTGGGACTAATAAAGCTTCTCTTTCTCACGTTGGTTTTTGACTGTTCGACTCCTTTTAAGTTGTAAGCTTTGTGGTTGTGGAGGCTGGTTTAAGATATTTAATTCTAAAATGACATCATCCTGCAGAAGGTCAGCTTTAATTTGACGTTGACTGATGACCTAAACATTTCAATAGCTTCAATTCCGGTGAAGATTTGGACAAAGCTAATTGTAATGGACCTTTTCACAAATGCGTGATGGCGGCTGCTCGTGACGCGTTCGGCAAAGTATCCTGGGATTGTTTGGGGGCAAAGCTGAGCCACATCAATGCACTGGATATATATATATATATATATATATAATATAAAATTTCAAAGGGTGCCTGTAGTGAATTTTAATAAATGGTTATTTCAAAGGATCAAGTATGATACTAGTGGTTCTGTCCGGTAATGTTGGTCATGATTCCTTGTCAACTACTTGCAAATTTCAAGTCACTGCTCTGTCAGTCGGTCAGCGACATCATGCCTTCTACATGGGCTGTGTGCAGCACCCGTAGTGACACGCAGTCGTTGCTTTGTGGGATTGGCTGGGCTGCAGTGGACTGGTCACTGACCAATGTGGCTGGCATTTGTATTATTTTCCTAGTTAAAACATAAAAAGTAAAATCAGAAGTAACGCCTCAAATGTTCAATATACATCATTCATTAAAATATTAGTTTTTAGGGTTTTTTTTCCCCATCTTGTGAAAAATGTAAATTAAATAATGAGAATAAACCCATTGAACACTTTTCTGAAGAGAGAGGATGATTCATAATGAGATGTCTTTATATTCAAAGGTTGGATCTGGTAATCTTACTTAATCCCCCCAAGCCTCCTTCTCCCTCTGGTTCGTATAGATAACCATTTAAACTCACTTCATTATAGGGACTGGCCATTGTTTACTCGTCCGCGGTAAGGGTAGATTCACACTAAAACATTTGGACCAACTTTTACTGACGTTTTGGCAAACGTCTGGTGCTGCTGGCAAAAGTTAATGATAGTTGGTGTTTGTTGGCAAACACTGGCAAAAGTTGTATTCCTCGAAAATTTTCAGCATGCTGAAAATTTGCCGACATTTGGAAATAAACATTGGTGAAAACTGTGCTCAGTTTGTAAAAGTTCCTGAGCGCTGGGCCAAGTTATGCAGAGTTCACCTGAGTCGGCCTAAGTTGAACTCCATTGGCAAATGTTGATTGAAATGTTGGTGGAAGCAAATGTTTTTAGACCAAAACTCACTTAAGACATGCACAGGTGAAAAAGAAATGGAGAGAAGGGGGAATTTAAAAGAAAAGAAAATGTATATATGAAAGCCCCAAGGTGCTGATGCCTCGGTGCTAGAGCCTTAGCAGAGGTATGCATCCTTGGATCATCACCAAAATGTTATGGGTTCCTCTGTAGCCCAAGGACCACCTGTGGTAAAAATTTCATCCAAATCCATCTAGTAATTTTGGAGTAAACGCCATCCAAACAAAAAAGAGCACTGTGGCAGACATTTTAAAATGGTGGAAGCGATGGAGGTACACAAATACAATGACAATCAAGAACAGGAGCTTTTGCTGTTTAGTGGCAGAGGAAGAAAACAGACGGGCAAAAAGACGGACATTTGTTCACCCAGTATTGGCGGATTGCTCAGTACTTCTCTGTGGTGGGAGTTTCCGGGCCATTTACGGGTGAGGAATGTTGGGACTTGGAGTTTTTAGTGAGTTTTTAACAAGTTTTAGCTCGTCCTTCCTCTGCAAAACTAAACGGCAAAACCAGTGTGAAAACAATCGATGTGATGAATAAATGGTGTAATTGCTGAATACATTTTTTTTTTTTTTTTTTTCCAGTAACTGGTATTTTATAACACTTAGGTTCCACATGCTGTAAAAAAGTCACACTGCCACCTCTAGTGGCCCAGCACAGTTATTACAATACTTGTTTTCCTGGCTCAATTGACATTAAAAGTGAGTTAAATATGTGTTTATTTTGAAAACAAAGCCTTATTTTGGAATTCTGGCAAATTAAGTCGAGAAAATATGGCCATACAATGATACAACCCTTTAGTTGTACTTAATTTTGATTGGGCGAGCTGAAAAGCTGGTGACGGACAGACAGATACAGACGCATGAACTGATTACCATATGCCTCTCCGTTTCACCAAGGCATAATAATCTCCCAAAAATGTGACGGCCCTAAAGAAAAACACTCATTGAAAAATTTACTGTTCTTAATTTTCTGCTACGTGCGTAGTCATTCTCCAGGATTTATTGGTTCGGCTTCCATCGTGGGGAATCAAACGGCACTGATGTGGTGTCAAAAAGTAAATGACATTTAACAGGATTTTATGTTATTTTAACAGAGTTCTGATAGTCAAAATATAATCGCATCATTTTATTTATATGATACACTCAATAGTTTTAAAAAAAAAAAAAAAAAAAATCCGTTCACATTTTAATTGTGGTTTAGTGCTGGAGTCTGTAGGCGTTATTGTATTTTTTTTATTTATTTATTTATTTTTAGAGGAATGGATGAATGAATGAACAGGGGAAAAGGGCATGCAGAAGTAACTACATAGGAATATAAAATGAAAATAAATACTGCCTCCACAAACGTTGATCTCTGAGCGTTGCCTGATGCTGATGTCAGCTGACCTGCACTGAGTATTTCTCTGATTTTTTTCAAAACATCTGTAAAAGTCGGTCCAAGCGCTGTAGTGTGAACCCAGCTTAATCCAGAATCAACGAGTGTACCCCACTTCCGGCCGGCAATGGCTGCTCCCAATTGGTTTTGTCCGAGCAGGTTTCATGGGATACAATTATTCAGTATACTGACTCTACGGGGTTGTTTTTGCTGAATAAGCACATTTTTGGTTTATAAATAATACCTAAAGCATGATTAATGTTATAATGACGAGTACTGGCTCCCTTAAATATGTAAATTCTGAGGGCAGGTTGAAGATTATTGTATTGTACAACGTACTAGTATCCATGGGCACTTAACCTGAGTGGACAGTATACTCAGCTATTACCATAAAAATAGATTTAGAAGATTATAACTTGAAAACAATGGCCCCAGTTTATCTAACAGAAAAATGGTCTTGCACCAATTCAATGCAGAGGTCAGTATTTATCAATGTGAACGTGATCATGCATGCTCAAATCTCATGACAGATCTGTTAGACTCCATGCAGTGCAGAATTATTTGATCCTGCCTCTCGCCCAAAGATGCTGGGATAGGCGCCAGCCCCCCCGCAACCCGAAAAGGATTAAGCGGAAGAAGATGGATGGATGGATATCGAGCAGTGCATCCTGATACTGAGCAATACACTCACCGGCCACTTTATTAGGTACACCTGTCCAACTGCTCGTTAACACTTAATTTCTAATCAGCCAATCACATGGCGGCAACTCAGTGCATTTAGGCATGTAGACATGGTCAAGACAATCACCTGCAGTTCAAACCGAGCATCAGTATGGGGAAGAAAGGTGATTTGAGTGACTTTGAACGTGGCATGGTTGTTGGTGCCAGAAGGGCTGGTCTGAGTATTTCAGAAACTGCTGATCTACTGGGATTTTCACGCACAACCATCTCTAGGGTTTACAGAGAATGGTCCGAAAAAGAAAAAATATCCAGTGAGCGGCAGTTCTGTGGGCGGAAATGCCTTGTTGATGCCAGAGGTCAGAGGAGAATGGCCAGACTGGTTCGAGCTGATAGAAAGGCAACAGTGACTCAAATAACCACCCGTTACAACCAAGGTAGGCAGAAGAGCATCTCTGAACGCACAGTACGTCGAACTTTGAGGCAGATGGGCTACAGCAGCAGAAGACCACGCCGGGTGCCACTCCTTTCAGCTAAGAACAGGAAACTGAGGCTACAATTTGCACAAGCTCATCGAAATTGGACAATAGAAGATTGGAAAAACGTTGCCTGGTCTGAGTCTCGATTTCTGCTGCGACATTCGGATGGTAGGGTCAGAATTTGGCGTCAACAACATGAAAGCATGGATCCATCCTGCCTTGTATCAATGGTTCAGGCTGGTGGTGGTGGTGTAATGGTGTGGGGAATATTTTCTTGGCACTCTTTGGGCCCCTTGGTACCAATTGAGCATCGTTGCAACGCTACAGCCTACCTGAGTATTGTTGCTGACCATGTCCATCCCTTTATGACCACAATGTACCCAACTTCTGATGGCTACTTTCAGCAGGATAATGCGCCATGTCATAAAGCTGGAATCATCTCAGACTGGTTTCTTGAACATGACAATGAGTTCACTGTACTCAAATGGCCTCCACAGTCACCAGATCTCAATCCAATAGAGCATCTTTGGGATGTGGTGGAACGGGAGATTCGCATCATGGATGTGCAGCCGACAAATCTGCGCCAACTGTGTGATGCCATCATGTCAATATGGACCAAACTCTCTGAGGAATGCTTCCAGCGCCTTGTTGAATGTATGCCACGAAGAATTGAGGCAGTTCTGAAGGCAAAAGGGGGTCCAACCCGTAACTAGCATGTTGTACCTAATAAAGTGGCCGGTGAGTGTATATCCTCAGGTTATATTGAGCAGTGATCAGTTGCCTTGTTAGATTTAGATGAGTGTTTTCACAATTTACTCTAAAGATTAAAGAGGCAGCTTTTAGTAGTTATAAATGTTCCATACGCATTTATCACTGCAGCCAAAACGGCAGATTTACGCAGAAAATTTAAGCAGGAAACTCCTGCCAAGGGGAAGCATTCAGCAATCTGCCAAAATTGGGAGAACATGTGTTCGTCTTTTTGCCCAACTTTATCCCTCTGCTGTTGACAATAATGGAAAAAAACTCCTGTTCATCTTGATCATCGTATTCATGTATCTTCATCACCTCCACCATTTTCTAAAACGCCTGCCACCGTTCTCGTTTGGATTGTGACTGTTAAAATCAATTTGGTGGCTCTTGGCTGCCACCAACAGTACGGGCATGTGAACTGCAGATTATATTCAATGCACATGCGTGAAACGTGGCTGCTTAGTACAGCTGTAGTGCCTCAGAAACTACTCTGAATAGTGTTCTGTATGTGAGCGCAGTCTAGAGAACACGTGTGTTTTATCCTCGCAGGGACTCTGAATAAACCTTTATGTTCTGCATCAGCCCGCATCGTGGTGTATCTAAGAATCGAGAAGTATTCACCCCTCTAAACTGCACTACTTATTTCAGAATTGTAACTTTTTGTCAATAACTGAGACATCTTATCAACTCTCTTTACATTTCTCTTTACATCTCTTTACATTTTTCTCTTTACATTGAGCGGTGCGTCTATGTCATATGACATCTAACAGCGCTAGCTAAATGTTAACAATGTTAGCAACACCATGCAGAGTTGAATCACCTGTTCCATTTTTGATACTTGTCCAGTGATTTGAGTCATACTGGAACAAATGTTTGGTGCATCCCTAATGAGATTCCAAATAATCCAAATTTTACCCCCCCCCCCCCCCACTTTTTTCTGTAGCAACAGGATCTTGCTTAAAATTGAAGCTCATCTCAAGCCCTCCCTCCCTTCTGCATCAATGGAAGGGTCTGATAACTTGGAACAAAATGGCAGTGACCTGCCAGAGTCACAACGCAGAAGGCAGCTGGACCGCCTGGACAGAGAGGAGGCCTTCTACCAGTTTGTCAACAATCTTAGTGATGAGGACTATCGTCTCATGAGAGACAACAATCTTTTGGGCACTCCTGGTAATAAACCTCTTTATCTTATTTCATCACATTAACTTTTTATTATTCATGTAAAATATGATGTGGTTGTGGAATTTGTCATTGTTTTTCTTCCCTTTCTAAGCTTTCATTTGCTTCACTGGTAAAAATGATAGTTCCAATATAACTGTTCTTTGTTAAAAGCATTTCTTTGTTTTTCCTGAGATGATGGGGGAAAAAAATCCTTTTTCTGTTTAACAGGATTTTATTTGGAGTTTGCACTGTGATCTAGATGAATGTGACTGATTAAACAATGCTGTTAAATTTTTAAAAAAAAATTTAAAATGTTTTTTTTACTCAACAACCTTTAAAAGGCTGAAGGGGTATTGTCGTCACTCCACCGGGTGGATGGGCATCAGTGGTGGCATCCACACCTACCTTGTGAATGTGATAACTTTCAATTTTCCTAAAATCTTGTGATAACTACAGAAAGAAATTGCGTAGGCTTTTCAATTTGATACCATAGTTGTAGCTATGAAAAATCTCACCCAAGCTTAAATTTGGGTGACCTGACCTTTCAGACAAGGTTGGAGATGAGTTTTTCCCAAAATGTTGTAAATGTGATAACTACAGAAATAAATGATGTAGCCTTTCAAATCTATCATTGTATCTAAGACAAATCTTGGATGGCTTAGACCCTGACCTCTGACTATGGGTGTGGGGTTAAATGGTCAAAGGTCAACATTAACATTCCCTTTACACTAATAATATAGAACAAGTAAAGCTAGGGTCACCAAACTTGGTACGCAGATTCATCCTGAGACCTGACCTCTGACTTGGGTTTGGGGTCCATGATTAGCATTCTGTATGCCATTTTATGATGGCTATATACTATACTGAAGTGGTGGCCTAGTGGTAGAGTGTCTGCCACACAGCCAGAAGGTTGTGGGTGCAAACCCTAGCTGGGTCCAAAGTAGGCCTGGGAATCGTCACCAATTTGCAGAATTGATTCAATTCTGATTCTTGAAGTTCTGAATGGATTAGATTCTGATTTGGGCTGTTCCCAATTCTGTCAGGGAAATTACCATTTTAATAACTATTTTACTTGCCAGGAAAAAAAAAAAAAATCTTGGACACTGCAACTTGTACCAGGAATACCCTAACTTTATCATATAAAGAAATGACCCAGAATCAGTTACAATGTTGAATTTTTTTTATTAGGGCTGCACGATTATAGCCAAAATGATGATCGCT
Source organism: Pholidichthys leucotaenia (assembly GCA_020510985.1). NCBI lineage: Eukaryota > Metazoa > Chordata > Actinopteri > Cichliformes > Pholidichthyidae > Pholidichthys > Pholidichthys leucotaenia. The sequence continues at coordinate 267,514,251 of CM035849.1, forward strand.
ATTATTTTGATAAATACTAAAATCATGATTATTCATTAACTTTAGGAAAAACACAGATCACTTAAAATTACTTTTTTACAATTGCTAGATGAAGCCTGTGGCCAAAGCACTGGAGCCTTGTCCATTTACACTACTCACAAAAAGTTAGGGATATTTGACTTTTGGAGGAAATTTATGGAAACTGTACAGAGTTCACGCTACAGTGATGTATCATAAAAGTAGAGCATTTAAGTAGACGCATGCAATGTTTATTTTCACATCTCAAACAATTTATTGAAACAAAAGCCAACAACAGTGGTGGGTATACCACAACAAAAAATGTCAATGTCTCAATAACTTGTCATGTGCCCTTGAGCATCAGTTACAGCTTGACGACATCTCATGCTGTTCACAAGTTGACTTATTGTCTGCTGAGGCATGGCATTCCAGTCTTCTTGAAAGGCGGTCCTCAGGTCATTGAGGTTGTGGGGTATACCTTTACAAGCCTCTGCACAGCGACTCGGCTGATCCCATAGGTTTTCAATGGGATTCAGGTCTGGAGAAAGTGCAGGCCACTCCATTTGAAGTACCCCAGCCTCCAGCAGCCATTCCCTAATGATCCAACCTTGATCAGTTGGAGCATTGTTGTCCATGAAGATGAAATTAGGCCTGTGTTGTTCATGCAGGGGCACAATGACTGGATTAATGTTATTCGGGTAGCATCGGCTTGTCACTGTACCACTCACAAGGTGTAGGGCAGTTCTGTATTGACTAGACACACCTGCCCAGACTGTAACACCACCACCACCACAGGCTCATTTGGTGACAACAGTGGCTGATGCATAGTGCTCTCCTTGATGTCTCCAACATCGTTGTTGGCCATTATTTTTGCTCAGCGTGAATCTACTTTCATCAGAACAGCACTGAGGCCCACTGGTCCCTTGTCCAGCGTAAATGCTTTCCTTGCCCATGCAAGACAATGACACCTGTGCCTGATGGTGTGGTCATGTACCCTTGCAGGTCGTCTAGCACACAGACCATGCTGAGGTAAACGGGTTTGAATGGTCTGATGTGACACTTGGGTGCCTCTCACCTCCTTAAATGTGCCTGGAGTTGAAGGGCATTCATCATCCGGTTCTGCAGGGCACTGTTCACAATGAAGCGGTCATCAGCGTGGAATGTGACCAAAGGACGTCCACTTCCTGCCTTTCTGTGTCTCTTCAGTTTCTCTGTATTTCTGTTGCAACCTGCTGCTGACACTCTGTGACAATCTAAGCTCAGTGGCCTCTTCCCTCTGAGAACATCCTGTTTGAAGCCTCGCAATGGCGAGGTACTGTTAATCAATTGTTAGGTGTCGTCTTGGCCTCATGATGTCAAAATGTGACCAGCATGATGAAGAGGACTGTTTAAAGGCCAAATGTCATGTAATTTTTTTTTCTAAATGACAACGAATTTAGATAAAATACACATAGCTTAAACCAAATATTCATACTGGAGACCATATCACCCACCTGTATTTACATAATTGCACAAAATACACCAGGTGAAGGCCCCACCTTGCTTGCTGGCTTGTGACAGCCAGTCCAGACCACGCCCATGTTTTTGACATCACCAGTTGTACCCTGGCTGCCCTGCCTATCCACATTCACACTTAACATTGGACAATCATGGCGGAAAGTGACAGCGATTGTGAACAAATTAGTTTAGTTTTGTCTTTTTTTTTTTTTCTTTTTTTTTTTTGTCAGTGGTTCAGACAGTGACAGAGGCATAGAACCTTACAGGTTCGAGCCGTCCGAGACGGAATCAGACGCTTTGTCTGATGACAACAGTTCCACCGATGACCAGAGAGCAGAACCAGTGGAAAATGTCATTGAACTGGACATTAATCGCCTCCAGAATTGCGAAGCCGAAGGGGGTCTGTCCAGGGCGCCCCATAAATATTGATTTTTCGGAAGCCATTGTTATTACAGTGGAGGAGAGCCGCTGCTGTCAAGAAATTGACCAGATCAATATGAAAATGGAGGCGCATACCTGTCAAGGGAGACGTTTTCGCCGTATTTTAATACCGTAAAACGCGGCTATAAGGGACAGCGGAGTAATAATGGACATTTCTCTGGGAAATGTTTTTATACCTGTCAAGTGAGACGTTTTCGCCGTATTTTGGTGCCAAGCGCGGCTGTGGGGGACGGCGCAGTGGTGGACACTTTTCTGGGAAGTGTTTTAAATGTAGTTCGTGTTGTTATTGTCAAATATTTTAAGGAAAATACGGGGAAAATGCAATTTTAGCAAAAACGGGCGTATTGCCATTTCTGTACGCCCAAAAGAAAAAATATACTGGGAAAAAAAAAAAACTGTTGAGTGTCCTGTGTGTGATCACTCACAGCTGGTGCTATCAGATCGCTCAGTGGGAGCTATTCGCACTACCATGAGAAGTGTGGAGTCACTCATTAGTTTAATTGTCTGGGCGGGCTGATCGCTCAGCTTGAGCTGTTCTCACTACAATGAGAAGTCATTAGGACAATGGTTTAACATGTTGAGCTGTGCAGCGGTTGCGGAACAGACAGAGATCGCCTGACAAATACAGAATTCTGCTTTTATTTATTTTTTATTTTTTTTTTATTTAGCGCCGGACGCTGAGTTGTGGTGTTATTGTCAAATATCCATGAATCCTTAAAATATTTGACAATAACAACACGAGTTGCATTTGGGGAATTTCCCAGAGAGGTGTGCCTTGTTGCTCCGCCGTTCCTTATAGCCGCTTTTTACGGTGTTGAAGTACGGCGAAAACGTCTCACTTGACAGGTATGAAAACATTTCCCAGAGAAGTGTCCCTTATTACCCAGCTGTCCCTGATAGTCCCGTTTTAAGGTATGGGTGAAATATCCAATTTTTTCTTTCTTGTTGCTCACTTCAACCTTCCAGTCTCCATATAAACAATCAATTGAAATACCCCAAGCATCAAACTAGGGTACAATCGATTTCGTCACTTCCGCCTTCTTCCCCAGGCGATTCCAGGGGCCGTGTCAGGCCAAGCGCGGCAGTTTTAAATTAACGAATATTCCGTTGTTACTGAAGCATATGCACCAAGACCCGAACGGATCGGTTCCCTTTTATATCTAGTTTCAAGATATTTAAAGTACCCTGTTACGTGACATTTGGCCTTTAAATACAAACTATAATTGAACCAGAAAATGTATTGGTTGATTCATGGAAAAAATACCTGTGATTTTTACCATTAAGCACGTTGTTAGAGAACAGCGAGTTATGCAAAAAGTAGTGAAACATTGAACAGTTGGATATGTGCATTCAAAAGGTTGGAGAAGGTCAAGTTAAGTTCACCTGTAAAGGTTATAGTGCATTTTAGGTGCATCCTGAAATTTCATCCGAAAGCAGACTAACCCTAACTTTCTTTTAGTGTATTTAGAGAAGCTGCCTTGACAACGTTAGATGCACTGTTTGTTGTTATGCAGACTAGTCCCTCCTGTTGCAGGCTCCAAGATGTTTGTGCTTCCCTCAGTCCGTGGGCTATAGCTTCTCCTGTGTGGTCTAGTGGGAAAAACAACACCTGCAAGCACTAACTCTTCATTTTAAAATCTCATCATTGAAGTGAATTGTCAGGGACGGGTACAGCTCTGTTACTCTGCTTGACCATAGGTTCAGTCGTAGTTGCAAAGTACTTGACAGTTGTGCTATCAATCTGTATTTTTCATACAACACAGGTAATGCAACTTTGGAGAATCACGTGGGGATCACGTATTTCTTGTCCAGTGTTTTGACCATGTTTCTGAAGCCTTCGTTGCTCATACAGTATTTAGTGGACATGTCTCTGGCCAAATAAAACTCTATTGCATCAGTTACTTTAGTGTGACTTTGAGAGGTGGGTGGATATGGTGAAGCTCTGTGCAGGGTGGATATTATGGTTGCCTTAGTCGGTGCTGGACACAGACTGTGATTTAGTGAAGTGACATTCGCTTTAGCCTCCATGCATTTATCGTACTTGTGTTTGGTGTTTTTTCAGGTGGTTGAATAAGTTGGTTGTGTTGCCCTGCGGCGCTGACACGGCTCTATGGCGCTCTTTGCATATAATTCCTTTTTAGTCAGCATCACTTGCCCTGAATTCAAAATGCGTCCAGACAACAGATGATGATCCTTTTGAGGCACTAGCTCGTTGCCTCCACGTGTTGCTGTACTGTCGCCTTCTGTTCTTGGCATCTGGTTTGTTTCACCATCACACCAGTCCGCTATTGAAAAATTAAGACTGCTGTTACAGGGTGCACTCACTTGCCAGGTCTGCAGCTTAATGTTGCCCTGACGTGCGTTCGCCCCCTGGTGGTCGGCTGGCTGTTGGTTGAGAAAATGCTTGATCTGATATGCCGCAGAGCTCGCATTTTAACTGTCAGTATTGCTGACGATCATGTTAATTTTATCGTGGCAGCCAAAATTGTGATCGCGATCAAAATTCAATTAATTGTGCAGCCATACTTTTTATCCCCCACCGGTCGAAGCCTAAAGGGGATTATGTTATGGGTGGGTCCCTCCATCCGCCCCACTTTTGTCAAATCCTCCCTAGTGTAACTTATGATTTCACACAGTGCTAACAAGTGCTTTCTTTAGTGCAAAGGGTGTGCAGGGTCAAGTTAACAACCCAGAGTTGGTAAACCAATTCAGTGCATGAAGCATGTGTGCATAATCTCACTGTATTTCAGTCCCTCCGGAATTTCGTCGGCAGTTTTTGTGATTGTTACGGCCCAAAAAGCCTGAATTTGTGGGAGCTTTTCCAAAACGTTGCAACATTTCTAGAGGTTTTTTGCACTGACTGTTGTGTGAGGAAGTACAGATTTTAAAGTAGCTGCTTTTTCCTTCAGTGATGCTATTCTATGTAATGCCACAGGAAAAACACAGGATTGCCAACAATTTCTTGTTAAACAGTGATTTATTAAGAAGAAACCATCTCTGTCATTCAGTCCATACAGCCAATCATGTACAGTAGAACGAAATTAGGTTTCTGCTATCTACAATGTTAATCACTTGTAGAATCAGAGGGATCACTGCCATGCAAGGGACCACCACAAGCAACTTCCTTCCCCCATTCTATATTCTTAGTATATATATTCTTAGAATTCAATGCTCAGTAAAATTGTCAAATGACCAACATTGTACTCTTGCTGAGAACTTGAAAGAATTGGCCATTATAGCCATTATAAATTGCATTGGGTGCATGTTGGAGTATGGAGAAAATGATGGCAGCACCTTCTTGAATTTGAAAACTAAGACCCCTGAAAACTTTGAGGTCTTCTTCTGTGCTGAAACCCACAACGAAGCAGGGATGGCTCCTCCACTGACGACCTCTTCCCTTCAGAACGTCTCAGTGCAGGATGGACCTTGGAGAGGAAACCCAGTCTTCACAGGTCTGAAGGGGAGCTGAAAACGTGCTGGTCGTTTAACCTCCCCTTTTCTATGCATCGTTGGAAAAAGGAGGATATATTTCAAAGTAAAACTAGTCATATTTTTAAATCCCCACACCACAGTAGGGTTTAATAATTAAGTTTCTTTTATTTTTTTGTTGTTTATATTTTAACTACAAATTAACTTTCAATTTTTGAAAAGGGTTTCATTTCCAGGGGAGATTTGTTCATTTCAGTTCAGTTCTACTGAATAAAAGTGGCTCGTTATACTGCAGCCTTTATTAATTCTGCTATTTTTATTTTATTGTGACTGTTATCATCTTCAAATCTCTCAAGTGCTAGAAGTCCAAAATTAAATTTGTCATTCAATACAAATGTTGCATGAAGGCAGCTGCCTCTGTCATGAAGTTCTGACTAAAGACACATCCAACATTTTCATTATATTCTAATCTCTGGGGCTGCATGGTGGTGCAGTGGTTAGCACCGCGGCAGCACAGTTTTACCCTCGGCCGGGGGATCGCGGGGATCATGAGATCGTGTGTTCGATCCCTGCCCCCGGCCAACAGTGATCTGTGTGGAGTTTGCATGTTCTCCCCATGTCTGCGTGGGTTTACTCCGGGATTTCTCCGGTTTCCTCCCACATGCCAAAACATGCAGGTTAGGGAGTTAACGGGCGCTTGCGCACGCAGCGACCGGCAGCTGGTGGCTTGTCACCGGACTGCAGAACAAATCTACCTACGGGTACAAAATAAGTTTAAAAAAAAAAACAAAAAAACAAAAACAAAAAAAAACACAACTCATAAAATGTACTAACGCTACATTTATTTAGAGCTCTTAACAGTTAACTACTATATCCATAGTTTGTGAAAGGAAACGCCATCATGCTGGATGAATTATTGATTTACAACACAAATGTAAAAAATCCCCGATGGTTTACATGCCCCAGCAGCTGCAGCAGTCTCCCTCTGTCTCGTCTAAGATAAACCTTTATTAGTCCCACAATGGGGAAATTCCAGGATTGCAACAGCACAGGGATAGCAACACTCAGAGCAACAATCAGAAGGCAAGAAAAAACAAGAGCAGCTAGTATACGTATGTACATATTAATATACTGTATATGTGTGTGTGTATATATATATATATAGACACACAGTGAGGAGCATTGTGGTTGGTGGATGTGCAGCAGAAAGTCTAAGCTCTCTCTCCGCGGATGCGGTGGGCCAGCTGGATGTCTTTGGGCATGATGGTGACCCTCTTGGCGTGGATGGCGCACAGGTTGGTGTCCTCGAAGAGACCCACCAGGTAGGCCTCGCTGGCCTCCTGCAGAGCCATGACGGCGGAGCAATGGAAGCGCAGGTCGGAGCTGTTCATCCGGAGCTGTTCAGCTTACGGATGAACAGCTCCGTGGATTTCTGGTAGCGACGGATCTCTCTCTGAGCCACGGTACTGGGCCTGTAACGGTGAGGCTTCTTCACTCCACCGGTGGCCGGAGCGCTTTTTCGAGCAGCCTTGGTGGCCAGCTGCTTCCTGGGGGCCTTTCCTCCAGTAGATTTACGGGTGGTCTGCTTGGTTCTTGCCATCACTCTTTATTATTCTGTCTTATATTTCTTGCACGCCGCTTAAACTCCAGCCCGGCACCCGCGTCGTTTCTGTTTCAGTTTCTCCCGGTATGTCGAGTTTCTCCGTTAGCACCGGGTGGCGGTTGAGTGCTAGCTAGCTCTTCCCTGCTGTATCGTCTCCTGCTGTAAACAGAGGCTCCGTCCACCAACTCGGGAGACCTTTGGGGCGATCTGTGTGTCCGTGATATATATAGAGTGAAAGGTGTGCCGGATCAGAAAGTTATCACCGGATCAGAAAGAAGGAAGATAAAGACTCAGAATTGAGCCGCTGTTGCAAAAGGCAGCCAACTCGTGTGGCACCGGAACCGGTCTGTTGTCCATTCTCTGTGTGCTTTGCATTTGAAAGTGGTCTATCAATTGTCAACGTTTGTTTAAGTTCCAACACAACACTGCACGTAGTACAAAAGAGTTTATCCCCACTTTCTGAAAAATATTTGGAAACTGTTGAGCACAGTCTTGAGCGGTGACGGTTGATAAATTAAGACGACGTCACATGTTAGCAACTCTGCTCATGTAAACGTAGAAGTGATGTGAGTGGGTGGCACAATGAACTCTCGCACGATTTTTCCATCACGCCAGACTTCAGCTGGGCGCTTTGCATTTCACAGATGTAAAAGCACATTAAAAGCTCAATCCATGGATTTTGTGGCTCGATATCAACTCAGTCGAACATGAATCAATTTGAATCAGAGAATTAATCTTTTGAATCCACCTCAATTGGCTGTGTGGCTTGAATGACAAAGTTGGCTTTCCTTTCTATAGAATGAGTAAAGCTAGGGTCACCAAACTTTGTAACTAGGGATGTACCAATAACTTTTTTTTTTTATGTCTGATAATTTTAAAACTTGAGTTTTGGTCGATACCGATTTTATAATGATTAAAAAAAGAGATGCCACTTGTGGCCTGAATAAATTCAGCGTATTTTTTTTTAATTTTTTTTATGGCATTTCTGCAAGTATTTAAAGTTGCAGATGTTGAAGTTATAGAACTACACTTCTAGAACTGAACTTTTAAGGGATATATACTGTGTGTGTTCAACCATTCAAAAGTTTGGGGTCACTTAGAAATTTCCTTATTTTTGAAAGAAAAGCACTGTATTTTTGTCTTTTTCAATGAAGATAACTTTAAACTAATCGGAAATACACTCTAATATCTAATATGCATTGCTAATGTGGTAAATGACTATTCTAGCTGCAAATGTCTGGTTTTTGGTGCAATATCTACATAGGTGTATAGAGGCCCATTTCCAGCAACTATCACTCCAGTGTTCTAATGGTACAATGTGTTTGCTCATTGCATCAGAATTCTCCAGATTACCTCAACAAATTAACGGCTAGAATGCCAAAGGTCTGCAATGCTGTAATTGCTGCAAATGGAGGATTCTTTGACGAAAGCAAAGTTTGAAGGAAAAAATTATTTCAAATACAAATCATTATTTCTAACCTTGTCAATGTCTTGACTATATTTTCTATTCATTTTACAACTCATGGTGGTAAATAAGTGACTTTTCATGGAAAACACAAAATTGTCTGGATGACCCCAAACTTTTGAACGGGTGTATGTATACGTGTGTATGTGTGTGTGTATGTATATATATATACAGTATGTATGTATATATGTCGGCCTATTTAAAGGGTGACAGGTAGTCACTGTGCTGTTTGGTGACATGGTGTGTACCACACTAAACATGGACCAGAGGAAGCAAAGGAGAGAGTTGTCTCAGGAGATTAGAAAGAAAATTATAGACAAGCATGTTAAAGCTAAAGGCTATAAGACCATTTCCAAGCAGCTTGATGTTCCTGTGACTACAGTTGCACATATTCTTCAGAAATTTAAGATCCACAGGACTGTAGCCAACCTCCTTGGACGTGGCCGCAGGAGGAGACGGATAATACGAATGGTAACAAGAGCCCAGAACAACCTCTAAACACATTCATGGTGAACTCCAAGGTCAAGGTACATCAGTGTCAGATCGCACCATCCATCGTTGTTTGAGCCAAAGTGGACTTCATGGGAGACGACCAAGGAGGACACCACTGTTGAAAACAAATCCTAAAAAAGCCAGACTGGTATTTGCCAAACTGCATGTTGACAAGCCACAAAGCTTCTGGGAGAATGTCCTATGGACAGACGAGACAAAACTGGAACTTTTTGGCAAGGCACATCAGCTCTATGTTCACAGACGCAAAAATGAAGCATACCAAGAAAAGAACACTGTCCCTACTGTGAAACATGGAGGAGGTTCTGTTATGTTCTGGGGCTGCTTTGCAACATCTGGCACAAGGTGTCTTGAATCTGTGCAGGGTACAATGAAATCTCAAGACTATCAAGGTATTCTAGAGAGAAATGTGCTGCCCAATGTCAGACAGGTTGGTCTCAGTCGCAGGTCATGGGTCTTGCAACAGGATAATGACCCAAAACACACAGCTAAAAACATCCAAGAATGGCTAAGAGCAAAACATTGGACTATTCTAAAGTGGCCTTCTATGAGCCCTGATCTAAATCCTATTGAACATCTGTGGACGGAGCTGAAACATGCCGTCTGGAGAAGGCACCCTTCAAACCTGAGACAACTGGAGCAGTTTGCTCATGAGGAGTGGGCCAAAATACCTGCTGAGAGGTGCAGAAGTCTCATTGACAGTTACAGAAATCGTTTGATTGCAGTGATTGCCTCAAAAGGTTGTGCAACAAAATATTAAGTTAAGGGTACCATCATTTTTGTCCAGGCCTGTTTCATGAGTTTGTTTTTTAAAATAATTCTGTTGAACCACAATTCAAAAGCATTGTCTGATTTTCATTGGTTAATTTTCATAGAATTTTTATTTACCACTTTTGTCAGATTCAAGTTATTTCTTTGACCATTGTGGGGTTTTCTTTCATTAACAGAGGGGTACCAACAATTTTGTGTGTGTTTTGTCATTTATTAAACATGTACATTCACATTTATCCCTATTTTAATAAAAATGTTGGCTGCAACATTGCTATAATGGCAAAGGTTAACAGCAGAAATGTCATTGTGTTCATTTTAATACCAAACAACGACATTATTGTAACTGAATAAAATTTAGATTGATCATTATTAGAATATATGCAGTATGGACATTAATATGAAATGACAACTAATGAACTTTAACATTGTTTAAAATCGGTCACCAAGTTGCAAAGGACAGTCTGAACTGTGAAACACAGGCAAAAGAATTTATAAAAGATGTTTATGTCCAGTATGTTGGTGTTTTTTTTGGGGGGGGGGGGGGTCTCATATTAGATTAGATTACATTCAACTTTATTGTCATTACACATGTATGAATACAAGGTAAAGAAACACAGTTTAGCATCCAATCAGAAGTGCAAAGGACAGCAGTGCAGTATATACGGTGATTAACAGTATGTGCAATTTAAGCAAATATATGCAGCAGTGCAGAAAGTTAGGAGTACTGTTATGTGCAAATAATGTGCAATAAGTTAGATGTAGTTATGCAGTTATGTACAGGTGAGGATGGTATAAGAGATGATGGTAAGAGAGTCAGCGGGGAACTAAGTTCAATAACGTGACAGCTGTTGGAAAGAAACTGTTCCTAAACCTGCTGGTTCTAGTCCGAAGGCTTCTGAAACGTCTTCTGGAGGGGAGAAGCTGGAACAGTCCATGAGCAGGATGGTTGGAGTCCCTAAGAATGCTGCGTGCCCGGCGCAGACATCTTTTCCTGTAGACGTCCTCTATAACTGGAAGTGGAGTCCCTGTGATGCGTTGGGCGGTTTTCACCACCCGCTGCAGCGCCTTGCGGTCAGCGACAGAGCAGCTCCCATACCAGACTGTGATACAGTTGGTCAGGGTGAAGCCCTAATAAAGTCAAGACACCTCTCCTCAAAAGTTTTATTATAAAGTTATATTTTAGTCATTTTCTGTAACATTTAATTAAGATTGTGGAAATATCTCAGGAGAAATGCTGCTGTTTTAAGCCTGAATGGTGATATGGGTGGGGGGGGGGGGACAAGTGCTTCTTAAGAACAGTTTAATTACTAAATAAATAACAGCTTCTCTCACCATCACGGGCATCGGACAGTTACAAAGTAAGTTACTGTGAATTGTTCCTTAAAGTATGGGTAACTTCACTTTAGATATACTTCCCATTTCATTTTATAGCATGATAGAGGTCCAATTCTTTTTTTTTTTGGGGGGGGGGGGTGTTAATTTAAGATTCTGGGAACAAGAACACTTCTCTGTATTGTGATTATTTTTTTTTTTTTTAAGTTTTACGTGACGTCTAGAAAGCCCTTCTGTGAGCGCTCCCAGAAAACGAGGTTTCCTCATTTTTATTCATGAATCATTAATCTCATTAGACAAATGAGGTGTAGCCTACAGCAGAGCCCAAGTTTATTCACGGAGCACTACATACACAAAACAAGGAAATGAAAAGTGCTAAACTTGACCAGATACAGAGCATAATGAATTTTTTTTGGTTTTGTATACTTTTAATGGCTATAAATTAAAATCTACAGGCCTGGTTCTGCTCCTGCTGTGCTTGGCAAGTGATGCTGTGTAATACCTAAACATTAAAAAAATTTTATACCACCATACTGTGTGTGTGTGTGTATATATATATATAATTTTTTTTTTTTTTTTTTTTTTTTTTTTGCAGTTGTTAGCACTGTGGTAGCACAGTAGAACGGTCGTGGGTTCGATCCCACCCCCTGACCGTCAGTGACCCTTCTGTGTGGGGTTTGCATATTCTCCCAGTGTCTGCGTGGGTTTACCCCAGGTACTCAGGTTTCCTCCCACAGGCCAAAAACATGCAGGTTAGGTTAAGTGGTGACTCTAAACTGGCCCTAGGTGTGAATGTGTGTGAATGGTGAAGGGACTGCCGCTGCACCGTGGCCACCTTATCCATTCACGTGGATGCCCTGAATTTCCCTCTGGGATTAATGAAGTATACAAAATAAACTAGAATACTGGTGTATCTGAAAAATTAGAATATCATCAAAGTTGATTTATTACCTCTGCCAAGGGAGGATGGAGGTAATGTTTTCGATAGCGTTGGTTTACCTGTTACCAACATAACTCAGATTTATGAATGGATTTTGATTAAATTTTCAGGAAAGGTGTGTAATGGCACGAGGAACAGAGAGTTATATTTTGGTGGTGATTCGGATTAAGATGTGGATGCAGGAATTTTTTGAATATTTTATATATTTGGCGCTTTTCATGTATGGCCCCTTTAAGATGTGTCCACTCAGTTACATGCATGGTGACGTGCCTCTGCAACCTGGAAGCCAAACACTGCGGAAAAAGTATTGGGGTGGGGGGGGTGTCCACCAATCTCATTTTTCCTGCTGTAGGCAACTATTTTCTGTTTATTCTCCATGTAGTCCATCATTGCTCTGCGCTGAAACACTTTAAGCGGTGGCTGCTTTTCATTGTGGTGCTCAAGGCTGAAAAAGTCCAATTTGTCAGACTACTGTACAGCTGTACACGTTAATGTCAGACTGTTCTAAGCAGCCAATCAGAATTAAGGAAGGGCAAGACATAGGACGGAGGTACAGGAAGATGAGAACGGGAAGTGACTGTGGAGGAGGTGGAGGCTGAACTTTGCTGCATCAAACTGTGAATTTGTAGTTGACTGCAAATAATGGTATGATGCCACACTGTTGTGTAATATTGCTTAATATTATGAACCTTGTCAGTAAACTGTAATGGACAAGAGAGGAGGAAAAAATGAAAAACCTCCCTTATTTCAGTAGACTACATCATCCTAGGTGCGCGACTGAGAGGTTTCGCAGGTCCTTCTACCTACGGCTGTCAGACGGTATAACCTAAGCAGGACTGCTTGCAGAGATAGCAAAAAATGCGACTACCTAATAGTATTGAATGCAAAAGATGCAACAAACTTACACAAATGGTCCCCTCCAGTATACAACTAGGACAATATCAGTCGCTACTAAGGGTGACAATATGTATGGGTACATATTCATACCATGTAGGGTAACTAAATAGACGGTTATGCTGTTTATTGCATCTAGCTACAATGCTCCATACTGTGTATACAGTGGGGTAAAAAAGTATTTAGTCAGCCACCAATTGTGTAAGGTCTCCAATTTTCATCATAGGTATACCTCAACTATGACAGACAAAATAAGAAGGAAAAAAAAAAAAATCCAGAAAATCACATTGAAGGATTTTTAAAGAATTTATTTGCAAATTATGGTGAAAAATAAGTATTTGGTCAATAACAAAAGTTCATCTCAATACTTTGTTATATACCCTTTGTTGGCAATGACAGAGGTCAAACGTTTTCTGTAGGTCTTCACAAGGTTTTCACACACTGTTGCTGGTATTTTGGCCCATTCCTCCATGCAGATCTCCTCTAGAGCAGTGATGTTTTGGGGCCGTCGCTGGGCAACACAGATTTTCAACTCCCTCCAAAGATTTTCTATGGGGTTGAGATCTGGAGACTGGCTAGGCCACTCTAGGACCTTGAAATGCTTCTTACAAAGCCACTCCTTCGTTGCCTGGGCGGTGTGTTTGGGATCATTGTCATGCTGAAAGACCCAGCCACGTTTCATCTTCAATGCCCTTGCTGATGGAGGGAGGTTTTCACTCAAAATCTCACGATACATGGCCCCATTCATTCTTTCCTTTACACGGATCAGTCATCCTGGTCCCTTTGCAGAAAAACAGCCCCAAAGCATGATGTTTCCACCCCCATGCTTCACAGTAGGTATGGTGTTCTTTCTCCTCCAAACACGACAAGTTGAGTTTTTACCAAAAAGTTCTATTTTGGTTTCATCTGACCATATGACATTCTCCCAATTCTCTTCTGGATCATCCAAATGCTCTAGCAAACTTCAGACGGGCCTGGACATGTACTGGCTTAAGCAGGGGGACACGTCTGGCACTGCAGGATTTGAGTCCCTGGCGGCGTAGTGTGTTACTGATGGTAGCCTTTGTTACTTTGGTCCCAGCTCTCTGCAGGTCATTCACTAGGTCCCCCCGTGTGGTTCTGGGATTTTTGCTCACCGTTCTCGTGATCATTTTGACCCCACGGGGTGAGATCTTACGTGGAGCCCCAGATCAAGGGAGATTATCAGTGGTCTTGTATGTCTTCCATTTTCTAATAATTGCTCCCACAGTTGATTTCTTCACACCAAGCTGCTTACCTATTGCAGTTTCAATCTTCCCATCCTGGTGCAGTTCTACAATTTTGTTTCTGGTGTCCTTTGACAGCTCTTTGGTCTTGGCCATAGTGGAGTTTGGAGTCTGACTGTTGAGGTTGTGGACAGGTGTCTTTTGTACTGATAACGAGTTCAAACAGGTGCCATTAATACAGATAATGAGTGGAGGACAGAGGAGCCTCTTAAAGAAGTTAAAGGTCTGTGAGAGCCAGAAATCCTGCTTGTTTGTAGGTGACCAAATACTTATTTTCCACCATAATTTGCAAATAAATTCTTTAAAAAATCAGACAATGTGATTTTCTGGATTTTTTTTTTTTTCTTCTCATTTTGTCTCTCATAGTTGAGGTATACCTATGATGAAAATTGGAGACTTCTCTCAAGTGGGAGAACTTGCACAATTGGTGGCTGACTAAATACTTTTTTGCCTCACTGTACATCTTCTGAATTTTTTTTTTTTTCCCCCACGTTCAAAGTACTTTAATAAACTCATGTTTCTATTGGACAGTCGAGCCTTCTTCATGCTGCATTTCCCCTCTAGTCCGCCTTGGTCCACATGCACTTTGGACGAGCCCGGCACGTACGCATACATGCTCACTTTTTTCATCTACCCAGGCCAAGCGGTTGACGCATGCACACAACAATCATTTGTAGTTTCACTCCTGCCCGATACATGGCACCAAGGCACTGACGCGCCAGGATTTTCACCAACGAAGAAACGGCGGACTTCTTCACAAACTTTCTCTTCAAATAAGAGTCCATTTCTGCTGTTTGACTTTCTGGTTTTCACTCCTTTTCCACAAAGATGCTGCTGCTGCTAGCGAGACACTGCCTGCTGACTGGAAGGCTTGCGTGGGCGGGGCGCTTCTAAACTCTGCGCGGATGACAGCCACACGCATTGTTTGTGTGCGCGCTTGCGGAAAGTCATTGCTTCATATATTTTTCTTAAATTCATATCTCCTTCTTGGCGAGGTGGTAAATTTTCTGGTGAGGTGGCCTGCCACCGAGAAGTGTCAGAATCAGAATGAGATTTATTGCCATTGTTCATGTAGTACACAAACTAGGAATTTGTCTCGGTGCAATGCTGCAACATTAAACATGGAGTAGCACTAAAGATAAAAATAAAAAACTATGCATGCAATAAAAGCTAGAATATGAATAAGTAATATTAATCTATGCAATTTTTAAATATATTAACAAGCAGCAGATATTGTGGAGTTCCACATAGTGCAGTCGGTAGTGCAAAAAGAAAACAGTGATAATTGTCATGAGTCCGGTTGAGCTGCTGTACGTAGTGCACGGGAGTCTAATAAGTCACTTAGTGTTCAGCAGTCTGATGGCAGAGGGGAAGAAGCTGTTCATGTAGCGGGAGGTTTTAGTCTGAATGGACCGAAGTCTTCTGCCTGAGGGGAGGGGGGCAAACAGTGCGTGTCCAGGGTGTGAAGGGTCGGCTATGATCCGACCTGCACGCCTCCTGGTCCTGGAGATGTACAGGTCCTGGAGGGATGGGAGCTTGCAGCCGATCACCTTCTCAGCAGCGCGCACAACGCGCTGCAGTCTTAGTCTGTCCCTGGCGGTGGCTCCTGTGTACCACACGGTGATGGAGGTGGTGAGGATGGACTCGATGATGGCCGTGTAGAACTGCACCAACATCTTGGTGGGTAGCTTGAGCTTCCTCAGCTGCCGCAGGAAGAACATCCTCTGCTAGGCCTTTTTGATGAGGGAGCTGATGGTCGGCTCCCACTTGAGGTCCTGGGTGATGGTGGTGCCCAGGAAGCGGAAGGAATCCGCAGTGGTGATGGGAGAGTCTGTGAGGGTAAGGGGGGGCAGAGGGGCTGTGACTTTTTTGAAGTCCACAATCATCTCCACTGTCTTCAGAGCGTTCAGCTGCAGGTTGTTGTGGCTGCACCAGGACGCCAGCTGGGCCACCTCTCTCCTGTAGACGGACTCGTCGCCGTTGGAGATGAGCCCGATGAGGGTGGTGTCGTCCGCAAACTTGATCAGCTTGACAGACTGGTGGCTGGAGGTGCAGGAGTTGGTGTACAGGGAGAAGAGCAGGGGTGAAAGTACACAGCCCTGGGGTGATCCGGTGCTGATGCTAACAGAGTCTGAGACAGTATTTCCCAGCCACACATACTGCCTCCGGTCCGTCAGGAAGTCGGTGATCCACCTGCAGAGGGAGTCAGGCACGTTGAGCAGGGACAGCTTGTCCTGGAGCAGAGCGGGGCGGATGGTATTGAATGCAGAGCTGAAGTCCACAAACGGGATCCTGACGTAGGTTCCCGGGGAGTCCAGGTGCTGCAGGATGGAGTGGAGGGCCAGGTTGACTGCGTCGTCCATAGACCTGTTGGCTCTGTAGGCAAACTGCAGCGGGTCCAGGAGGGGAGTGGTGATGGTCTTGAGGTGGGGCAGGACCAGGCGCTTAAAGGACTTCATGACTACAGAGCGCTACAGGTCTGTAGTCGTTAAGTCCAGTGATCCGTGGCTTCTTGGGGACGGGGACGATGGTAGAGGTTTTGAGACAGGCCGGCACGTGGCATGACTTCAGGGAGGTGTTAAAAATGTCTGAAGACAGGAGTCAGCTCCTTCGCACAGTGTCTCAGGGTGGAGGGAGACACGCCGTCCGGACCGGGGGCCTTGCGCGGGTTCAGTCTGGAGAACTGTCTGTGCACGTCCTGCTCACTGATGGCAAGGGCAGGGGGGGAGGAGGGGGGGGCCGCCTTTGAAGTGGGGACCATGGAGGCGGTGGTGCTGGGGGGAGGGGGGGAGTTGGACACAGCTGACGAGGTGTCAAAACGGGCATAGTGTTGGGACAGTCTTTGACAAAGGGCTTTGTCATCCTGTCCCTTAGAAGCCTGAGGCCGATAGTTGGTGATTTGCCTCAGTCCTCTCCACACAGAAGCAGAGTCGTTAGCAGTGAACTGCTGCTGGAGTCTCTCAGAATACACAGATTTAGCTCTCCTCAACTCTCTGCTAAACCGGTATTTGACCCCCCTGCAGCAGTCCCTGTCTCCACTTTTCAACGCTGCTTCCTTCTCCTTCCTGATCTGTCTGAGCTTAGCTGTGAACCAGGGCTTGTCGTTGGAGTAACTCACCCTGGTGTGCGATGGAAGGATGCTCTCCTCACAAAAGTGGATATATGAGGTCACAGTGTCCGTGTACTCATCCAGATCATGTGTGGCTCCTTTAAACATGTCCCAGTCAGTTATTTCCAAGCACGTACGCAGCTCCTCCCCAGCTTCACTGGTCCATTTCCTCGTAGTGCTCACAACAGGTTTTGTGAGCTTCAGTCTGTCTGTATGTGGGAATCGGGTGGACCATCACGTGATCAGATAGTCCGAGCGCAGCGCGGAGAACAGCGCGATACGCGTCCTTAACTGTAGTGTAACAGTGATCCAGCGTGTTCTCTCCTTTGGTGGGGCATTTAATAAACTGTTTGTACCAGGGGAGTTCGTGGCTCAGGTTGCTCTGGGTAAAGTCGCCAACCACAATAACCAGAGAGTCCGGGAAAGTCCGCTCCGCTTGCTGAATGTGATCCGCGAGCGCGCGCTGAGCCTTGCGCGCGTCCGCGTCGGGCGGGACGTAAACAGCGGCCAGGATGAATGAAGCAAACTCACGCGGGGAATAAAATGGCTTGCAGTTGATGAATAAATATTCCAGAGCAGGAGAACAGTGTTGGGAGATCAGTTACATCGGAGCACCAGCTGCTGTTGATGTAGAAGCAGACTCCTCCGCCTGTGGTCTTGCCGGAGAGCCCCGTGTCGCGGTCTGCACGAAACGGCTGAAATCCCTCGAGGAGGAGCTTGCTGTCTGGTGTCTTTTCCTTGAGCCAGGTCTCAGTGAAGCAGAGGGCACACGAGGTGGAGAGGTCCTTAAATCGCATCAGCAGTCTCAGTTCATCTACCTTGTTATAGAGAGAATTGACGTTGGACAGAAATATCCCAGGCAAGGCCGTGCGCGTGCCTCTCCTGTGAAGCCGCACGAGGGCGCCCGCTCGTCTTCCTCTCTTTCGCCGTCTCACTTTTTGGGCTAAAAAGTGAACTAGATCGGCGGCAGGAGCCAAAAAAACTGGGAGTAGGTCCATGGGAGTGAAAGTCCTGATATTTAGTAGCTCTTCACAGGTGTAAGAGCAGGCAGACACACAATTGACGAACAAAAACAAACAAACAAAAAAAAAAAGCGCAGCGAAGCACCATGGTGACCACTGTGGGCCCCATCTTGGATGTGGACCAGAGGAAACCCTGTATAATGTAGTCATATTGTTTTTGCTGTCATTTCTCTCTGTTAATAACAATAATGGACTGTGTTTATATAGTGCCTTTCATTCAGATTTTCAGGAAAGGTGTGTAATGGCACACTGAACACATGATTAGATTTTGGTGATTTCAAAATGCATACCTCTGCCAAGGCTCTTATCTTCTCAGTGTTGGCAACAATATTCCAGAGCTACTAGATGGATTTGGATGAGATTTTCACCAGAGGTGGCCCTTGGCCCAAAGATGAACTCATTAGATGTTGGTGATCTGTGATTGCATACCTCCACCAAGGCTCTATCTTGCAGTGTACAGATGGATAGCAATATGAACAGACAAAGGGATGGAACCTTGGCGGAGGTATGCATTCTCTTCAGTGCCCTCTAGTTTCAGTAATTCAGTTCAAAAAGTTGAACTCAAACAGATTCATTAGTAATATATTTCAAGTGTTTATTTCTATTAATGTTGATGATTATGGCTATAATAAATGAAAACCCAAAATTCTGTATCTCAGAAATTACATAAGACCAATAAGGGAAAAAAATGAATTTTTAATAGAAATGTTGGCCTACTGAAAAGTATGTCCATGTATACACTCAGTAGTTGATTGGGGCTGCTTTTGCATGAATTATTGCATCAGTGTGGTGTGGCATGGAGGCGATCAGCCTGTGGTACTGCTGAGGTGTTACAACCAGAGTATGTTAATTTTATACTAATTTTTTTTAATTTAAATTTTGCATATGGAACTTAACATTTGAGATACCTGCAAACTAGTTGCTTTTCAGCAAAAATCGCCAAAATGAATCCCAAATATGTCACTCACATGAATCGTGTAGATCCAAATTTGGAGGGGGGCTGGTCAGCAATTTCCCCAAGACGGGGCTTTCAGAAACAATGGGGTCCAATCATCTTCTTCACAATAAAACATCTTTGGTGGAATGCATCACACAACGTGTCGCCATTTGGCCAATCGCAATCAAGATGACTGCATCGTCTTCTGTCTTGTTACCCATCTTTTGCTGCCGTCAGCGGGAGTTTAGAATTAAGTGTAGAATGTGTGGTTTTTTTTTTTTTTGTTTTTTTTTTTTTTTTGCGAGCTTTCGTGGACAAAAAGAGTAGCAGAGGTGCCCATTAATGTGAGGGGGAACCTGGATCCTTTGTCTCCAGTAGATGGTCAAAGCCCTGCAGACTCTGTGTGAGTGAGTTTAAAAAAGTGCCTTTTTTCTTCTGTAATTGTGACATACACGTTTGTCTGCTGCAGCTTCAAAATTAATCTAATTTGTCAGATTCATTTCCACTCGGTCGTTGTGCTGTGACTGTAGTCTCTTCATCAATCACTACAGTATTAAGTAATTTATGTTCATTTTAATGTATCTGGTGAGTTATGACCCAAATTCATGAAGTCGGTGGCTTAAATCCGTTAACATCCTCCAGCCTTCAGACAAACTAAACTTGCCAACATTTAGATTTCAAAATATGGGAGGTTTTTCCTGTTGTCTGGTTAGTGAGGAGTGTTCCAAAAACTGTGAATAGAAGATAATTTGTTAATTTTATTTCATTAAATATAATTTAATTAATACTTTTATATATTTCTTTGAAATAAGAGTTGAATTTATTCTATTCTGGCTCTGCAAAATTATAATCAGAAGTTTCAATTATGAGAAATTACCATAAACTGTTTAAAATTTATTAGAAAAACAGTAATTTCATAATAAAAATAGACAAAATAGCCATAAAATAATCCACAAATTAATGATGATAAAGTCTCAAATGCACATGAAGAGTCATAATTTTACAAAAAGATTACAAATTTGAGAAAAATAGTTGCAAATTTGGGTAAAAAGAAATTTACAGAGGAAAAAAATGGAAAACGGTGAAAGTAGAAAATGGTTATAAATTTAGGAGAAGAACCCCAGACTTTCAAGACTAAGTCATTACTCAAGTGTATTTTTTAATTCATTATATATTTATTTTTAGTACTTTACTCCACTACTAATTTTTGGGTGTCTTATTTCATAAGATAACACTGCCTTTACAGGAGTACAATTTCGGTCTACTAGGCGCACCGCTGATCATGTAATTTAAGTATGTGTGACATAATTACTACAATATTGTTGTAGTAATTGTGGGGTGTGTGTGTTGTTTTGCACAGGGCGTGTGATGCTTTAGTGCAGTAGTGTTGGAGTAGTAGTGCTTGTAGTTAGTGCATGCTGCCTCTGCTTGCTACTTTCTGCTTTCAGCTACCGCCGCCGGCTAGCCCTCTGTTTTCGGGGGTGAAAAGAGGAGCCGAGTGCGTAAGTCTCCTCAGCCGGTACATAGCCTCTCCACTGCCAAGACTCATACACGCCCCCTCGTGGCCACACACGGTAACTGGTACCTTGCGGTTTCCAGGCCAAGTTGTACGGGATCTCGGAGCAGCAGTGGGCCCCAGAGTCGTGGCATGCAGGCCCACTGGTATGTGGATATGCCCTGCTGCCCGTCAACCACTGCCCCGGTTGTGGGTAAACAGCCCCAGTTATGGGCAAATAACAAAGACCTCAACGGTGGACCAGGCGGAGGATGATGGTTGACCTTTGGGAAACATCACAACGGCTGGGAAGGCGGACGAAGGCTGCAGCAGAAACGGGTCACCAGTTGTCTTGGAGTCCATGCCACTGGATCCTGACCCTGATCTGTCAAGGTCTGTGTGGTGGCTGTATGTGCACCAGCCTCCCCACACTAAACAAATTCACGCACAGGTGTCTTCTTCATGGGAATCCACCTAACATCCCAGATTAAGTCCTGTGGCGACGGGGGCAGGATTGTGAAGTCTGGAAGCCCCTAGTCACAAGCTGGCACATCAGGCGGTGGATGCCAGATGATCGCTGGGCTTTTGGACCGAGGCAGAAAGAGCCCTTCGGTAGCTACATCCACGACTGAGCAGTCCTTTTTAGGATCTGCTCTGCTCACCCTTGATAGGGAAGGGGCTAGAAAAGGTGCCCTAAAAATAGCCTGCCTCAAACCTCCCGTCTGGATTACCGCGTTCAGAGGGATCACCAATTTGCGGTCAGAAACACAGAACTATGAATTTTGGAGCCTGGAATGTGCGCACACTGATGGACGGTGCAACCAGTGACAGGCCGGAGAGGAGAACTGCCATCATTGCCAGAGAACTGAGGAGATGCCAGATTGACATAGCTGCTCTCTCAGAAACACGACGGGCGGAGGAAGGCCATGAGGGGAAGAAGGGTGGCTATACTTCCTTCTGGAAAGGAAAAGCAGCAGATGAGCCCAGGATCCATGGGGTTGGGTTTGCCATCAGGAATCAACTGATCAGTCATCTCTCTGAACTCCCTGTGGGAATCAGTGAACGTCTGACCCTCCGTCTGGTGCTTGCCAACAACCAGATGGCAACAGTCGTGAGTGCCTACGCACCTACCCTCATCTCCGAGGAGGAAGTGAAAGAGACCTTCTATGCCTGTCTGGATGAGACACTGTCAAAAATCCCCAAGGAGGATAAGACCTTCGTTGCCCGGGCGGTGTGTTTGGGATCATTGTCATGCTGAAAGACCCAGCCACATTTCATCTTCAATGCCCTTGCTGATGGAAAGAGGTTTTCACTCAAAATCTCAGGATACATGGCCCCATTCATTCTTTCCTTTACACGGATCAGTCATCCTGGTCCCTTTGCAGAAAAACAGCCCCAAAGCATGATGTTTCCACCCCCATGCTTCACAGTAGGTATGGTGTTCTTTCTCCTCCAAACACGACAAGTTGAGTTTTTACCAGAAAGTTCTATTTTGGTGTCATCTGACCATATGACATTCTCCCAATCCTCTTCTGGATCATCCAAATGCTCTCTAGCAAACTTCAGATGGGCCTGGACATGTAAGACTTAAGCAGGGGGACACGACTGGCACTGCAGGATTTGAATCCCTGGCGTCGTAGTGTTACTGATGGTAGCCTTTGTTACTTTGGTCCCAGCTCTCTGCAGGTCATTCACTAGGTCCCCCCATGTGGTCCTGGGATTTTTGCTCACTGTTCTCGAGATCATTTTGACCCCACGGGGTGAGATCTTGTGTGGAGCCCCAGATCGAGGGAGACTATCAGTGGTCTTGTATGTCTTCCATTTTCTAATAATTGCTCCCACAGTTGATTTCTTCACACCAAGCTGCTTACCTATTGCAGATTCAGTCTTCCCAGCCTACAATTACAAACTTAAATTGCCAAAGATTCAGTTATTTCTCTTATATTTCTATATATAGTTTCTAGAACTCTCCTCACCACCCAGACAGCAGGAAAAACCTCCCTTATTTTGAAATGCAAATGTTGGCACTTCTAGTTTGTCTGAAAGCTGACAGATTAAAGTCATTGACTTCGTGAATTTCAATCATTTTAACTTGCCAGGGACGTAGTAATGAACATAAATTTTTTTTTTCTTGGCTGGTGAAGTAAATCCTTGGTGATTCAGTCACTCTTGCCTTTCCCTGCATATGAAGCCTAACCACACCTGTTAGCTAAGCGATTCTTCATTATCGTTTCCATTACCAGTGGGTTAAAACCACCATAAATGCCTCCACTGCTTACATACCTCTTCTGCTCCCCCCCCCCTCACATTTAAAGTACTTTAATAAGCTTGTGCTTCTCTCGGACAGCAATGCTAGCGAGACACTGCCTGCTGACTGGTCACGCAGGCGGGTGCTTTTGAACTGTGACGCCTGGATGACTGTCGGATGCATTGTTCATGTGCATGCTTGTGGAGCGTCATTCCTTAATTTATTTTTTCTTATATTTACATTTCCTCTTAGCATGGCGGCATAACTTCACGGGTGGTGGCCCACCACACAGAAATGTTACCAGTGGGAGCCCTGCATTACACAGTCAGTGCACAGAGGATGTACCTTATTGCTTCTCTGGCTGGACCACAGAGTAGGCCTGGGCCACTTGGAGGTTGGTTCTGGGCCGCATGTGGCCCGGCCACTAATTGAATAGGCCTGCTGTATGATTTGCTTAATAGAATTTGGGCTGTAAAATGTGCCATTTGACTTTTCAGTCTTCCAACCAGGAGCAGAAAAGTTGCATGATGCTTCTCCAGGCAGTGTTGGCCCACTTAGGTTATGGTGAAGAGTGACATTCACCTGTTCAAAGTTGACTTATCAAAATGATTTTGGAAACATTATTTTAAGGTGAAAATCTTATGTAGTGTTGCTTTAATGCAGGAGTGTCAAACTCATTTTAGCTCAAGGGCCACATACCGCCGGATTTAATGTCAAGTGGGCCAGACCAGTAAAATGATAGCAAAACAACCAAATGGCAACTCCAAATTTAGTACAAATAAGTACAAGTACATTATGAATTGTTTACATTTATTGAACCATTGATCTTTTACAAAACATGAATAACCTGAATGATGAATCGTCATCAAAGTAAGAACAACCTGAATTTTTTTTCTCTTCTGCTCTGTTGTGAACTGAAGCTGCTGACGAACAATATCTTAATCACTATAAAAACAAATGCCATTTAAGGAACCAGATATCGTGTTGCTGCCATCTACTGTTTAGTCCTGGAACTTGTTTGTAGTTTGAACAATGACCCTGGCTACATGGTCACAATAAACCAATTACTGGCAATAAACTGATAATGCCAGTAATCAGTTTTCTCATGTTTACATGCACTGAATAAATGCATTACTGGAGGGTAAACCACTTGAGTTAATGACCCCAGTTACATTGCCTTTATCAGCGTATTCAGTTTACATGGCCGCTTGAATAATCAGATAACTGCAGATATTCAATCATAACCGGTTTATTAGTGTACATGTAAACATGATCATGGACCATGTTTACATGCACTTGAATAAACCGGTTATAATTGGATATCTGGAGTTTCAATCCAGATTAAGACCCATAATCAATTTTTGGCAGGCAAAATACAGAATTATTGTCCTTTGAGACTATTTCACAAGGGTGAGAGCGGAAGTTACAGTATTATATTCACAGTTTAATCCTGAACTAAATAAAATATTTTTAAAGCATACAAACTGTTTCAACATTAATACTTTTAATCAATTTTTGGCAGGTGAAATAGTCTCAAATAGTTATTTTTAAAGCATGAAAATGGTTTCAATCAACATTAAGACCTTCAATCAATTTTTGGCAGCAGAAATAACATTTATTTATTTTGTATACTTTATTAATCCCCAGAGGGAAATTCAGGGCATCCACCTGGCTGGATGAATGAGGCAGCCATGGTACGGTGCCAGTCCCTTCACCATTAACACACACATTCACACCTAGGTTAATTGGAGACTCTAAAATGGCCCTAACTTGCATGTTTTTGGTCTGTGGGAGCAAACCGGAGTACCCGGGATAAACCCACACAAATACGGGGAGAACATGCAAACTCCACACAGAAGGGTCACTGATGGTCAGGGGGTGGGATCAAACCCCACGATGGTCATGGGAGGAATGATTCCCGTGACCTCCTTACTGTGCCGCCACTGTGCTACCCTGCTCCACCAAACTATAACAGCCCTTTGAGACCATTTCACAAGTGTGACAGAGAAGTTATAAAAATTGCCACAACAATTTAACCCGAAGAACCAAATCAAGTTATTTTTAAAGCCATGGAAAACTGGTTCAATCAACATAAGCCTTTTAACATCAAATTTTGGCAGGAGACATGCTTGTTTTCTTTTTACGTTTATGGATTTTAAATGTTACTCTATTTGTTTTGAACAGGCAGAGTTGCAACAGCTTTTCATGGTGTGGTGCAGAAGCTGCTTATTTTAGTTTTGCACTTTATTTTTGGGTTAAAAGACTGCATTTTAACTTCTGTTAATTAATTGTGTTGCTCCAAACACTTTTATTAAGCTGGTCAAGTTCAAGTTTCCATCTTTTTTCATGTGTTGTTATATTCTGTTTAGCTATGGGGACTTTTTATAATGGGGCTACGTTATAGTCAGACAGAGGACTGACACCAAAGTGATTTTCACATGTGTGCAGGCTTAAAAGGTGAGGTTAAACATGACCTGGAGCCCCGATAAGGGAGCCGTGCCAACAGGAAGCAGAGATGGTTTACATGAAAGAAATATATCACGATTAGCTGAACTAATCGAAAAAGTTGCTGTTACATTAGTCTACTACAAAAATAATCCTTAGTTGCAGCCCTACCAGAAACCTGGCGCAAATCTGCCACAACTGGGTGAACAGTGTCTGTCATTTTGCCCGTCTGTTTTCTTCCTCTGCCACTAAACGGCAAAAGCTCCTGTTTGTCTTGATCATCATCGTATTCACATACCTCCATCGCTTTACCATTTAAAACGTCTGCCACCATGCTCTTTTGTAATTGGCTTGCAACTGTTGAAATCAGTTTGCTGGCTCTTCGCTGCCACCGACAGTACAGCATGTGAAGTGCAGATTATTTTCATTGCATGTGTGAAACACGGCTGCTGAGCGACAGCTGCAGTGGCTCAAAAACCACTCTGAATACTGCTGTGTACGCAAATACAGTCTACAGAATGCAAACGTTTCCCCCTTGGAGGGACGCTGATCAGGCCTCTACAAGGAGAGGGCATTGGAGGGTGCCGTGCCCTGATAATTTGGAAGGTTTTAAGTATTACTTTTTCAACTAAGCAGCAAATATAGAACAATATTCATAGTTTTATTTTTGGACAAGTTTAGATTTCTGAAAATTATTGTTTTTACATGTCTTTTCTTAATGGAGCATGCTTCTCTACTGACTTCGCCTTTCTATTATTAAATCAGAAACCTTTTTCTTGTATTAAAGCTGACACTTTCTCCAAGCTGCTCACACTAGAGAATAAGTGGAGTAAATACTTAACCTTAATGTGCAAATTGTTGGGGTTTTTTTTCCAATAACCGTGCCATTCTATGACCTTTTTCAGGTGACTTGACAGAAAATGAGCTTTTTAGTAGGCTTCAGCAAATTAAAGATATCCCTGAACGACAGAATAACAACCCTGGCTCTGAAACCGTTGAAGGTCCAGTTGGTAAGTTTGCTTTCTCTTATTTTGTTTTGATTTTCAGGCTCGGACAAGGTTTCACTTTATTTGCTCTGTTTTTTTTTGTTTTTTCTTTTCCCTCTTCCCTTCCTCCAGAACAACCAGAAACCTCTGAGGATCCTGCTAGTGGGGACAGTCTCTTGGACTGGCTGAACACTGTGAGGCGCACAGGCAACACAACGAGGACAGGTCATCGTGGAAACCAGTCATGGCGGGCTGTAAGCCAGACCAACCCAAACAGTGGCGATTTTCGCTTCAGTCTTGAAATCAGTGTTAATCGTAACCTGGCAGAACAGCAGGCTGCAGCTGAAGGGCAGCAGGAATCTCCTGAGCAATCTCCTGAGCAGTCTCAAGAGCAGTCTCCTGAGCAGTCTCAAGAGCAATCTCCTGAGCAGTCTCAAGAGCAATCTCCTGAGCAATCGGCAGAGGATCAAGAAGTGGTGCCAAATGCTGAACCAGTGCCCGCCATGGAGACGGATGTGGTAGAAGAGCCAGTTGTAGAGGAGTTGGCTGTGATTGTGGAACCAGAGCCTGAACTTGAAGAGGTTGTTTCACAACACATTACAGAAGAACTTCCCAGCTCACCAGTGACCGTTCAGCCACCCGACTGTCCTTCTCCACGCAGGGGACAGAGAAGAGCCCACAGCCGTAGTCCAGAACCACGCAGGACAAGGGCCCGTATAGCAAGGAGCCGCTCACCTCTCAATTTGGATCAGCTCGACGGTCTCCCTACTTCACGACACACGTACATCCCTCATAGTGTTACTTCTTCCTCCAGCACACCACCTGTGCCTCCAGTTGAGGGCAGTTCTCGGACTCGTCAGCATGTTCTTTCCAGGCAAAGCACTGAAGACAATGAAGTTCACCAAGCTAGGGCTGATACAGAGTCACCTTCAGAGGCCCAAAACATAGACTCTCTAGAAGAAGAAGAAGCCACTGGAGGCGAGGCGGGTGCAGCAGAGCGTCGACCACCGACCATTATGCTTGATCTCCAGGTGCGTCGAGTGCGTCCAGGTGAATATCGTCAAAGAGACAGCATTGCTAGCCGTACCCGCTCACGTTCCCAGAACTCTAACAACACATTTCTTTATGAGAGTGAGCGTGGAGGGTTTCGTAGGACTTTTTCACGCTCTGAGCGTGCTGGTGTCAGGACCTATGTCAGCACCATTCGCATCCCTATCCGCAGAATTTCTGATTCAGGTTTGGGAGAGGCAACCTCAATGGCACTCCAGTCTATGATAAGGCAGATTATGACTGGGTTTGGCGAACTAGGATACCTCACGGATTCAGACACTGACTCTTCAGATTCGACCCCTGGAGCCGGCACACCAGACCTGGAGGGCCTCAGCAATGCAGAAGTTCCTGCTGCTGATGTTGCTGATGGTGACGAACAGTCACCTGTTGCTGGAGCTAGGGCAAGGACAGTTGAGACCGATTTGGATGGTGGTCTTCCCACTGGTACACCAGTCTCTGGTAGGGCTCGACCTAGACCACCTATCAGCCTAGAGGAGCCTGGTTCAGTGCCCTTCCTGCACCTGGCTCGCTTCTTCCTCCTAAATGCTGATGATGATGATCAGCCCCAAGGGCTGACCAAAGAACAGATCGACAACCTCTCTATGCGTAATTTTGGTGAGAGTGACGCCTTGAAGACTTGCAGTGTGTGCATAACGGAATATGCTGAAGGCAACAAGCTGCGCAAGCTTCCCTGCTCTCATGAGTACCATGTGCACTGCATTGACCGCTGGCTATCTGAAAACTCCACATGTCCCATCTGCCGCAGGGCGGTCCTTGTATCAACTAACCGAGAAAGTGTGGTGTAACTCTCAGCAGGCTGCAGGCATTTTGTCTCGGTTTAAGTAATCTAATATCCCAAGTCCTGAACATGCTTTGGTGAATTGCGTGTCCACTCTTAAAATGTATTTCCTTCGTGGGTGTGAGCATAATAAAGTGACATATTAGATTTGGGATGGGACTCCCTCCCCCCCCCCCCCCCCCCAAATGCACATTTATTATTGCAGTCCAAAGATGGACACAAATAATGCATGCTTTTGATAAACCTGTGTTGGGTTTCATCAAGTCGTGCACAGAAGCTCACATCCTCTAAATAGACCTGCAGCACATCCTGCTGGAAGCTGAGGCTGATTAAGCCAGTTGTTGATATGCCACCATTATATACCATAAGTTGGGTATACTGTATGTACAACCTTTAGGTGCACCATGCAAAGTATTAGCTGTAAATAGGCTTGTTTTTAAAAAAAAAAAAAAATAAAATAAAAAACATACTTTGTATTGGTGGATTGTAAATCATATTACAATCAGTCTGATGTGGCTCATGTTGACTAGTTACTTACAGTATCTCAATTGGATTCAGAAGAGGTTGGTGATTTCAGTGTACACAGTAGAATTATTTGCTTAATGTTGTGCCCATGGGTTAAGGGGCATTTTTTTTTTTTTTTGCATTTTATGATGCAATTTGTATTCTCCCTTGCATTTCAGAGTGATATGAACCTTAATTCTGTCTCGGCTGTCTTGTTTTTTTGTTTTTTTTTTATAAATTAGAATATTGTATTGGTATAATGAAAATAAACTAAACTTTCTTTTATAAGGTTACGTTTGGAAATGCCTGTTGGTACTTTGTTGATCATTGCTATATTAAAGTACCCTTTTCCGTAAATTTTTACTAATTAAGAAATAATTGTTGGCAGGTATGATGCAGATGTTGAGTAGCTGCTTTTTACATCGACCTCACTCTAACCAGTCCCCACCGGTTATCTCCCGGTGGCCTTCTCCATTTTAAAGGATGGTTTATTCAGTTTCTCACTGATGACTCATGTTTGTTCATGTCATTTCCTTTAGACAATGGCAGTCGACCAGAGACGTAAATGTTCCAGCTCAGTGGTGGTAGTTTTCACAAGGTGGAGCTGCTTGCCCACTGAGCCCTTCTTCTCCTGCCACACGAGTTCTTCAGTGTGCAATAGGGAATGTTGGAAAATACAAACTGTATGCTGTTATTTGAAACTGTCATTTATGGCTAAAATCTTAAATGAAGACTAATTATTCTCAATAACATCTTGAAGTTCATTTTATTCTGTAAGTTTTGTAGGTCTGGATAGCACAGTTGTATAACGGGAAATATAGCAAAAGGAAAAACGGCTCATCCAGAGTACCGCCATCTTGTCATGTTTCTTGTTTTGTTTGATGTCTTGGCCACAACTGTTGCTGCCTTTTGTGGGACATAAAGGCTTGAATGCAGAATGTTGAATACCATAACTAATGTAAAAATGTATGTTCCCAACTTTTCTCTTAGGCCATGCTTTAGTTTTGGCCTCGTCCTATGACACGTCCAGTGCAGTATGTTAACTGGGTGGGAAAATGAAATTAACCTCTGAATTAAACTGTTATGCTATGAAATGTGTTGCAAGTACGCATCCTCTCTTGTGTTTAAGTTTTTGCTACATTGAGGAAGTCCTAGTACTTTTATCAGTGTTAAAGAATATTCTGGTAGTTGGGTACACAAAAGTATAGTGCATGTTGTGCTGCTGTCGAAGGTGAGAACTGGCTGCCCAGTGAGCATTCAAGAATTTGAAGTCAGCATTTCATATCTGGTAAGTGCACCATTTAAGTTTAAATTTATTCCCTTCAGTGTAAGACTGTATCCAGAGTGTGTGTGGTGGTGGGTTTTTTGGGGGGGTTTTGTTTAAATGACAGATGAGACCAAACACCCAAATAAAGAATTGAATCGTCTTTGCATATTTAAGGACATTCGGGCATTGTTACAGTAACTGGATACAAAATGCCCGAGTAAGGCAAATCATAATGAAGAGACCAAATAGAATAGACATCAAGTCAACAAATGGGACACTTACAAGTATTTGAGGCCTAATACATTCCTTTTATAATTTAGCAATACTTGGTTAAAAGCTTTTTGAAACCATAAATTGACAGAACAGTTTGGCTGCAGCTGGTATGTCAGTGGTGCCCATTTGTCAGTAAATATTAAAAAATTATTTGAATTAAATAATTAAAATAATGAATAGATTACATAGAAAACTTTAATTTTCTATGTGATCCAGCCGTTTAATGTGCTCAGTGCAAAAGTGCTCTCAGCTGTATTTTTTTTTTTTTTTTTTGCTGCATGTGCTGAAAGCTGAAAAATGTTCACCTTTAGGTGCTCATCAGCAGCGCATCAGACTGAAAGGATACCATGATCAGTATTTAACAGCAAAAGCTTGAAATGAGGCATATTTTCTTACCCGTTTGATCCTGTTCAGTACATGCAGTGCAGAGCTTCAGGGCGCTGTAAAACCCCAAGGCAAGCTTTGATTGACAGGTCAAGCAGTTGCTAGGATATACTGTCAGGTGGGATACCTTTTTATTAAGAGGGCCTGTGAAATGCCAACAACAGCTTTAGTGTTTCATGCACTCTGTGGGCAAGCAGCGTGAAGTTGCCTGGCAACTCCTGTAGCTGTGATGCCAAAAAATGGCTAATGAAGAATGTCATGCGAGCGGCCACCTTGCATGAATATGGTGTACAGCTGCAAGGCCAGCACGCATGATTACCGATGTGGTGCTTAAATTATGGTAAAAGGCTCATAAGCACGCAGAGCTAAATGGCAGACTTTAACTGGAACAGTTTTCTGGCAGTTATCGTGCCAGGATTTTTTGGGCAGGACTAAAACAGGTCTGCTCCACATAATACAGACCTCTGCCCAAACACCAGCCGCGCATGCGCGGGGCTGTCCTGGGGATTTGCCTGAGTCGCATGTTGGATTTGCAGCTTTAAAACTCACAAGATGTAGAAGCGACTTTTACCTCTAAAGATGTATAAAATGTTAGCACACTGGCTGTAGTGTTAGATTTGCTTGTTTGTGGTTTTACGGTGTCTCTCCTCACGTGTGTTCCCACAACGGGTGCTTTTTAGGCAGGCGGACTTTTTTCACTTTGTACACGCGGTGAGCACGGAGAGTCCAGGAGACTTTGGCTGGTGGGACTGGAGAGATGGAGGAAGGAACGTGTGAGGGAAAACTCGTGGGTGAGGTGTGTTTTTTTTTTTTTTTTAATCATTTTTTTGCTGATATGTTCCGTTTATACTCACTGTAAACACGGAAGTGAATGTGGTACACTGACGCATTTGATTGGTTAGACTGGTGACACATGTTTGAGCGCTACTCGGGAACAAATCTGATTGGT
Organism: Pholidichthys leucotaenia; assembly: GCA_020510985.1. NCBI lineage: Eukaryota > Metazoa > Chordata > Actinopteri > Cichliformes > Pholidichthyidae > Pholidichthys > Pholidichthys leucotaenia. The sequence continues at coordinate 267,545,863 of CM035849.1, forward strand.
GGAAGTTGACAACGATTGGCCAAAATTACAGGAAAATTGCGATGATGGGACGAAGTTCAGATTTTGCGGGAATTGCTGCGATCGCAACACTGCGAAATTCTGGCGGGATTATTTAGAAATGTTAGCTTAAGTGGGTCTTGTGGTTCAAAGATGTGCTGTATATTTCCGATTCTTTCCCCAGGTTCCAGCTGCGTGACAACTGACGCATGCTGTTCCGGGAGTGGGCGTGGTTTCAGCACCTGCTGCAGACGCCCCCACCACCTCAGAGCAGAGAGCAGGCTGATTTTTAAAGCTGTTTTTACATAATTGGCGATATTTCTAAACATTCAAATTTGGCTGGACAGTTGATAATCCTTTAGTTTGGTCTAGTAGTCTAAAAACACGTTTACTGATTCATTTGTCAGTGACTTTAAATGGAGTTACCAGCTCTTCAGGAAAGCTTGGCGTGAGATTTCAAAGGAATTGTGCACGGGTGAGACTGGGGAGTTGGGGTTGGGTGCAGGCGCACAATATACAGTTTTGTTGTCAAATACACATCTTTACTTAAAAATAAGCTCTAGATGATGTAAAGTCTGCTTTATGCTGCCTTGAGAGCTCTTATTGTGGAAAAATCTAAAAGTCAACATAATATTGACTAATATATTCCTCAGTTTGGAGTGAGAAATAAGGTTTGTGGAGTGAGAGTTGGTAACACGGCTTTAAATGTAATTTCACTCTGAAGGCGATAGAACTGTCAAATACACTGTAGCTGTACAGGCTGTGCTTTAACAAGTTTAGATGAGCATTTCAACATCACGGGACGTCAAACAGGAAGCAGCCTCTGTCAAAGGCGCTCAGGTGTAGTGTCGTAAACCAGGTGAAGAGCAGCGGGAGCAACCAGGAAGTCGTCTCCCTGAAAGGATGGCGCTCAGTGCTGCTGGCTGCCGTTTGGGGCCACTCCAGAGGACATGTTTCAAGGTAAATCTGGCCAGTTTAGGCCAACCAAAACAACCCACAACTCTGTGGCTATAGAATGGTCTCAAACATGTCTGCAGTTTAGATTTCAGTTTTAAAAAGTCACACCTATTATGTAGTTATTGTTCATATATATTATTATACTGTTGGAGCTCTTATTTGTGTGGCATGGGGTGGTGGCGCCACCTCCCGGTTCAGTCAACCCCGTGGGCATATAAGGGGCTGCAGGTAGAGGGGGTTGAAAGGGAATGACATTAGCAAAAAGTGCACTTAGGAAAGAAATAACTATACCATTGTCTCTTGGAAAAGGGAAAGGGAAAGCAGTAATCAAGAAAAGAACAGAGCTATGGCAAAAAAGAAGAGATAAAGATCATAAAGGTAGATGGTATTACAAAATACAAAAATCTATTGCAATAAAGAATTATAAAACAAACAGGAGGGAAGACATCATGGCAAGACTCAGACTGGATCATACAAGTTTAAATGGCACTTTATTTAAAGCATGGGGAAAAGCGAAAGTGACAAATGTAGAGAATGTGGAGTAAAAGTAAATGTCGTGCACACCTTATTACACTGTCACAAGTATGGAAATGAAAGAAGGAAAAATGAAGTCTGAGAGGCCGGTAGGGAATGGGATTTAACTGGGATTCTGGGAACAGATGGAGATGGAGAGGCACTAAGAATCATGAGAAGGGCTTTTTTCTTTTTTAAATAACACAGGATTAAGTCATAGACTTTAGGGGTCGGGCTCAAATGACCTAATGTTACACACTCTTGTACAGTAGGTGGTGGTATGCACCTTTCAGTTGTTTGCTATCCGCCAGTAACCGAGAGAAGAAGACGGTCCCTTCCGCCTTCCCTCTGCCAGAGGCTGCATGCACAGCAGGTGCACCGAGATCAGCCTGCTAATGAAGAAGTGTTCAGCTCCACTCCTGGCGTCATCCTTGTCTACAAGTTACAACATAACAATACCTATCTAGGAATTGGAAAGAAAGACTAATACAAGAGCCAATCAATGTGACATCATATATCACTATTAATATAATAGTAATGTGTGTTGTATACAGGCTTGACCTTAACTTTTGCTCACCAACCACCATGGCTAGTGATTTTCCAAAGTTACTAATCACTCAGCCTTTTCACTAGCTACAATTATGTTTAATATGATCAAATTTACTTGAACTAAATTTCCAACCCTTTTAAATGGAAATGACTCTCATACACCAATAAAAATTTACAAGAAACACTGTCTTAATTATTTATGAAGCACAGTAAATAGTGTAAATGATGGCAGATGGCAACATGGAAAACCCAAACTCTGGAGATGGCATGGCTGTCTGTGTGGTTTGCTCTGTGGTTAGCCCACAGATTTGGTTTGGTAGATTTGGTTTGCAGTCTGGTGACAAGCCACCAGCTGCTGGTCGCTGCGTGCGCGAGCGCCCTAAACCTACATGTTTTTGGTGTGCGGGAGGAAACCGGAGAAATCCCGGAGTAAACCCGCGCAACACGGGGAGAACATGCAAACTCCACACAGCTCACTGTTGGTCGGGGGCTGGAATCGAACCCACGATCTCATGATCCCCGCGATCCCCCGGCCGAGGGTAAACTGTGCTGCCACAGTGCTAAACCACTGCGCCACCGTGCAGCCCCTTCTCAATCTCCTGGGGATTATTGCCTTTAATTGTATTTTAATCCCTTTTTTTTTTTTTCCATCAACCGTGAGCTCTCACTTCTGTTTAACAAGCCTCTTGCACCTGTGTGAGCACTCAGTGTCACCTAATCCCCCTCTTTAGCCTTTTGTTCACCTTTCATTGGTGTTTTTGTTAGCTTCGGGTTAGCCACTAGCTATGGCTACTACAGTAGCCCTCCTTCCCCTTCTCCTCTGTGTGCTCTCTGTGTCACATGTTTAGCTACACCTCTGCCTCTTTTAGTGTTAATTGTAAATGTAATAAATGTTGTGATTCCCAGCATTCTGGACACAACGGGCAGGATGGCAGTCCACCCATCCTCCCTATTTTGGGTTTTGTTGTGTGAATGTGTTTGGGCTTAATATGGATGAGCAGGGGCCTCGTGTACAAAGACTTGTGTGGATTTCCTACTGAAAGATGATGGATGTTTAAATCATGAAAACGCTGTAAGAAAAGAAAAAATAAATAAATTAAAAAAAAATAATCCATATATATGAAACTGTATCTACTGGATATTTTGGACCGTTTTTACATTTTTTTCTCCGTTCTTCAGTTTGAATATCTTCATTTTTAAAGGACATTTCAAGGTAAGACAGCTGTGTTTTATATTAAACTGTTTTCTTTCTTGCAATACTCTTAACTTTAGTGTTATGTGTGTTTTAAACTTGCTCGTTTGCAATAAGTTGCTGCCTCAAAGTGAAACACCGGTTCCACGTTGCCAAAGCCATGCAGGGCTTAAATGACACAAACAGCCAGTCTAACCTTTGGATTATCTTAGCCACTTTGAGCCTTTTGTGGTATACTTACTTGGCCGTTTTATACAAAGGTGGACTCGTCAACACTTGAGACTTTTAACTGGAACAGCAACCCCTTAAACCCGAAGCCAAAGTAAAATTTTAACATTTTTGTATGGAATCTGGTCCGTCCCATGAGTGGTACTTGGAATGTTTGAGTGCAGGTGATCTGCAGGCAGAACTTCATTAAGAAATCCAAAGATTTTTATTCTTAAACGCTCCCAGTTGTATTCAGATTGATTGTTTTTAGTTCAAGTCTTAATTAAGTTGGTTGCAAATACTCTGCTTATTTGAATTAAGATCTCAATGTGATCAGATGAAATTGTATGCTAAATGGGATATTGTATGATATAGTGTAGTTAGAAATGTACTTTAAGTCAGTTAACATTATTCTTAAAATGATGTTTTAAAAACTCAAAGCAATCAGAAAGTGGCCATAAGGACTGGAAGAGAAGTGGGAAAAAGAATCAGCAAAATTTAAAACAATGGGTCATGGGTTTAAGTGTCCCCTGAAGCTTGTTTCCTGAAATTGTGACTTAGATTAACCATTATAATTCAATAAGTTGTGGGGAGACTTGAATAACGAAACCGAATTGTCTTTCATTCCAGTTTATTCAAGAAATCATTCCACTGTCTGCTCTCATTCTTGAGCAGCGAACAAAGAGAGTGAACACACCAAAGTTCTCTCATTTAAACATTCTGACATCAAACCATTTCCCTCGCGGGGGAAATCACACATCTCTCTCAAAATCTCTTTATTCACATTCATTAGCCTTTTATTTACATAACTCCCCCTTCTCTCTTCCCGAGCCTCAGTGGTCAGGAAGTCTTCTGTCCCCTGTCCTCCGCAGGGGGTCCAGGCTCTGTGGCTCCGCACCGCAGGGGGCTGGCTCTCCTTCATCGTGGTTAAATCACATATGCAGTGTCCAACATATACATGTCTCACAACACAGCCATATAACCCCCCCCCAAACGATGAAGAACAGACTAATTCCTAAAATTAAATAGCACCTTACTCACTACTGAATAATCAACACCAACATTCAGTCTGTGCGCCGCTTGGGCTTCAGCCGTCTGCCGAATCTGCTGTGCGTTGGCCCCGCCTTGCCTGCGGTGCGTTTCTGCTTCGGCTCTGTTGACTGAGGGAGAGAGTGGTTAATTGCCCTCTGCGGGGGCCTGCCTCGTCGAGGCGCCACTGCGACCGGTACAGACACGTCCTTCATGACAAAAGCAGGTTTTAGTCTGTCAATACTGACTGTCTCTTTTCTGTCTCCAAAATCTAGCACAAATTGCTTATCACCTGCCTCCAGCACTCGAAATGGCCCTTCGTAAGGTGGTTTGAGCGTTGCTTTTAGGGCTTCGCGCCTGACAAAAACGAAATCGGCATTTTTCAAAGCCTTGGGGACGAAAACTCGTGGAAAAGCGTGATGAACCGGACCCGGGAGCGTGTCTGCCCCCGTGCCAACTAACGGTCCCAGAGCCGAGAGAGGTGGGGGCTCTGGGTGCTCTGGTAAAAACTCGCCCGGCAGCCTCAGAGTTTGTGCGAATACCAGCTCCGCTGGGGAGGCGTCTAAGTCCTCTTTAGGCGCAGAACGCAACCTTAATAAAACCCATGGAAGTTTATTCACCCAATCTGCATCCGTGAGTGACGCTCTGAGTGCTGCCTTCAAAGACCTATGAAAACGCTCGCATAAACCATTGGCCTCAGGGTGGTAAGCCGTAGTGCGGTGAATTTTGGCTCCTAAGCCGTTGGCCATCGCTGACCACAGCTCAGAGATGAATTGCGGTCCTCTATCGGACGTATGTCCGACGGAACCCCGAAACGCGCCACCCAAGCCGTTAAAAAAACGCGAGCCACCTCCGCGGCCGTGGTCGTCGCAAGTGGGACCACTTCCGGCCAACGTGTGGTGCGGTCCACCATTGTCAAAAGATACGTGAACCCCTGTGATGCCGGTAGGGGGCCCACAAGGTCGACGTGCACATGGTCGAACCTTCTGGCCGGAATGCGGAACGGTTCTAACGGGGCTCTTGTGTGCCTGTGAATTTTGGCCCGTTGACAGAAAATGCAGGTTTTTGCCCATTCCTTCACGTGCTTGCGCAGGCACGGCCAAACAAACTTTTCCGCCACTAGTTTCACCGACGCGCGCACCCCCGGGTGCGCCAGTGAGTGGACAGAGTCAAAAACACGGCGGCGCCACGTGGCCGGAACCACCGGACGCGGGCGCCCCGTCGACATGTCGCAGATCAGGGGGGGCATACCGGTTTGTAAACACTTGCTCTCCAGCCTCAACCCTGTTGGTCCAGACTGGAGCGCGCGCACGTCTGCGTCCGCCCCCTGGTCCGCTGCCATGGCTGCGTAATCTATACCCACGTGCACCGGGGCTGCGCGCGCCACCGTGCCGCTCTCCTGCGGCGCGGTCACGGTGGCCCGTTCTGCCTCTGCGCGTGTTGGGGTCGTGAACGCGCGTGAGAGACAATCCGCTACTACATTGAATTTGCCCGCGACGTGCCTAATGTCAGTGGTAAATTCCGAGATTGCGGCCAGCTGCCTCTGCTGCCTGCCGGACCACGGGTCTGAAATTTTGGCCATGGCGTATGTGAGCGGCTTGTGGTCCACATAAGCGGTGAAGCACCGTCCTTCCAGCCAGAACTGGAAATGACGAATAGCCAAATGCAGCGCCAACAGTTCTCTGTCAAACGCGCTGTATGTTCGTTCAGCCGCGCTTAAAGATTTGCTAAAGAAAGCCAAAGGCTGCCAAACTCCGGCTACCTGTTGCTCAATAACGGCCCCTATGGCTAAATCTGAAGCGTCTGTCGTCAGCGCGATACGTGCTGCAGGGTCTGGGTGGGCCAGGAGTGCAGCGTCAGCCAAGGCTTTTTTAACCTGTGTGAACGCGCGCTCCCGCTCCGGGGACCATTCGACCGCCTGGGTCGGTTTTTGTTTTTTGAGCGCGGCATATAACGGTTGCATGATTTGAGCTGCGTGGGGCAGGAATCGGTTATAAAAATTCACCATCCCCAAGAATTCCTGTAGTGATTTGACCGTTTGTGGACGGGGAAAATCCGCTACCGCGCGTACTTTCTCTGGTAACGGAACCGCTCCCTCCGGGGAGACGCGGTGACCCAAAAAATCGATCCGCTCGACGCCGAACTGGCACTTGGCTGGGTTAACTATTAAGCCGTGCTCTCCCAGCCTCCTAAAAACTGCTGTGAGGTGCGTTTCGTGTTCGTCCTCTGAAGTACTCGCGAACAAAATGTCGTCGAGGTACACAAACACGAAAGGGAGATCGCGTAACACGGCATCCATCATCCGCTGAAATGTTTGCGCCGCCCCTTTGAGACCAAACGGCATGCGTAAAAATTCAAAAAGTCCGAACGGGGTTATTACCGCTGTTTTAGGAATGTCCTCCGGTTGGACCGGGACTTGGTGATAGCCGCGAACTAGATCAATCTTTGAAAAAATGCGCGCCCCCGCCAGGTGCACCGAAAAATCCTGAATGTGCGGGATGGGATAACGATTGTGCGCCGTAGCGTTGTTTAGCCTGCGGTAATCCCCGCACGGTCTCCAGGAGCCATCGGCTTTCGGTACCATGTGCAGCGGCGAAGCCCACGGGCTCTTCGACCTACGAACGATGCCCAGCCTCTCCAGGCTGGCGAACTCCTCGCGCGCAATGGCGAGCTTAACTGCATCCAAGCGCCGAGCTTTTGCAAACACGGGAGGACCAGAAGTGGGGATAAAGTGTTTCACCCCGTGCTTCGCGACCGTCGCTGAAAAAGTGGGCACAGTGAGCGCTGGAAATTGGGTGAGGAGTGTGTGAAACTTACCACCTGCTGTAGCGACGTGGGTCTGTACTGGTGGCGGGGACACTTGAGCTGAACAGGGGAGAGAGTAAAAAGAGAGTGCATTTACCAGCCGTCTATTAGCAAGATCAACTAACAGATTGTGTGAACACAAAAAATCCGCGCCCAACATGTTGAAACTCACCGCCGCTATCACAAAAGTCCATTCATATGTGCGGCCATGTAACTAACTAACTAACTAACCTGCACTTATATAGCGCTTTTCTAGTAACAAAGACCACTCAAAGCGCTTTCATTAATACTAACCCTCTATTCTAAGGGCCTATAGGAAACAGATATCTAGGGACAATTTAGAACAGCCAATTAACCTAACATGCATGTTTTTGGCATGTGGGAGGAAACCGGAGAAATCCTGGAGTAAACCCACGCAACACGGGGAGAACATGCAAACTCCACACAGATCACTGTTGGTCGGGGGCTGGGATCGAACCCACGATCCCACAATCCCCCGGCCAAGGGTAAACTGTGCTGCTGCAGTGCTAACCACTGCGCCACCGTGCAGCCCCTTATGTAAGCATAAAGGCAAGGTCCTTCTCCCGTAGGTGTTGATGTTCGAGCCATTTGCCGCTGTAGCTCCGCTACCGTGGGGTCCAGCCACCCGGTCCACGTATGTTGGGGTGATGAAGCTCACTTGTGCTCCGGTGTCGATGAGGAACTCTCGTCCGGAGCGCGCATCCATGATGTAGAGCAGCTTGTTGCGTTCTCCGAGGGTCGAAGCTGCTAGCGACCCCCGGTCTTGCCGTTTCCCGAACTCCTGAAGATGCAGGGCGGCACACACCTGCGTGCCTTCTCTGCGAACCTCCGATGGTAAAAGCAGAGATCTTCTCCTCCGCTGTGTCGTGCCCGCGCCTCTGCCGCCGGGCTATTGGCTCCCCCTCGTCGCGGCCGTGTTGCCGCCGTCGTCGGCCAGTCTGGTTCTGCCGCCTCTGGCTCCCCGCTGTCTCGGGTCGCTGCTGTGGTTGCTTGCCCGCCGCAGGCGTCCAGGATCCCATCTGCCTCCTGGGCCAGCTCCCGGAACTCCTCCAGGGTGTGACACTTTTTGCCGGCCAGCGTGCTTCTCGCATGCGCCGGGAGGTTGGAGAGGAAGATGAACTGAAAAATGAAATCATCGTTGTCCAACCCTCTCAGCTGTATCATCTCCATCAGGGCGCTCGGCCTGTGTCCACCTTGGTCTAGCAAAGACAGGATCCTCCTCGCCCTCACTTCAGCCGAGGGGGTGAAAAACTTGATGAGGGTGGATTTCAGCTTGCCGTACCTGTCGGTCGCGGGTGGCTGCTCCACCAAGCTTTGCACGCACCGAGCTGTGCTGTTGTCCAGTTTAGCGATGACATGGTGGAACTTAGTGTCATCCACCGTTACTCCTGCGAGCGCGAACTGCGACTCTGCTTGCAGAAACCACGACCGTGGGTTATCCTGCCAGAAATCAGGCAGCTTAACGGCCACTGCGCTCGCCAGCTCTGAGCGCTGTGAGTCCGGGACCCTGAGAATTTCTTCGTTCATTCTCAACGTCGTCAGTCACCAATGTGGGGAGACTTGAATAACGAAACCGAATTGTCTTTCATTCCAGTTTATTCAAGAAATCATTCCACTGTCTGCTCTCATTCTTGAGCAGCGAACAAAGAGAGTGAACACACCAAAGTTCTCTCATTTAAACATTCTGACATCAAACCATTTCCCTCGCGGGGGAAATCACACATCTCTCTCAAAATCTCTTTATTCACATTCATTAGCCTTTTATTTACATAACTCCCCCTTCTCTCTTCCCGAGCCTCAGTGGTCAGGAAGTCTTCTGTCCCCTGTCCTCCGCAGGGGGTCCAGGCTCTGTGGCTCCGCACCGCAGGGGGCTGGCTCTCCTTCATCGTGGTTAAATCACATATGCAGTGTCCAACATATACATGTCTCACAACACAGCCATATAAGTGACTCCGTGAAACACTCATGGCTGCTCTGTTCATTCACAGACCAGAAAACTTGCACTGTTATCCTGTTAAATCAAAAGGAATCTTGGTTCCTTTTGCATGTCCTTTTGTTGTTAAAACTACCCCCAACAGGTAGTTGTAACTAACTACCCCCAACTGATACCCCCCCCCCCAAAAAAAAACAGGTCAGCTGGGGGGGGGGGGGTCAGTGCTGCTGTTAAAGCCACGTCACCCTTTAACCCTTTTGTTTTCTATCTCAGCATCATCTCTTTGAATTGTCCTCAGAAGAGAACATGAAAATGGACAGAGGTGTGATGTTTGTCCCAGCTGTTCCCACTGATGTCATGGGGGGGTGTCATGTGTTTACTCCTCCTGGGTTAACTGGATTATTTTTGCTGCTGTGGATCACCTATTCCTCTACTTCTTCTTCTCCTTTTCCCTGCTGATTAGTGCAGATCTGCAGGATTTAACACCACCGTTTAGTTCCTCCTCACGGCTGTCATTTAAAAAAAAAAATTGCCAACATACACCAATTTATCACATCCTTTTTCATGTAAATTAGAAACATTCTTTTGTAAATGTGAGGATTTTTCTCATAAATGTGCAGGATTTTCCTGCAGTTACAGCCATTTTACTCAGAAATGTGCAGCTTCTTACTTGAAAATTTCAGCTTTTTATTATTCACAATTTTGCAGCTTTTTCCTCATGAATTTAGAACTTTTCTTACTCTTGAATTCGCAGTTTAAAAAAAAAAAAAGCTTAACTTTGCAGCATTTTTTTTTCCCACAATATCTTTATTGAACCTTTTTTTTTTTTTAACAAACATGATACAAACAATCAAACACTAACACTAAAGTACTACAAAAAAAAAATGCACTAAAAACACCAACAACCACCAACAAAATCAAGTCTTCAACAATGCTCCTCTGTTTAGTCTAGACAATCCAATACATAAGTATACATATTATGTTCACCAGTTTGGAATTTACAAGGTCCACACACATCATTCACCTTCTTCTTCAAGAGTTATGTTTAAATTTTTTACATAATCAATAAAAGGTCTCCATATATTCTCAAACACAATTTCCTTTGATTTCAGTATATATGTTATTCTTTCTAATGGAAGGTTTGTTAACATCTGTCTTAACCACTGAGTCACATCTGGTCTATGAGTCTTTTTCCATAATAGTGCAATACATTTTTTGGCATTAAGCAAACTGAGGTCTATGAATGTTCTTTCACTTTTATTAAAATTATGCTTTTCTGGGTACAGACCCAACAAAAACAGTTTAGGATTCAATAGGATTTGTTTTGAGATTATTTTTTCAATTGTTACCCTCACCTCTTCCCAAAACATTCTTATTAATCTACATTCCCATAAACAATGAAATAGGGTTCCTTTACTTTCCATGCATTTTGTGCATGTATCTGGTATGTTTTTGTTATATCTATTTAATTCCTCCGGTGTAACATACATCCGCATTAACCATTTGAAATGTATCAATTTAAGGCGTGCATTTATTGATTTGGTTTGAGCTTCTGTACAAGCCAATTCCCATTGTTCCTCTGAAATTTCAGTTTGCAGATCTTCTTTCCAGTAGTTTAATCTTTTCAGTGAATTTTCACTTGAAGATGGTGTCAATGAGTTATAAAACTCTGAAATAATACCCTTTCTTTTACTATCTTTCATCATCATTTTTTCCAAGGATGAATAAATAGGTCGAGTGAGAGCTTTATTTTGATTTGATCGAATAAAGTTTCTAAGTTGAAGATATTTAAAAAAATGTGTTCTATTGAGATTAAATTTGATCCTCAGCTCTTCAAAAGACATTATGTTATCTGCACATGGCAAATATAAATCCTGAATCTTTTGTATCCCTTTTAAATTCCATACTTTAAATACAGCGTCCGCTCTCCCTGGTTTAAAATATTGATTACCCCATATTGGACTAAATTGTGACAATAACTGTGGTTCTTTTAAATAGTTTTTAGCTTCACACCATATTTTGATCATATGCTTTACAAATGGATTTTTAACTTGTTTTTGTAATTTTTTTGCCGAATCTGAGTATATGAATATGGGAAGAGGTAAAGGTAAATTGTATGATTCCATTTCAGTCCAGTGAGGGAGATCATTTGATGAAAAATAATATGTCATAGACCTCAGTTGTGCCGACCAATAATACAACATAAAATTTGGACATTTCAGACCTCCACGATCAAATGGTAAATATAATAAAGACAAACGTAATCTAGCCCTCCTGTTGTTCCATATAAATTCCACTAACTTTTTTTTTATTCTTGAGAATAGATCTAAAGGTGGTGATAAGGGAATGTATTGAAATAAATAACATTGGTAGTGACATCCATCTCTGAGTTAACTCATTGATATCTGACATTAAGGCTTCATAGTTGACACTGGCGACTGATTCTAGCTTAGGCACAATTTGGATTCCTAAATATTTAAACTGATTTACAACATTGAATTGATTTACCTCAGGGGCTGGGTAATTTCTCTGGGTCTCATTTTAGCATTAATATTGAAGATTTAGTTTTATTTATTTTATATCCTGATATTTCCCCAAAATTCTTTATTAAATTCAACAAGGTGGGAATTGATTTTTTTAGATTCGACATAAACAAAATTATGTCATCGGCGTACAGGGAGATTTTATGTTCTGTTGGTCCAACTTTAATTCCATATATTTGTGAATGTAAACGTATCGCTATCGCTAAAGGTTCAATTGCCATAGTAAACAGTAAAGGTGAAAGTGGACAGCCTTGTCGACATCCTCTATTGATTTTTATTGGTTTTGAAATATTGTTATTTGTTAGGATTTCTGCTGTAGCATTATTGTATATTATTTGAACCCATTTTATGAAATTATTTCCAAGTCCAAACCTTTGTAGGACTTCAAAAAGAAAGGGCCATTCAACTCTATCAAAGGCCTTTTCGGCGTCCAGTGATAGGAGAGCTGTATCCGGTGCTTCTTTATTAAAATAAATAATATTAAATAGTCTTCTTACATTATGGAAGCCTTGTCTACCCTTTATAAAGCCATTCTGATCTCGATTAATAATATTTGGTAAAATTTCTTGTATTCGTCTTGCTAAAATTTTACAGATTATCTTAAGGTCGGCGTTTAATAGGCTTATTGGTCTCATATTTTCACATTTATTAGAGGGCTTACCTGGTTTTGGCAGCAGTATAATTAAGGCATTATTTATGTATGATGGTAAATTATTATTTTGAAATGCTTCTAAAACAATTTCCAAAAAAGGTTTTATTAATTTATTCTTAAATTTTTTATAAAGGTCAACTGGAAGACCATCTGGTCCTGCACTTTTTCCTGATTTCATATTATCAATGGCTAGCCCAACTTCTTCTTGACTAATTTTAGACTCCAATATCTCCCTGTTTTCATTTGGAATACACGGTATAGATAGTTCGTTCAAAAACCCATTTAGTTTTGTTAAATCAGGTTCATTTTTGGTATCATATAATTTTTCATAGTAATCTCTAAAGGCTCTGTTAATTTCTAAAGGATCTATAACTACCTGTCCGTTACTTATAATACTGGTAATTGGTGTTTTAATTTCTAATTGTTTAATCTGCCATGCTAATAATTTTCCTGATTTTTCACCTTGTTCATAAAAAGATTGTTTCAATCTTAGAAGACTCGAGGCAGCTCTATTCGCTGATTTTTTGTCGTATTCAGCTCTCAAAATCAGTAATTCATTCTCCAACCTTGGGTCACTTCCTGCATACACTTTTTCCTGAAGACTTTTTATTTTATGTTCCAATTTAGCTCTCTCCTCTCGAGTCTTCTTTAGATTTTGATCCTGTATAACTAATAATATGTCCCCTAATAAAAGCTTTGAAAGCCTCCCACTTTACACATGCTGATGTTTGTGTAGTATTGATGTCAAAGAACTCGCCTATCTGTTTTTCTATATACTTGACAAATTCCTCATCCTGAAGCCATTTATGCTGAAATTGCCATCTACCTGATTCCTTTGTCAATTTTTTATCTACATATATTAGACAACAGGGTGCATGATCAGAGATCACGATGTTATCATAAAAGCAGTTTTGAATCTTGGACCTTAATTCTGTGGAAATCAAAAAATAATCAATACGTGAGAATGTCTTGTAGGTACTGGAATAACAAGAATAGGCTTTAACTTGTGGTTTCATTTCTCTCCATATATCTAACAATCTCAATTCTTTCATAAAATGATTAATAGTCGTCCTACATCCAATGTGCGTACAATCCAGTCCTGTTGATCTATCTATACCTGGATTCAATGTACAATTAAAATCCCCTGCTATTATATGTTGCCCTGTAAGTGATGATAAGATAAGAAATAAATTAGCAAAGAACTTCTGATCATCTATATTGGGACCATATAAGTTCACAAGGTTTATATTTTCTAATAGCAAAGAACCTTGAATGATTACATATCTTCCAAATTTGTCTCCAATTACATTTTTCACTTGAAAAGGAACTGATTTATGTATGAGAGTCATAACTCCCCTGGCTCGGGATGAAAATGAAGAGGTGAATACACTTCCTTGCCATCTACTCCTAATTCTTTTAACATCCTCCTCTATTAGATGAGTTTCTTGTAAAAACACAATTTTTGAACCCATGTCTTTTATTTTATTCATAACTTGTTTAAGTTTTTTTTAAATTTTGTAGACCTCTGCAATTCCATGAAGTTAAATTAAGATTAGCACTTTGGTTTATGATCAATAGAGAGTTTGGGATTACCTTGCAGTGTAAACATGCTCATACAGAGAAGCAAAAACATGAGTGGTTGAACATTCATCCTACAAACTACACACAAACAAATTTCCCCTTCCCACACTTGTGGCAAACCCCCCCCAAAATCAAAAGAAAAATTCTGTCTCCCGATATAGCCATCGACCGTTCCACACCCACGGGGAACAGCCTAAGCCACTCCTTCTTCATCCTCCCAATCACCCTAACTCTACTGCTTTTAATGACGTAACATTAACTCTCCTCTGTAGTTTTCCAACTTAACTCCAAAATTTTTAACAACTTTGTACATCATAGTTTTTTTTGTTTGTTTTGTTTTTGTTTTGTTTTTTTAATATATAATACAATTTATATTTTGTAAACTTACTATTTACTTCAAGTCAGTCAGATGCCTGTGCAAATGCTTAATTATTCTACCTTATATTTTGTTCATGCTTAGCTCCCAGCAGTCTCTTCTTCTTCTTTGATCTTCTTGATGAACTCCTGCGCCTCCTCTGGGGTCTTGAAGATGTGGGTTCTGCCCTCATACGTGGTCAGCAGTCTCGCAGAATAGATTACACCATGACGAATCCCAAGGTTGCGCAGCTCCTTACGTATGGGATCAAACTGCTTCCTCAATTGCTGGATTCCTGTGGCCAAATCTGGGTAGAACCGCACCTGCTGGTCCTGGTGTTTAATCTCTCCTTTAGCTCGTGCAGCGTTGAAGATCTTCATCCTGTCTCTGTTGCTAAGAAACTTCATAATTAAGGTCCTCGGCGGTCCCTTATCTCTCCGTGGGCCAATACGATGTGCATTTTCCAGAACCACTGCTGATTGCAACTCCTCGCTGCCCAGCACCTCCGGAATCCACTTTTCCAGAAAGGAACATACGTCCCGACCTTCTGATTCCTCTGGAAGACCCACCGGCCTCAAGTTATTCTGTCTCGACCGAGATTCCAAATCCAAAATATTATTTTCCAGAGATTTATTTTTTTTTTCCAAAGTGCGCACCTTTAATTGAAGACGGGTGACGTCATCTTCAGCACTAGCGAGACGGAGCTCCATCTGCGCCGTTCGTTCTACACAGTCACCCAATTCCTTTCTTATTCCTTCCAACGCTGTCATAATCCCATCAAATCTAGAGGAAAAGTCCGCTCTCATTGAACTCATGGCAGCCATCAGCGCATCTGCGCCTCCCCCCGCAGACATCGCACCGTTGCCAGCCTCCTCCGCCATATATGGAGTTTTATTTGCTGCGTCACAGACCTGAAAGTCCGTTAATTTGGACTGTTTCGGCGGCTCGCTTTTTCCTTTACCTGGTTTTCCAGCCTTAGGCTTCGCCGACATATCCTCGCCCAAACGCTGGGATACGTTCTGTCCCAAATGAGAGTTATTTGCCGATTCTTTTTCTCCAGGAGCAGAGCAGAACGAGACACGTCCGTCTTACGTGGCAGCCATAACCGGAAGTTCTCAACTTTGCAGCATTTTACTCAAATCTTATATTTGCAGCATTTTAGGTTGTAAACAGTTGGAAATTTACACCTTTTTTTGTCTTTTTGCTCAAGTTGCAGCTTCTTACCCATAAAATTCCACTTTTTTTGGTCAAAAATTGGCAGCTTTTAACTGAGACTTGCATCCCCCCCCCCTTTTTTTTTTTTTTTTTTTTTTTTTTTTGTCAGGCACTGGCTTGCTTGCTACCAGATAACCATAAAAAACGGTACTACCTGTCTCATGGGTCAGGCCATCGGCGACTCAACCGGCATCACCACCCTTGTGAGGGCGTGGAGGGTGAAACAGGGCATCCTGGCAGCACTAAAAACAATATCTGCCACAGGTCTGTGGTGGACCACTCCCAGTTACACGGGGTGAGACTGGACATCCTGGCAGATAAAACACATCTGTCGCAATGTCTGTGGTGGACTGTGCCAGTCGGTGCATGGTGACATGCACTACACAAAGAGCCGAGATAAACAAACCTATCATCTGGTCAGTCACTACAACAGATACTGGAGTCAGTTTGTCTTGGCTTGTCCTTGCCACTGATGATACCTTTATCTGCCAAGAATGTGCTGCTAGTCCAGCAAAAGCTAGTGGTAGTCAAATACTTTGCAAGCAGGTTCATGAAATGGTCAATCAGAAAGCAACTCATACCAGCTCGGACATCACCCGGGATTAGAAGGTCCATGCTGATCTGTTCACACTCCGACAGGCAGCGAAAAGTAAGCTAGGAGCAGGAAGACGAAAGAAGAGGAAAACGGCAGCCTTGTGTGTAGCAGAATGGAATGTATGCACTCTGTTGGACACAACAACATCACAGCGCCCAGAAAGACAGACCGTGCTTGTGGCCCTGGAAATGAACAGGTACAATGTAGACATAGCTACACTTAGTGAAACAAGATTGCCTGGATATGACAGCTTGGAAGACCATGGGTACATCTTCTCTTGGAGTGGGAGATCAACTCAAGAAAGGAGAGAAGCAGGAGTGGGCTTTGCAGTTAGAAAGGAGATAGCAGCAATGCTTGATGAGGAACCGGTGCCAATCAATGACAGGATAGTGACAATGAGACTCCCACTACAGCGGAAGATGTATGCTACATTCATCAGTGTATATGCCCCAACAATGACCAACACAGGAGGCGAAGGAAGAGTTCCACAGTGATTTATGTGAGACTATCAGGCGTGTACCGACTGATGACGGGCTGATACTCATTGGAGATTTTAATGCCAGAGTTGGTTTGGACACTGAGAAGTGGAAAGGAGTGCTAGGCAGTCATGGAGTAGGCAAGTGCAATGCTAACGGAGAACTTCTACTTGCACTATGTTCAGAGTACAACCTTGTGATAACCAACTCTCTATTTAAGCACAAGAACACAGATAAGAAGACATTGATGCACCCAAGATCCAAGCACTGGCACTTGTTAGACTACATCATAGTAAGGCAGAGAGACATAAGGGATGTATTGGACACCAGAGCAATGAGAGGCGCGGACTGTGGTACTGATCATGTTATGCTGAGATCTAGATTAAGGATTTGGAGATGAAAACAGCACTGCAGGATGGGTGCAAAGCCACCACGGAAGCCAAACACTAGTACACTGAAAGGCCAAAAGAAGCAGGAAGAACTTGCACAGGAAATGGATGACAACTTGAAAGACTGGGACAGCAACAACTCAAAGAATGACATAGAAGAGAAATGGGCAACACTGAAGGATACGGTGTATTAGGCCACCCTGAGAGGAAACATCGAGATTAGTTTGAGCATGATGAACACCTGAAGAAACTACTAGAAGCGAGGAATACAGCTAGGCAGGAAAACCTACAGTGTAACACAAGGTCGAAGAAGAAGAAATACTCAAAGGCTCAGAGTGAGCTACAGAAGTACACCAGAGAGATGAAGTCCGACTCCATCCATCCATCTTCTTCTGCTTAATCCTTTTCGGGTCGCGGGGGGGGCTGGAGCCTATCCCAGCATCTTTGGGCGAGAGGCAGGGTACACCCTAGACAGATCGCCAGTCCATCGCAGGGCTAACGCAGAGAGACAGACAACCATTCACTCTCACTGGCATACCTAAGGACAATTTAGAATCCCCAGTTTGATGCCAATTAACCCAACTTGCATGTTTTTGGCATGTGGGAGGAAACCGGAGAAATCCCAGCGTAAACCCACGCAGACATGGGGAGAACATGCAAACTCCACACAGATCAATGAAGTCCAACTGGTGGGATGAAAAAGGCAGAGGAACTTCAAACTGCAGCAGACAGGAAGGACATGAAAACGTTGTTCACAGGTTTGAGAGAAATCTACAGCCCTAAACCAAGAGGATTGATCCAACTAAAGGCTATGGATAGTGAAACGGTTTTGCAGGAGAAATACAAGATCCTGGACAGATTTGCAGACCATTTTGACCAACTACTAAACAACCTTGGAGATCTCACTGAAGAGGCTAAAGAAGCTCTAGTGCAGCGACCAGCTGTATCAAGTCTGGGTGAACCACCAAATTTTGATGAACTAATGGCAGTTATCAGGACAACACAGGATGGTAAGCTCCAGGAAAGGATGGAATTCCAGCAGAAGTGTGGAAATTTGGTGGTGTTCAGCTGACCAACTGCCTGCACAAGCTCATCCAAGAGATATGGGATGCCCAGAAAGTACCTCAAGACTGGAAGGATGCAAGTATTGTGCCTTTGTTCAAGAAAGGTGACAGGAAAGATTGTGGAAATTAACCGAGGTATATCACTGCTAGCCACTGTTGGTAAGATTCTCTCACGTATATTACTTAACAGACCTCAATGAACACATCTCGCAGAATGTACTACCGAACCCAGTGCGGCTTTAGAAAGTGGATGAAGCACAATGGACATGATTTTCTGCTTGAAAACAGGTTCACGAAAAGTGTATCGAACAGAACATGCCTCTTTATGCAGTCTTCATAGACTTCAGTAAAACCTTTGATATTGTTTCGTGACAAGGACTTTGGCAGGTACTGAAGAAATATGGCTGTACAGAGAAGTTTGTCAGCCTGATCGAGGCATTCCGTATAGGTATGCAAGCAAACGTGCAATGAGTGGTTCAATATCTAAAGACTTTTCAGTAAGCAACTGGGTGAAACAAGGGTGTGTGCTGGCGCCTACACTCTTCTCGCTATATCTGGTAGCCATGCTTGAGGGTGGCCTTCAAAGACACTTCAGAAAGAGTATACAGTAACATTCAAACAAGGAAAGAAGCAGACTTGTTCAATGTGGCACAGTTTAAAGCCAAGAGTAAGACATCGATAAAGGTAGTAAGAGAAATGCTGTTTGCTGATGACAGTGCTCTAGTTGCACACAGTGTGGAAGATATGCAATCTTTAGTGGAGAAATTTGCAAGAGCAGCTAGCCAATTCAGCCTCAAAATCAACATCAAGAAGACGGTGCCTTTATCAACCACCAAAGTTTCAATTATCAACATCACTACCAGAAGAGATCAGAATTGGTACAGAGTCACTAGTCAAGTGCAAGACTTTCAAGTATCTAGGGAGTACTGTTTTCAGAGAATGCTAGGCTGGAGGAATGAACTATCTCTCAGAATGGGAAGAGCGAGCACTGTTTTGGAAACTTGAGGGAGAGACTGTGGAACAATTGACATAGTGTCTATCCATGTGAAATGCAGAGTGTACAGAGTGACAGTACTGGCTACTGTATTGCATGGTGCTAAAACTTGGACTGTCTACAGAGTGCAGATAAAGAAACTCCACGCGTACATGATGAGGCACCTTCGAGCCATAATGAACATCTCATGGGAAAGACAAGATAACCAACATAGAAGTGTTTGAAACGAGCTGGTCTACCATCAATGGAGGACATGCTAATGCAGACTAACCCGAGATGGCTCGGACATGTTGAGAGATTGGACCACCAGCGCCTCCCTCTAGCAGTTACTCTACTCAGTTATGCGAGGGCAAACGCAATCAGGGTAGACCAAGGCTCAGATTTAAAGACACTAAAAAGAAACTTGAAGAAGTTGGATATAGACAGAGTTCCTGGCAGCGGAAGGCTAAAGGACAGAGCTGCATGGAGGAATCCTGATCAGGACCTAAATGAAACAGACATTGTTGCCCATGACAGACTGCTATGATGATGAAGATGAAATAGTGTAAATCGGTAGAGAATAAATATTTGTAATATGAGAGTGAACAGTGAAGTATAGGTACATTTTGGGGTCCGTCCCCAATTTTCATTTGTACCCCTTCTCTGCCCCTATGAATTGAGACACCTCTTCATGCTGCAGGACATCATTAGTAGCTGCTGATGGATTTAACTACCTAATGGACACTACTGTTTTCACCAGAAAAAAAGAAAACTGATTAGGAACAAGTCTCATATTAAGGAGAAACCATGTTTCAAATTTACACAACTATTCTAAACAGTAGAAATGTCAGAAATTTACGAGAAAGTTTGTAAATTCAACAGAAAAACTTGGACCCCCTGGTGGCCGGTTTTGGCCTGCAGGGCCATTGTGTTTGACACCCCTGGACCAGTACATTTAAAGATGCATATTTAGAGGGTAAACAACTTCTTGTTCTAAAAATAATCACATTTAACCACAGAGGTAGGAGCTGATGTGGTGGGGAGCACAGGGATTGGTTGCACATCGCTGGGACAACGGGATCGGGGACAGTTCTCCTGGTAATCTGTGTTGTATAGTAAAACGGCACATTATTGTGAAGTGCGGTGTGGTGACGTGCACTTCCTGTCACGCCACCGCACCACCCTATATAAGGCAGAGGGTATCCATATTGTGCCCTCTTTGACTGGTGCCCTCTGCCAGGTGTCTGCCGTGTAACCGTTGTTCTCTTCCATCAATAAAGCTGTGTTTGCCCAGTCATCTTTCCTGATCCTTCACCCAGGTATTTTACCATACATAACATTTGGCAATTGAGGATTGACTCATGGAGGCGTGTATCACACCACTTTGCCCCTTTCTCGAGCTACTGGGTGAACCATCCGTGTCTTGACCTATGTGGTTTGAGGCTTTCCAGACCTACATTACCACGCTGGACCTCGGTACGCTCGACAAGTTCTTGTTCATAACCTGGGTATTGAGGGCCAGCGAGTCCTGCGCACACTTGGAGCTTCAGACTCTTTTGAAGATGTTGTGGAGCTGCTAGCCAACCATTTCCACACCCCAGATAGCGTGACCGTCTGGAGGATTCGTTTTCGGCGCGACATCAGCGGGTAGGTGAGCCTATTCATCAGTTTGTCGCTGACTTGAGGCAGCTAGATGGCAAGTGTCGCTTTGGGCCCTTGAAAGATGAAATGGAATGTGACCAGCTTGCAGAGCACATATGCAGCGCTGCATTGCAGGCTAGGCTACTCGCGGCGCCCAGTGACTTAACACAAGCCAGAACTGTCAAACTAGCTCTCCAGCAAACTAGCTGTCCTCTCTAGCTGGAGGCCGCAGACAAGCTAGCTTCAGAGCTAACCTGACGCCAGTCACAGCAGCCGCCGGAGCCTCCTGCCGCGGCAAATGTTCCGGACTTGGATAGCGAGGATGATGATACTACGGAAGCAAATGCTGTCAGCCAAAGATCTGCCCTGGGAAAACCCCTTTGCAAGGGTTGTGGGTCTGCAACGCACCGCAATAAGGCTAAGGACTGCCCGGCTAGGGAGAAAATGTAGCAGATGTGGACACTTGAACCATTATGTTAGTGTGGCGTGTATCTGAACTGGAGAGCCCACGGAAGAAATCACTCCGCCCACTCCCAACAACCATCCAGTGTCCCTCAGCCCAAACAGGTACACGTTTTGCACAGTGGAATTGGACGGCGTCGTGGTGCTGCTGCTGCTCAACACGGGAGTGGAGTGGTCGTTGCTGAATTGGGCCACAGAGAGGAAGTTTTTCCCCCACTACAGGATTAGAGGTAACCCGGCACCGTTGTATGGTTATGGAGGTGGCAGGCTGTGCACAGTTGGGACTTCGGAGTTAACGGTCCAGTACAAGTCTGCAAAGATAGTTGACTTCACATTCCACGTAACAGCGCGAGGTGACATCATGGGCTGTAATTTGTTTTACGGACTGGGTTGCTCCATAAAAGACGATGTCAGGAATGAAATGTTCGGGTTGTGGCCAATGGAACCCCCCCCCCCCCCCCCCCCCGTTCTGATGGTCGATGAGGACATTGTGTGGGATGAAGAGCTCACAGACACCACGGCAGTCAAGCAGAGCCAGCCTCAGTCAGGTTTGGCGCAGAAGGGTCTCAGTGCCGGCGCTCGGGATATGGTAGAGGGGGGTACTGAGCGTGGTGGCAAGGCGCCTGCGCTGTCGAGTGACATCGATGTACCAGCCCCAAATGCCTCCGGAGCTTGGCCGCAGGGGAATGGAGGATCTGCAGCTACGATGGTGACCGCTACAACAGTTTTAGAAGAGGCCGGGGCCAGACCAACGAGCATGAAGGAACTGCATGCTCAGCAGCACCACATCAAGCCGAGCCGGGCCCCGCTGAGGGTTTTGGACTTGGTTTGGGGTGAAGAACGTCCATGGTGAAAATGGACCAAACGACAGCCAGCTAAACATCGAGGGTGTCTTCGCATAGTGGCTAAGCTGGGCGCAGCATACTTCAGGTTGTCCGACGACTCGTCGAGGCACGAGTAACACAAGTAAACACAAAATACAGTTTTTAATGAAGGTATTTAAGGGTTTAAAAAAAAAAAAATCCAAACCTACATGGCCCTCTGTGAAAGTGATTGCCCCCCTGTTAAAACCTAAATTAACTGTGGTTTATCACATCTTTGGAAAGCTGAGTTCAATTTTTCTAGCCACACCCAGGCTGGATTACTGCCGCACTTGTTCTCAATCAAGAAATCACTTAAATAGGACCTGCCTGACAAAGTGAAGTAGACCAAAAGATCCACAAAAGCTAGACATCATGCTGAAAGAAATTCAGGAACAAATGAGAAACAAAGTCCCTGAGATCTATCAGTCTGGAAAAGGTTATAAAGCCATTTCTAAAGCTTTGAGACTCCAGTGAACCATAGTAAGAGCCATTATCCACAAATGGCAAAAACATGGAACTGTGGTGAACCTTCCCAGGAGTGGCCGGCCAACCAAAATTAACCCAAGAACGCAGCAGCGACTCATCCAAGAGGTTACAAAAGACCCCACAACAACATCCAAAGAACTGCCAGCCTCAATTGCCTCAGTTAAGGTCAGTGTTCATGACTCCACCATAAGAAAGAGACTGGGGGGGGAAAATGGCCTGCATGGCAGAGTTCCAAGACAAAAACCACTGCTGAGCATAAAGAACAAAGGCTTGTCTCAGTTTTGGCAGAAAATATCTTGATGATCCCCAAGATTTTTGGGAAAATACTCTGTGGACTGACGAGACAAAAGTTGAACTTTATGGAAAGTGTGTGTCCCATTACATCCGGTGTAAAAGGAACATCATACCAACAGTAAAATATGGTGGTGTGGTAGTGTAATAGTCTGGGGCTGTTTTGCTGCTTCAGGACCTGGAAGACTTGCTGTGGTAAATGGAACCATGAATTCTACTGTTTACCAAAAAATCCTGAAGGAGAATGTCCGGCCATCTGTTCATGACCTCATGCTGAAGTGCACTTGGGTTCTGCAGCGGGACAATGATCCAGTACACACCAGCAAGTTCACCTCTGAATGGCTTAAGAAAAACAAAATTAAGACTTTGGAGTGGCCTAATCAAAGTCCTGACCCGAATCCGATTGAGATGCTGGGTATGACCTTCAATAGGCGGTTGTTGATGCTCGAAAAACCCTCCAATGTGACTGAATTACAGCAATTTTGCAAAGATGAGTGGGCCAAAATTCCTTTACAGCACTGTAAAAGACTCATTCCAGTTATCGCAAATGCTTGATTGCAGTTGTTGCTGAGGGTGGCCCAACCAGTTGTTAGGTTTAAATGCCATCACTTTTTCACACAGGGCCATGTAGGTTGGATTTTTTTTTTTTTTTTTATCCCTTAATGGTAAATGCCTCCATTTAAAAAAAAAAAAAAAAAAAAATTACTTGTTATCTTTGTCTAATATTTAAATTGGTTTGATGATCTGAAACATTTAAATGTGACAAACGTACAAAAAAAAGAGAATTCAGGAAGGGGGGAACACTTTTTTCATATCACTGTATATAATAAAACGACACATTATTGTGAAGTGTGGTGTGGCGACATGCACTTCCCGTCACGTCACCACACCACCCTATATAAGACAGAGGGCATCCATATTGTGGCCTCTTTGACCGGTGCCTGCCGTGTAACCGCTGTTCTCTCCCATCAGTAAAGCTGTGTTCGCCCAGTCATTTTGCCTCCTCCTTCACCCAGGTATTTTACCATACATAACAATCTGATCCTTCTGTGAAGTGAGTCCTTCTGCTTCCGGCTCTCAGAGAGAACAGACGCTTCTCTTCACTCCTCCTGCTCCCTCCCTCTCCTTCCCTAACTGACTGGATCCCAGCTTGCTATTGTCTGTGTCTGCGTTGTTCTTCTTGGCTGATTCTTCTACTGCTGATTCTTGATCCTAACGGAAATTATGGATTTGGTAAGCTGGGCTTTGAACACAATTGACACTGTCTTTTCAACGAGGAAATCGGGCCCGGGGGAGCCCACCTGTCCTGCAGGTACTGCTGCTGCGGGTTATATAAGAGACACATATAATTGGAAACTTATGTGTCTGTGCGACCTTTCAATTGAAGATGTAGAAGACATATACTTATTTGGTGCTACGATCTCAGGACTTCTACTGATCGGCTTTGGGATAGTCCTGGTGTATTGAAAATTGAAGAAGATGGACAGAGCTTATCAAAACTCTGACCCCGCGAAGCTCTTTCATCAATTTGACCAGCTGGGGAGGACTCTGATAGCGGCTAATGGAGAACTGAACAGGAAGATTGGCAACATCACGATGGCGCTGGGAGCACTTCAGGAAATGATTTTAAAGCCTGGCAATGATGGAAATTATGGAGCACTGAACGCATAAGAGATGAAAAGTTTTTCTCTGAGTAACTGTGCTCATTCGACCTTGTTTTCGGCACCCTCAGCACTCAGTCCTCCTGTTTGAAGATAAGCAGTGGAAATGTTTTGGCTGATTTTGGCTGATTTCTCTCCTTCATAAACAATCTGGCGTACAGTAATCTGAACTCTCAAGGACAGCGCATGTGACTGGCTCAGAGAATTTCCACCTGCCATGCACTGAGAGTTGATCTCACAAGGACATGCTCCTCTAAGTTTCAGACACTAGACATAACATCAGCTGAGAGAGGATTTTTGCTGTCCACGAGTAACTGATAACTGACACTCACTGCATTCAACATACACGATGTGTATGTTGAATGCAGTGAGTGTCAGTTATCGCTGATCCGCTGCCCCCCCATGGGGGGCAATGGATCAGCGTTCTCGTCGCGCCCTCCGCCAGTACCCGGGCTCGCCTGGGGGAGCTAATGATCCTACCAGCAGACTAAATTCGAAGAGACGACGCCTCTGTGCCAAGTCAAAGAAGAATCCTAGTCACAGTCCTATAGCCGAAAGCAAACAGCCCCAAGAGCACTTTGTGGTAGGATCTGCCCTTCGCATATTACAACTAAACGTTGAAGGCCTATCTGCAGCCAAGCGAAGCCTTATTGAAGTCCTCGCCTTCCAACATTCAATTGATGTAATCTGCCTCCAAGAGACTCATATTGGCACAGAGGAAGCTGGCCGCTTCACCATCAAAGGCTTTGACCTCCTGTGCTATGTTCTACATGCTAAACATGGACGTGCCACCTATGTGCGTTCTGACATAGTTGAAGCAAATCACCTGATAACAACACATTTCTCAGACACCATAATCATTGGTGGCTTCCATATTGTCAATGTGTACAAGCCCCCTAATGCCAACTGGGATCTGCAGGTCTTACCCACCCTATCCCACCCTGCCATCTATGTGGGGGACTTTAACAGCCATCACCCTGACTGGGGGTACCCAGCAGTGGACAGTGATGGGGAGGCACTTTCAGACTGGGCATCCAGAAATGACCTCGCTTTGATATACGACCCCAAACAAAGAGGAACCTTCCACTCTGCTAGGTGGAAGAAGGACTATTCTCCTGACCTGTGTTGGGTCAGCTCTTTGAATGGGGAGCCATATCCTACACAGATCCTCAATCTTGATGATTTTCCACACAGCCAACACCGGCCCCTGCTTGTACACATTGGCCTACAACTTCCAGTCATATACAGCCCAAGGAAGATGCGCTGGAACTTCCGTAAAGCCAACTGGAAGAAATTCAGTGAAACTCTGGACCGGAGCGTTGTTACCATCCCACTCCACACCATCACTGTAGATGAAGCATACAACCGCTTCTGCAGCACAATCTTCAAGGCTGCCCATACTGCAATCCCACGAGGCTACCGACCCCTCTATGTCCCATGTTTGGACGGAGAAAGTGCTGCCCTCCTACAATCCTATCAAACATCAGGGGACCCAGAGATAGCAGACCATCTCATTGAATCGCTAAATACAGCCCGGCGAAAGAAATGGGAGGAGACAGTTGCTGACTGGAGCTTTACCCACTCTAGCAGGAAATGTTGGAGCCTCATCCGTCGCCTAGGAGCTGCACAGAAGCCCCCTAGCCAAAGCCGAGCATCCGTCACACCCAACCAAGTTGTATCCCACCTACTGACTATCGCCAAAGCACCCCAAGACAAAGACACCAGAAGAGCAGTTACAACTGAGCTAAAAAAACACCAAAAAATGCCTGTAGAGGAAACAAACCCTGAACCCTTCGAGGCTGCTGAACTGGAGAAAGTCCTACAGGGCCTGAAATGTGGAAAGGCAGCAGGATACGACAACATCTTCCCAGAATTCATGAAAAATCTTGGCCCCCGAGCCCTAACCTGGTTGACACAATTCTACACAAGGATCACACAAACGAACTCGATCCCAAAGAAATGGCGGGCAGCAAAGGTCATTGCCATCCCAAAACCTGGCAAAGACCACAAACTACCAGCAAGCTACCGCCCAATCTCCCTACTCAGCGTTCCTTACAAAATCATGGAGCGCCTAATACTGCAACGCATTTCCCCAGAAATAGAGGATATTCTAAGTGTGGATCAAGCAGGTTTCCGCAAGGACCGCAGTACAGGAGAACAAGTACTGGCCCTAACCACCTTCATTGAAAATGGCTTCGAGAGCAGACTGAAGACAGGGGCTGTGTTTCTCGATCTTACAGCCGCCTATGATACGGTCTGGCACAAAGGCCTCCTCCTGAAACTTATAAAGGCGATCCCTGCTTGGGCAACAGCAATTATAAAAACCCTGCTGACCAACCGAAGGTTCAGAGTCCACCTCAGTCAGAACACAAGTGCATGGAGAATGCAGAAAAACGGACTCCCACAAGGCTCAGTTCTAGCTCCAACTCTGTTCAACCTCTACATAAACGACCTGCCTACTACAAAATCCCGCAAATTCATCTATGCAGACGACATCTGTTTGGCATTCCAAGCACCAGACTTTGAACCACTGGAACGGGTGCTCACGGAAGATCTTGCTAAACTGGACCAGTTCTGCAAAATCTGGCGCCTAAAACCAAGCCCAGCAAAAACCGTCTCCAGTGTATTTCATCTCCACAATGCAAAAGCTGCCAGAGAACTAAACATCCACCTGAGCGGACTCAAGCTTAAGCATGCCCCAAATCCAACTTATCTTGGAGTGACCCTTGATAGGACCTTATCCTTCAAGGAACATCTAAAGGGGACGGCTGCTAAGGTGAAAGTACGAAACAACCTGCTCTGCAAGCTCGCTGGTGCAAAATGGGGGGCGGCAGTCTCCACCCTGCGCACCTCAGCACTGGCCCTTTCATACTCTGTAGCAGAATATTGTGCCCCTGTCTGGTCCAGGTCATCTTACACACACCATGTAGACACCCAGCTCAACTCAACCATGAGAACTATAACTAGAACAATCCGCTCAACACCACTCCCCTGGCTCTCTGTACTGTCAAACATAGCCCCTCCACACATCCGGCGAGCAGCATTAACTCAAAGGATGCTCCAAAAAGTTAAAGATTTTCCTCACTTACCAATCCATGCAGATATCTACACCCCACCCACTGCCCGACTTTCATCCAGACGGCCGATTTGGAAAAAACCCTCCCCCAGCTGACTTTACCATCCAGACAGCTTGGCAAGAGGAATGGGAGACCAAGGAGGTCCCAAACAAACAGCTGGTGATAAACCCCAACCAACAGGTCCCGGGCACCAACCTCCCAAGGAGACAGTGGTCTACACTCAGTCGCTTCAGGACTGGACATGGCCCCTGCTTGGCCAGCCTTCACAGATGGGGCAGTAGCCCTAGCCCACTGTGCGCATGTGGAGAGGAGCAAACTATGGAACACATCATAGAGGCTTGCCCGCTCCAAAGACTGGAAGGAGGATTACACACCCTCCATACAGCAAACCAGGAGGCAACTGCTTGGCTTAAGGACTTTGCATTCGCTAAATAAAACATACACGATTGATTCACTTACACTGAACACACACATCCACTGTTCTCTCTGCTGTCTTTGTGAGGTTGATGTCTGCTCTGTGCCATTGAGAGGTTTTTTCATTGCAATCATAATCTGCTTACACAGCTACAGTATAAGCTGTATTCTGATAACAAAGTTTTTTTCTCTCGCCTAATGTGTCATTCCCTGCCCCCCCTCCCCCTCTTATCCCTCACTGTTTTTGATGAGGCGCCTTGTTTACGGCTGCCGTGTCGTTGTGTTGCGCTTACACGCCCGCCAATGTCGAGTCAAATTCGTGTTTTTTTTTTTTTTTTTTTACATGCTTGGCAATAAAGCTTATTGTGATTCTGATCGCTGAGAGCCACAGTGGACCAATGAGCACACGGTACCTATGGGAGTTGTAGTTGTAGTCGTAAGACGACAAGTCTTATGTTGCAATAGGTTTGTTTTTTTTTAAATGCTGTTTTGAGAAAACTACAAATGGCCAAAGTGGCTAGTGGGAGTGGCTGTCTTACAGGCCACTCATGAAATCCACCAGTCATTGGCTGGTTAGCCAGTGTTAATGTCAAGCCCTGGTTGTGTATATATTGTGTTTATGGCATAATGACACCTCTTAACATGCGTTTGAGGATCTAATACACATTTGGCACTGTTTTTGCCAAATTCAAATGCAAGTCATACATTTTAAGAATAATTTATTGGAAGTGGCTATGAATACATAAGCTGTATCCCTGTATGAAATGTCTAGTGCTATGGAAGAGTTGACAATCTGACAAAAGATCAACTCCAAGTCAGCTGCCACTGTGGCTTAGGAAGTTTGTGTGGTGGGCCTGTGATTGGAAGGTTGCTGGTTTGTGTCCTACTATAGCCACTGCCTGACTTATTTATCTTGGCTTCCCTTTACAGGTTGCCCACATCCAAACATTGGGAGTTGTAAAATTCAAAGGAACCTGTCCAGTTGAAGTGAGCCATCTGGACCACCTGGTGCTGACTGTCAAAAGCATTCCAGACACCATCAGCTTCTACAGCTCAGTCCTTGGCATGGAGGTCATCACTTTCAAGGTACACAGCAAAGAGTAAAAGTACAGTGGATATAAAAAGTCTACACACCCCTGTTCAAATGCCAGGTTTTTGTGATGTGAAAAAATGAGACCAAGATAAATCATTTCAAAACTTTCCACCATTAATGTGACCTATAATCTGTACATCCCAATTGAAAAACAAATTGAAATCCTTTAAGGGAAAAAAATAAAAACCTACAATAACCTGGTTGCATAAATATGCACACCCTGTTATAACTAGGGATGTGGCTGTGTTCAGAATTAACCAATCACATTCAAACTCATGTTAAATGGGAGTTGGCACACACCTGCCACCATTTAAAGTGCCTCTGATTAACCCCAAATAAAGTTTAGCTGTTCGAGTAGGCTTTTCCTGACAATTTTGCAGTCGCATCTTACAGCACAAGCCATGGTCCGCAGAGCGCTTCCAAAGCATCAGAGGGATCTCATTGTTCAAAGGTATCAGTCAGGAGGAGGGTACAAAAGAATTTCCAAGGCATGAAATATACCATGAAACACAGTGAAGATGGTCATCATCAAGTGGAGAAAATATGGCACAACAGTGATATTAGCGAGAACTGGACGGCCCTCTAAAATTGATGAAAAGATGAGAAGAAAACTGGCCAGGGAGGCTGCTAAGAGGCCGCCAGCAACACTGAAGGAGCTGCAGGAATTTCTGGCAAGTACTGGCTGTTTAGTACATGTAACAATAATTTCCCGTCTTCTTCATATGTCTGGGCTGTGGGATAGGGTGGCAAGACGGAAGCCTTATCTTATGAAGAAAAACATCCAAGCCTGGGTACATTTTGCAAAAACACATTTGAAATCTCCCCAACACGTGTGGGGAAAATGTGTTAAGGTCTGTTGAAACCAAGGTAGAACTTTTTGGCCATAATTTCAAAAGGTATATTTGGCACAAACACAACACTGCTCATCACCAAAAAAACACAATACCTACAGTGAAGCGTGGTGGTGGCACCATCGTGCTTTGGGGCTGTTTTTCTTCAGCTGGAACTGGGGAAGAGAAGTCATGAAAAAATATTTTAGTAAGAGAAAGTTTCTACAAAAACTTGAGTAGTGACAAATGACTACTCTTGCCAATAAATGATTTTCTCATAAATTTGTCAAATTTTCTTTTAAACATAAACTAATGCTGCAGTTCTTCCCCATAAATTTGTGACTTTTGTCCTATAAATTTATAACTTTCTTGTACATTTGCAACTTTTTAATCATAAATTAGCAATTATGTAATTTCTGACTTTTTTATAGGATGGTGTAAAATATAAATTAGTCACATGTGCCCACCACTATAATGCAAATAATTTCTATAAACAGTAATAATTCAATTATTCACTGAGCCAGAACAGGAAAAAAAAAAAAATTCAGATCTCAGGAGAAAAAGTTGACACACACATGATGATGTCAATTTGAAGGATAATTTTCTGTGTAATTAAAGTTGTAGGTTGTAATATAATAAAAGCGTAATATTTATTTATTTATTTATTTTTTTAAACTGGTGATGTGTATAGTCCGAGACAAGGGATGTACTCCATTAAGCAAACACAATGACGGCAGTTCACCTCTTAGCACATTTAATTTAAACATCTATATTAGTCAAGGATCTTGAATGCATGCTCTGTTCTTACATACATTCTAGTCAAAAACCACTGTGTGACATGCCTTGTTTTCCTGACACATTATATATCTTTTATGCATTTTAGTATTCTAGTATTTTTTTTTTTCTTTGAGTCTACCCATAATGTGATGGCCCTTATTTTTATTTTGCATTTCAACAGCCACTAGGTGGCAGGCTTTAACTGTGAGTCGATTGGTCTTTTGTGGCTTTGAGCACTTGACACATTCCAAAACCTGCCTGCCTTTTCTCCTTTATTTCTAGGGAAACCGTAAGGCTCTGAGCTTCGGTCACCAGAAAATAAACCTTCACCAGCTGGGTCAGGAGTTTGAACCAAAAGCAAAACATCCAACGCCAGGCTCTGCAGACCTGTGCCTCATCACCAAAACCCCTCTGTCCACAGTAGCTGTACATCTGAAGGTACTTCACACCTATAAGCTCAGACTGACCACAACTGACCGACCTACAGCTGCTATTACCAATTTTATTTAAAATATTATGTCATATTATTTAACTTTTTCTCAAGCATTGGTGAAATGCTCAGCATTGATTTCTATTGTTTCTTGTTTTACAGGCTTCTGGAGTTGATATTGAAGAAGGTCCAGTAGAAAGGACTGGTGCTGTGGGGACCATCACTTCACTTTACTTTAGAGATCCTGACCGTAATCTTATCGAAGTGTCAAACTATAACCTGCCAAAAGAGGAGGATTCTTCTTGAGCCTTCTTTGGCTTTGACCAAGCACATCTGAAAATAAATTCATAGGCCTTTGTCTTTTTATTTGAACTTACAATTTGCCATCTATCAATTGGACATAATGTTCAAACGGTAGTTGTATACATTTGAAACCAGAAGTTTACATACACTGTATAAAAAGACACATTACCTTTTTTTTCTTCACTGTTTGACATTAAATCAGACTGATCCTTTCCTGTTTTAGGTCTGTTAGGATTGCCAAAATAATTTCTGTTTACTAAATAATTTTTATTAGAAAAGCCAGTGTTGAGCTGAGCTGCAGGCCACGCCCTCTCTGCCTGAGTGATTCGGGTCTGGGTGTGCTTGCCATCCTGAAGGCAGTTGGTTGATTGCACTAGGTGGAAATGATCTGGTGATTAAGGGAGTTTGGAGGCAGTTACTCACAGGGCAGTGGGGAGTAAGCAGGGTGTGAGAGAAATGGTTGGAGAGTCTGGACTTGGAAAAAGACTCGGGGATGGCAATTTTCCGCCGATCCTTGGATTTCCGCCGATTTAGTTTCAAATTGATCATGTCTGTGAATCGTCTAAATCCGTTGAGAAAATTTTAGGGGGGGTAAGGTACCTTATTGTTACCGATTTTAGCGAAAATCAACACTATTACATAAGCGCTTGGCGCTTCCCCGGGTCAAGTCTCCCGCGCTAACCCGGATGTTTTGTACTCAAGCTACTGCTGTATTGTAAACAGCCCTGCGATTGGACAGTTGCAAATGATTGGACCAATCAAATGGCTCGTTGTCAAAAATTCATGGCGGCGTGTTCGTCAGGGATGTGATTTTTCTGCTAATTCGCGGAATTCCGCTTTTTTTTTTTATCTTCCAGGAAGATAAAATGCGTCAAGTACGTTAGCGGCTTGTGGTCCACGAACGCAGTGAAGGTGCACCCTTTCAGGCAGAACTGGAAGTGGCGTATGGCCAGGTGGAGAGCCAGTAACTCTCTGTCGAACACGCTGTATTTACGCTCACTGTCGTGCAAAGACCTGCTAAAAAAGGTGAGTGGCTGCCAAGAACCGGCAACGCATTGCTACACGACGGCCGCTATGCCCATGTCTGAGGCGTCGGTAGTGAGCGCTATCCGAGCCACCGGGTCTGGGTGCGCCAGTCGTGCAGCGTTCGCCAGAGCTGTTTTAACCTCAGAACGCCTGCTCCCGCTCAGGAGTCTAGTCGACTCTGTCCGCCAGTTTCCGTTTGAGTGCAGCGTACAACGGCTGTATGAGCTGGGCTGTGCAGGGGAGGAAACGGTTATAAAAGTTAACCATCCCCAGAAACTCCTGCAGCGCCCTGACATTGATGTTGAGAAGAAAAAAATAGCAAAACAATTTAGTTAGATTACTTTTATGACTTTTGAATATTTCTAAGACTTGGCTACATCAGTGATTGTGCAAAATGAACTGCTCAAGACTCAATGGAGATTGAAACTGGTGATCTGAAATGAATGCTGAAATTATAAAAAGTAATGGTATGTTGGAATTTTATTTCTATTATGGAATAGATAAAATTAACTGATTTTGATTTGATCAAGTGTTAAAGCATGTGATGGATAATGCTTGTTGGAATATTTTAGGAATGCTATCTTCTTGGAACATAAGTCAATATTATACAGTAATAAGTGGCATTCAGCTGTTTGTTTTATGTCATTTAAGCACAGTTCTGGTACTTAAAAATCATAAAAATCCAGGAGCTTTGTCCCCCGAACTATGTCCCTCAGACCCCCTGCTAAATTTTCAGATAATTTCCCCAACCCCAAATCACATCCCTGGTTCGTGTTGGAATTTTGAGCTTTTGGTATCATTTTCAGCGGAATTATGAGATTTTTCTCGAAGGATCAGGAGTCATCAGTGCTAGAAATAGACAAGTGTCAAAAATAAGTTCCGATGGAATTCACTTGAGAGAAAAGTGACGGTAAAGGTGAAAATTGGCTCAAAGTTTGACGAGGTAACAGAAACACTCGGACAATTTCTGAAGAAACCAGAAAAGGAGATGAAGTTCAAAGTTCAGAGACTGACACAGCTTGCTGCCAAAAGGAAGAAAGTTTCACATTAGAAGTGACTTGGTGACCAGTGTAAATAGTGTAATAAACTCTTATAGAACTGTTAAATATGTTGGACTAAAGACAGTGAGACAACATTGAAGAAAGTGTTAACTTTTCATTAAATTTAATGATTTATCTAAGTCTAGTATTTCATTTTTTTTAATCATTTTTTTCAATCTAAATTACTTCTGTTTTACTGAAAACCTCTCGCTCCCCCCCCCCCCCCCCCCCGTAAGTCAATCGACCAAATTAGATTTCAGCTGAAATCAGAATTTCCTGTTGCCATCCCTGAGACTGCAGGACTAAAGCTTGTTTCAAGCAAGGAAGAAGGAGCCGGTGAGCGTTCATTTGTGATGTGTCTTTGTAGCTGCATTTGGAAAATCATTTGATCAAATTTAGGTTAAATGTGATGTATTAAAAAATCATGTGATTGAAATGCAAGTTAAAATGTCATATTTAATATCATGTGGGTTTAAAAGTATAGTTAAAAATAGAGTGCATTTTAAGAGTTTAAAAGTTAAAAGCTGCTAAAGTTGTAAGGTTAAAAATCATTATTGAACAGTGTTGTAAGATGTATTTAGTATTTGGGGTGCTTTAGATGTGGGTATGTTCTACTTATTTCAAGATTGGTTTTTAGTAGTTTAAAGTTGAGTATTTGATTTTGGGTTATGTTGATTTATTATGGTTTCTTGGGTTACATTTTTCTTGACTTTCTATTTGTGTTTGTAGTTAAAGTTTTGTTGTTTTTTTTTTGTTTTTTTACCTGTGCTTGGTTGTGCTTGACCTTGATGACTTTTCAAAATAAAAGGAAAGAAAAGGAAAAAGTTGAGTCTTGGGCAGTGAGTGGCTTCCAGTTCTATCTTCCGAAGCAAGCTTCCCGTTTAAGTGGGGGAAACTGCTGGTCAAACCTCACAAGAGTGAGGGCCACTTGACAGTGAAAAACCACTGTGGACACTGGAACAGAGAACCCTGAACAGCAACCGGCCAGGCCTGGAAGCCCAGAGGCCTGGTAACGCACTGAACAGCACCTTACTCAATTCTGTCGGAAAAGAAGATGGCTGACTCAGTCACTGGAGCAGCTTAAAGCCAATAGGACATCTGCGAAGCAGCAATTCTCCCGGCTGGCCAACATTGTCCGGATGCATGCCATAATGCCTGAAGAGGAGCTCAGACAGTTTCAAAAAGCTCATAGTTGAGGCCAACAAAGTCATGGAAGCCACTGATGTGGAGGCCCAATACCTTGCAGAGGCAGAGCTGGATGCAGCTCCTGAAGAAGTTCCCGGGTTGAGCGAGCAGCAAAAGGCCGATATTGGGAAAACTGCAAGTGAGTGTGAAATGAAACTGAAAGAGCTGAAGGACGTCATCCAAAAGACACTCTGGGCCAACTTCGGAGAGGAGGAACTCATGATGGTGATAAAAGCTGCCGAGGAGAAGGTAAAGAGTGTGATTTCCTTTGAACCCAGCAGAAATAGAGGCCTTTGACTTCATGTTCGATTACATGGAAAGTCTGGTTAAGAGGGAAAAAGAGCTATACACACAGTGGACGTGTTGGGGAAAAGAAATCCAACCTGAGCAAAGGCAAGCCAGAACCAGAGCCTCAAACCAGTCAAGTAGCAATTGTCGTCTGTGGGGACATCAAGCATAAGAGAAAGCTGTACTTCTGCAAAAAGTTCAGTGTGCTCAAGTTCACAGAGAAGGATGCAGTGCGAAAGCTGGGAGCCTGCTGGAAATGTCTGGAGGTCCATGATGACGACAACCACTGCAAAACTTCATTCCTGTGCAAAAATCTTGAGAGTGAGGACAAGAGAGCCGCAGACCATCACTACTGTGTCCCAATGCTGAAGCATCCAGAGGCAGCACGGCCCGGAGGAGGCGCAAAGGCAGTACAGTGGGAGGTGGCAATAAGAGGAATTGCACCGAGGCCCAGGAAGAATTCTTTAGAAAGCTCTTGCTGGAATTAGCCCAACAATGCCGGGACGCATTCTGCAGCACAGCAGCAAGTTACCTCCCATGTTGCAAAGAGTCACTAAAGTCTTTTGGCAGAGAGCGGCCTAGCGGAGTGGCCTGTCATCATGATGCTGCTGGAGGTAACCGCCAATGCTGGGCAGAAAATGGGGACCCTAATCGACCTAGCTTCTGACACCCAATTATATCACCCATGAGGCAACAGGTGGGCTTAATCTTAGAAGTGAAGACATCACGCTTGTGGCCCATGGTGTAGGAGGCAAGATAATCTATGTCAAAACAAAGCGGTACCTCCTGAAAATTCGTATTAACACATCAAGAGGACTCTCAAGTCCCACCAGCTGATTTACTATGGCTTGGACAGCATTGCAGATATCCACAGACATGTCAGCCAAAAAACTGCAAGTTCTTCCCAGACGTCCCACTCAGTGACCTGGTAAGACCAAGAGAGATCCAGCTCCTTGTAGGTCATGAGGAGGGTCAACTGACTCCGCAGAAAATTCGCACAGTGGGGGACCTTGTGCTGCGGGACGGACCAATGGGAAAGACGGTTGCGGGCACTCATCCTGAGCTGTTGGAAGAGGTCATTGTATTCAGCCTACACATCAAGAACACAAGAGAGAAGGGTTATACTTTAACACACCCCAATCTCATTTTGACAGGTACCACGCCCCCTTTGACCTGACCTGACCCTGACCCCACCCTCCCGTGACCTCACGTAATGAGGTTGTCAAAGTGCTTTGATCTTCTCGCCGATCTGACAGCTTTGTTTCTAATCTATTGTCCATATGTCACTTCGCATAATGAGGTTGTCAATCAAGTGCTTTGAACTTCTCGTCAAACCAACAACGGCCAAAACCAGGTGGGCTCTTTGATCTTAACGTGAAAGCACACACCCACATTAGTCAGAAAATCACAGACGCAGCCATTCTGTCAAAACAGGGAGTTAAGGATTAACTGTTTGCTGAGTCATTAGGAGAAAAGGAACAAATATTTGTATGGTTCAAAGACTTCAAACTTAACGAGTACATTTCTGTAAAACTCCCCACAACTTGTACGCAATATTTACCAATGGTTAAATTATTTTTATTCAATATTTGCAACAACCAGCACATTTGTGTGTTTATCACCTAGCAAATTTAACACTCCTCTCTCTCTCGCTTGCTTGCGCGCTCTCTTGCTCTCGCTCTCACTAGTCACAGTGGCCATTTGCATTACAAAGCCCCCCCCCACACACACACACTTCCCTTGAAACAGCTGTGTTGGGGTGAAATGTATTAAGGTTAAAGAGAAACATGCCAAAATCATGGGAGGAAAAAAATAAGCCTTTGAATCATTAAATATAGTTTTGATGGCTATCCCAGACATTTTCTTCAGTGGGGGAAATAATTTGATCCCCTGCTGAATGTGTAAGTTTACCCCCTTACAAAGAAATGAACAGTCCACAGCTCCCTCAGCACCATCATAACAGTGTCTCCTGGGTCAGAAGGCCACTCGCATTTTTCAGTGTCAGTCATTCAAACAGTTTTGTGCTATTTGTTTTTTTCCTGATGATCCAAACAATGTTTTCTCTGACAACACCACATTTCACAAAGTACTAAGCTTCACAATGTAGATTTCTTTTTTGATTTTTGTACAAAAGCAAACACTTGCAACTTATGTCTATCACAGCATGCAGTTGTCCGCACAGACAGCGCAAATTTTTTTTGGTCAGCCACCAAGTTCCAGAGTAGTTTCTGGTTAATATTTTGAAACAACCTTCATTCTCATAAAAACCCCACCCAAACAATTTTTGATACAAAACAACAAACTCTCAGTATTTTACTGACGGGCATATGCAGTCAAAACCTCAAGTGTACAGAAAAAATGCATCAGCGCGAACTTTAAGTAGTTTTTTTTTTTTTTTTTTTTTAAGAAAACAAGATGTGGTAAATTTAGCTTTTAGACTGGGCATCGTGTTTATAGTTTGATTTTTTTTCTACAGAAATACTGTACGACTAACTTTGTCTCTACCTCGGGTTCAACAATTTCTCAGACTGGGGACCTAAGGCCCGTTCCAATGTTAAGGGTTTTTTCTTATGGCCCAAGTCTCATCCTAATGTTTGTCGTCCTGCGGGGGGGGAAAGAGTATTGTTTGTATCAGTGTTACACGTAAAAGAAAAATGTCAAAAGAAAATAAAGGCCAATTTTTCCCCAAATGCTACTACTGTGGCTATTATCATCGTGTACTTGAAATGACACTGAAGACTAAAGGCACTGTGCGGAAGATTTGGAAACTTTGGCTTTTAGTGCCATCTTGTTTTTCACTCAGCGGGCTGCAACCCCATTCATTCTACTCACATAGTGCATTCCTTTTTGTTGAGGCAAATCTGATTTAGGACTGTATTTCTAGTACTTCTGACCATGAAGTTGGCATTTTCGGCTCCTGAAGTTGCAAACTTTTTCCCTACCAGCAACTCGAATGTCACAAGATTTGCTTTCAAAGACTTCTCATTCGTTCAGAGAAATGAGGTCAGAACATCTGTGTTTATTCCTTCTGTGGAGAGTGTAAATAACGAGACTGATTTATGCAGCAGACGATTTTATTCACTCACATCAGTCATACACAGAAAAGAATCTCACAATACACCAGGGGTTCTCCTTTTATACCAACCGCCCATCTCACATCTGCATGACATCTCACATCACAATACATTCATCCCTTCTCCCCCCGCAACTCCTTCTTCCTGCTACCCCACCATAATCTCCATAGCTATTGTCCTTCTCCGTTTACCCTCTGCATCCAGTCTGAGATGATTAACCCAGTCTCTACACCCGCCCCCCCCCACTAGAATCTCAGACCGAGTTTCAGTCCTCACGTCCTTTTGGCTTCAGTCTCCTCCCATATCCGCTGTAACGGGTTTACCGCGGCGCTGCTGTGCCAGAGGGGGGCTGTGTCTGTCTGCGGGTGAGCCATGGCGAGGGGGGTGAACCCTTCGACTTGCCCACGTGGCTGCTCTGATGAATCGTTTACCTGGGGAGCTCTCAGTGGGGGTCTTCCGCACCGAGGGGCCTGAGCCAACAGCACTTGCTCGTCCGCCACCACAAAGATGGGCTTAAGTCCGTCTATGCATATTTTCTCCTGACGACCCCCCCCCCCCCCAAGTCTAACAAAAAATGTTTGTCCCCTGTTTCCAGCACTCTGAACGGGCCATCGTAGGGTGGGTGCAATGGAGGGCAGTGGGCATCATGCCTGACAAACACGAATGCCGCGTTCTTCAAAGTTTTTGGCACAAAAGCGCGTGGAAAACGGTGGTGGGCCGGGCAGCGTGCCTGTGTCTGCACTACGCTGCAAATGCTGAGACGGGCAGTTGTCTGGCGCAGGATTATCTGGCAAAAATTCCCCGGGCAGCCGCAGTGGCTGAGAAAAAAACAAGCTCCGCCGGGGAAGCCTCTAAATCCTCTTTTGGTACGGAACGCAACCCCAATAAAACCCACGGCAACCGGTCTACCCAATTTGCATCCGTCAGCGAAGCCCTGAGCGCTGCTTTCAGTGACCTATGAAAATGCTCGCATAACCCATTGGCCTGTGGGTTGTACGAGGTTGTGCGATGAATTGCA
Source organism: Pholidichthys leucotaenia (assembly GCA_020510985.1). NCBI lineage: Eukaryota > Metazoa > Chordata > Actinopteri > Cichliformes > Pholidichthyidae > Pholidichthys > Pholidichthys leucotaenia. The sequence goes on from CM035849.1 coordinate 267,584,868, forward strand.
ACACCCAGGCTACGGACCATCGCGGACCAGAGGTCTGAAACAAACTGAGGGCCCTTATCGAACGTGATGTCCGACGGGATTCCAAAACGTGCCACCCATGTCGTCAAAAAAGCGCGTGCCACGGACGTGGTTGCCGCCAGCGGGACTGCTTCTGGCCAGCGTGTGGTGCGGTCCACCACTGTCAGAAGGTGCGTGCACCCCTGCAATGGTGGGAGGGGGCCCACGAGGTCCACGTGAACATGGCCGAACCTCTTAGCCGGGATACAAAACGGTTCCAAAGGAGCCTTTGTGTGTCTGTGTACTTTGGCTCATTGGCATGCTACGCAGGCTGCTGTCCACTCTTTCACTTGTTTGCACAGGCCTGGCCACACGAACTTTGCTCCCACCATTTTGACTGACGCGTGCACTCCTGGGTGTGCCAGATCATGAACTGACTCAAACACGCGGCGGCGCCAAGCGACTGGGACCACCAGGCACGGGCGTCCCGTGGAGACGTTGCAGATTAGGGGAGAGCTTGCCGTCTTGCAGTACTCTGCTCTCCAGCCTTAATCCTGTTGGTCCAGACTGGAGCACGCGCATGTCCATATCGCCAATCTGCTCTGCGGCCATGGCTGTATAATCTATCCCCACGCAGACCGGGGCCACTATTGCGCGCGAGAGGCAGTCCGCTACCACATTCAGTTTACCCGACACATGCTGAATATCGGTCGTAAACTCCGAGATCGCGGCCAGCTGTCTCTGCTGCCGGCCCGACCATGGTTCCGAAACCTTGGCCATGGCGAACATTAGCGGCTTGTGGTCCACGAACGTGGTGAAGCTGCGCCCTTCCAGCCAGAACTGGAAGTGGCGTATGGCCAGGTGGAGAGCCAGCAACTCTGTCGAATGCGCTGTATTTACGCTCACTGTCACGCAAAGCCCTGCTGAAAAAAACGAGCGGCTGCCAGGAACTGGCGACACGTTGCTCCACGACGGCCCCTACGGCCACGTCCGAGGCGTAGGTAGTGAGTGCTATCCGGGCCGCCGGGTCCGGGTGCACCAACAGTGCGGTGTTTGCCAGGGCTGTTTTAACCTCAGAACACCTGCTCCCACTCCAGAATCAGAATCAGAAAAAGATTTATTGCCAAGTACATTAACAGATCACTGATAACATACGAGAGAATTTGACTTGACACAGTAATGAACCTGCATTTCCGTGCCGCGGCGCATCTGCAACGCGCCTGTCAGCAGGAGGGTACAGGTCGCATAAAGATGATACAATAGGAAGGAGCAAAAAAATCATTGATTCAAAATACTGGTTACATACTTAATCAATATTAAGAGTTCAAGGAAAAAAAAAGCTCAATGCACATATATTCGCTACACACAGAATTCACAGGACACAAGAGAGCAGTGTTATCTTTATTCAGTTCATGGATCAATGTGTGTGCGGTGTTGAGCAGTGTTGATGATAATAAGAGAGACCCAAGGACCCTTGGCAGAAGATGTTTTGTCTGTCTGGCGCCAGTCTTATCCGGCGCTGCAGCTGGCTGTCCAAGGCCTTGTGCTCATGATTTTGAAAAAACACAGTCTGCAGACAGTCAGGAGGAATTTTCATGGGGAATAATAATGCCAAATAGGACTGATCACAGAGAAGACTTGTATTTCTTCTGTAGATTCAGTACATTAATCCTTCATTGCGCAGCTTTGAATTCGTTGTGGAAAGACCTGAGCGAAATCATGATGTAATCCACCTTACGAGACAGTTCTCCAGTAGTCGCTATCAGGGTCTTCTCCAGTTTTTCAATTTGATGGATGCACCTCGCCTGGTCAGCATTTTGATAGGTTGAATCCATCTTCAGCAATTTGCAGTAAAACCAGGACGATTCCAGTCCCAATCAGAAAAATCCTGATCACCAATATTACGAAGATAAACAAATCTTCAATATCTTCGATAGAGAGATTAGAGAGACACAGCATTTTCCAATTACCTGTGTCACGTAAATAGCCCGCTGGAGCCGTTCCAGCGGGGCAGACAGCTTCCCCCGGAGCACTTTTCCTTGTTGAAAAAATAGTGTCAATTGTGTTCAAAGCCCAGCTTATTAACTCCATAATTTCTTTTCGGCGGTCGCAGTTGGACGCAGACAGACAACAGCAAGCTGGGATCCAGTAGTTAGGAGGGGAGGAAAAAGTCAGAGCAGGAGAGAAGAAAAAAGCGTCTACTCTCTTGGGAGGGCGGAAGTGAAGAGTCCATTCAACTCTGTCCGCGGGTTTCCGTTTCTTGAGCGCGGCGTATAATGACTGCATGAGTTGAGCTGCGCTGGGGAGGAACCAGTTATAAGTTAACCATCCCCAAAAATTCTTGCAGCGCCCTGACCGTCTGAGGCCGGGGAAAATTCGCCACGGCGCTCACTTTGTCGGGCAAGGGTATCACTCCCTCCGGTGAGACGCGGTGCCCCAAAAAATCAATCCCCGTCATGCCGAACTGGCATTTTGCCGGGTTGATTAACCCGTGCTCCTCCAACCTCCGGAAAACCGTCCTGAGGTGGGTTACGTGTTCGTCCTCGGATGCACTGGCCACCAGGATATCATCCAGGTAGACTAACACAAACGGGAGATCGCGCAACACCACATCCATCATGCGCTGGAATGTCTGTGCCGCTCCTTTTAATCTGAAGGGCATGCGTAAAAACTCAAACAAGCCAAACGGAGTTATTACCGCTGTTTTGGGTATGTCCTCCGCGCGCACTGGGACCTGGTGGAAACCGCGGACCAGGTCTATTTTAGAAAAAATGCATGCTCCGGCGAGGTGAACGGAAAAATCCTGAATATGGGGAATCGGGTAGCGGTCGTGCGCTGTGGCATTATTCAATCTGCGGAAATCTCCGCACGGTCGCCATGATCCCTCAGACTTAGGGACCATGTGTAGAGGGGATGCCCATGGGCTGTTCGATCGCCTGATGACGCCCAACCTTTCCAGGTTGGCAAACTCCTTGCGCGCTATAGCCAGTTTAGCTGCGTCCAAGCGCCGACGTTGTGCGAAAACGGGCGGCCCAGTGGTGGTGATAAAGTGTTCCACCCCGTGTTTAGCGATGGCCGCCGAAAACGTCGGGACCGTGAGTGCTGGGAACTGGGTGAGCAGTGTGTGGAACTTACCGCCTGGAGCTGTGACGTTGGCTTGTGTTATTGGCCCGGCCCCTTGAGCTGTACAGGGGAGAGAATCAAAAGACAGTGCATTAACCAGGCGCCTGTTAGCAACATCGACTAGCAACCCATGTGCACACAGAAAATCAGCTCCCAGGATTGGGAAACTCAGTGCCGCTATGACAAAAGTCCACTCGTACATACGGCCGTGTAGGGATAAAGTCAGTGTTCTCTCACCAAAAGTCTTAATGCCCGAGCCGTTTACTGCTACCAGCCCGGGGCCGCTAGGTCCTGCTAGTCGGTTGGCGTAGGACGGCGGGATGATGCTCCTCTGGGCTCCGGTGTCTACGAGGAACCGTTTCCCCGAGCGTGAGTCCGTCACGTAGAGCAGCTTGTTCTCTTCACCGGCGGTTGCAGCTGCTACCGACTGCCGGCCTTGGCGTTTCCCGAGCGCTTGAATTGACACGGTGGTGCACATTTGCGTGCGTTCTCTCCAAAGCGGCGGTGGTAGAAGCAGAGCGTGTCTCTCTGGCGCTTCCTGACCTCCGCTACCGTCGGTGGCTCCTCGCCTCCGCTGGTCGTCTCGCTGGGTTCCGATGCCGCCGCGTTCACTGTGAGGGCTCTGGTGGTGAGGATGATCCGATCTGCCTCCTGGGCTAGCGCACGGTAGTCACGCGCAGCCAGCAATGGCGAATTGGCAAGAACCGCTCTCGCCTCTGTTGGGAGGTTCCGCAGGAAAAGGTGGGCAAACAGAAAATGCCCATTGTCCGTGCCCATTAACGCCAACATCTTCTCCATCAGTTCGACTGCCGAACCATCTCCTAAATCAGAGCGCCTCAGGAGCCTCTCTGCTCTCTCACAGTCCGAGCGCATGTAGCGCTGGGTCAGCGTGGCTTTGAGAGTCCCGTATTTATCGTGGGCTGGAGGCTGTTGGAGCAGGCTTGCTACCTGCTGAGACGTGCGAGTGTCCAGCGCTGTGACCACATAGTAATATTTCGTGTCGTCTGCCGTTAATCCCCGGAGGGCGAACTGAGCCTCAGTGTGGTGGAACCAAGACCGCGGGTCGTGCAGCCAAAAGTCCGGTAGTTTGACCGAAACAGTTGACCGAAACAGTTTGACCGAATCCAGTCTGAGATGATTAACCCAGTCTCTACACCTCCTGCTTATTGGGAGAAAAGTTTAGCGGGCCGTGTCTACCAGATCCTAAGAATCAACACAACTCTACAGTTAAAAAAAACAACGATAAAGAACTAAAGCTAACACGCATTATCGTGTCTCAGTTACTATGGACTTTTTAAAAGAATTACCTTGGGTCTTTGGCTGGTTCTTGAAGGCGTCAAACACTTTGCACCATACTGCATTACCGGCATTAGGGTTACCAGATTCTGAAAAATTAATTTGAAATAACAGTGTACTTACTACTTTGACTAAGAATAGTTTTTTATCTTTTGTACTAACAAATGACACATTGCAGTGTTGACGCAAACTCTGATTTTTTTTTTTTTTAAACTAGTATATTCACACAAAGTTGCATCACTATGATTGTGGTTAAAAACATTCACTAGTTTAAAAAAAAAACCCAAAACATTGAAACAAGTATTTGTTTGGGAGATTTAAAAAAACATTTTATTTAGTTGTACAGAAGCATTTAAAGAAACTAATTTGCATTACCTTCCCTTAAACATTTATTGTTGAAAGGCAGTAGTAACTCCACCAGTTGTGTACTTGTTTCTTTGCATAACACCATTTTAGAGACCTTTTTTTTTTAAATCACAAGTACATGTGTGAAGTACATTTACATGTCTGCCCAGAATCTTACTCGATGACTAACTTTTGATTTAGTTTATTCTTTTTCCACACAACGTTTTTTTGTTGTAGTAACACTAAAATATTTCACTAACCTCTTTTTGGATAAGTTGTTGTAGACGAGTGATTTTTCTTTTTCTCTCGGTGGACTTGACAAATATTCACGATTCTCGGTTTGGTTTCATAATATATAAAAAATATAAGAAAGGGCATCCGTACGGTAAAACACCATACACGATATTTACCAACGGGTAAATTATTTTATTCAATTTATTTCAAAAACTTTATCATATACAAATGTATTTACCGTGGCTAATTCTAATTAAAAAAAAACAAACAAAAAAACATTACCTTTAAAAAATAAGGCCATGGCTTTTACCTTCTTTTCCGAGTTTCTAAGTCAGACCGTTAAACTTTTAATAAAGCATTCGACGCGTTAGTGCCATTTTACCATCTACATTAGAAAAATGTGGCATAAGAACCCACCCATCTACTCGACAAACGCGGGGTCGTTCTATCCAATGAACGGAGAGGGAGAGTCCTCCCCATAACGGTCTACAGACGAGCGCCTACCATCGACCAATGAAATTACAAGGGTGGAGTGAGTAAAAATCGTATAAATAAGTAGCCCGAAATCGGAAAAATGAAACAAACTTTGAGAAAAAGACAGGAAAAAATCTCCACCATGACTAAGAGGCCAAGCAATCTTCATCTGATCAGCAAGACACCAGTCTCCACCTTCCTACAGAGCGCTCCGGCATTAGCACCGAAAAAAAGAATGTTGTATCTTTGACGCATCCAGACCCCCGCGACCGGGAGTCTTCAGGAGGAATGGCAGTTAGAAGCCGGAGGTAGATGGGGTTATGTGTTCTACTACGCAAGTAGCCAACTGTGTTTTTACCAGTTGGATGAAGGAGAAACTTTTGACCCGCTCTCCAGAAAAGCCACACTTTCTGGCCGTGGACTGGAGCGTACTGCAAAACGTGATTTACCCCGATCTGAAAACAAGCGACGTACATCACCAACAGACGGGAGTGGAAGACGAACCTGCTACAAAAGACCAACAGACACAGACACCTGTGTGTGTGTGTGTGTGTGTGTGTGTGTGTGTGTGTGTGTGAAACGAGAGCAACCAACGGTATTCGTTACCAGAAGAGCATTGGCTAGTAGTGTTTGGGAGACAAAGGCGTCCCCGTCTGGCAGGTGGTACTTCTGAGCCATGCGTCAAGTATCGACGGGTGATGCCCCATTTGAGGACGAATTCATCTTGCAGTATTTCGCTTCTGAATGCAGTGTGTTCCAGACAGTGTTACACTTACCTACAACGGCGTGGATCAAAATGGTTGACGAGAAAGGCAAAAAGCTCAAGGCCCTTTTCATTTCCAGCCATACTGCGAGAGATATGGTAATGGTGAAAAAAACCCTAGCTTTTCCAGATGACGCCACTCCCGCGACCTCCCGCACCTAATCCCACCCCTCCTAACGATTTTAAAAGAAGACTGCCAACCACCCATCTAACCCCAAACCAAAATGGAGGCAAACCCACGTGTGACTCTCCAAGGGTGTTTTGAACGAAGCCCTTGGGAAAGAATTATCGTCTTTGAAAATATCAAGCGAGGATGACCACACGCCTTCACAAGCACGCTCCCCGGATACCGAGGGTCCTCCTCGACCGTCTTCACCCACACTCCCTTCTGCAATGGAGCGGATCTGTTCTACGGCTGCTGAAGAATACGCCGCTGACCCTCCACACACTTCTTCCTCTACAGGCCTCGACGTGGTTTTTGAGGAAGGTGACCCAATACACACAGCGGATCATCTACCTCCCATGTTTCTGGATATAGTAAAATTTGGGTTGATAAAATTTCTGGATGTTACCATCGGCAAATACGGAGAAGAAATATGCAGCGGTTGTCGGGTCAACCACTCGGAACAAATCTGCCATGACTGCCCGGTGGAGTCAGAGTATTTCTTTCCGACCCACTTTGAAGAGATCACAAAAAGACTGCGGAACAGGCGCTTCATTCCGGCACTCCAGAGACTGACCGAATTAAACTGCATGTATACTCGTATACAGGTGTACGTCGGAATTAGAGGCTTTCCTTCACAAACTTAGACATACACCACGCATCGTCCCCAAGATTTCTGAGATTTCAGAAACGCTGTTTGCGGGCGATGAGAAAATGGCTCATCATTTGCAAAGAGCTGAGAATTATCGGAAAGGTCGTCTGGATGGTGAGAACTTTTGGGAGGAGGATTTTGTGGGCGATCCTGACAACGAGAAGAGTTGTGATATGGACGGTGATACAGACTCTGATATCGATTCTGATGCAGAGTCAGAAAACACTGATGCCGAAATATAATTTTTTTTAATTAAATCTGCATGCTTTTACTTAAAGGCGACGGACAGACGAAAATTCAATATCGCTAATTCATATCTCAAATTGTTGTCTGAGATGAGCTAAGTCGAACCGCACATGTTTTGGTGTCAACGAATGTCACATAAGGTGACAATGCGCTCTTGAAGTATGCTGTCGTTGAGAGCTGGCGGACCCAGCCAAGCGATCAGCGGCTAAGATGGCCACTGACTGTGTGACGTCACCACTGGCAAACACACGCACACGGTCAGCGGCCAGTGCTGTGTTTTGCTTCATGAAACACTTGATGTTTACGTCTTAAAATCGGCGTTGACGGATATTTCTTGGAATACTTGTGGATTACAAATAGATTATTTATGAAGATTAGGATTTCAGGAATCGAATTAATATGGTTTGGCGTTGTGTTGTCTACGGGTGTGATGGTATACCTACTGTGTTTTGCTTCATGCAACACTTGATGTTTACGTTTTAAAATTGGCAATTACGGATATTTCTCGGAATTACCAAATATTTTCATGATCATAAGAACGGTTGGGGGGGGGGGGAAACATGCTGAAGAAAGACAGTTTAACTCACCGGTTACTTATATTGGAAGTCCATCCTCCTGTGTTTTTTAGAAGCAAAGTTCTCAATTACAGAGACATACAGTGTTCCCTATTGCTTCAGCTTCTGTATTAAAGCAGACTCCAGTGAAATAGTACCCAGGTTTGTCAGACTTTCTTGTCCACATATATTTTGCAGGTGTCACGGCTTGCCGCTCTCAGGCATCTGCCTCAGCTGCGCGCACACCTGCACCTCGTTAGTGCCCTACATGTGCAGTAGACATTTTGTTTACAGCGATTTCGAGAATAAGATGCAATTTGAAATGAAATTTGCAAAAAGATTGGTGATAAAGAAAACGGCTATTCCAACTATATATCCCTCGATTCCCAAGTCTGACTCTGAGACAAGTGTCAGTGACAGTGGTGTGAAAAGCAAGGGTGATCTACCGATGCGATCAGCTGTCAGAAAACGAGAAGTAAACAGGGTAAGTTTTGTATTTTTAATATTCACTGCAAATGTTTACTAAACATTTTAAATGAATTCCAAGCAATGGATGATTTTCAAAATCAAACATGTAAAAGTAGAAGAAATTACCAATTACCAATGACAGTTCAGCTTTCAATTTTTAGGGAAGCAACATATTTGCTAAGAAAAACAAATATATAAATTAAATATACAGTGAGGCGGCATGAAAAAATAAGCGGCGGATGCTGTGGTTTTAAGCAGGTTTTATTAATCATGTCGCCTTCACGGGATCCCCTCTCCGGTGCATAGTGGAGCAGCCCGGAGCGGGATCCCTTGGCTCTCAGAGCAGGAGAGGCAGACACAGTGTGTCCACTGTGTATAATATACAAATATATAAATATATAAATTATATAAATAAATATATAAACAAATATATTTATTGGAGGACAAGCTGCAACAGAGCGACATCAGCGGGGTCTGGAGAAACCTCAAAACCATCTCGGGGCTCCAGAATACCTCCCCCCAGGCCACGGGGGGCAGGGAGTGGGCGAACAACCTGAATCTGTTTTTCAATAGATTTGACCAACCGCCCTCCCCCCTGTCTGCACAACAACCACTGCCGCCTCTAAGAAATCAAGTCCTGCTGCCCACTCCCCACTCCACCGACACCCCCCCCCCCCACTCCCAACACACAGCCCCCCATCCTGACCCTGACCAAGACCCAGGTGAGGACGGAGCTGAGGAAGATCAAGGCGAGGAAGGCGTCGGGACCGGACGGCATCAGCGCAAAGCTCCTCAAGTCCTGTGCAGACCAGCTGTGTGGGATTGTGACGTATATCTTCAACATGAGCCTGAAACTGGGGAGGGTACCACAGCTGTGGAAAACATCTTGTGTGGTACCTGTACCAAAAACTTCCCACCCCAAAGACCTGAACAGCTTCAGACCGGTGGCCTTGACGTCCCACTTGATGAAGACCCTGGCGAGACTGCTCCTTGCTCATCTCCGCCCCCTGGTGGAACCAGCGATGGATCCACTCCAGTTCGCCTACCAGCATGGCATTGGGGTGGAGGATGCAGTGATCTTCCTCCTTCACCGTTCTCTGTCCCACCTGGAGAAGCCCGGGAATATGGTGAGGATCATGTTCTTTGACTTCTCCAGTGCTTTCAACACCATCCAACCGATGATCCTGAAGGACAAGCTGCTGCGCGCAGGGGTGGACCAGCACCTGTCATCATGGATCCTGGACTACCTCACGAACCGGCCTCAGTTTGTGAGAACCCGGGACTGTGTTTCCGACACGATCATCAGTAGCACGGGGGCCCCCCAGGGAACGGTGCTGGCTCCCTTCCTGTTCACTCTTTATACTGCGGACTTCTCACACAACACAACACATTGCCATCTACAGAAGTTCTCTGATGACTCTGCGATCGTTGGTCTCATCTCCAGCGGAGATGAAGCTGAGTACAGAGGGCTTATCCAGGACTTTGTGGACTGGTGCCATCGGAACTGCCTCCAGATCAACGCGAGGAAAACTAAGGAGCTGGTGGTGGACTGCCGCAGGCATGGGCAGCCCCTCACAGCACCAGTAAATATACAGGGAACAGACATCGAGATGGTGACATCCTACAAGTACCTGGGTATTCATCTGAACAATAAACTAGACTGGTCACACAATACTGACGCACTCTACAAGAAGGGACAGCGCAGGCTGTTCCTGCTGAGGAGACTCAGGTCTTTTGGTGTACAAGGGGCGCTGCTGAAGTCATTCTATGACACGGTGGTGGCATCAGCCATCACTTTTGGAGTGGTCTGCTGGGGCAGTGGCATTACTGCAGCCGATAGGAAGAGACTGAACAAACTGATTAAGAAAGCTAGCTCTGTCCTGGGGCAACGCCTTGATCCGATGGAGGAGATAGGAGAGAGAAGGACGGTGGCTAAACTGTCATCTCTGCTGGAGTCCGAGTTCCACCCTATGCAGGACATACTGGATGCACTGAGGAGCTCATTTAGCAGCAGACTACATCATCCCAGGTGCACAACCGAGAGGTTTCGTAGGTCCTTCCTACCAACGGCTGTCAGACTGTACAACCTAAGCAGGGCTGCTCGCAGAGATAGCAAAAAGACGTAACAAACTAATAGTTTTTTTTTTTTTTTTTTTTTTTTTTTTTGAATGCAAAAGATGCAATAGACTTACACAATGGTCCTCTCCGGCATACAACTAGGAACATACTGGTCGCTATGGAGGGTGAGAATATGTATGGGCACATAATCATACCATGTAGGATAACTAAGTAGACGGTTATGCTGTTTCATCCCACCTAGCAACAATGCTCTGCACTGTGTGTGTTTATATATTTACATATTTATTCCATCTAGCTACAATGCTCTGCACTGGGTGTGTTTATATTTATATATCTATATATTTATTCCATCTAGCTACAATGCTCAGCACTGGGTGTGTTTATATTTATATATCTATATATTTATTCCATCTAGCTACAATGCTCCGCACTGTGTTTTTATATATCTACATATTATTCCATCTAGCTACATTGCTCCGCACTGTGTGTGTTTATATACTTGCATATTTATTCCACCTAGCTGCAATGCTCCGTACTGTGGGTGTTTATATATTTACATATTTATTCCATCTAGCTACAATGCTCAGCACTGGGTGTGTTTATATTTATATATCTATATATTTATTCCATCTAGCTACAATGCTCCGCACTGTGTTTTTATATATCTACATATTATTCCATCTAGCTACATTGCTCCGCACTGTGTGTGTTTATATACTTGCATATTTATTCCATCTAGCTACAATGCTCTGCACTGTGTGTTCATATATTCATATATTTATTCCATCCAGCTACAATGCTCTGCACTGTGTGTCTGTGTGTGTGTGTGTGTGTATATATATATTTTATAGTGGTATGTACATATGTATATTAGCTGCTCTTGCTTGCTTGTTTTTTTTCTTGCCTTCTGATTGTTGCTCTGAGTGTTGCTATCCCTGTGCTGTTGCAATCCTGGAATTTCCCCGTTGTGGGACTAATAAAGGCTTATCTTATCTTATCTTATCTTATAATAATCGCTATATCTGGAAACTGGTTATTTTCTTAATCTGTAGTGATACTCCATTGATTTTTGTATTTCTTTGTATATTTCTGCTGTGTTTTCAAACATTCATACAAAGGTGGTATAGTATGTAATATTTCTATTCAAATGTATATGACATGCGACTTTGATGAATGCTGAACTATGAGAATTATAACATTGACATGAACATTAATAAACTCAATATATGATTTTACAAAACTTTATTTAAATATCATTGTTCACAAATCTAATCTTGGTAGGCAAAATCCCTTGTAGTGATCAGATGGGAATGTTTCTCTGAGGCTCACCGCACAGGCAGGCAACATAACCCTCACTTCTTTCCCACAAATAAGGCTGAATACCCCCCTCAGCACCACCCAAAACTACTTCATCATCCGATTCTTCATTTTCAATGTCATCATTTATATTGAGGTCGTCAAACTCGAGAAAATAATCGCTGTCCGAATCACTTTGCTTTCGTTCGGCCATTTTGTTTCTATTCCTGTGGTGACGTCACTAATGCCCGCACCTATCGAGAGATGGCGGTACTGCAGCCTCACTAAGTGAAGGCTGGGCTATGAACAAATAAGGTCATTTATGGAGGATGGTGACACATATTAAATCAAGGGAATGGGCAGAATGAAATATTTTCATACAATCAGTTGATTGGTTCAATAAAAAAATGTCACCATCCGTCTGCTTTAAACTGTCTTTGTTCCACAACCGATTGACTGCTGGGATAAAATCATCGCAACATGTATTGCTGTATAATTTGCTTTTAGGTAGTGTTTTTTCACTCGAATGCATGGAGAATGTAGATGTGTGTGTGTGTATGTGTTTTGTTTTTTTGTTTTTTTTTAAAGTGTTTTACAATATTGGAGTTTTTTTTGTTTTTGTCTAACCTTTTACCGTGATTGTAAGAAAAAAATAAATCTGTTCCATTTACTGAAGTGTGGATTACTTCTTGTTTTGGTCCAAATGATTCAAAAATGAAGAAATAGTTGAGTTTAGTCACGGTGAAGCAACGATATAACAAGTAGGAGGGTTGAATAAACACGTGAAATTTGTAAATTTCAATTTGTGGAAAACGGTTTTTAAAACAGTTCCAGTCAACAGAAAGCATAATGGTGTGTGACAACACGTGCGCGGTTATGGTAAATGCATCATACTAAATAACAGCTGATAAAATATTGTGTGATCGTTTGCTTTCTAAATATACCGTGCAAAATTACATCCGGCATTTTACGCTGATCGGTGATCAGCCTTTAACCCCACCCTGCTTTGGTAGAAAACTCGTCAAAGCCTGTAGTTTGTGACACAGAAATCCCATCTGGCACCAAGAACATGATGTGCGGCGTGTGTCAAGAGGTGGTCCTGCAAAAGAGGACTCCGAACAAACGGTGTTTCGACCTATTAACCACCTGTAACCACTGTTACTGTCTCGAATTTATTAACAAATGGAGAAATACGACCCAGTTTGACAAGAAAATCATTGAGTATTTCTTCATCTTCATGTTGGCTCAATGAAAATGCCTAAAATGAAAAATGTGTTATAAAGACAATGTTTGTACGTTCGATGCAGGAGTTGTTCCAAGTGTTGAGCTAATGCCGATTGTTATATACCAAGCGGACGTTGGGTACAAGACAAGGAGAAACAAGCTCTCACTGAGAAATACAAGAGTGAGATGAGGCACGCACGCACGCACACAAAACAGTCTCTGATGTACTCTGATGTTCAGTTCTCTTTTAGGAGAAAACCGTGCCTATACTTTGAAGCCAGAGGGAGATGTCGTTATGGCACCAACTGTTTTATAAACGCGCTTTTCCAGGTGGAATGCTGGAACTTCAACAAAGACAAAGCGGCATGAATCGGGTACACCTGCTAACAATACCACTATGAAATGTATGCGGTTCAGAGTTTTTATTAGTAATTTATTTATTTTGAGAACAGATTTTGATCGTCCTTCCTCTTCTCCAGAACTCAATGCAAATATTCCTGAGGCACGTCTTCTTTTAGGAGAAAACCATGCCGATACTTTGATGAACCCAGAGGGAGATGTCGTTATGGCGCCAACTGTTTTTATAAACACGCTTTTCCCAAAGGAATTCTGGAACTTCAACTCAATGCAAATACTCTTGAGGCAAATCTATGATGAGCAGGGGAGTACCGAGTCCTTAGATCCTTGGGAGATGCTGCTCACAGTATTAGCTCTTCACTTCCGCCTCCCAAAGAGAGCAGACGCTTTTTCCTTCTCTCCAGCTCTGACTTTTTATCTCCTTCCTCCCCTAACTGACTGGATCCCAGCTTGCTATCGTCTGTCTGCGTGTCTCTACTGCTGATTATCGAACGAAATTGTGGATTTAATAAGCTGGGCTTTGAACGCAATTGACACTATTTTTTCAACGAGGAAAAGTGCCCCGGGGGAGGTAGTTTGCCCCGCAGGAACTGCGGCTGCGGGCTATTTGAGGGACACAAGTAATTGGAAACTCTTGTGCCTGTCTGATCTTTCTGTCGAAGATGTCGAAGATTTGTACGTCTTCGTAGCAATGGTCATCGGGATCGTTCTGATTGGATCTGGGATTGTCCTGGTGTACCGTAAATTGATGAAGATGGACATAGCCTATCAAAATGCTGGCCAGGCGAGGCTTAACCATCAAATTGAAAAAATGGAGAGGACTCTGACAGCGGCAAACTGAGAACTGTCTAGGAAAATGGATTACATCATGATCACGCTGAGAGCCGTCCATGAAGGATTCAACGTCCAGCACTGAAGGATTAAAGTACTGAATCTGTAAGAGAATATAAAGTTTCTTTCTCTGGGATCAGTACTATTCGACTAATCTGACCCCCTCACACAAGTCCTCCAGATTATCTGCAGTTTTTTGTTTCCAAAACATTTGAGCTGCATTGACTGTACGGACAGCCAGCTGCATGGCTCAAGGACAAATGCCAGCCGCTAAGACAAAACATCTCCTGCCAAAGAGACTTTGTTGTTCTTAACTGATACAAACACCTACACTCAACACTACACCCACACTGACTCAAAAAAACTGATGAAAAAGATCATTCACTCACTGCTCCCTTTGTGTCTTTGTGTACATTCTTGTCTGCTAATTGTGCATTGAGGGCTTTTTTTCTTGTAATCATAATATTGATCATATATGACCAGTATTCTGACAATCAATGGTTTTTTGCTCTTTCCTATTGTGTTATCCTTTTCTTCCCTATGCATCCTGTACCCATCTGATGACAGGCGCGTTTTTCAGACGCTGCCGCGTCACCGGAAATGCAGGTCATTTTCTGTGTCAAGTCAAATCCCTCGTATGTTATCAGTTGTTTACTGTTAATGCACTTGGCAATAAATCCTTTCTGAGTTCTGAGCTATGGACACGGACAACGAGGTAGCGGATTTGGAGGAAGAAACGGATTTGTTTTCACACCGAAATTTTTTCTAGTAAACGTCTTCTAACCCCAACACTGTTTCTATGTTTTTAAGCAAAGCATCTAACAATTTGGGAGACTCGACGTTTATAAAATACCTGTTAAAAGTATGTAGGTGGTCAACATTGTTGTGTTTTGTACAAAGTTACTAAACAGTATTTGAGGTATTTTGTACCATGCTGGTGTTTTTTTTTTTTTTGTCATGTATGATGTATTTACCATAACCGCACACGTGTTGTCACACACCATTATGCTTTCTGTTGACTGGAACTGTTTTAAAAACTGTTTTCCACAAATTAAAATTTACAAATTTCATGCGTTTATTCAACCCTCCTACTGTGGCGGTTCGGTTAACCTCCACAACAGATAAGGACACTCAGCCCTCTTGTCTCTGTTTTTCCTGCTGCACTACTGAGATGCAATGTGTCTCTCAAATGCAAATGTCTTATGCCTGTTCTGTTATCTCTTTGATCATACTAACTGCTGGGGTATGTTCCTTCGATGTATTGTTATGGTCGAGTATATAAGCTGCAACTCTGTAACGCAATCTCTCTCTCTCACTTCAGCCTCTGCTGCAGGACACAAACTTGTGTGTCCTCCTCTCCTTCTCTGAGAGCCGTGGGCTCGCTCTCGGCGTTCATGCACGGCGCCGGGAGCGGAGCTCGTGACGGCGGTATGATAATAAAACTTCTACTTAAAACCACAGCATCGCTGCTTATTTTTTCATGCCGCCGCACTGGTGGCCCCTCGAACACGCACACGTTTTGTGCGAAAGCAACCTTCTGAGCTGGACAGCCGCACAGCTGCGTTGGTGACCCGTTTTTCAGGATGAGATCTGCACGTCTGAGATCTGCTCATCCACGCTGGACCGGCCGCGCTCGCAGTTCCTCCACACCGTGAGCGCATGCACCTCGTCCCTTCTCCACGACGGTGTCCTCCAGGGCCGGCGGAGAATGCAACGCGTGGACCTGAACGCACCACGCCTGAGCCTGAGGAACAAAAGATCGTCTAGTCCCTCCCGCCGCTCCAACGCATCTGCACGAGCCTGAGGGACAAAAGATCGTCTATTTCCTCTCACCGCTCCAACGCACCATGGCCAATCTACAGCCACAGCTCAACCTGGATTTTATCGGCGCCATCTGCGCCGATCTCCACCAAGTTTCTGCACCCTGACTCGCCACTCCAGCGGCCCACCCACGCACGGAACCCCCGCGCACGCATCGGGGAGTTACGAGGACGGCGCATCACGCACGGGACAAGTAACGGCTCCAGAGACCGCCATCGTCCTCCGCCGCTGCTCACAGAACCTTCAGGGCTGCTCGTTCACCTGAAGCAAGCACGCAGCTCGCCACTGGATTTTTTAATGGTCTTAGCCACGGCACAAAGGGATTTCAGCCGTCAGCTGTTCCCGGGGGCTTTGGGGTTGCTTCGGCACCTAAAGCCAACACGCCAGTCCCTCTGCTTTGTTTACTTTTTTCTTACAGCCGCTCCTGCTTTTCTTCATGGCCACGAGAGGAGTCAGAGACTAATTTTTCTTCTTGTGATCTCCACACGTGCAACGGGACAACCCCTCGACGTCGCGGAGCAGCAAGCAATTTTTGCGCGGCTCAGGACGATTTTACAGCTCCTGCCGGCACTTACTACCCCTCCCCTCCCTCCCCCTCCGCCTGCAGCGAGCTTCTCCCACAGCTCGCTCACACAGATGGATTATCGAGGTCTCGGCCCCCTGCCGCGCCCTCTGGGGGGGAGCGTGTGGCGGTTCGGTTAACCCCCACAACAGATAAGGACACTCAGCCCTCTTGTCTCTGTTTTTCCTGCTGCACTACTGAGATGCAATGTGCCATTCATGTATTTGTGATGCAAACATGCATGTATTGTGATGTAATGCGCCATGCTGTATAGTGTTCATACGTCTTGTCCTTACTGTGCTTTTTCTGAGCATCTTACATATGTAGATGTGCTTTGAGGTAAATCTCCACAGAAAGACTGGTCAAACACAGCGCTCGGCTAGAGCAAATAACAGAACAGTGTAATGTGTATTAATGTCTACAAGCAGACGCGTTTCGTCTGGCTCACCTATGTGATGTTAATGATTGCCTTTCATCCATTGTACTCATGCGTCCTGTCCTCACTGTGACCTAGGGACTGAGATCAATATGTCTCTCAAATGCAAATGTCTTATGCCTGTTCTGTTATCTCTTTGATCATACTAACTGCTGGGGTATGTTCCTTCGATGTATTGTTATGGTCGAGTATATAAGCTGCAACTCTGTAACGCAATCTCTCTCTCTCACTTCAGCCTCTGCTGCAGGACACAAACTTGTGTGTCCTCCTCTCCTTCTCTGAGAGCCGTGGGCTCGCTCTCGGCGCTCATGCACGGCGCCGGGAGCGGAGCTCGTGACGGCGGTATGATAATAAAACTTCTACTTAAAACCACAGCATCGCTGCTTATTTTTTCATGCCGCTGCACTACTTGCTATATCGTTGCTTCACCATGACTAAACTCTCAACCATTTCTTCATTTTTGAATCGTTTGGACCAAAAAAAGAAGTAATCCACACTTCAGTAAATGGAACAGATTTATTTTGTTCTTACAATCACGGTAAAAGGTTAGACAAAAACAAAAAAAACTCCAATATTGTAAAACACATTTTTTTTTTTTTAACACACATCTACCTTCTCCATGCATTCGAGTGGGGGGGGGGCACTACCTAAAAGCAAATTAGACAGCGATACATGTTGCGATGATTTTATCCCAGCAGTCAGTCAGTTGTGGAACAAAGATAGTTTAAGTAAAAGCATGCAGATTTAATTAAAAAACATTTATTACATTCCGGCATCAGTGTTTTCTGACTGCATCAGAATCGATATCAGAGTCTGTATCACAGTCCATATCACAACTCTTCTCGTTGTGAGGATCGCCCACAAAATCCTCCTCCCAAAAGTTCTCACCATCCAGACGACCTTGCCAATAGTCCTCAGCTCTTTGCAAATGATGAGCCATTTTCTCATCGCCCGCAAACAGCGTTTCTGAAATCTCAGAAATCTTGGGGACGATGCGTGGTGTATGTCTAAGTTTGTGAAGGAAAGCCTCTGTAATTCTGACGTACACCTGGATACAGGTATACATGCAGTTTAATTCGGTCAGTCTCTGGAGCGCCGGAATGAAGCACCTGTTCCACAGTCTTTTTGTGATCTCTTCAAAGTGGGTTGGAAAGAAATACTGACTCCACCGGGCAATCATGGCAGATTTGATCAGAGTGGTTGATCCGACAACCGCTATATATTTCTTCTTCGTATTTGCCGATGGTAACATCCAGAAATTTTATCAACCAAAATTTTACTATATCCAGAAACACGGGAGGTAGATGATCCACCGTGTGTATTGGGTCACCTTCCTCAAAAACCACTTCGAGGCCTGTAGAGGAAGAACCATGTGGAGGGTCAGCGGCGTATTCTTCAGCAGCCGTAGAACGGATCCACTCCGTTGCAGAAGGGAGGGTGGGTGAAGACGGTCGAGGAGGACCCTCGGTATCCGGGGAGCGTGTTTGTGAAGGCGTGTGGTCATCCTCGCTCGATATTTTCAAAGACGATAATTCTTTCCCAAGGGCTTCGTTCAAAACACCCTTGGAGAGTCACACGTGGGTTTGCCTCCATTTTGGTTTGGGGTTAGATGGGTGGTTGGTGGTCTTTTTTTAAAATCGTTAGGAGGGGCAGGGTTAGGTGCGGGAGGTCGCGGGAGTGGTGTCATCTGGAAAAGCTAGGGGTTTTTTTCACCATTACCCTATCTCTGGCGGTACGACTGGAAATGAAAAGGGCCTTGAGCTTTTCGCCTTTCTCATCAACGATTTTGACCCACGCGCTGTCTGGAACACACCGCATTTGGAATTGAAATACTGCAAAATGAATTTGTCCTCGGATGGGCCATCACCCGTCAATACCTGACGCGTGGCTCGGAAGTACCACCTGCCAGTTGGGGATGCCTTCATCTCCCAAACACTACTAGCCAACGCTCTTCTGGTAACAAATACCGTTGGTTGCTCTCATATCACACGCACAGGTGTCTGTCTGTTGGTCTTTTGTAGCAGGTTCGTCTTCCACTCCCGTCTGTTGGCGATGTACGTCACTTGTTTTCAGATCAGGGTAAATCACGTTTTGCAGTACGCTCCAGTCCACGGCCAGAAAGTGTGGCTTTTCTGGAGAGCGGGTCAAAAGTTTCTCCTTCATCCAACTGGTAAAAACACAGTTGGCTTCTTGCGTAATTGAACACATAATCCCATCTACCTCCGGCTTCTAACTGCCATTCCTCCTGAAGACTCCCGGTCGCGGGGGTCTGGATGAGTCAAAGATACAACATTCTTTTTTTCGGTGCTAATGCCGGAGCGCTCTGTAGCAAGGTGGAGACTGGTGTCTTGCTGATCAGATGAAGATTGCTTGGCCTCTTAGTCATGGTGGAGATTTTTTTCCTGTCTTTTTCTCAAAGTTTGTTTCATTTTTCCGATTTCGGGCTACTTATTTATACGATTTTTACTCACTCCACCCTTGTAGTTTCATTGGTCGATGGTAGGGGCCCGCCTGTAGACCGTTATGGGGGAGGACTGTCCCTCTCCGTTCATTGGATAGAACGACCCCGCGTTTGTCGAGTAGATGGGTGGGTTCTTATGCCGCATTTTTCTAATGTAGATGGTAAAATGGCACTAACGCGTCGAATGCTCTATTAAGTTTTGTAAAAGTCCAACTTAGACACTCGGAAAAGAAGTTAACCTCTTGCACTCCGTTGTACCGCGGGCGGGCAAGTCTCTGCATCCTAGAGCGCATGAGGGCGCTCTCGTGCGCTCTAGAACGCATGATGGAGATGGTGATGTAGGACATGATGTAGATGGTGATGGCGTCCAAGCGCGCACTGAAAATAAAAGCTGCAGACACGGCCACGAACAGATTAGTTCATCTGATTGACCTCTCATTCGACTAATAAGAGCCTTGAATTGGGTTTCTGAAACCTTGAAGAACCAATGACTGAAAACCTAGCAAGAAGGACCCGCCTACCAACGCTGTGAATGCAGTGAGCCAATTGAAGCAGAGAAGTTCGCCAGCTGTTTTTTTTTTTTTTTAAAGGCTGGGTGAAGACAAACTGCTGCAGCGGATCAAAAAAGGACTCGCAGAAAGAACTGTCACAGACCCAGCAGCACAGAGACCACCCACAAATGCAACCTGTGTGACAGCATTCGCGCATCGGCATATTCGGCAACAGGCGGTGCTTATTTTGTTTTTGTTCCAGCAGAGTAGACGTTATGATTTTCTTCCATGGTCATCATAGACCGACGGAGGCTGACGACGAAGGCTGAGTGACACACACGCCTTCGCCAGTCTTTTTTTAATTACTACCGTTATTTGTTTTGAAAAATCGTTCGCCAAAAACCGCAATCATGGAAGCACAAAACCGCAATAATGGAATTATGTTTTGATCGGGTCGCGAGACCAGAACCACGAGCGGACCAGCGTCGCGTTCGTCTGACAATGAGGAAGAGAAGTTCGCCAGCTCCGCTGCTGCTGTGAGGAGGTAAGGTGTTATAAGCTAAATTATTCTCTATCCCTGAAAACTGTAATCCAAAATGACTTTTGACCGATCGGTAAATTACAACTGTGCGGCGCACGAAGTCTGAAGTTCGTGCGCCGCGGTACACGGTTCGTTTGTCGCATCCAGACCGTGAATGCCGCCCCCCCCCGCTATTCTTCTGTAGCGGGGGGGGGAAGCCGCCCCCCCCCCACACACACAGACACAGCCCTGAGTGTGACCTTTCATTAGAGCCCAAAATGAAGCTTCTACATTGAAGCATTCAAAAGTTAGACGTTTTTCCAAACTGTGCCATTTGGCACAGTTCCAAAACGCCTGGGAACTACCTGAGGAAAAAGCTGTGTAATATATTCAGTTTTTGTGGTATTGTTACAAAATTTGGACCTCAGCTGGATAACACTTGGCTCTACATTTCTGTTGCATTTTCCAGCCCGGATCTGAAGCTGTGTTATTTGCAAGCATTTGTATCCAAAAAAACACCCAGGCCAAATTTATTTTCTTCAAGTTCACTATGTTTAGATGACTGTAACTCAGTGGCCGGAGCACGTAGAGAGATTATGACTGTTTTGCCAAAATATTCAAAGTGTTTTCTTTTAAATGAGACCAACCCCATGAAGATGCTGCAAAGGGTTGAAGAACAGCTTTCAATTTACTTTGGGCACGTTATTTTTTGGCGTTTTTAGGGAAATTGACCGGAGTGCAAGGGGTTAAAAGCCATGGCCTTATTTTTTAAAGGTAATGTTTTTTTAAATTAGAATTTGCCACGGTAAATACATTTGTATATGATAAAGTTTTTGAAATAAATTGAATAAAATAATTTACCCGTTGGTAAATATCGTGTACGATGTTTTACCCTACGGATGCCCTTTCTTACATTTTTTTATGTATTATGAAACCAATCCGAGAATCGTGAATATTTGTCAAGTCCACCGAGAGGAAAAGAAAAATCACTACTCTACAACAAATCTGTTATCCAAAAACGGGTTAGTGAAATATTTTGGTGTTACTACAACCAAAAAAGTTGTGTGGAAAAAGAATAAACTAAATCAAAAGTTAGTCATCGAGTAAGATTCTGGGCAGACATGTAAATGTTCTTCACACATGTACTTGTGATTTTTTTTTTTTTTTTTTTTTTTTTTTTAAGAGGTCTCTAAAATGGTGTTATGCAAAGAAACAAGTATCCAACTGGTAGAGTGACTGCTGCCTTTCAACGATAAATGTTTAAGGGAGGGTAATGTAAATTAGTTTATCCTTAAATGCTTCTGTACAACTAAATAAAATGTTTTTTTTTAATTCTCCCAAACAAATACTTGTTTCAATGTTTCTTTTTTGAAACTAGTGAATGTTTTTTAACCACATTAATCATAGTGATGCAACTTTGTGTGAATATACTAGTTTAAAAAAAAAATCAGTTTGCGTCAGCACTGTGCAACGTGCCATTTGTTATAACAAAAGATAAAAACCTATTCTTATTCAAAGAAGTACGTACACTGTTATTTCAAATTATTTTTTTTCAGAATCTGGTAACCCTAATGCTGGTAATGCAGTATGGTGCAAAGTGTTTGACGCCTTCAAGAACCAGCCAAAGACCCGAGGTTCCATCCATCCATCCATCTTCTACCGCTTTTCCGGAAGTCCGGGTCGCGGAGGCAGCAGTTCAAGCAGAAAAGCCCAGACTTCCCTCTCCTCAGCCACCTGCTTCAGCTCTTCAGAGAGGATACCAAGGCATTCCCAGACCAGCTGGGAGACATAGTCTCTCCACAGAGTCCTGGGTCTGCCCCGGGGTCTCCTCCCAGTGGGACGTGCCCGAAACACCTCAAGTGGGAGGCGTCCAGGAGTCATCCTAATCAGATGCCCATACCACCTCAACTGACTCCTTTCAATGTGGAGGAGCAGCGGTTCTACTCTGAGCCTCTCCCGGATGACTGAGCTCCTCACCCTGTCTCTGAGGGTGAGTCCAGCAATCCTACGGAGAAAGCTCATTTCAGCCGCTTGTATCCGCGATCTTGTTCTTTCGGTCATTACCCAAAGCTTGTGACCATAGGTGAGAGTAGGAACGTAGATTGACTGGTAAATCGACAGCTTTGCCTTAGAACTAAGCTCCCTCTTCACCGCAACAGACCAGTACAACGTCCGCATCACTGGAGATGCTGCTCCAATCAGTCAATCTCTCTCTCTCCATTTTCCCCTCACTTGTGAACAAGACCCCAAGATACTTAAACTCCTCCATTTGGGGCAGGAGCCTGTCCCCAACCCAGAGAGGACAATCCACCTTTTTCCGGCTGAGGACCATGGACTCGGACTTGGAGGTGCTGATTCTCATCCCAGCCGCTTCACACTCAGCAGCAAACCGTCCCAGCAAGAGCTGTAGGTTATTGCTGGATGAAGCCAACAGGACAACATCATCTGCAAACAGAGATGAGATCCTGTGGTCACCAAGCATGACATCCTCCATTCCCTGGCTGCGCCTAGAAATCCTGTCCATAAAAATTATGAACAGGATCGGTGACAAAGGGCAGCCCTGGCGGAGTCCAACTCTCACTGGGAATGACTCCGACCGAGTGTTGGCAATACGAACCAAACTGTCACAACGGTGGTACAGAGACCGAATAGCTCGTAACAACAAGCCCGATACCCCATACTCCCAAAGCACCCCCCACAAAAAACCATGAGGGACGCGGTCAAATGCCTTCTCCAAGTCCACAAAACACATGTAAACTGGTTGGGCAAATTCCCATGAACCCTCAAGAATTCTTGAGAGTAAAGAGCTGGTCCAATGTGCCACGGCCAGGACGAAAACCACATTGCTCCTCCTGAATCCGAGGTTCGACCAACGGCCGGACTCTCCTCTCCAGTACCTTGGCATAGACCTTCCCAGGGAGGCTGAGGAGTGTGATCCCTCTAAAGTTGGAGCACACCCTCGGGTCCCCTTTTTTGAAGAGAGGAACCACCACCCTGGTTTGCCATGCCAACGGCACTGCCCCCGACCTCCACGCAATGTTGCAGAAGCGTGTCAACCATGACAGCCCAACAACATCCAGGGCCTTGAGGTACTCAGGGCAAATCTCATCCACCCCCGGGGCCCGGCCACCAAGGAGATTTTTAACCACCTTGGTGACCTCAGCCCCTGTGATAGGTGAGTCATCCCCCTCTTCCCCAAACCCTGCTTCCTCTGTGGAAGGCGTATCAGTGGGATTGAGGAGATCCTCGACGTATTCCTTCCACCGCCCGACGATATCCCCAGTCGAAGTCAACAGTGTCCCATCCGCACCATACACGGTGTGGACAGGGAGCTGCTTTCCCCTCCTGAGCTGCCGGACAGTTTGCCAGAATCTCTTCTAGGCCGATCGAAAGTCTTGGTCCATGGCCTCACCGAGCTCCTCCCATACCCAGGTTTTTGCTTCAGCAGCCACCCGAGCTGCACTCCACTTGGCCTGCCGGTACACCTCAGCTGTTTCGGGAGTCCCACAAGCCAGCCAAGCTTGATTGGACGACTCCTTCAGCTTAATGGCCCCCCTCACCACTGGTGTTCACCACTTGGTTCGGGGGTTGCCACCACGAGATGCACCGGCCACGTTGCAGCCGCAGCTCTGGGCCGCTGCTTCAACAACAGAGGTGGAGAACATGGCCCATTCAGACTCCATGTCTCCAGACTCCCTCGGAATGTGGTTGAAGTTCTTCCGGAGGTTGGAGTTGAAGACCTCCCGGACAGGGGCCTCAGCTAGACGTTCCCAGCACACCCTCACTATATGTTTGGGTCTACCAGGTCTGAATGGCTTCCTCCCCTGCCATCGGATCCAACTCACCACCAGGTGGTGATCAGTTGACAGCTCTGCACCTCTCTTTACCCGTGTGTCCAAGACATACGGTCGTAGGTCTGATGACACGATAACAAAATCGATCATTGACTTGCGACCTATGGTATCCTGGTGCCAAGTGCACGTATGGACACCCTTATGCTTGAACATGGTGTTCGTTATGGACAAACTGTGGTTAGCACAGAAGCCCAATAAATGAACACCACTCGGGCTCAGATCGGGCAATCTCCCAATCTCCCTTCCTCCCAATCACCCCCCTCCAGGTTTCACTGTCATTGCCCACGTGCGCATTGAAGTCCCCCAGTAGGACAATGGAGTCTCCAAGAGGAGCACCTTCCAGCACCCCAGTCACGGACTCCAAAAAGGGTGGGTACTCTGAAACATCATTTGGTGCATAGGCACAAATGATGGTCAGGACCCATTTCCCAACCTGAAGGTGCAGGGAAGCAACCCTTTCGTCCACCTGGGAAAACTCCAATATAGAGGCAGCAAGGTGGGGGGATACAAGAGTACCCACCCCTGCTCATCGCCTCTCGCCCAGGGCAACACCAGAAAAGTCCAAGCTCCAGCCCCTCTCCAGGAGGCTGGTTCCGGAACCGGAGCTGTGTGTTGAGGTGAGGCCGACTATATCTAGCCGGTATCACTCAACCTCGTACACCAGCTCAGGCTTCTTCCCCACCAGAGAGGTGACATTCCACGTACCAAAAGCCAGTTTAGAAAGCTTGGGATCAGTCTGCCAAGGTCTCCGCCTTTGACCGCCACCTAATCCACATAGCACCGGACCCCCATGATCCCTCCTGCAGGTGGTGAGCCCACTGGAGGGCGGACCCATGTAACTCCTTCGGGCTGAGCCCGGCCGGGTCCCATGGGTGGAAACCCAGCCACCAGACACTAGCCTTCGAGCCCCTCCCACAGGCCTGGCTCCAGGGTGGGGCCCCGGTAACCCCATACCGGGCGGGGTACACTGAATCCTTGATATAGAATTTATCACAAGAGTCTGTTGGATCGTTCTTAATGTGGCCCTTCACCCAGGACCAGTTTGTCTTGGGTGACCCTATCAGAGGCAAATTGCCCTGGACAACATAGCTCCTGGAATTACTGGGGCACGCAACCCCCCCCCCCCCCCCATGATAAGGTGATGATCCATGAGGGGGAGACCCGAGGTTATTGTTTTAAAAAGTCCATAGTAACTGAGACATGATGCTGCGTGTTAGCTTTAGTTCTTTATCATTGTTTTTTAACTGTAGAGTTGTGTTGATTCTTAGGATCTGGTAGACACGGCCCACTAAACTTTTCTCTTAAAAAGCAGGAAGGAATAAACACTGATGTTCTGACCTCATTTCTCTCAACGACGAGAAGTCTTTGAAAGCAAATCTTGTGACATTTGAGTTGCTGGCAGAGAAAAAAGTTTACAACTACAGGAGCCGAAAATGCCAACTTCATGGTCGGAAGTACTAGAAATACAGTCCTAAATCAGATTTGCCTCAACAAAAGGAATGCACTATATGAGTAGAATGAATGGGGTTACAGCCCGCTGAGTGAAAAACAAGATGGCACTAAAAGCCAAAGTTTCCAAATCTTCCACACAGTGCCTTTAGTCTTCAGTGTCATTTCAAGTACACGATGATAATAGCTACAGTAGTAGCATTTGGTGAAAAATTGGCCTTTATTTTCTTCTGATATTTTTCTTTTACGTGTAACACTGATACAAACAATACTTTCCCCCCTAGCAGTACGACAAACATTAGGATGAGACTTATGCCATAAGAAAAAACCCTAAACATCGGAATGGGCCTTAGGTTCCCAGTCTGAGAAATTGTTGAACCCGAGGTAGAGAAAAAGTTGGTTGTGCAATATTTATTTCTGTAGAAAACCCCCCAACAAACTATAAACGCGATGCCCAATCAAAAAGCTAAATTTACCACATCTTGCTGTTTTCCTTAAAAAAAAAAAAAAAAAAAAAAAAAAAACTACTTAAGGTTCACGCAGATGCATTTTTTCTGTGCACTTGAGGTTTTGACTGCATATGCCCGTCAGTAAAATACTGTGAGTTTGTTTTGTATCAAAAATTGTTTGGGTGTTTTTGTTTTTTGTGAGAATGAAGGTTGTTTAAAAATATTAACCAGAAACTACTCTGGAACTTGGTGGCTGACCAAAAAATTTGCACTGTCTGCGCGGACAACCTAATTGAACTGCGTGCTGTGATAGACATAAGTTGCAAATTTTGCTTTTGTACAAAATCAAAAAAGAAATCTACATTGCGAAGCTTAGTCCTTTGTGAAATGTGGTGTTGTCAGAGAAAACATTGTTTGGATCATCGGGAAAAAAACTTTTAGATAGCACGAAACTGTTTGAATGACTGACGCTGAAAAATACAAGTGGCCTTCTGACCTAGGAGACACTGTTATGATGGTGCTGAGGGAGCTGTGGACTGTTCATTTCTTTGTAAGGGGGGAAACTTACACATTCAGCAGGGGATCAAATTATTTCCCCCACTGAAGAAAATCTCTGGGATAGCCATCAAAACTATATTTAATGATTCAAAGGTTTATTTTTTCCTCCCATGATTTTGGCATGTTTCTTTTTAACCTCAATACATTTCACCCCTGACACAGCTGTTTCGATGGACTGTGTGTGTGGGGGGCTTTGTAATGTGACTGGCCACTGTGACTATGTGTGAGTGAAAGAGAGAGGGGGTGTCAGCCAGAGGAGTGTTAAATTTGCTAGGTGTATCAAACACACAAGCACGTGCTGGTTGTTTCAAATATTGAATAAAAATAATTTAACCGTTTGTAAATATCACATCCAAGTTGTGGGGAGTTTTACAGAAATGTGCTCATTAAGTTTGAAGTCTTTGAACCATACAAATTTGCTCCTTTTCTCCTACTGACTCAGCAAACAGTTATCCCTTAACTCCCTGTTTTGATTGAGAGAATGGCTGCGTCTGTGATTTTCTGACTAATGTGGGTGCATGCTTTCGCTTTAAGATCCAAGAGCCCATCTGTTTTGGCCGTTGTCAGTTTGACGAGAAGTTCAAAGCACTTGATTGACAACCTCATTACGCGAAGTGACATATGGACAATAGATGAGAAACAAAGCTGTGAGTTCAATGAGAAGATCGAAGCACTTGATTGACAACCTCATTAACCTTGAAACATATATGGACAATAGATTAGAAACAAAGCTGTCAGTTTGACAAGAAGCTCAAAGCACTTGATTGACAACCTCATTACGCGAGGTCAAAGGTCATGCTTTCAAAGCACTTTTGACAACCTCATTACACGATGTCACGGGGGTGGGGTCAGGCCAGGTCAAAGGGGATGTGGTACCTATCAAAATGAGATTAGGGGTGTGTTTAAAGTATAATCCTTCTCTCTAATGCACTTCGCAAGGTCTATGAGAACTGCTGCTGTAAAGTATGAGCCAAAGTGGAAGGCTGCCTATGCTGCACAAATTCACGAGATGGTCTAGCGCCAGGCCGCAATGAAGTTGTCTAATGACGTGCTTTATGCATGGACTGGTCCCATATGGTACATCAGCCACCTCATCGCACCCAACCCACACTCCGTTACAACTTCGGTGAAACTAGTTTGGAACAGTAGTCAAAAGTGCAGAGGGGTGAGTCTCAATGATCTCCTACTAAAAGGCCCAGATGTCCTCAATTCCATCCGTGCTGTGCTTCTCAAATTCCGGAGGGGAGCTTTTGCTGCGTTGGGAGACATAAAAAAAAAAATGTACAATTCAGTGTTGCTTGAAGACCAAGAGGTGCATTTGCATAGGTTCCTGGGGCGTGGCTCTGAAGAGGAGTAGCTGGGTGAATATACAGTCACGAGAGTTAACATTGGAGATAAAACAGCAGGTTGTATTGCTCAACTCGCCATGAGAGATACGGCTAATCTCCCCCAGTTCAGCCATCTTGAGGAAGAGCGTTGAGTGCTGCAGGAGGACAGCTATGTCGATGACCTGTTAACCTCCCATGACAACTTAGACCAGCTTAAAGTCTTTACAGAAAATGTGGAGCAGATCCTGAAAGCAGGAGGGTTCAGCTTGAAGCCGTGGGTCTTCTCTGGTCAAAGCAGGAGGGAGTCTGCTGGAAAACACAAACAGGTGGCTATTCCAAAGACTGTGATACTGCCGAATCAGCTCAAAGAGGAGGACAACAAAACTCTTGGCCTCGGCTACTCCCTGGAGGATGTTAAGCTTTACACACGTGGACAAAATTGTTGGTACCCCTCTCTTAATGAAAGAAAAACCCACAATGGTCACAGAAATAACTTGAATCTGACAAGTGGTAATAAATTAAAATTCTATGAAAATTAACCAATGAAAATCAGACAATGCTTTTGAATTGTGGCTCAACAGAATTATTTTTAAAAAACAAACTCATGAAACAGACCTGGACAAAAATGATAGTACCCTTAACTTAATATTTTGTTGCACAACCTTTTGAGGCAATCACTGCAATCAAATGATTTCTGTAACTGTCAATGAGACTTCTGCACCTCTCAGCAGGGATTTTGGCCCACTCCTCATCAGCAAACTGCTCCAGTTGTCTCAGGTTTGAAAGGTGCCTTCTCCAGACGGCATGTTTCAGCTCCTTCCACAGATGTTCAACAGGATTTAGATCAGGGTTCATAGAAGGCCACTTTAGAATAGTCCAATGTTTCGCTCTTAGCCATTCTTGGGTGTTTTTAGCTGTGTGTTTTGGGTCATTATCCTGTTGCAAGACCCATGACCTGCGACTGAGACCAAGCTGTGTGACACTGAGCAGCACATTTCTCTCTAGAATACCTTGATAGTCTTGAGATTTCATTGTACCCTGCACAGATTCAAGACACCCTGTGCCAGATGCAGCAAAGCAGCCCCAGAACATAACAGAAACCTCCATGTTTCACAGTAGGGACAGTGTTCTTTTCTTGGTATGCTTCATTTTTGCGTCTGTGAACATGGAGCTGATGTGCCTTGCCAAAAAGTTGCAGTTTTCTCGTCTGTCCATAGGACATTCTGCCAGAAGCTTTGTGGCTTGTCAACATGCAGTTTGGCAAATTCCAGT
Organism: Pholidichthys leucotaenia; assembly: GCA_020510985.1. Taxonomy (NCBI): domain Eukaryota; kingdom Metazoa; phylum Chordata; class Actinopteri; order Cichliformes; family Pholidichthyidae; genus Pholidichthys; species Pholidichthys leucotaenia. The sequence goes on from CM035849.1 coordinate 267,614,171, forward strand.
CTGGCTTTTTTATGATTTGTTTTCAACAGTGGTGTCCTCTTTGGTCGTCTCCCATGAAGTCCACTTTGGCTCAAATAACGACGGATGGTGCGATCTGACACTGATATACCTTGACCTTGGAGCTCACCATGAATGTGTTTAGAGGTTGTTCTGTGCTCTTTTGTTACAATTAGTATTATCCGTCTCTTCCGTTTTTCATCAAGTTTCCTCCTGCGGCCACATCCAGGGAGGTTGGCTACAGTCCCGTGGATCTTAAATTTCTGAATAATATTTGCAACTGTAGTCACAGGAACATCAAGCTGCTTGGAGATGGTCTTATAGCCTTCACCTTTAATATGCTTGTCTATAATTTTCTTTCTAATCTCCTGAGACAACTCTCTCCTTTGCTTCCTCTGGTCCATGTTTAGTGTGGTACACACCATGTCACCAAACAGCACAGTGACTACTTGTCACCCTTTAAATAGGCTGACTGACTGATTGCAAGTTTGTAGACACCTGTGATGTTAATTAGAGGACACGTCTTGGTTGAACATGTCCCTATGGTCACATTATTTTCAATCTTTTCTGGGGGTACCATCATTTTTGTCCAGGCCTGTTTCATGAGTTTGTTTTTTAAAGTAATTCTGTTGAACCACAATTCAAAAGCAATGTCTGATTTTCATTGGTTAATGTTCATAGAATGTTTTATTTATTACCACTTTTGTCAGATTCAAGTTATTTCTGTGACCATTGTGGGTTTTTCTTTCATTAACAGAGGGGTAACAATTTTGTCCACGTGTGTATGTCACGGTTGGGATAAATTTCTCAAAGAGGAAGAGGAAAATGAGACTCAGCCAGGACCTTCAACTGGAGCAGGTGAGAGCCCAGATGCCAGACCCACTGACACGATGAGAGTTGCTCAGCCAAGTTTCTGGACTGTTTGACCCAATTGGTCTGAAGATGCCTGTAAAGTAGCAAGGGACCATTTTAGTTTGGAGAGCATTTCAGGAGGCCAAACCCAAGTGTGGCACCATCAAAGATACTTGGGACCTTGCACTATCAGGAAAGCTCAGAGAAGATGCCATCAGCCTCTTTGAAGAATATGCCCAGCTGAGTAAGGTCAAGTTTCACAGAGCCCTGATGCCAGTGGGCGCGCCGGCTGAACCTAACGCAATTACCCTCTCTGATGGTAGCGAGCATGCTTATGGTGCCGTCCTGTATCTGCGGTGGGCCTGTTACCAAGGTTATACGGTGAGGCTGGTGGAGTCTAAGCTAAACCAACTCCCTTAGACCACAAGGGGGAAGTAGTCAAGGCAGAGCTTTGTGGAGCAGTATTGACACCCGGTTGAAGAAGTACTTTGAGCAACATAGCGGAATTCAAGTCCAGCAATGGTACCACTTTGTTGACAGCCAAACAGTCCTTGGTGCAATTCAACATGAGAGCTATGGCTTCCAGACCTTTTTCGCCAACAGGATTGGAGAAATCCAAAGCAGCACGCAACTTCAGGATTGGTGGTGGATCCCTGGACCACTGAACATTGCTGATATCATCACGCATGGGGCTGGTCCAAAAGATTTGGATGAAAATTCACCATGGCAGCAAGGACCAGAGTTCCTGAGTCTACCAGCTGATGAGTGGCCAATTAAGTCCGCAAAGGATGTATCAGCAACTGCCAGAGAGCGTGTTGGAAAGATGCAGAAGAAATCATTTGCTGCTGCACTCAAGAGCTCGGGTGAAAGAGCCACCAGATCTGGAGCGTCGGAGGCCACCTGCTGGTGCTGCTGTCCGAAACCTGGTGGATGAAGGATGGTTCAGCAATTTGGCTCACCTGGTTAAGACGGTTGCTCAGGTCTGGAGGGCAGCAAAATGCTTTGCAGCTAAAAAATAAGATCCTTGGAACTCCAAAGTGGGAGGTGGTTTCATCAGCCGGCATCATCACTGCAGCAGAGCGCCAAGATGCTTTAAGAGACCTTTTCCTTGCTGCACAAGAGGGTGTGACCTTTCCAACTACCACAATAGATCGGCTGGTAGTCTTCAAAGAGGAAGAAACTGGGCTACTGGTTTGTGGTGGGAGAGTCCAGGCTATTAATGAAGACAGAGTTGGTGTCCCCCTCTTACTTTACAGCGCCTGGGTCGCAACTCTGTTGGTTCGTGAAGCTCACAGCAAGGGTCATGAGGGAGTGGCTGCAACTCTACTGAAGGTGAGAAAGAGAGCATGGGTCATCAGTGGACAAAGAATTGCTCAAAAAGTAATTGAAAACTGTGATCTGTAAGAAAGTCAGAGCTAGAAGATGCCAGCAAGTGATGGGTGATTTGCCTCAAGAGAGAACTGGGCCAGCATCCCCATTTGAGTTCACAGCAGTTGACCTGTTTGGACCTTATTAGGTTAAAGATGATGTGAAGAACAGAGTCACAGTGAAGGTTTGGGGAGTCGTATTTTGCTGTATGGCCAGTAGAGCAATCCACACAGAGCTAGCCAACATCATGTTGACTGAAAGCTTTCTGATGGCTTATCAGAGGTTTACAGCAATTCGAGGGCATCCTAAGAAGATTTGGTCTGATCCAGGGACCAATTTTGTTGATGCCAAGCCTGTCTGAAGGAGTTGTATCAGTTTTTGGATGGCCTGGACAGGTCTGCTGTGGAGGAGACTTCAGCTCAAAATGGAATTGACTGGCATTGGAAAGTCCAGCCAGCTGATTCACCTCATCGAAATGGCTCTGCTGAAGCAGCTGTTCGGATTGTGAAGAAAGCATTCCAGAATCTGGGAAGATACTCAGGGCTCAGTTACAGCAAACTTCAGACAACACTTCAGCTCGCTGCTTATCTTTCTAATGAGCGTCCCATTGATGCCAGGGTGCATAGCCATGAAGACACCGTGCAGTACATCACACCCAATACACTCCTGGTGGGATGAGCATCATCGAATAGTGACTGGAAAACATTCAACTTCACAAGCTATCCCTATAAGAGACTTCAGGAAATGCAGCACCAGGTAAACAAATTCTGGAGGTCCTGGAGCCAACTTGCCGGTCCTAATCTCTTCGTGAGGAGTAAATGGCACACCACACAGAGGAATGTTGCAGTTGGAGATATTGTTTGGCTGTGAGACCAGAATGCATTGAGGGGTCATTTTAACCTTGGGAGAGTCATCAGTGTCAACCCAGACTCCAGAGGCATTGTATGGGATGTGAATGTTAGAGTTATGGCTAGTTCCTGTATTCCTGAGGTGAGGCCTGCAACACCAGCATCCTGCCTCCAGCATTCGGAGGGACCTTCAGTCCACAATTCTTCACCGGGATGTCCAACGTTTGGTGGTTCTGTTGCCAGTGGAGGAGCAGGCAGGAGGCCCAGGAGGAAATCTGACCGCTAGTTCACTGTGTGCGATCTTTTCAGCGGTTTCCGTGGGAAGATCGAGTGGGAGGTGTTGAGCTGAGCTGCAGGTCACGCCCTCTTTGCCTGAGTGCTTCAGGTCTGGGTGTGCTTCCCAGCCTGAAGGCAGTTGGTTGATTGCACCAGGTGGAAATGATCTGGTGATGAAGGGAGTTTGGAGGCAGTTACTCACAGGGCAGTGGGGAGTAAGCAGTGTGTGAGAGAAATGGTTGGAGAGTCTGGACTTGCAAAAAGACTGCAGGACTAAAGCTTGTTTCAAGCAAGGAAGAAGGAGCCAGTGAGCGTTCATTTGTGATATGTGTCTTTGTAGCTGCATTTGGAAAATCATTTGATCAAGTTTAGGTTAAATGTGATGTTTTAAAAAATCATGTGATTGAAATGTAAGTTAAAATGTCATATATTTAATATCATGTGGGTTTAAAAGTATAGTTAAAAATGGAGTGTATTTTAAAAGAGTTTAAAAGTTAAAAGCTGCTAAAGTTGTAAGGTTAAAAATCATTATTGAACAGTGTTTTAAGATGTATTTAGTATTTGGGGTGCTTTAGGTGTGGGTATTTTCTACTGATTTCAGAATTTGTTTTTAGTACTTTAAAAGTTGAGTATTTGATTTTGGGTTATGTTGATGTATTATGGCTTCTTGGGTTACATTTTTCTTCACTTTCTATTTGTTTGTATTTAAAGGTTTTTCACCTGTGCTTGGCTGTGCTTGACCTTGATGACTTTTCAAAATAAAAGGAAAGAAAAGGAAAAAGTTGAGTCTTGGTCATTGAGTGACTTCCAGTTCTATCTTCCGAAGCAAGTTTCCCATTCAAGTGGGGGAAACTGCTGGTCAAACCTCACAAGAGTGAGGGCCACTTGACAGCCAGTTTAGAAAGCTGGGGATCAACCTTTGAACGCCACCTGATCCACACTGAACCGGACCCCCACAGTCATCTCTTGCCAGTGGTGAACCCACTGGAGGGCGGATCCATGTAGCTCCTTCGGGCTGAGTCCGGCCAGGTCCCGTGGGCAGAAACCCGGCAACCGGATGCTTGCCATTAAGCCCCACCCCCGTGCAGGCTCCAGGGCGGATAACCCCATACTGGGCGGGGTACACTGAATCCTTGGTTGTGCATTCATCATGAGTCTATTGAATTGCTTTTTGTCTGGATCAGTTGTCTTGGGAGACCCTACCAGAGGCAAATTGCCCAGACAAAATGGCTCCTGAGATAGCTCAAGTAGGTTCATTTTGTCTTCTTTTAATTATTTACCTTTTGTTCTTATTAAAGACAAAAAATAGAAAAGAGATGTTTTTACCTTCTTTACATCTTTCAACTGTTCACTGCAGCCTTCGACAAAGCAGTCAAGGCTGCTCTTGACTGCATGTGTCGGCGTCTGTTTGTAAACTTGGCCACTTCTACACATTCCATTTATCTTGTCTGTTTTTGTTTGTTGTATTAGCTTCGTTTTAATTTATTCTCTTTTTATTTCTATTACTGATATTAACTTTTTACTTAGTGTTAGCTCAGTAAATACAACAGCCCATATTGGCTCACAGATGAATCAGACCCCGATCAGGGCTGTTCACCGGGTTAGGCTAACCCATCTATTTTAGCTAGCTAGCTAGCCACTTCTGGCCTGGAAAGCCATGGCTCCATCCCCAACATCTGTCAGCTGTGTTTCCCTCTCTAAGAAGGTTTCTGAGTTGGAATTGACTCTCTAACCTCTAAGATTTGGAAAGATGAAAACCATCTGGATACTATCATTTTTGGACGGACATCGGCGCCAGTGACAGACTCGCAGCTAGCAGAGACGGCTACTTACCTGGGTGAAATTAGCATATCGCCATCCACCTCCACCCCTGCTCCGGTCACCTCAGCTGTCCGGGACTCCAGCACCAAACACTGGCTTCAGCTCGGAGCTAAACCCAAAGCCCCGGGTGGTTCTTCACAGCCTCAATGCATGCCCTGGACCATGGTTGGGCCCAATAGCAAACGTCGGGGATTGACCAGACATGGCCGTGCCTCCTCCCTTCCCCTTTTGCTGGAAAATGGATTCGACATCCTTTCCCTGGAAGATTTCCTCCACCCGGACGTTGATCTTCCTCCCATGGCCGCCCCTCCTCCTTCAGCAGCGGCCCAAACCCGCAAACCCCAGATCAAAACTACCTTAGGTGTGCCAAACTTTACACCCGCTCCAAAAAGAAGAGAGCGCAACCCCCCCCCTACCCCGGCATCACCCCCACACCGGTACCTCACCACTGCAGCAACAACGACGGCAAAATTATCCACCATTTCAGAAGCCACCGACAAAGTCCCCCCAGACAATGCTGGTAATTGGTGATTCAGTAATGAGGAACGTCAGAAGCAGGTACTGTTACAAATTTTTTTCCTGGGGCTAAAGTGTCAGACATTGAGGCTCTTACCCCTGACCTATTAAATGAATACCCCCATGCTAAAACTGTCTTTGTGCACGTTGGATGCAACAACATCCCAGATGAAGCATCTGAGATCTTAAAGAGAGACTGCAGCAACCTTCTGTCCACTCTTAAGAGCTGTGGCAGACATGTGTTTATTTCTGGGCCACTTGCTCCTTTTAGAAGAGGTTGCAATTATTTTAGTAGAACTCTTAGCCTTAATACCTGGTTGTGTTCAACATATCCTACTTTTAACATTGGTTTTATAGACAATTTCAACCTATTCTGGAACCGTCCATCATTTATGAGGCCAGATGGTATCCATCCAAATAGACTCGGTCATGTTCTAAGGGACAATCTGTTTTATTCCATTCAGCATTTTTTAGTACAGTGACTGAAAACTGGTGTGTTAACTCGCCCCAAAGTACCTGGGTCTGCCAACCAGCTCTTCTTTGCTTCCATTTCTCATATTAATCCTATTAATCCAAATAATTCTCACTGTTTAGATCAGTCTTCAGTTCATAACCCCATAGAGATCGTGTCTGTCTCCCATTACCCAAAAACATTATAACCCAAGACAAATAAAACATAACTTGATAAAGATTAAAACCACTAATCTACCACAGTTAAATAAAATAATTAAAGGCAGACTGCTGAATATAAGCTCTGTCAGATAAAGCGACCTAAATTAATGACATGATCACGGATTACAATATAAATATATTCTGTCTCACAGAAACATGGCTACGCTCTGATGACTTTGTTAGTATCAATGAGGCCACCCCCTCCAGCCATGGTAATGTTCATATTCCTAGAAACACTGGCCGAGGTGGTGGTGTCGAGGTAATGTATGAATCCACATTACCAATGAACCCTCAGCCTAAGCTAAACTCAAATTGTAACTCTTTTGAATGCTTAATTTTTAGCTTAGCACATCCATCCTGGAGGTCAGAGCAGCCTATTTTATTTACCACAGTATATCGCCCTCCCAGTGCTTCTTTTGCTGAATTTTTGTCTGAATTCTGAGTTCTTAACAACCTTAGTTCTTAGTTCATACAAGATTAGCATAGCTGGTGACTTTAATATTCATATAGATGTTGATAATGATAGTCATAGTGTAGCATTTTTCTCACTCTTAAATTCAAGTGTTTTTTCTCAGTGTGTTCATAAACCAACCCATCATCATAATCACACCCTTGACCTGGTCTTGGGTTACGGTGTAGAAATTGATGAGCTGCTTGTCATCCCTCAAAATCCTACACTGACTGACCACTATTTGATCTGATTTCACAGCATCAAGCAGAAATATAGTTACCAGATACTTATCTGATAGTGCCGTGGCTCACTTTAAAGAATTAATCCCTTCAGCACTTATTGTATGACCATGTCTCAATATAGCAGACAGCACTGACTACTTGAATCCATTAGAATTAAACCTTTTAGTTGGTAGTACTATAACCTCACTGCAGTCAACACTTGACTCCATAGCCCCTTTTAAAAAGAAAACTATTAAAAATGGGACACTAGCTCCATGGTACAACTCCCACACCCGTAAGTTAAAACATAAAGTTGGATCCTGTGAAAGGCTTTAGCGTGCAAATAAGACAAGAATCTTGTTCAGCCTGGAATGCCAGCCTTACCACCTATAAGAAATCTCTCCGTAGTGCTAAGCGACAGTACTATTTGTCCTTGATGGAAGAAAATAAAAACAACCACAGATTTCTCTTTAACACTGTGGCTCAGCTAACCAAGAGCCAACATGCCATAGATCCCTACATTCCTCCAATTCTTATTGCTGATGACTTTTTGAATTTTTTTTAATGATAAAATTGTCAGTATTAGGAATAATATTCAAAGAATAGCCCCCCTAAAAACACCAAGCCTCTACCTAACACTGCTGTGCCCACAGGCTCAGAACTCCACTTTTCTAAATTTTCTCTTACTAATCATTCTGATCTAGCCCTAATAGTGTCAGCCTCTAAATCAACTACCTGTCTTTTAGATCCAATCCCCGCTAGACTAGTGAAGGAATTGCTATCTCTGATTAGTCCATCTCTTTTGAACAAAATTAATATGTCCCTATTGATAGGATATGTACCTCAGTCATTTAAAGTGGCAAGAATTAAACCTCTACTTAAAAAACCTTTGCTTGATTCTGGGATTTTGGCCAATTATAGACCAATATCTAACCTCCCCTACTTTTCCAAGCTCCTCGAAAAAGTAGTCGCCAATCAACTATGTACCTTTTTAGAAAAAAATTCTATGTTTGAGAAATTTCAGTCAGGTTTTAGGAAACAGCACAGAGACAGCCTTAGTGAAAGTTACTGATGACATCCTTATGGCATTTGACAAAGGACTTGTCTCCGTTCTTGTTTTATTGGACCTCAGCGCTGCCTTTGATACCATTGACCACCATATTCTGCTAGAGAGACTTGAACAGCAAATTGGCTTGAATGGAACAACGCTAAGATGGTTCCAGTCTTTTCTATCAGATCGTTCCCAGTTTGTTCATGTCCATAACAAGTCCTCTACTCAGACCATGGTTAGCTATGGAGTTCTGCAGGGATCAGTATTTGGCCCAGTATTGTTTACATTATACATGCTGCCTTTGGAAGACATTATGAGGAAGCATTCTATTCATTTTCATTGTTACGCTGATGACACTCAATTGTATTTATCCATCAATCCAGATGATCCCAGCCAGTTGGGTTTACTCCAGGAGTGTCTTAAGGATATCAAAACCTGGATGAACTACAACTTTCTATTGCTGAATACAGATAAAACTGAAGTCATCGTTCTTGGCCCCAAACATGTTAGAAATACTCTTTTTTAGCAAGATAACAACACGAGATGGCATTGCACTGGCTTCTACATCTTCTGTTAGGAATCTTGGAGTTGTCTTTGACCACGATGTGCCTTTCAACTCTCATATACAGCAAACCATTAAGACTGCCTTCTTCCATCTGCATAATATTTCTAAAATTAGGTCCATCCTGTCTCATAAAGATGCAGAGAAACTTGTCCATGCCTTTATCACCTCTAGACTTGATTATTGTAACTCACTTTTATCAGGTTGTCGTAATAAGTCCATAAAGTTTCTCCAACTCATTCAGAATGCAGCTGCACGTATCCTTATGAGAACAGGGAGAAGAGATCACATTACTCTAGTTTTAGCTTCTTTACATTGGCTCCCAATAAAATATAGAATTGAATTCAAAATATTGCTCTTAACCTTTTAAGCTCTTAATGGTATGGCTCCTTCTTATCTGCAAGAACTCTTAGTTCCTTATCATCCAACCGGAGCTCTGCGCTCCCAAAAATCCAAGCTACTAGTTGTCCCCAAGGTATCTAGAAGTAGATTGGGAAGTAGAGCTTTCAGCTATCTACCTCCCTTCCTGTGGAACCATCTTCCCAGTTCAGTTCGGGAGGCAGACTCTCTCTCTTTATTCAAGAGCAAGTTGAAATCTTTTCTCTTTGATAAGGCCTTTAGTTAGAAATGCTGCCCCTGCCAGGCCTTCGCTTGCATGTGCAGCCTGGCCAGGCTTGGTACTGGACTGTTTGGTTTTGAATGTTGTATTTGTATGTTTGTTTTTGAATGTAGCTACTCAACCCAGCCGGTCGAGGTGGATGGCCGTCCTCTATGAGCTATGGTTCCACCCGAGGTTTCTGCCTGTTAAAGGGAAGTTTTTCCTCACCTGTGTCGCCACAGTGCTTGCTCTTAGGGGTGGCTGCTGGGTTCTATAAACTAAGAGTGTGGCCTAAACCCATTCTTTTCTGTAAAGTGCCCTGAGATGACGACCTGTGTTGTGATTTGGCGCTATATAAATAATTTGAACTGAATGGAGTGAGAGATTGATATCAGATCGGATCAGAGCAGCATCTGCAGTGATGTGGACATTGTACCAGTCTGTTGTGGTGAAGAGTGAGCTAAGCTCTAAGGCAAAGCTGCCGATTTACCGGTCAATCTACATTCCTACTCTCACTTATGGTCATTGACCAAAAGAATGAGATTGTGGGGAGACTTGAATAACGAAACCAAATTGTCTTCCATTCCAGTTTATTCAAGAAATCATTCCACTGTCTGCTCTTATTCTTGAGCAGCGAACAAAGAGAGTGAACACACCAAAGTTCTCTCATTTAAACATTCTCACATCAAACCATTTCCCTCGCGGGGGAAATCACACATCTATATCAAAGTCTCTTTATTCACATTCATTAGCCTTTTATTTACATAACTCCCCCTTCTCTCCTCTCGAGCCTCAGTGGTCAGGAAGTCTTCTGTCCCCTGTCCTCCGCAGGGGGTCCAGGCTCTGTGGCTCCGCACCGCAGGGGGCTGGCTCTCCTTCATCGTGAGGTTAAATCACATATGCAGTGTCCAACATATACATGTCTCACAACACAGCCATAGAGATCACGGATACAAGCGGCTGAAATAAGCTTTCTTTGTAGGATTGCTAGACCCACCCTCAGAGAGAGGGTGAGGAGCTCAGTCATCTAGGAAAGGCTCAGAGTAGAACTGCTGCTCCTCCACATCGAAAGGAGCTGGTTGAGGTGGTTTGGACATCTGATCAGGATGCCTCCTGGACGCCTTCCACTTGAGGTGTTTCGGGCACGTCCCACTGGGAGGAGACCCCAGGGAAGACCCAGAGCACACTGGAGAGACCATGGCTGGGTCTCAGTTCAGGTGTTGCAGTGTCAAAGACTGTGGCCCAGGAGGCCAGAGCGCTCAAAGGTCAGGTAGGCTGCATCTAAAGGCTGATTTATGGCTGTTAAATGAGACAGTCTAGTCTTTGGAGGACATATGTTTGCGTGACCATACACTGCCTCATTGCCTAGCAATCATGACGGTGTCAGTTGAGGTTTTTTTTTTTTTTTTTTTTTGACAGAGATGGAAGTGGTCTTTTTTTTTCCACAATATCTTTATTGAACCTTTTTTTTAAACAAACATGATACAAACAAACACTAACACTAAAGTACTACAAAAAAAAAAAAAAAAAAAAAGATGCACTAAAAACACCAACAACCACCAGCAAAATCAAATCTTCAACAATGCTCCTCTGTTTAGTCTAGACAATCCAATACATAAGTATACATATTATGTTCACCAGTTTGGAATTTACAAGGTCCACACACATCATTCACCTTCTTCTTCAAAAGTTATGTTTAAATTTTTTACATAATCAATAAAAGGTCTCCATATATTCTCAAACACAATTTCCTTTGATTTCAGTATATATGTTATTCTTTCTAATGGAAGGTTTGTTAACATCTGTCTTAACCACTGAGTCACATCTGGTCTATGAGTCTTTTTCCATAATAGTGCAATACATTTTTTGGCATTAAGCAAACTGAGGTCTATGAATGTTCTTTCACTTTTATTAAAATTATGCTTTTCTGGGTACAGACCCAACAAAAACAATTTAGGATTCAATATGATTTGTTTTGAGATTATTTTTTCAATTGTTACCCTCACCTCTTCCCAAAACATTCTTATTAATCTACATTCCCATACACAATGAAATAGAGTTCCTTTACTTTCCATGCATTTTGTGCATGTATCTGGTATATTTTTGTTATATTTATTTAACTCCTCCAGTGTAACATACATCCGCATTAACCATTTGAAATGTATCAATTTAAGGCGTACATTTATTGATTTGGTTTGAGCTTCTGTACAAGCCAATTCCCATTGTTCCTCTGAAATTTCAGTTTGCAGATCTTCTTTCCAGTAGTTTAATCTTTTCAGTGAATTTTCACTTGAAGATAGTGTCAATGAGTTATAAAACTCTGAAATAATACCCTTTCTTTTACTATCTTTCATCATTTTTTCCAAGGATGAATAAATAGGTCGAGTGAGAGCTTTATTTTGATTTGATTGAATAAAGTTTCTAAGTTGAAGATATTTAAAAAAATGTGTTCTATTGAGATTAAATTTGATCCTCAGCTCTTCAAAAGACATTATGTTGTCTGCACATGGCAAATATAAATCCTGAATCTTTTGTATCCCTTTTAAATTCCATACTTTAAATACAGCGTCCGCTCTCCCTGGTTTAAAATATTGATTACCCCATATTGGACTAAATTGTGACAATAACTGTGGTTCTTTTAAATAGTTTTTAGCTTCACACCATATTTTGATCATATGCTTTACAAATGGATTTTTAACTTGTTTTTGTAATTTTTTTGCCGAATCTGAGTATATGAATATGGGAAGAGGTAAAGGTAAATTGTATGATTCCATTTCAGTCCAGTGAGGGAGATCATTTGATGAAAAATAATATGTCATAGACCTCAGTTGTGCCAACCAATAATACAACATAAAATTTGGACATTTCAGACCTCCACGATCAAATGGTAAATATAATAAAGACAGACGTAATCTAGCCCTCCTGTTGTTCCATATAAATTCCACTAACTTTTTTTTTATTCTTGAGAATAAATCTAAAGGTGGTGATAAGGGAATGTATTGAAATAAATAAAGTATTTTAGGTAAAATATTACTTTTAAGTATATTGATTCTCCCGATCATCAACATTGGTAGTGACATCCATCTCTGAGTTAACTCATTGATATCTGACATTAAGGCTTCATAGTTGACACTGGCGACTGATTCTAGCTTAGGCACAATTTGGATTCCTAAATATTTAAACTGATTTACAACATTGAATTGATTTACCTCAGGGGCTGGGTAATTTCTCTGGGTCTCATTTAGCATTAATATTGAAGATTTAGTTTTATTTATTTTATATCCTGATATTTCCCCAAAATTCTTTATTAAATTCAACAAGGTTGGAATTGATTTTTTTAGATTCGACATAAACAAAATTATGTCATCGGCGTACAGGGAGATTTTATGTTCTGTTGGTCCAACTTTAATTCCATATATTTGTGAATGTAAACGTATCGCTATCGCTAAAGGTTCAATTGCCATAGTAAACAGTAAAGGTGAAAGTGGACAGCCTTGTCGACATCCTCTATTGATTTTTATTGGTTTTGAAATATTGTTATTTGTTAGGATTTCTGCTGTAGCATTATTGTATATTATTTGAACCCATTTTATGAAATTATTTCCAAGTCCAAACCTTTGTAGGACTTCAAAAAGAAAGGGCCATTCAACTCTATCAAAGGCCTTTTCGGCGTCCAGTGATAGGAGAGCTGTATCCGGTGCTTCTTTATTAAAATAAATAATATTAAATAGTCTTCTTACATTATGGAAGCCTTGTCTTCCCTTTATAAAGCCATTCTGATCTCGATTAATAATATTTGGTAAAATTTCTTGTATTCGTCTTGCTAAAATTTTACAGATTATCTTAAGGTCGGCGTTTAATAGGCTTATTGGTCTCATATTTTCACATTTATTAGAGGGCTTACCTGGTTTTGGCAGCAGTATAATTAAGGCATTATTTATGTATGATGGTAAATTATTATTTTGAAATGCTTCTAAAACCATTTCCAAAAAAGGTTTTATTAATTTATTCTTAAATTTTTTATAAAGGTCAACTGGAAGACCATCTGGTCCTGCACTTTTTCCTGATTTCATATTATCAATGGCTAGCCCAACTTCTTCTTGACTAATTTTAGACTCCAATATCTCCCTGTTTTCATTTGGAATACACGGTATAGATAGTTCGTTCAAAAACCCATTTAGTTTTGTTAAATCAAATTCATTTTTAGTATCATATAATTTTTCATAGTAATCTCTAAAGGCTCTGTTAATTTCTAAAGGATCTATAACTACCTGTCCGTTACTTATAATACTAGTAATTGGTGTTTTAATTTCTAATTGTTTAATCTGCCATGCCAATAATTTTCCTGATTTTTCACCTTGTTCATAAAAAGATTGTTTCAATCTTAGAAGACTCGAGGCAGCTCTATTCGCTGATTTTTTGTCGTATTCAGCTCTCAAAATCAGTAATTCATTCTCCAACCTTGGATCACTTCCTGCATACACTTTTTCCTGAAGACTTTTCATTTTATGTTCCAATTTAGCTCTCTCCTCTCGAGTCTTCTTAGATTTTGATCCTGTATAACTAATAATATGTCCCCTAATAAAAGCTTTGAAAGCCTCCCACTTTACACATGCTGATGTTTGTGTAGTATTGATGTCAAAGTACTCGTCTATCTGTTTTTCTATATACTTGACAAATTCCTCATCCTGAAGCCATTTATGCTGAAATTGCCATCTACCTGATTCCTTTGTCAATTTTTTATCTACATATATTAGACAACAGGGTGCATGATCAGAGATCACGATGTTATCATAAAAGCAGTTTTGAATCTTGGATCTTAATTCTGTGGAAATCAAAAAATCAATACGTGAGAATGTCTTGTAGGTACTGGAATAACAAGAATAGGCTTTAACTTGTGGTTTCATTTCTCTCCATATATCTAACAATCTCAATTCTTTCATAAAATGATTAATAGTCATCCTACATCCATTGTGCGTACAATCCAGTCCTGTTGATCTATCTATACCTGGATTCAATGTACAATTAAAATCCCCTGCTATTATATGTTGCCCTGTAAGTGATGATAAAATAAGAAATAAATTAGCAAAGAACTTTTGGTCATCTATATTGGGACCATATAAGTTCACAAGATTTATATTTTCTAATAGCAAAGAACCTTGAATGATTACATATCTTCCAAGTTTGTCTCCAATTACATTTTTCACTTGAAAAGGGACTGATTTATGTATGAGAGTCATAACTCCCCTGGCCCGGGATGAGAATGATGAGGTGAAGACACTTCCTTGCCATCTACTCCTAATTCTTTTTATATCCTCCTCTATTAGATGAGTTTCTTGTAAAAACACAATTTTTGAACCCATGTCTTTTATTTTATTCATAACTTGTTTAAGTTTTTTTAAATTTTGTAGACCTCTGCAATTCCATGAAGTTAAATTAAGATTAACACTTTGGTTTATGATCAATAGAGAGTTTGGGATTACCTTGCAGTGTAAACATGCTCATACAGAGAAGCAAAAACATGAGTGGTTGAACATTCATCCTACAAACTACACACAAACAAATTCCCCCTTCCCACACTTGTGGCGAACCCCCCAAAATCAAAAGAAAAATTCCGTCTCCCGATATAGCCATCGACCGTTCCACACCCACGGGGAACAGCCTAAGCCACTCCTTCTTCATCCTCCCAATCACCTTAACTCTACTGCTTTTAATGACGTAACATTAACTCTCCTCTGTAGTTTTCCAACTTAACTCCAAAATTTTTAACAACTTTGTACATCATAGTTTTTTTTTTGTTTGTTTTGTTTTTGTTTTTTTTTAATATATAATACAATCTATATTTTGTAAACTTACTATTTACTTCAAGTCAGTCAGATGCCTGTGCAAATGCTTAATTATTCTACCTTATATTTTGTTCATGCTTAGCTCCCACCAGTCTCTTCTTCTTCTTTGATCTTCTTGATGAACTCCTGCGCCTCCTCTGGGGTCTTGAAGATGTGGGTTCTGCCCTCATACGTGGTCAGCAGTCTCGCAGGATAGATTACACCATGACGAATCCCAAGGTTGCGCAGCTCCTTACGTATGGGATCAAACTGCTTCCTCACTTGTTGGATTCCTGTGGCCAAATCTGGGTAGAACCGCACCTGCTGATCCTGGTGTTTAATCTCTCCTTTAGCTCGTGCAGCGTTGAAGATCTTCATCCTGTCTCTGTTGCTAAGAAACTTCATAATTAAGGTCCTCGGCGGTCCCTTATCTCTCCGTGGGCCAATACGATGTGCTTTTTCCAGAACCACTGCTGATTGCAACTCCTCGCTGCCCAGCACCTCCGGAATCCACTTTTCCAGAAAGGAATATACGTCCCGACCTTCTGATTCCTCTGGAAGACCCACCAGCCTCAAGTTATTCTGTCTCGACCGAGATTCCAAATCCAAAATATTATCTTCTAGACATTTATTTTTTTTTTCCAAAGTGCGCACCTTTAATTGAAGACGGGTGACGTCATCTTCAGCACTAGCGAGACGGAGCTCCATCTGCGCCGTTCGTTCTACACAGTCACCCAATTCCTTTCTTATTCCTTCCAACGCTGTCATAATCCCATCAAATCTAGAGGAAAAGTACGCTCTCATTGAACTCATGGCAGCCATCAGCGCATCTGCGCCGCTCCCCGCAGATTTCGCACCGTTGCCAGCCTCCTCCGCCATATATGGAGTTTTGTTTGCTGCGTCACAGACCTGAAAGTCCGTTAATTTGGACTGTTTCAGCGGCTCACTTTTTCCTTTACCTGGTTTTCCAGCCTTAGGCTTCGCCGACATATCCTCGCCCAAACGCTGGGATACGTTCTGTCCCAAATGAGAGAGTTATTTGCCGATTTTTTTTCTCCAGGAGCAGAGCAGAGTGAGACACGTCCGTCTTACGTGGCAGCCATAACCGGAAGTGGAAGTGGTCTTTTTTATTTATATTTTCTTTATCTTTTACTGGAGAATCTTCACTAGATAGTGGACCACAACCAGATAAAATAAGACTTTAACTCACGTTAAAGTCAGCAAGTAAAAAAGTTAAATTAAGGTAAATTAAAACCATCCATCCATTCATCTTCTACCGCTTAATCCTTTTTGGGTTGTGGGGTGGGGGTGGAGCCTATCCCAGCATCTTTGAACGAGAGGCAGGGTACACCCTGGGCAGGTCCCCAGTCCATCACAGGGCCAACACAGAGAGACAGACAACCATTCACTCTGTCATACCTAAGGACAATTTAGAATCCCCAGTTGATGCCAATTAACCTAACATGCATGTCTTTGGCTTGAGGGAGGCACCGGAGTACCCGGAGTAAACCCACGCAGACACGGAGAACATGCAAACTTCACACAGAAGGGTCACTGATGGTCAGGGGGTGACTGAACCCATGATGGGCAAAGGGGTGGAATCGATCCTGTGATCTTATTGTGCTGCCACAGTGCTAACCACTGTTCCACCGAGCTGCCTAAATTAAAATGACAAAAGATCAATTATTATTATTATTTAAAGTATATATATCAATTAGATTGAACTCTAAAATATATTCTTCACTACACGACCAGTAGAAAATATAAGAATTTACTGTTACTGTTTCTGACCATTATGTATCTAACTAATTGGATGTTCTGCCTTGTATCAGCGCTGACATTTAGTTGTTAATGTTCTAAAGGAGACCACAGTCCTGTACTGTACGATGATGAGCCTGTCATGTTCAGCAGCAGGAGAATGGATTCCATGTTGAGCTTCATCTCAGTTGCACCATCTCGGTAAATTAGAAAATTGTGATTTGTTATTGAAAAAACTATAATCATAATCATCAATATTAAATCAGGTTTAAAATGTTTCACTCTGTGTGTAATAAATTATATTAGTCTCTTTTGAAATTATCTTGCAAAAAACAAACTTTTTCAAAAAAGCTACTTTACTGAACTGCAGTTTTTCTAATAACATTAAACATACAGTATTCTTATTTAGCTTGTTTCAGTTTGCCAAGTAAACTGCTAAAAAATCACAATCAGTAAAATAACTAATCAAATCACTTTTATTGTGGTTATTTCCATCAAATATCAGTTTGATTTTATAAAGCTCGAGTCCAGCCCTTTCTCTCCACAGCTGACCCTCGGTTCCTGCAGGTTCTCCACCGTGGACCTCAGAAATGAACGAGAAAAGGGAAAAAAAATCAGAAAATCTTATCACTTCAGATGTGATGAACATTTTTAAGATCAGCATAATCAAATTATTACAGTGGCTTGGCCACTCTCAGCTTCACTAACTGCTCCATTTTCTCTAAAAAAATAACCTTAAGGGGGTGGCTGACTACTGATCGAAAGGTGAGGGGTTCGATTCCCCCTCTGTCTGCAGTCTGCATAAGTGTTCTTGAGCAAGACACTGAACCCCTAGTTGCTCCTGGTGGGTCAGGCCAGCTCCTGTGTATGGCAGCTCCGCCACCATCAGTGTGTGAATGTGTGCATGAATGGGCGGATAGCAGGATCTGTAAAGCACTTTGCTCATCCAGAGATGAGTAAAATGTGCTATATAAGTGAAGACCATTTAATTTTTTTTTTTTTTTTTTTTTTTTTTTTTTTACAGCAGTACATCAGCAAATAAATAGCATCAACTTCCCGATGTCTTTACGGGACTTTAACAGTTAAAGCAAGTTATTTCAACCATGTTATGTCCATAAAACGTGGCACAATAATGAGGCAAGTGGTGAACTACACCGGACTTTATTATGACTCGCACTGATACAGAGACGCTCCAGCTAGGCAGAGAGGTGGTCGAAGAGACCGCCCCTCTGCCACGCAGCACTCTTATACTCCGGGTGACGTCACCACCCATGTCACACCACAAAGAGTCCTAATAACAACCCTACCCCCCCCCTCACCACCACTGTAGAAAAGTCCAAAACGTGCACACACACGCCATTCAGACCCTCCTAAATTTATAGCCCAAATCACACACTAACAATAAACAAGATAATTAGGCCTATCCATGTGCACAAACAACTAAAACTAGAGGGGGACAGGTGGACTACTGGCCCACCTCCACACGGCTAGACGGATTATTCTGCCGTCTTTATCAATATATAGTCCATGAAATAAAAGCTGCCGTGTTCCTAATGCAATGTAAAATAATCCCATAAACATATATACATACAGGTAAAACCACAATTCAGCAACCAACCAGTCAATATTTACATTCACGCCCTGCTATTAACACACCCAACAAAACCACCCCATAACCCGGGCCAGCCACACAGTAATACATGCCCCAAACACTTGGACACTAACGTTACTTGGTTTTCTTTTATTTTTTTTTGGTCATGGGCAATTCACATAGCAATTTGGCGCAAGAAACATATAGACTACATAGCCTGAATGATGCACACATTAACATTTCAGCAATTTACACATGAACAACATGCAGAACACATTAACTCGAGCAATCAGCAATAACATATATTAAACACATTGCCCCCTTTAACTTATCAGTCACACACCATGGAAGCCCACCCCCGGGAGACCTGTCAGGCGGGTCCCGACCACAGCGTCGTCTCTTTTTGGTGCCCAGGGATGACCCACACTGGTACAGAAGTGCCTCACCTTCCTCATAAACATGCCACAGCTCGTTGGGTGTCTATCTGTACCATCTGTCAGCTGCAGGTAACTGTCCTCCCGAACAACCACCACCTGTAGCTGCCCCTGGTCCTCCTGTCTCCTCCGCGTCCTGTGGGCTCCTCTCAATCGGGCCTCCTCTCTGGGTCGAACTAAATCAGCGACCCCCAGAGGAGCCCTGCTTGGCTTACAGTGTTCCTGTGTGGCCCATCGTTTAACCGTGCCAGCCGGTCCTGCCCCGCTTGTTCATTTTAGACGCCGGCGAAGCCGTTTTGACTCCCTGCTTCTCAATTCCTTCCAGCCAAACTCCAGAAGCAGAATGAGTCAGCCACTCGGCTCCATCTGCCGTCATGGGCGTCCCACGGCGCCGCTCAGTTCCCTCAGTTAGGGCAACTTGGGCTCTGGCGCAGGAACCCTCCCGCGATGGCCCTGGATGGGGTTGGTCCTGTTCGCTTTCCAGATTACTAGGCCAAGGTTCATCCCATATTGCATCATCCATCACCGTTGGCATCAGTCGGTTCCATAAACCACAGCCCGACCACTCCTCCTCAATTCCACTGATGGAAAACCCCAGTCCCTAGAAGAGGTCGCAGCCCATCACATTCTCGCCACCGCCAGTCACATTAAACTTCAGGTTAACGGCCACCGATGATTTATAACAGCCCGTCAACTCCACCAAACCCACGATGGGCAGCCTCCGTCCTCCATAGCTGCACAATGGCTCTAAATGACCTCTCAGCTGATGATATGGGAAGAAACTCCTCACGGTGGGCCAATTCATCACCAACCTCACTGCGCCCATGTCAGCCAACAATGGTACCTCCACTCCGTCCAGTTCCACCGCACAATACGTACGGCCGTCTGTGTTCAGGGAAACAGTGTGGATAACCATGGGAGTTGGAGCAGGGGTGTCCGCTTTATATTGCCGTTCCGTTTGCTCGAACCTATTACAGGCCCTGGCAAAGTGATGCAGGAGTCTGCACCTGCCACAGCTTTTGCCCCTTGTCGGACACTCTCTAGCCTTGTACCAGTGCTTAATGGACCCACAACCCGAACACTTGGGTGATCCTGGGGCGGACCTCATCTTTACAGCTGCAACACATTCCTCTTCTTGACTGTATTCGCTGTCCGGATCCACAGCCTGCGTCATTGATTGTGTGTCATGACGGAGTAGCGTAGCTCTCTCACCGAGGTTATGTGATAACTTGTCCGCCACTTCACACTGTTGGGCTACAGTGGGGCAAAAAGTATTTAGTCAGCCACCAATTGTGCAAGTTCTCCCACTTAAAAGATGACAGAGGTCTCCAATTTTCATCATAGGTATACCTCAACTATGAGAGACAAAATGAGAAAAAAAAAATCCAGAAAATCACATTGAAGGATTTTTAATGAATTAATTGGTAAATTCCTCGGTAAAATAAGTATTTGGCCAATAACAAAAGTTCATCTCAATACTTTGTTATATACCCTTTGTTGGCACTGACAGAGGTCAAACGTTTTCTATAAGTCTTCACAAGGTTTTCACACACTGTTGCTGGTATTTTGGCCCATTCCTCCATGCAGATCTCCTCTAGAGCAATGATGTTTTGGGGCTGTCGCTGGGCAACACGGACTTTCAACTCCCTCCAAAGATTTTCCATGGGGTTGAGATCTGGAGACTGGCTAGGCCACTCCAGGACCTTGAAATGCTTCTTACGAAGCCACTCCTTCGTTGCCCGGGCGGTGTGTTTGGGATCATTGTCATGCTGAAAGACCCAGCTACATTTCATCTTCAATGCCCTTGCTGATGGAAAGAGGTTTTCACTCAAACTCTCACGATACATGGCCCCATTCATTCTTTCCTTTACACGGATCAGTCGTCCTGGTCCCTTTGCAGAAAAACAGCCCCAAAGCATGATGTTTCCACCCCCATGCTTCACAGTAGGTATGGTGTTCTTTCTCCTCCAAACACGACAAGTTGAGTTTTTACAATAAAGTTCTATTTTGGTTTCATCTGACCATATGACATTCTCCCAATCCTCTTCTGGATCATCCAAATGCTCTCTAGCAAACTTCAGACGGGCCTGGACATGTACTGGCTTAAGCAGGGGGACACGTCTGGCACTGCAGGATTTGAGTCCCTGGAGGCGTAGTGTGTTACTGATGGTAGCCTTTGTTACTTTGGTCCCAGCTCTCTGCAGGTCATTCACTAGGTCCCCCCGTGTGGTTCTGGGATTTTTGCTCACCGTTCTCGTGATCATTTTGACCCCACGGGGTGAGATCTTGCGTGGAGCCCCAGATCGAGGGAGATTATCAGTGGTCTTGTTTGTCTTCCATTTTCTAATAATTGCTCCCACAGTTTATTTCTTCACACCAAGTTGCTTACCTGTTGCAGATTCAGTCTTCCCAGCCTGGTGCAGGTCTACAATTTTGTTTCTGGTGTCCTTTGACAGCTCTTTGGTCTTGGCCATAGTGGAGTTTGGAGTCTGTCTGTTTGAGGTTGTGGACAGGTGTCTTTTATACTGATAACGAGTTCAAACAGGTGCCACTGATACAGGTAACGAGTGGAGGACAGAGGAGCGTCTTAAAGAAGAAGTTACAGGTCTGTGAGAGCCAGAAATCTTGCTTGTTTGTAGGTGACCAAATACTTATTTTACCGAGGAATTTACCAATTAATTCATTAAAAAATCCTTCAATGTGATTTTCTGGATTTTTTTTTCTCATTTTGTCTCTCATAGTTGAGGTATACCTATGATGAAAATTGGAGACCTCTCTCACCTTTTAAGTGGGAGAACTTGCGCAATTGGTGGCTGACTAAATACTTTTTCCCCCCACTGTATCTCCACAGCCCTGGCTAGAGTTAATTCGCCGGAATGTGTAAGCAATCTCGACTGTGCTAATGAACACAGAGTGTGCTCCACCAGCTGGTCGCGGACCATTTCTTCCTTTAAGTCACCAAACTGGCAGTCCCCAGCCAGCTGCCGTAGGTCTGCAACATAGTGCTGCACTGACTCGCCGGCCTGCTGGAGATGCTGCCGAAACATGATCCTCCTGACAATGACATTTGTAGGCGCGTGAAAATGTCACGCCATTCGCTCAACCACATCATCAAAGCTATCGGTAGCTCCCAAGGTAGAAAGGATATGTTGTCCTTCCATGCCCAAATTGTAAACCAAAATCACCCTTGAGGACGGAGGTTTGCTGTCCCAAAAAGTAAAACCCAGCGCTACAAAAACAGCTTTGTTCCTGCTGCTGTCAAAGAGTTGAACAAGTTGTAACAATATATTGCACATAATTTAGTTACCTATTTATTAACTCCATTTTATATTTACTTATTTTTGTAGGATTTTTATTTGGGTTCTAAATCTTTTATTGGGTTTTACACCTTTGAGTTTTTAACCTTTATGACTAGTCTTTAACTTTTTAATATGACCCTTCTCTCTTATCTCTGGTTTTTCTCTCATCTTTGTCTTTATATCCTGACTGATGGAGCCTTGAGTATTTTTATCATGTTTATAGTCAGCTTCATGTGTGCCTGTGTTTGTGTTTATGTTGAATGTAATTGTGGTTTGTAAATATGGATGTCACCAGACTGCAAAACAAATCTACCTACGGGTACAAATAAAGTAACCTGAACCTGGACCTGAACCCTTGCTCGTGCCTTCTTCAGTTCACCCAGGTTTAGTGCCACCAAGTAATTTTTAAATGCAGCGAACCATCTCGCCCAAGGCACCGGAGGCTCCCCCGGAACACCATCTCAGCTGTGAAGTATGGAGTCAACAGCATCATGCTGTGGTGGTGTTTTGCTGCAGGAGGGACTGGTACGCTTCACAAAATAGATGGCATCATGAAGAAAGAATATTATGTGGAAATATTGAAGTAAGGCTGTGCAATATGACCAAAATTTCATATCACGATATACAGTCATGTGGAAAAAATTTGGACAACCCTTTAATCAGTTCTTTAAGAAATGTTGACGTATCTATGTCTAACCTTGTTTTTGTTTTTATTTGCATTTTTAAAATTTATTTTAGCCATTGTAAGTGGGAATGAATGTGGGGGTTGTTACATCCCAATAACGGAGAGTCGAGAAGCTGGTCTGAACATTCTCACTTTATTTAGCGAAGTTCACAAGTATATACTATATCCCCAGCTATAGCCCACCTGACATCACTCTAACCCCACCTTGGCCAGGCTATGGCAAGCCCCAAGGCCCAATTCCCTTATGTCACTCCCCCCCCCCCGGAAAGTCAAAAACACAAATGGAACACTCAAACAAGTAAGATAACTATAAACACATATGAACATACAACACAACAATACAGTCCACAAGTCACTTCTCTAGACAGCAGAACCGTCCTCCACCATTCCGGTCACAAAGTCATCCAAGTATCTAGGTCTCCGACATCCCTAGCCGGGCGTCCCTCATGAGGACACACTGTCTCCGGCACCGTTGGTTTCGGCTGTGGGTCGGCGTCCACCCAGACCCTCCAGTCCCAACAGTCACTGAAACAATCCGTGGCGGGGTCACTCGCCACCTCCGGTGGGGACCTCCTCAGCCTATTCGCATGCCATCAGGATCCATCATCCACTTCAAAAGTATCTGGTCCTCTCTGTCTCAAGATCGTCCCCGGCACAACCCACAGTGGTTGGAACTTGTGGGTGCAGATGGTGTGCTAGATCTAGACCTGATCCGTCACCCCAAGGCTGTGATCTCTCGCCCGATGTTTCCTGTCAAACTGTTCCTTCATTTTCCGTTGGCGCCTAATGACCCGGCGCCTCAGTGTCTTCGAGTCTTCACCCCACTCCATCCGTGCTGGCCCCAGACGTCTCACCAGTAGCGGCAACTCACATCCCAGCATCAGGGCAGCTGGGGAGCGCCCTGTCGTGGCATGCCCCAACGCTCTATAATGGAGTAGGGTGTTGTTCAGGGCATCAGCCAATGTAAACCCATCCACTAAGTGGCCCCTTAGTCCATTCTTAAGTGTCCTGTTGATTCTCTCGACCACCCCGTTAGTCTGCGGGTGGTATACCACCGTCTTATTATGTTCGACCCCTTTTACTCTCAGGAACTCCTCGAAAGCCCCAGAAATGAATTGTGGACCATTGTCAGTGGTGATGGAGCTCGGGGTCCAATGACGCCAGGAACCCCGTGATCACCTCAGTTGTCACTGAGCCAGTCGGGAGCACCTCTGGCCACTTAGAGAACAAATCATAGGCCACCACGAGAAACCTGCTACTGGGGGGGGGGGGGGGCTGTGTGCAGTTCTCCACAAATGTCCAGCTCGATGTGTTCCCAGGGTTCGGTAGGGAACGTGACCAGTCAGAGGGGAGGGGGTGGTGTTCCCCCGGTCTTCCCGCTCTCCAAGCATGGCACACAGTTCTTCAAAATTGCCTCTATGTCCTTGTCTATTCTCGGCCACCAAACTGAATCCCTGCTGCGTTGTTTGACTTTGACCACCCCTAGATGCCCCTCATGCAACATTTCCAGTACTTGTTCTCTCAAAGCTGCTGGGATGATGGCCCACTGCCCTCTAGCCATACACACATTGTTCAAGCAGCTGAGCTCGTCCCTAAACCGATGAAACAGAGTCAGTTCACCCAGCGCTCCCATTGGCCAGCCCTCTGATTGCCAAGCTTAGTCCTCTCATCACCTGGTCACTCTCCGAAACCTCCTTGAGTTTCTGAGGGTACACGATTTCTCGAAGTGCCCCATGCAGAGCGAGAACCAAGGCCGTCTCATCTGGGTCAGCTGCCCCTAAGCCTGACACCAGAGTGCACGTCGGGGCCCTAGATAGGAGGTTCGCCACAGTATTGTCTCTGCCTGGTGTGTACCTTGTCTCAAAATAGTAGGCTCTCAGTCTCTCAGACCATTTGTGGATTCTCAGTGGCCTGTGTCCCGACCCTGAGGTCTCAAGCAGAGTCGTGAGCGCCCGGTGATCTGTTTTCAACGTGAAGTGTCGCCCATAGAGGTAGATATGCCACCTCTCACAGGTACAGACACAAGCCAGTGCCTTCCTTTCGCCCACGGCACACTTCTTTTCTGCCGCTGACAGAGACCTCGGCGCAAAAGCCACAGGACGCTCTGTACCATCCTGCACCTGTGACATAGCGGCTCCCAGGGCGGAACCGGACACATCACAAGTCACAATAGTGGAACAGTTCGGGTCAAAATGGGCCAAAACAGGTGGGGAGGTGAACTGTTGCTTCAACTTTTCCACTGCTGCCAAACAGGCTGGAGACCAGTTCCAAGGTGCATCCTGCTTCAGCAGTGCCCGGAGCAGCTCGATCGTCTCAGAGTACCTTGGAATAAACCGTCCATCCATCCATCTTCTTCCGTTTAATCCTTTTCGGTTCGGGTTGCGGGGGGGGGGGCCTGGAGCCTATCCCAGCATCTTTAGGCGAGAGGCAGGGTACACCCTGGACAGATCGCCAGTCCATCACAGGGCCAACACAGAGAGACAACCATTCACTCTCACAGTCATACCTAAGGACAATTTAGAATCCCCAGTTTGATGCCAATTAACCTAACTTGCATGTTTTTGGCATGTGGGAGGAAACCGGAGAAATCCCGGAGTAAACCCACGCAGACACGGGGAGAACATGCAAACTCCACACAGATCACTGTTGGCCGGGGGCTGGGATCGAACCCAGGATCCCCCGGCCAAGGGTGAGTTGCTGTGCTGCTGCAGTGCTAACCACTCCGCCACTGCGCTACCTGGAATAAACCGTCCAAAAAAGTTAATCATTCCCAGGAAAGAAGAGATCTCAGCTGGCAAGGAGGGGTCTGCGAGGCGAAGCACCACCTCCACATTCAAAACCACCGGTTTCAGTCCGTCTCCGGACAGCCGGAACCCCACAAAGTCCACTGCGTCCGCTGCAAAGACACACTTTTCGCCGTTCAACGTGACCCCATATTCCTGCAGCGTTTCCAAAACCCTTTCCAGCCTCTTGTTGTGTTCCTCTCTCAATGCCCCGTACACCACAATGTCATCTAGGTACATGACTACCCCCTTTAGGCCAGCCAGCATGGCCGCCATGACCTTCTGGAAGCAGCTTGGTGCCGAGCTCAGCCCGAAGGGCATCCTGGTGTAGCAGAAAACTCCCATGTGGGTCACAAAAGCCGTCAGATTCCTGCTGTCCGGGGGTAGCGGCACCTGCAGGTAACCTTGATGCAGATCCAATTTTGAGAAGATCTTTGCCCCGCTGAATGCCGCCGTGAGTTCTTCCATAGTTGGCAGTGGATACTTGTCCGGGATGACCGCCTTGTTCACAGCTCTAAGGTCGATGCACGGTCTGATGCCCCCTCCTTTCTTTCTGGCCACCACCAGATTAGAAATCCACGGTGATGCGTCAGCCCTTTCAATGACCCCTGACTCCCAATAGTTTGGTCAGTTCTGCTGATACCTTGTCCCACAGTGCCAGCGGGAGATGTCTCAAAGGCTGTATTTTCAGCATGACTGCCTCATTGACAAGAGGATGATGGCAAAATGCTTCGATGTAGCCCAGGCCCTCAAACAACGCAGGCCGGCGGAGGTGCCAGCCTGAGCCCACGGACAGTACTCTTGATCTACCCGGGACCATTATCATACCCGTCAAGTGATACGGTTTCGCCGTATTTTAATACGGGGAAAATGCAATTTTAGCAAATACGGGCGTATTGCCATTTCTGTATGCTAAAAAGAAAAATATACAGCGAAAAAAAAAAAAAATTATTGAGAGAACCTAAAATCAACTGAACAGTAATTCGATGCCTGGCGAAATTGAGCGCACCTAAGCAGTCTTTTTGTGATTTTCAAAATGGCTTCATGCAGCGCGCCGCCGGCGAAGAAAACAAAGCTTGAAGAAAAAGGAAATCGAGGGACTGGACATCACCGAAAAGAATGGGAGAGTCCGAGCTTCGAGAAGGGAAAATACGCTGGATGGATAGAGGCTTCTCCAGAGGACCCTACACACTCCTTCTGTGTTCCATGTAGGAAGAGCATAAAAGTGACTGCATCGGGGATTTTCAACCTGAAGTCGCACTTCGCTACACAGGGCCACAAAAACTGTGTAGCCAAATCGAAAACGTATTTATCGATGGATGAACATTTTCAGCCAGTGAGAGAACCGACGCCTTCCAAATCCAATGCATCACTAGCAGAAGTGATGTTTTGTCATTTTGTGGCAGAGCACAATCTACCGCCATCGGTGGCAGATCACTTCAGTGATTTGGTGTCAACATTGTTTCCTGACAGCAAGAGCGCTCAAGACTTTGCTTGCAAAAGAACCAAAACGACCATGATCATCAAAGAGAGCCTGGCGCCTGCCTACACAGAACAAGTCATAGAAGCATGCAGGAAGGGGCCTTTCTCAATCATGGTCGATGAGAGCAACGACAAGAACACTGAAAAGCGTCTCGTCATCCTTGCAAGAATTTTCGATGGGGAGATGTCCCAGACCAGGCTGCTGGACATGCCACCAACATTTTTGTGGAAATTGACAACTTCATGAGGTACAAAATGGATTTATTTATTTTTTTTTTTTTCCTTGCATACAAACCACTTTTGACCAAATTCTTTTATTTTTTATTATTTATTTATTTATTTTTAGATTGCACAATATTCCATGGGAGAATGTTGTGGGCTTTGCTTCGGACAATTGCAACATGATGGTCGGTCGAGACAATTCTGTCCTTTCCAGACTGAAGGAGAAATCTGCAAATGTTTTCAGGTATGGGCAGTATTATTCACCTTCAAATATTACCTAAATATTACAAAAAAAAATGCTTTAAAATCTTAACAAACATGCTTAGAGGTAGCCCAAATCCCTTATAGTGTACTGTTATTTTGTATCTTGGAACTTTGCTTTACATCTGAATGTATAGCATTATATTGAAAGAGCTGAATAAGATTGATATTTTCATTGTTATTATTATTAACACAATTTCAAAGAGAATTATTTCTGATACTTAACTTATGAAACAAAAATCCATTCTGCTTTTTTTTCAGCATTGGCTGCATATGTCATCTGGCTAACCTGTGTGTGAAAGCTGGAGTGAAAGCGCTGCCCATGAAGCTGGATGATTTCCTAGATGATATCTTCTATTTCTTCCACAACAGCTCCAAGAGACTGACGGACTTCAAGGAATTCCAGCAATTCACTGAGGTAAGTCAGATGTTAAATCCAAGGTATTTGTTCCATAAAGTAAAATTGAGTTTAATGAGAAACCTGCATTTCATGATAACAGGCAACATAATAACAGTGCCGTTAATAAGCTTTCATTATTTGTCAAACACTACATGTAGTGCTAAGGTAGACTTACAATATTTCTTTATAATATGTTTCAGGTAGAAGAAGAGAAAATACTCAAGCATTGCCTGACTCGCTGGCTGTCACTGGAGAAAGTTGGCAACAGAACGCTATCACAGCTTCCTGCCCTCACGTCACACTTTGCCAGCCATGAGGATGTTGAGAAGCCAGGCAAAGTCAAGTCCATCAACAAGAGGCTACATGACCCCCTCACAGAACTTCTTCTGCTCTTCATGAAGTTCATCCTGCCTATCATCAACAACTTCAACACCATCTTTCAAGCAGACGAGAGCAAGATAGGCAGGCTCCTCCCTGAAATGGATCGTCTCTTGAGAAAACTATTGGTCAAATTTGTTCAAATGAAGTATGTAAAGGCGACCAATGACCTAAGAAGGCTGGATTTCCTGGACAGTGACCTGCAGCACTCTGATGAGTTTATCGCCATTGGACTGGAAACCAGAGAAGCCCTACAAACCCATGAACTTGACCCAGGCACAAAGCAGAAGTTCTTTGAAGCAGTAAGAGGCTTCTATGAAGCTGTAGTGCGAAAGATGCTCAACAAGTTCCCCTTTGACGACAAAATTCTGCCACACCTCTCTGTCCTCGACCCCAGGAAAACGGAGTCCCTGACCTATGGCCCCATTGTAGAGCTTGCTGCTGCATTTTGCCCCACTGTTGATCCAGATGAGCTGAAAGAAGAATGGGAGGACCTGCAACTGCTGCCAGAAAACACAGTGCCTCTACAAGACAAGGATGGCAAGCCTGTCCATGGTGATGTCTACTGGGGTCAGGTGATGGCGTTGAAGACAGCCCTTGATGTGCCCCGCTTCCCCCAGCTCCTCAAAGTGTACTCAGCACTGCTTTGCCTTCCTCACAGCAATGCTGACAGTGAGAGGGCTTTCGGCATGGTCAGGAAAATTCACACTGACTTCAGAAAAAGTATGCTCCCAGAAACTCTGACTTCTTTCATGCAAGTGAAAATGAATTGTGACACTCCATGCTTCAAGGTCAAGCCTTCAAAAGAAATGCTAGAGTCAGCAAAGGCTGCTACTTGGAACTATAACAAGCAGCATCAGTGAACATTTTCTTGTTTCAAGTTCATTAGTGTAACAAAGCTGACAATTGAAAACTCTTTAATTCCAAGTGTATATATCTAGCTGACAATTAAGAACTATATTCAGAATTATTCTTATTGTGCACTTTCAAATTAAGCAATCTACCTTGTGCTAATGTAAATTTGAAAAATATTGTTTTTTTAAATTTATTTTTATTTACTATTAATATTATCATTTATTTTTTAAATGTATTTATTTTTTATTTTTTTGTGCTACTTGGCTTATTATTTTCACATTACCAAAAAATTATGTCTCAAGATTGTGTCCATATAAGTGTACATTTGAATAAATATGTTTGAAATAGTTCATGTTGCAATTGTTGTTGTTTGTTTGGGTTTTTTTGCTTCAGTTTTCTTTCATCTGCCGATAAATAGTTTTTAAGTACTCAGTACAGGTGTAAAAGCCCCCCCCCCCCCCCATTAAGGGAGGCATGAGGTATGCCTTGACAGGTATGCATTATGGAGAAACCCAGCTCTCCCAGCAGGTCAACTCCCAACAAGTCGGTTCCCCACCGTGCCACCTGGAAGGTAAAGCTGGGGACCTTCTTCGACCCGCAGGTTACCTCAAAGTCTGCTGTGCCCGCCATTTCAATTTCTGCATGTCCATAGCCAAATAGTCTCACCGCAGCATCACCCTTTTATTGTCATTCAACCATACAACCAATCTTGCACAGTAGAACGAAATTGTGTTTCTCCTATCTACAGTGGTAATCACACACACCCCATATATAGAATCAGAGGGCCGCAGCCATTCAAGGCGCCGCCACAGATTTCCCTCCTCCATTCCATTATTGCGGTGCACCAAGCTGGACGGCAGGAAATTCTGCCTTTATATGGTCTTCGGCATGACCCGGCCGGGATTTGAACCCCTGCCTCCCGGGTGTGGGGTGGATGCTCTACCAACTGAGTTACCACTCCGGTAATCTTTAATTCGTTTTGCGGGGAACAGCCCTTGCAGTGTGGGTAGGCTCAGGATGGACTTCCCGGCCCCCGAATCCATCATGAGTGGCATGTCGACTCCATCAAGCTGGAGCACGTACCACTTCAACAGGCCCTTCCCCATGCGTGCCGTGTGAACCTGGGCTGGGCCCCCGGATCGTCTCACCTGTACTGCCGCCCTCTTTCTCATCCACTTCTTCTTCCTTTTCTTTCTAGTCCCTCTAAGTCGTACTGTTAGAGCACAAACCTCCGCACTCAGTGGGAAATTGCTCTTTGTTGGCCTCTTGCTAACCTTAGCCGTTAGCTCCAACTGGGCCACTGACTCTTCTCTTTTTAAGTCCAGCACTTCCTCCCACGACGATGGCTCTTTAGCTACTCGTAGCTTGGTCGTTAGCCATGTGCAGTTGGTGCCGTGCGCTAGCTTGTCCCTTACTACTCCGTGTGTTCCTGCTCCAAAATCACACTTCCGTGTTAAGCTAAGCAGCTCCAGTAGAAACAAACGCAGCGACTCACCCTTCCGTTGCCATCATTCGAAGAACTCACACCGAGTGTTCATGACCATGGAGGTGTCATCAAATGTGCTGGCCATGGCCTTCAGACCATCCTCCAGTGAGCCGCCCTGGCACAGCCCAAAGAAGATTCGCTGTCCCTCTGTGCCGAGACACTGAATCATTATACTCCTTCGTCTCTCTTCGCTGACTGATCCCTGGTCTGCCGCTGTCAGATATACATCGAAGCTCTGCTTCCATTGAGCCCATGAAATCGCCGGCGAGCCCCGGTGTTCCAGGAACATTGGCATCTGTCCCACGCACGTTGCCATTGTTCTCCTCATTGCCAAAATGTTACATCCCAATAACGGAGAGTCGAGAAGGAGCTGGTCTGAACATTCTCACTTTATTTAGCCAAGTTCACAAATGTATACAGTATATTCCTAGCTGTAGTCCGCCTGACATCACTCTAACCCAGCCCCGGCCAGGCTACAGCAAGCCCCAAGGCCCAATTCCCTTATGTCACAGGGGTGTCCTACTTGATTCCCCACTATTTTAGAATTATATTTTATAGAAAATTTGAAAAAAGCCTTTAATTCAATTTTAATTGTTTAGTTGTATTACGTGATTCTCCCAGTATTTTTAACACTGATATTAAATATCCATATGTCCAAATATGTTAAAAAAACACACAGGCTTGTACAGGGTATCCTAATTTTTTTTCATATGACTGTAAGTAATCTTATATCACGATAAATATTTACAGTATACATTCTATGTAAATTCTATAGTTTAGATATAATGGCTACATAAAAGGACCATCTTTTTTACATTTTAAATTAGATATTGAAAAAAATCAATTGTACAAATTCATCTGTCATTAATTTTATGCTCCTTTTCCCCACATAATTTTGCAATGTTATTATAAAAGTTTTTTTAATGTGCATTTGAGACTTGATTCTCATATATTTGAGGTTTTTCTTCTAAATCATATATGAATAAAAAGTAAACATTAATAAGTTAAATTATTTCCTGAGCCAGATCAGAATAGCAGTAACTTTAAAAAAATGTCAGTCTGAATATGAGAAAATTACCCATTGCTGCCATCTACAGATATAAATTAGCTGTAAAAAAAAAAAAAAAGTAATTGAAACAAATAAATCAATGAAAATTTAAATCCACAGCCTAGTAGTAGTAGTAGTAGATTAGTTTATTTGACAGGGACAGTGCAATAAACATAGACAATTAATCAAAGACAATCAATCTGATGTGTTGCACATAGAGTGTATAGCTATTAGCTAATTTGCAACTCTTGTCCCTGGATGGGCTTTAGAAAAAAGAATCAAGATAAAAAATATACACAATAACCACATACATCAATGCAGAAAAATTATAAATACACAATTATAAATATTATAAATTATAAATACACAAATATAACAGCCTGACTCACATTTAACATAAATATTATAAATATTATAAATACACAAATATAACAGCCTGACTCACATTTAACACATATAACATAACTCACATTTGCCTATTTCAGGCCTTCCTCCCTCCGTCACTCACTATAAACAAATACATTTATTCCTTCCCTTCATTCACTCTCACTTTGCAGACAAATAATTCATACATGAGTACATTCTTGTTTATTTTTCAGCCAGTTTTTAACATTTTTAGTGAATGTTTTAAAGTCCGTTATTATTTTAATTTCATTTGGCATTGTGTTCCAGATGTGACTGCCCTTTATAGAGAAAGCTGTTTGTCCAAATGTGGTTCTGCGGTGGAATATTTTACAGTTATTGTTAACAGAACTCCTGGTGGCTCTGCTGCTGTCCTGTCTTTGGACGAAACCAGCAAGTGGCTCGGGTGCTGATTTATGGAAACATTTGAACGTTAATTTCAGAAGACAGAGGTCAATGAAGCTCTCAAAACTCAATAGGTTGTATTTTTTTAAAACATTACAGTGATGCCACCTAATGGGCTTTTTGTCCAAGATTTTTAGGGTTTGATTATATAATGAACCTATATGTCTTATTGTGGAAGGGGCTGCTTGAGCCCAGACTGTCAAACAGTATGATATATGAGAAAAAACCATAGAATGCATATACAGTGCAGCTGCTTCGTAAGGTATGTAATATCTAATTAATTTAAAGCAGTTCAGATTTTTTTTTACTGTTTTTGAAATTTTCTTTATATGAAGATTAAATTTGAGTTGAGGATCTAGTACAATGCCAAGGTATTTGAATTCTGTAGCTAAACTGATGTCATGATCATGTATATCAGGGGTGTCCAACCATGTGCCATGGAGAGCCAAGACCCTGCAGGTTTTCTCTTCTACCCAGTCTCTTCAGCAGGTGTTTTCACTTATCAGCAATCAGTGGGAAGAAGTTCACAGAAATCTGCTGTTGAAGACACTGGTTGGAGGTAAAACCTGCAGGGTCTTGGCTCTCCATGGCACATGGTTGGACACCCCTGATGTATATTAACTTTAAAATGTTGCAGGTTACATTTTTTGATTGAAAAGCACATTGAGACTGTTTTCTGAAGGTTCAGCAATAGATGGTTCTTGAGGAGCCACTCTTGGACATAAACCATACTTGTAGACAGTACATCTGCAGCCTGTGCTGGAGTCTTGGCAGCTGTGTAAATAACTGCATCATCTGCATAAAGTTGGCATGTTGCAGCTGAGCAGTGTAACGGCAAGTCATTAATAAAAATGCTGAAAAGTAAAGGACCAAGAATGGACCCTTGTGGGATACCCATGCGGTTGTTTAAAAATGAGGATTTATCCTGGTGAACTTTTACACACTGTTCTCTATTCTGGAGATAAGATGCAAACCATTCTAATGTATTTGGGGAGAAGTTAAAAGATACCATTTTGGATAAAAGCAAACTGTGGTTTACAGTATCGAAAGCCTTTTTGAGATCTAGAAAAACAGCTCCTACCACATTACCCCTGTCCAAGGACTGTTTGACGTTTTCAATAAGGCAACAATTTGCTGTTTCTGTTGAGTATCCTGGTCTAAAACCAAATTGATGTGGATGAAGAAGTTGACTGTCTTGTAAGTAGTCTATCAGCTGTGTAGCTACAACTTTTTCAAGAACCTTAGATAGGACTGGTAAGATAGAGATTGGGCGGTAATTGCATATATCGTCTTTACTGCCTGATTTATGAACTGGTATGACGACAGCTTTTTTCCAGCCAGATGGAAATGTACTAGACCTAATGGAGAGATTAATGAGATGAGTCAGTGGTTTGATTAATATTTTGCTGTGCATTTTGAGAAAGGAGGTGCTCATATTGTAGATATCATTAGTTTTTGAGTTTGACAGTGTTTTAACAATACCAGCAATTAACTTCTCATTTACCTCATCGATGTGAAAAGTATCTGTTGGAAGTATGGAATTTGTGTTGTTGAGCACATTTGGCAGCACAAAAATTTTTGTTAAGTCTTCCACAGAGCCCACAAAGTGTGAATTAAATTCATTTGCCAAAGTAGCCTTGTCACTGACGGTCTTGCCATTGATTCTAAGTTCCTTTACCCCCTTCTGATCGTTTTTTTTATTAGTTAAGTTATTTAAATGCCTCCATAGGGAACTGTTGTTACCCTTTGCATGATCTATCATTTTATTGTAATAAGATATTTTTGATTTTCGCAGCTCATGTACCACTTTATTTCTTAAACTTTTGTACACAAGGTGATCATTTTGTAGTTTGGAGGTTAGTGATGTTTTCAGTGCATAGTCTCGCCTCTTCATAAGTTTTCTTATTTCATTATTTAACCATGGTAGGCTAATCTTCTGTTGTCTACTTTTAATTTGCTTTGAAAATTTTTCTATAGACTTTGTGATTGTTGCAGTTATAAAATTACAACAATCATCTACTTCACATGTTGCCATGAGCTGCTCCCAATTTTGATTCTCTAAGTAATGTTCAAACTCCTCATTTTTTGATTTGGGGATAATAAAATTTGATTTGTCAATATCGACTCCCCCAAAATACTGTAGTTGCTTTTTAGTAAGTTTCCTGACAGCAAGAACCATGTTATGATCTGAGAGACCAGTTACAAGATTATAGGTTCTGGTTATTCGTTCTGGTTTATTAGTAAATACCATGTCAATAAGTGTTCTGGATTGTTTGGTTATCCTGGTGGGTCCTTTGATGATTTGCTGGTAATTAAATTTAGTCATGAGGCTTTTCAGTTTTTGTTTGTCTTTTTTATCAGACCAGTTGATATTAAAGTCACCATGAATTATTGTTTCTCTGTTCTTCTCAAGTTGTTTAACCAGATCACTTAATTCATTATAAAAGGAAGAGTTGTGTGACGGTGGGTTGTACACTACTGCAATGTTGAAATTCATTACCGGAGAGAGACATACATTAACAGCTAAACATTCAAGTGAAGTATTCAAATCAACCAGTTGACATTTATATTTCTCTTTGATGTAAATTAAAACACCTCCTCCCCTCCCTACCTGCCTGTCTTTTCTAAAACACTGGTAGCCCACAATATCGATCATATTAGTGTCTATGTTACTGTGTAGCCAGCTTTCTGAGAGACAAAGGTAGTCCAGATTTGAGTCCAACAGCAACACCGAAATCTCATCTCTTTTGGGGATTATGCTCCGTATGTTTAAATGACCGCCGAGGATCCCCTTTGGTTTAGCCTTGGTGTCCCAAAGAACTCGTGCATGATTAACAGTTTGGAAAAATAAATGTTGTTTTTGCTTTTGTACAGCTCGGTTTTGTGCTAACCCAGTGGTCTGCTGTTTAATAGTGGCAGGTCCAGGGTTAAGGTGAATATCTCCTGCCAGAAGTAGCAGAACTAACAGAACTTTAACTGTATATCCTCTGCCATATTGTGATTTTTGCTTAACAGCCATGTTTGCCTTAATTTGGAAGTTTTTGCTCAGGGCTTTTAAAGACCACATAGAGTGTAGGGTGAGATGTCCAAGCCCAAATCCATACAGATAAAACTTTTTAACTTCACCTTTGGTTGAGTTTGTCGGAAAATCCTTCTTGTTGCAGGTCCAGACACACAAAGACAAAACGAAGAGGAAGTAGAGAAGTAGAGAAGGCTTATTAGTGGTGCCCATCAGCCCACTTTTTAATCCGGTGGCAGCCATCTTCAGTCTTTCTTGGAAAGAAGGAAAAGGAAAATCTGTGGATAGTAAAATAAATTCTGCTTATATCGCCAGAATCTGATCCGATCGTCCTCAAATCCAGCTGGGCCTCAGCTAGCCAACTAGCCCCTTCCGTTGCTGGTCTCGTTGCTCATAGTCGCCGTAACTGGTCTCCCGTCCCGCTCCTCCAACCGAGTCTCGTCACACACCGCCGCTGCCACCGAGCTCCGCTGAGGTCACGGTAAATCCTCCGCTAGGCACCGCCACCTACCGTCGTCTGCCTGGGTGAAATCTCTGCTGAGCCCCGTCAACAAATAGCCGCTTGCCTGGTAGTATCTCCGCTGGGCCTCGCAGCTGGGCTTCGATTCAGGCTGGTGTAAGGTGGAATGACTGGCGCCAGCATTAAGCTAACTAGCGTTAGCTTAGCAATCGCTTCGGGTAGTCTCGTCGCACACCGCCGCTGCAGTCACGGTAAGTCCTCCGCTGGGCACCGCCGCCTACCGCCGTCTGCCTGGGTGAAATCTCTAGAGACCAGTCTGTGTGATTTTATAGTGGAAACTGAAGTCATGGTTTCTCTTCGTCCTCACACTTCCACGTCGGTGCTTTTTTCTCCAGCACTCAGCACAGACCATCAATGGCAGGTCTCCACGGAGCTACATCAGCTATTCATCCATGAGGAGCAGAACAGCAGCAGAACCACCCACACCGACCACATGGAAGCTAGATAGGTCCGTCTGTGCTGATTTTCTCCTGCAAAGACCATGAAGAGACTCATTCAGGAGGAAAACCGCAGCCTTCTTCCATGGAGGGAGCAGCCAGAGCTAACAGGCTAACATGCTACTGTATTAAACTCCACTGAAGAATCAGACGGTTTACGGTTCTCTTCGGTTACCGCTTTGAATTTTGATAACAGCCACATGGAGTCATGATGTGAAGAAGTCAGAGAGACAGTCTGGATAATCCGGCATCACTTTCATACATGTGGAGGGATTCACCATGATGAAAACACATGTTCACCATGTTGCTGCTAGCAGCGTCTAAAGACTGCCATTCTGGTGTGATTTAACCTGCTTGCTTCTTAGTAAAAAATCTTCAGATTGGCCATGATATGAAAATCAAAGACACAAAAGGTGATGTAAAAAATACAAGTGATGACTTCAACTTTACTCATTATCACTACTTGACTTATTAAAATTATTAGAAGTCAAATATTACATTAAGAGCCAATTTGCTCCTCCGACACATTTTAATTCACTTATTATTTATTTTGTTTATGTACAGCTATACTTTTGTAGCTTTAATAACATTTTTACAGAAAAAACTAAAATTCAGCAGTAATTTAAACCAAAGAAACGATGGTCTAATACACTCTTAGCAACAACTTAGCATCATCCTTTAGGATTTGCTGTTTATTAGTTAGAGTGAGCTGGCGCTAACATGACTTACCTCCAATTAAAACGGGGTTAGAAGACTATCCTGTCTGACGCAGCACGGTGGGAAACGGTCCCACATCCCTGACGCACAGAAGCAGCGGCTTCCCGACCGAACCATTAGTTTGGAGTTAGCTGCTGTGCTAACCACGAAATGAAGCCCAGCCACTCATCCACACAGCTGTTCCTCTGCAAGCACTGGGAGGAGAGGTGGGCACTGACTCATAGTGTGTGAGGAGTTTTGCTGAAGAAATGGAGTATATGCATTTTAAAACCCAATATAAATAAGCATTTTAGATGAAACGATAGACTTTTTTTTCGTCATCTGATATGTATCGTCATATCCAGTGTTGGGAGTAACGTGTTACTGTAACGCCGCTGCTTTTGCAGTAACATGCTGTGTAACAAAATTACTGTTTATAAATTCAGTAATGTGTTAGTTACTGAAAATTGATCAGATGCATGACTCACGTTACTCGTTTTATTAATATGGATAGATATTTTTAGCACAAATAAATACAAACTGACCCTACATAGCTGAGCTGACACAGCCATCAGTCTCCTCCACCGGTCGGTTTCCTGTCCTGCCCCAGTTCACACCACAAACCGGTGGAAAGAAATGCTGTGGTGGTGGCAACTTCTCATATCGAGCCCTGATCACCTGTTATCTGAGTGGTGAGTAGCCCCCAACATCAGCTCCTACCTCTGTGGCTAAACATGAGTATTTTTAGAGCAAGAACCTCGTGTTTAATGTCCGCAGTTGTGCAAATTAAGTTTTCTTACCACACAGAGAAAAAGTGACTGTAATTTGTTGCTGTAAATAACAAATGAAGCTTCTTCGAAGGTGAACTTTCATTTATCTGTGCTTTCTATTTTCTCATTCATTTACATGCTGTTGTGATCTGCAACTATTTCATGGAAGTAAATCCTCTAAATATGTGTGTTTAAAGGGCTGGTCCAGGGGTGTCAAACATATGGCCCATAGGCCAAAAACAGCCCACTAGGGGGTCCAACATTTTCTCTGTGAATTTACAGCTTTATTTCTAGTACATTTCCGACTTTCTACTGATTAGAATAGTTAGTGTAAATCAGACATTTTTCTCTGTAAGATGAGACTTTATTCTCATCACTTTTCTTTTTCTTCTTTTTTCTGATGAGAACAAGGGGCCCTTGATTGCAAGGACCAAGGAGACGGGGTAGAAATGAGAACTGGGATGGACCCCAAATCTACCTGTACTTCACTCTCACATTGCAAATGTTTTTCTCAACTGTTTTACAGCATTTACTGCTGTTAATAACTACTTAAACAGTGTTTCTCTTGCTATTTTTATGTATGTATAAGGGTCATTGCATTTAAAAAAGGTTGTACATTTAATTCAACTACATTTTAGCATGTGATAATCACATTTGATCATGTTAAACAATTTTCCAACTACAAAATTATGGCTAGTGAAAAGGATGAGTGGGTAGTAACTTTGGAAAGTCACTGGCCACAGTGGCTGCTGACATGAAAGCACTATTGCTCTGCAGTTACTATCCTCAGCAAGCAGCGGGTGCTACCGTGAGCTTCTCTCCATCCCAAAGCACTCACAAGCAGTCAGTCTCACTGTAGCCTCATGCAGCAGTTAGTTGCAGTCAGAGAGGAGACCCACGCCCATTTAAGTATGCATTTAAAAGTAATGTGAAAGTTACCTTTCAAAATAATTAGTTACTTTAATCATGCAGTAACTGGTAAGTAACAGTTACTTTTGAAAAGAAGTAACTAACTAGTTACTAAAACTTCTCACACATTACACCTGTCTTTATTTCACTTTAAACGCTCATTTTTACATCAATCAGAGGATGCTTCTTAATGAAAATGAATGAAGACAAGAACAGACACTACCAGACAGAAAACACTGAAGGGTTTCACTTTATTTAAAAAGAGCTTCACCAACATCACCAGGACAATGTTCCCATCAGAAATTCAGGATTTCATAAACACATTTAACCTGGAAGCTTGTACACTGATGAACATAAAGCAGCAAGAGTTAAAGCTTGTGCATTTGATTTTTTTTTTCCCCTTCAGCCGCTGGTGACATCATCTGTGATGAGTTTGGTGACCATCAGGGCAATTGCTTAGGAAGAGTAACGATTCCCGTGAAATATGATTGGATGGACAGACGTCAAACCTTCTATGTTCAAATAAAGGTAATTACAGATTTATACAGTGAGATCACTATAATGAAATATAAACGACAGGAGGCTCACATCAATGCATCTATTTATTTTCATTTCCATCCATGTAGTTCCATATAGATACACCAAACATCTTCAACATTTCCACGTATTAACATCATCGAAAGGAGCAGGAAAACGACACCTGTTCCTTCTTCACCACCAATGGCAGTGGCTCAGGAGGTAGACCAGGTCGTCCAATAACCAGAGGGTTGGCGGTTTGAATCCCGCTCTCTCCAGATACCCTGCCGTTGTGTCCCTGGGCAAGACACTTTACCCATCTTGCCTCCAGTGTCCATGAGACTGGGCATGAATGTGTATAAATGTTTGGTAGCGGTTGGAGAGGCCGTTAGCGTGGATTGGAAGCCACGTTTCCATCAGTCTGTCCCAGGGCAGCTGTAGCTACAGTTGTAGCTTACCACTCTGTCTGTGGAGTGAATGAATAATGTGTCCATTGTAAAGTGTCTGAGTGTCCATGAAAAGTGCTATATAAATCTGATGCATTATTATTGTTGTTATAAAGAATACATCTATCCATTACATTACTACTGAACAGTTAACTTTGTCACAAATTAAACACTATACCAAACCATTAACCAGATAATTAAGACTCACATTTATACCCATCAAATATCACGTGTTTGCATGAAACTTGAAACAAAGGTTTTGGAGTCATTTTCCACCACATTCCACAATTTCACGCCACCACTCCTATTTACATTTGTCTGCTTTTAGAATCCTGCCGGTACAAACACAAACATCTTCTCTACATTTGTAGTACATTTCAATACATAAATTTTAAAATTTAACCAAATCTTTAGATTTCATTATAACTGACTTTACAACCTGTTAGCATGCTTTATAATTCCTTTTTTAGTCAAAGAAATACCACTTTATTGTAAACTGAATTACTTTTGGACAATTTTTATCTCAAAAGGCAGGGAAATAAGTTAAAACTTGACGGAAGCTTAAGCAGATTTAAACACAAAAACACTTAAAACTAAAAAATCCCCCCCAAACAAGTGCCACTTAAATTATCAAATTTTCTAAATAGTTTCTGCTCAATCACCTGTTATATCTGAAAATTTTATGTATTATAAGGTCACCCAGACGACACCTCACCTCTGTCACACTGTCCTCATACATGTCCTGCACCACCCTCACATACTTCTCTGCCACTCCTGACTTTCTCATACAGTACCACACTTCCTTTCTTGACACCCTATCATATGCTTTGTCTAGATCCACAAAGACAGTGCAACTCCTTCTGACCTTCTCTATACTTCTCCATCAACACTCTTAGAGAAAACATTGCATCTGTAGTACTCTTTCTTGGCATGAAGCCATACTGCTGCTCACTGATTGTCACCTCTCCTCTTAACCTGGCTTCATCAACTCTTTCCCATATCTTCATAGTGTGGCTGATCAACTTTATGCCTCTGTAGTTACTTCAGCTCTGAGCATCACCTTTGTTCTTGAAAATTGGTACCGAAACACTTCTTCTCCACTCCTGAGGCATCCTCTCACTCTCCTAGATTGTGTTAAACAATCTGGTTAATAAGTCCGCTGCCATCTCTCCGACACATCTCCATACCTCCACAGGT
The DNA here is from genome assembly GCA_020510985.1 of Pholidichthys leucotaenia. Classification (NCBI taxonomy): domain Eukaryota; kingdom Metazoa; phylum Chordata; class Actinopteri; order Cichliformes; family Pholidichthyidae; genus Pholidichthys; species Pholidichthys leucotaenia. The sequence continues at coordinate 267,655,228 of CM035849.1, forward strand.
ATGTCACCTGGACCAATGGCCTTTCTATTCTTCATCCACTTCAAAGTTGCCTTCACTTACGCCTTGCTAATCCTCAGGACTTCCTTGTTCACTATCTTTCCTTCATCCATCCTCCTCTCTCTCTCATTTTCTTTATTCATCAGCTCATCAAAGTACTCCTTCCACCTTCTCAACACACTCTCGTCATTTGTTAGTGCATTACCATTTCTGTCCTTAATCAACCTAACCTGCTGCACATCCTTTCCAACTCGATCTCTCTGTCCAGCCAATCAATGCAACTCCTTTTCTCCTTCCTTAGTGTCCAGCCTCTCATACAACTCACTATATGCCTTTTCCTTTGCCACCTTTCTCTTTGCCATCTGCCTAAATTCCAAATACTCCTGTCTACTTTCTTCATCTCTCTGACTATCCCACGTTTTCTTTGCTAATCTCTTCCTTTGAATACTTTCTTGTACCTCCTCATTCCACCACCAAGTCTCCTTGTCTTCCTTCCTCTGTTCACTGGATACACCCCATACCTTTCTACCTGTTTCCCTCAATACTTTTGCTGTACTTTCCCAGTCATCTCGTAATTCTTCCCTACCTCCCAGAGCCTGTATCAACTCCTTCCTGAATGCTGTATGGATTACTTGGGTTGTTACTGATATCTGTTGTTACTGATATCTGTTGAAAATCTCAGGTCAGTGGCTCCATCAGAAATAGGTTTAATAAGTCCTTCAAGACTTATTATCCCCACTGTAATTCCGGTAACCTTCACTGACTTAAAACAGGAAAAGTTTAGTTTGATTTAGTATTAGTGAGGGAAAAAAAGGTTATCCGGCTTTTTGTACAGTGACTGTACAGTGACTGTAAATATCTGGTTTCAACCACACACACACAATACTATATATATGTACGTACATACATATATATAGTATTGGGCAGCTCGTGGCACAGTGGTTAGCACTGTGGCAGCACAGTAAGAAGGTCGTGGGTTCGATCCCACCCCCTGACCATCAGTGACCCTTCTGTGGGGAGTTTGCATGTTCTCCCCGTGTCTGCGTGGGTTTACCCCGGGTACTCCAGTTTCCTCCCACAGACCAAAGACATGCAAGTTAGGTTAATTGGGGACTCTAAAGTGGCCCTCGGTGTGAATGTGTGTGTGAATGGTGAAGGGATTGCTGCCACACCCATCTATGTGAATGCCCTGAATTTCCCTCTGGAGATTAATAAAGTATAAAAAAAAATAAGTAAAATATGCATACAGTATACATATATACCGTATATATTTGAAATAAACCAAACACTTGTATGAAATTATCACAACTGAAGATAATATAAAATGTCTTGAGGAAATGCTTAATGTTGCTTCTCATCAAGAGTCAGACTAAAATATTACTACTTTCATATATATGAAGAAAAGAAAAGAAGAGAACTATGACTCTGTCACAGGTCTGGTGATGTAACCACAAACTTTGAGTCTTAGCTGTTGTACAAATGTTCATTTGTGGGCCACCTTAAGGTTAAACATGATTGATGACCTACTTTTAGCATAGATGTTAAAGTTCTGGTTGAGATCAGCCAGGTCAGTACATCAATACATGCAATACACCTCAAGACCCAATACCCAGCTCTTTGGGTGGTTGCTCCAATGGGTGTTTGGCCCATCTGATTTTTGTGGGTACAGATTGGCTGTCCCCATATCAATTAAACTATGTCATTCTTCTTTCCAAGTTCTGACACTTTCATTACAGGGCCTTTAACTGCTCTTTACCTAGGCCCTTCATTGGCACACAATTTCCCATAGAGACCCAGTTCCTAGAATCAGTGAAACAACTGTCCCCTATCTTTAGGTTCAAGTAGTGATTCTTTGAGGTTCCTATTACTTGCTCTGTGTGTGTGCGCGTGCATGCGTGCATGTGTTTCTTTGCATCTTTACCATTGGTCAGTATTAGATCATTGTTTGTTTTTAGATCATTTTTGAAGGATCTTGACCTGCAGTCATGTGAAAAAATTAGGACACCCCATTAAATATTGTTCTTTATTAAGAAATGTTCACATACTGTATCTACAATATATTACAACAATATATCTACAATATATTACAATAACAATATATTGCACATAATTTAGTTACCTATTTATTAATTTCATCTTATATTTACTTATTTTTGTAGGTTTTTTATATGGGTTCTAAATCTTTTATTGGGTTTTAGACTTTTGAGTTTTTAACCTCTGACTAGTCGTTAACTTTTTAATATGACCCTTCTCTCTTATCTCTCTGTTTTTTCTCTCATCTCTTTGTCTTATGTCCTGATTGATAGAGCCTTGAGTATTTTTTATCATGTTTATAGTCAGCTTCATGTGTGCCTGTGTTTGTGTTCATGTTGAATGTAATTGTGGTTTGTAAATATGGATGTCACCTGACTGCAAAACAAATCTACCTACGGGTACAAATAAAGTAACCTGAACCTGATATCTATGTCTAACCTTTTTTTTTTTGCTTTTATTTGCATTTTTTAATATTTATTTTAGCCATTGTAAGTGGAAATCAAGGCGGGGTGTCCTAAAAAGGTATGTGTGTGTGGGGTGGGGGTGGGGGGGGTGGGGGGGTGTCCTAATTTATTCCTCACTACTTGTTTACAATTACGTTTTACAGAAAATTTGAAAAAAGTCTTTAATTCATTTTTAATTGTTTAGTTGTATTACATGAATCCCCCAGTATTTTTAACATTGATATTAAATATCCATACGTCCAAAATGTAAAAAAACAACAACAACAACACAGGCTTATACAGGGTGTCCTATTTTCACATGACTGTATATTATAAAGTATTTACTGCAGTGTTTCACAGAGAGTGCCTCCTTGTTATGTGATCAACACACCCTATACAAAAACACTCAAGCATCTTCTCAACATGTCCTATATCAGAACACTCAAGCATCTTCATTGTTGATTCTATATGCTTTTCTTTGTTTCTCTTTTCTATATATGTTCCGTAAACTGAACACACCTGTCTTAGCTATTATCCCTGATTTTCACTGTTTTTATTGTCCTGATTACCGCCCACTGTAAATGCTCAACGCATGTATTTTGTTCATTTGTTAAGCGACACCACAGTATCAGTGACAACCAAGTCAATGACACTCTGTTCCCTGTGAATGTGGGGTGGTTAATACTGCACCACTATTGTGATGCCCTGTTTCTTGTGAGTGAACAAAGGGAGAAAACTAAACCTCTGTGATTCTTGTTGTGTTTGAATTTTCCATATTGCTCTTGGGTGTGTTCCATTACAACTGTGTCTTGGTTATGTTGTTCTAGGCATGACCTAAAGGAAGATATTTTTCATAGCTTCCCAGTTTCTTTTTCTTTCATCAATGTAGGGCATGGTCACAGACACACTTTGAGAGTGAATGTATAATAATATACAATAACAGCCCAAACAAATATCTAATCATTTTATAAACATGTTTTCCCCCATGATGTTTTGATTTGATTCTGTTTATTTCGAACAAGACAAAAATAAAAAGAATAAAAATAAAAAAAATTTCAAATGCTGTCCAAAAGGGAACAGGATTGAAGCAAAAGCTCATCTTGTCCTATCCCAACATTAACTAATTAACATACCTATATACTGTACCTTCATGCACATACAGTATACACATATACACATACATACGTACAGTACACACATTGCCATAACAACAAACACAGTGAGCAAGAATGTAAATGAACAAATTTCAACACTCATTCCAAAATCTTATTACTTATCGAAAATAATTGAAATTCAAAAAATGAAAATACAACAAGCAAATTCCCACTCATTATATAATCTCTGAGTGATTTTCATAGACTTTCACCCAACCAACCCTAGTGATTAACAAAACCATCTTCCTCCCTGTATTTATCTAATTTCTCCTTTTTGTACTTTTTTTTTTAAACTCAAAATGTTTGGACACTGTTTTAACTCCATATTTAATCCATTCCATAATTTAACTCCACGGATCAAAACACAAACCAGCATTATAGATGATTCTTATTGCTCTTTTTTGTAAAATAACAAGTGGCTGTAATGACCTTTTATACTGTTATGTTTCCCCAAACTTCTGAACAATAATTTAAATATGATAAAACCAGTGAACAATACAGAGTGTGCAGTGATTTCTGATCCAGTGTGTGCTTTGTTCTGCTCATGACCGAAACATTTCTAGACAGTTTAGCTTGTAAATATATAATGTGAGGTTTCCAGCAAATTTTTTCATCTATAATCACACCTAGAAATTTGTCTTGAACGCTTTCAATATTGATGTTATCTATTCGTATCTGTACTTGAGTATTTGTCTTACCATTTCCAAATAACATGAATTTTGTTTAGCTCAGATTTAATGACAATTTATTTTTATTAAGCTATTCTTTTATTTTACTGAATTTGGTAGTGATTATGTTCAAAAGTTGCTGTAGAACCTCATCAGTGCCCAGAACAGTTGCAAACATCACAATTTTCAACAATTGAAACAGTTTTCATAGCTTATTTCATCTTTCCCTTTTTCTCCATTTAATTATCAACCAAGATTGCAGTGTATTAATCATTTTAGGTATTATAGCTGCAGTATAAGAGTGTCAGGGTCTGAGCATGGTCTGAGGACCTTTCTCATGCTTTAAGTTTATTCTTGTTATTTTTTATGTTTATCTTTATTATGATTACCTGGTTGGTTTTGCATTATTTATCCTTGTCATGTCTTTAGTTCTGAGCTTCATCATGTGTGACCATTATCACTGCGTCAGTATTGTCATTATTATTATTATTATTATTATCCTGGGTTGTTTGTATTATTTATTCCGTGTTGTCCTTTGTTCTGTATGTTTGTTATCATTGCCGTGGTGCTGTGGTCATGTCTCGTGTTCCTGTTTACTTTTGGTCTCAGTCCCTCATGTTTTCCGTGCTGATAGCCACTCCCTGCTGTCTCTGATTGCCCCTGATTGCTCCCACCTGTACTGTGTGTTGTCTGGAAAACTGGAAGGACTGACAGAGAGTGGCATTTGCTGGGAACACGAACTTTATTACATAAAATACTATTATGGTGGTACAGCAGTGTTAATGGTTTGGAGGCCGAGTGCCAAAGGAGAGGTGAAAGAGGCTGTAAAATAGCCGCCCCTTACCTTTATATGCTTGGCGTGATGATGTCACCAAGCCGCCATGTCACCAAGCCGCCACGTCATCACGCCGACGCTGACCAAACTTGTGGTTTTCTTTACATCACATTCACCCCGCCCCCCCATTCCTTGGAAAAACAGAACAACACATATATTTGAATTGACCCTCCCCAGTTTGGTACAGTGAAAGCACCCCAAACTAGCTAGGGCCAGCCTGTAGACTATCGCGTGGCCAAATGCAGCTGAGTGGTTTATTATGCCACTATTCGCTGGCAGCCGCGCCCCTAGCTAAACAATTCTTTTATTGAGGGAGGCAGTTCAGTTCAAGGGACCCTGAGGCGAGCCCATGGTGGACGCAGCCCTGGAGGTACAGAGGCCCGCGGACCGGGATCATCTTCTACAAAACCCTAGTCTGGGTCTCACACCGTGCAAGTCGACTCCCATGTAGCCATGTCATCCGGGCCAGCTGCTCGAACTCGGTGAAGACGGTTGGCATGCCACACCAAACCATCTGCCAACTGGAAGGTCACTGGCCCCAGCTGCACGGTGATCTTGATGAGTGTCAGTAGTGGTGAAGATGGGGTTGAGACCGACTGTGGATCTGGTCGTTCGGTTCTGCGGACCTGGACCTAGTCCATTACTGCGAGTGGCACTCTGTTCGGTGGCATTCAGCATTGTGGTTGTGATGGTGTGACTCTCACAGCTGCTGTGGGGCATCCACCAGGTTGTGATGGTTCTGTGGTGTCCTGTTGGGTCACGGACTCTTCATCCTGTGGCTCAGCGGTGGCTCCTGGAGCCTTGTGCTGGGCGTGGATTTGGAAGTAGTCCGGCCTCTTCTCCCTCTCTCCTAGGAAGTCAGGTCGTGGCAATGTGTTGCTGTCACCGTTGGTAGAACCTGCACCTGGTTGTTGTGTCCTGGGGTTCCTGATAGATGCGGGCTACCTCTCCTGCAGCTCTGCAGTGGCTCCCTGAGGCTTATGTTGTGCGAGGATCTGAAAAGAGTCCGGTCGCTGCCCCATCTCCAGGTGGTGCTCCTCCTGTGAGCATGGAACAGCTGTACCCTCGTCATTGTCATCTGGGTGTGTTGCATCCCACTTATCATCGTCGGTTAAACAGAGTCCATTACTGGATAGAGAAGCCCAGTTGATAAAACAGGTCATCCTAGTATGTTGTCTCCATGCTTAAGACTTGGAAAACAAAATCAGCAATGACTCTTGACGTGTAGCGGACCATTAGTGTGATGGTCCCTACATTGCTGACCCGGTAGCCACCACACCCATACAGCTCCGCTGGGTTTTTTCCGATCGGGTGGTTGGGGAAGAACTTCTTTACAGTGACCCAGTTCAACATTGATCTCACTGCAGCCGTGCCAAGCAGGAGCCATAAGCTGATGTCGTCCAGCCCTATCATGCAGAATGCGTACGGCGCACCTCCGGAACTCATCGTGTGGATGGTAGCCACAGGTGAGTGACATGAACTGACCAGCGGGCTCTGCGGTGGTGCTGACCAGCAAACCTTGGTGAAGTGGTTGAATTTTTTTTTTTTGTTTGTTTTTTTTTTTTTGTTACTTATTTGTACCCGTAGGTAGACTTGGTTTGCAGTCTGGTGACAAGCCACCGGCTGCTGGTCGCTGCGTGCGCGAGCGCCCTAAACCTACATGTTTTTGGTGTGCGGGAGGAAACCGGAGAAATCCCGGAGTAAACCCACACAACACGGGGAGAACATGCAAACTCCACACAGCTCACTGTTGGTCGGGGGGCTGGGATCGAACCCACGATCTCATGATCCCCGCGATCCCCCGGCCGAGGGTAAAACTGTGCTGCCACAGTGCTAAACCACTGCGCCACCGTGCAGCCCAATTTGCCGAATTTGCCGAATCACTTACATCATTGCCCCCTTGCCATGCAGGAACGTGCTCTCTCTTGGTGCATTGGGGAGCCGCAGTTGCCATATGAGAAGGGTCTCATAGCATTCTTCTGATCCACGGTGTTTATTTTGGCCTCTTCTGTGTAGCATCAACCCCTTTGGTTCCAATCTATAAAATCACTCTTCACTTTAAAGAAATTGTTTCACCCAAAAGTCTGGTCAGGAATTGCTTGCTTCACCTAAGCACCACAGCTCGAAAACACATTCCATGCTAAAAGGGATGACAAAGGATCCTGTTTGTGCCTGAAACGGATTAGACTGCAATCATAAATTCAAGAAGAACACTCCCCAACCAGACAGTTTTATGTGCCAAGGACTGGTGTGACATTCTCCAGGTACCAACAAAATTCCTAAAGTCTTCCCAGAATTATCCAACACCCAACATTTCCCCCTCTTGGACAGCTCCGGAATATGTTTACATTACTTCTGCAAGTTGAACTGTGTTTACTGAATGGAAATGACTTCCTTTTAACAAAAACTCTCAATTTTCATAAGATTTTCTTTTTCAGGACTCCCTGGAAAATCAAGCAGGACTCTGACATACCATTCTGGTTTGAAACATTTCATTATTCATTGGTTTAAATGTATTGCATGTTTGAAAATGCTTGAACAAACCTTATTCCAATGCATGTTAACCCTTTGACATCCTTCTATTTATGGATATAAAAAGCGCCCTCACTTACTCCCAAATTTGCCAACTATGATTCTAAAAAAGAGATTATTTAGCTTATTGAGGTAAATATCTACATTTTCTTATAATAGAGGGTGAGTGAAGCTGGTTGATGTTCACCTGCCATCGACCCCCAGCTCCATGTGACTGGACAGAACAATCGTGCCGGTTCCCGGTCGTCATATGAGATAAACTGCGGTGGAATAAAAGCGAAATTGTGGTGGAATAATCGTAACAATTTCTGGATGTGGGAGAGAAAGTGAGAATGACCAACAAAAGGCAAAAAAAAAAAAAAGACCAGGAATCGCTTTGTTTGTTTACATTGTAACTGATTTTCTGGTTCATAATACTTTAAAGATAAGATAACAAAATGCCCACAACAAACTGTGACAAAAAACAAAACCATCCTTTGTGTAAATATGTCCAAAGTCCACTTTTGACTGAAAGTTATGTAATTTGATATGGCTGCCGTGACATTATGCAAATTAGATGCATGAATTTACTCCTATCTCAAACTTTGGATCATATTCTACATCTTTCTAATTGACAGTAAGCCATTATCTCTTACCACTTTCAAGTTGTAGCTTTGGAAATCTCTGACATCTGAACTGAATATTTTCTTGAAAAAAATCTTGACCACCAGGGGGAGAGGAGGAAACGGCCCAGCGGAGCACCATAGGCAGTCATTGGGTTAAATTAATTATAGATGGACAAGCATATCAAAGTGCATGCTCACTGGAAGTAGTAATGGAAATTAGCTATGAATGAAATGAATCACTGAAGTTAGCTAAGCTTACGTATACAGTGGGGCAAAAAAGTATTTAGTCAGCCACCAATTGCGCAAGTTCTCCCACTTAAAAGATGAGAGAGGTCTCCAATTTTCATCATAGGTATACCTCAACTAAGAGAGACAAAATAAGAAAAAAAAAATCCAGAGAATCACATTGAAGGATTTTTAATGAATTAATTGGTAAATTCCTCGGTAAAATAAGTATTTGGTCACCTACAAACAAGCAAGATTTCTGGCTCTCACAGACATGTAACTTCTTCTTTAAGAGGTTCCTCTGTCCTCCACTCGTTACCTGTATTAATGGCACCTGTTTGAACTCGTTATCAATATAAAAGACACCTGTCTACAACCTCAAACAGTCAGACTCCAAACTCCACTATGGCCAAGACCAAAGAGCTGTCAAAGGACACCAGAAACAAAATTGTAGACCTGCACCAGGCTGGGAAGACTGAATCTGCAATATTTAAGCAGCTTGGTGTGAAGAAATCAACTGTGGGAGCAATTATTAGAAAATGGAAGACATACAAGACCACTGATAATCTCCCTCGATCTGGGGATCCACGCAAGATCTCACCCTGTAGGGTCAAAATGATCACGAGAACAGTGAGCAAAAATCCCAGAACCACACGGGGGGACCTAGTGAATGACCTGCAGAGAGCTGGGACCAAAGTAACAAAGGCTACCATCAGTAATACACTACGCCGCCAGGGACTCAAATCCTGCAGTACTAGACATGTCCCCCTGCTTAAGCCAGTACACGTCCAGGCCCGTCTGAAGTTTGCTAGAGAGCATTTGGATGATCCAGGAGAGGATTGGAAGAATGTCATATGGTCAGATGAAACTAAAATAGAACTTTTTGGTAAAAACTCAACTTGTCGTGTTTGGAGGAGAAAGAACACCATACCTACTGTGAAGCATGGGGGTGGAAACCTCATGCTTTGGGGCTGTTTTTCTGCAAAGGGACCAGGACGACTGATCCGTGTAAAAGAAAGAATGAATGGGGCCATGTATCGTGAGATTTTGAGTGAAAACCTCCTTCCATCAGCAAGGGCATTGAAGATGAAATGTGGCTGGGTCTTTCAGCATGACAATGATCCCAAACATACCCCCCGGGCAATGAAGGAGTGGTTTCGTAAGAAGCATTTCAAGGTCCTGGAGTGGCCTAGCCAGTCTCCAGATCTCAACCCTATAGAAAATCTTTGGAGGGAGTTGAAAGTCCGTGTTGCCCAGCGATAGTCCCAAAACATCATTGCTCTAGAGGAGATCTGCATGGAGGAATGGGCCAAAATACCAGCAACAGTGTGTGAAAACCTTGTGAAGACTTACAGAAAACGTTTGACCTCTGTCATTGCCAACAAAGGGTATATAACAAAGTATTGAGATGAACTTTTGTTATTGACCAAATACTTATTTTACCGAGGAATTTACCAATTAATTCATTAAAAATCCTTCATTGTGATTTTCTGGATTTTTTTTTTCTCATTTTGTCTCTCATAGTTGAGGTATACCTATGATGAAAATTGGAGACCTCTTTCATCTTTTAAGTGGGAGAACTTGCACAATTGGTGGCTGACTAAATACTTTTTTGCCCCACTGTATTCGTAGAAAATATGAATTTCAAGTCAATATGTGTTCATGTCCCCTGAAAGCATATGCTAGTCATCTGACTGGTTCCAGCCAATCACCAGCCAGTCTTGGTTGGATGCTCCTTTTATTCTATTGGCCCGTTACAAAGAGCCCCTTTCTTTATTGGACCATAGTCCATTCAAATTTCCCCTGATAGGAGACAATTGGTTCCCTGAAAAACTACTGTTTAAGAGAGAAACTCCCAAGTTGTCTTGAGGTGTGTTCACACCAAACGCGAACGGGCAAATTTTTTGCACGGCACGATTACACTATAACTCAATGTAAACACGCAAACAGACATGAATCCCCCTTCTGAGTGAGATGCAGACAGGCGAAGTTGCCTTTTAAACTTCTGCAGCTGTGTTCAATCTGCTGTAGAAATTCCAAAAATAGCATCATGCTTATGTTTACATTATCCAACCGGGGGCTCACCTGAAAATGCTGTCTTAAACTGCGAAAAGTTCACAAGATGAGGGGTTTACATTGCCAGCTTGCTAGCTTGTCCATGACAGGAAACTGTGGGTAAATAACAATGACATCCCGATTCAGCTGAAGGGCTCCTGGTCCTTCTGGGTCTCCAGGTGAGTGAGTCAAATTTTCAAACTAGTTTACTCTGCAATGGTGATACCTTTACTCCGGTGAAGACAAAATCTCAAAGCTAGCAGCTAGCTAGCTAGCTAGCCTGGGACGCAAATGCGCAACTGTGCAAATTCGCGTGTCTTCCCATTCACTTTGTTTGGCTTTGCAGCACACATTCGCGTTTGGTGTGAATGCACCTTTAGAGTTCTGTTTCAGTTATGTGCCTGCTTTGAATTCTCTTCTGTAAGCGTCTGGGGAAAAAAAAATCTTTTTCCTTTCCTTGAGCTAATTTCTTCTATATGGAGTGAAACTCCGTTCTCTCAGACGTTTTTTTTTTCCATTTTATAATTTGTTAAGCTTTTTCTAATTGTTTTTTGCTCACTGTGTTTTAAAGTGGACGGATCCTGTTTTTTGTTACTTCCACTGGAAGCTGCCTACGCCCAATTACCACCACATTGGAAGAACTCAGATTTTGTGGCTTAAATCAATTTTAAGCTTTTCTCTCTTTGATTCTGTGACTTTCGTCAGACTTTGAACGATTTCCAAGGAATCTGGACCCGAGAAAGCTGCTGAAAAATTCTTTTGTTGTCCACATGGCATATGTAGCGGCTAGCAGCCTCTTATCATCATCGGCAGATCTCAGCTCCTGACTGCCTCTGGGAAGAAATATCTGCTGGCAGATATTCTCTGGTATCATCTTCAAATAAAGCTTCAGCGAAGGATCCAGCTGAAAAGCCAACGTAATGGGTCACGTGAGCCAGATCCCTTGTTTCATCTGCTGAGTTAATGTGATGTTCATTGCCTTAAACTATGTCATAATTTGTCTCAGGTTTAAAACTAGTTCATAATTCTGATCGGAGCTATAGAATTAAGGAGAAATAGTATCCTCTTTTTAGTAACTTCCGTTTTTCTTTTTTTTAGAGTAGCCCAGAATTTCTTTTTTCCACATAATCAGCTTTTATCATTTTCTTCGTAAACTTGCATCCAATTTTCTTCATATTTTGGTTAGTTAGTTGTCTCCATTTTCATCACAGTTACAAATTCACACTAAAGTTTCCTTGGCTCCACAAATGTGATTATACCCTTTATGCTAAGTAATCCATTACAAGTTAAAATGATGTTTGATACTTGTTGATCATTTCACTGTGCTTACAAATCAATTGAATGTAATGTCATTTAATCTGAGTTTGATCATTAAAACTGTTAACGGTATATAGAAATTTCAGCTTGATTTGTGTCATGTCTGTTTCTGGAGTCACGCAGGAGAATTCACGAATATTTGAGACTGTTTGATTGAAGGTATAAAGATAAGTTATTAATAAATTTTCCAAGGTTTTGGACTGGTGCCTCCCAAAACGAGTTTTTGTGTGTGTACGTGGACCTGAAGCAAACCTTCATTTCCACACACACCAATAGGTATAAATTAAATAATATTTGTATCTTATAACTAATTTCTTCTACATTTGCCATGTCATCGGGCCCTTCTGTGGTTACCACGTGTGCCACCGGTGTGTGTGGCTTGGCTTGTTGTTGTTGCTGCTGCATGCCTAGCTGTGATGCTAACCTGTGGCCGGACTCTAGTTGGGATGCTAGCTCGATGGTTTTGGCTAGCATCATGTCGTTGGGTGCCGTTAGCATCTTTGTCCACAGCCACAGATTGCTAGTGTGCTCGGCCAACTGGTCCTGCATCATTTCATTCATCAACAAACCGAATCTGCACATGCTAGCTAGGTGGCAAAGGTCCGCGCAAATTGTTGTCATTTTTGTGATCTTCTGTCGCCATTGGCAATACCTAATGCGCTGCGCCAACACGTTGTCAGGTGTATCGAAGTAGCTAGCTAGCAGCTTGACTGTCTCAGCAAGCGTTTCTGTTGGTCCTAACATGTAGAAAATACGCTGGTCTTCTATACCGAGATTGTGAACAAGTAGAGCTCGCATCCGTACTTTGTCTAGCTTGCCCAGGTCCAACGCCGATATGTAGGTAGTGAAAGCATCGAACCAGCACAGCCATGGTATGGGTAGTTCACCTGGGGTCTCACAAAACGGCTGTAGTGGCGTCAAACATGCTTCCATGGTTTACTTTCGTTGCCAAATGTTATGTCTGGAAAACTGGAAGGACCAACAGAGTGGCGTTTGCTGGGAACACGAACTTGATTACATAAAACACTATTATGGTGGTACAGCATTGTTAATGGTTTGGAGGTCGAGAGCTGAAAGAGGCTATAAAATGGCTGTCCCTTACCTTTATATGGTTGGCGTGATGACATCACCAAGCAGCCGCATCATCACGCCGACACTGAGCAAACTTGTAGTTTTCCTTACACCACACTGCATCTGCTAATTATCCCCCTGTCTATATACAGTGGTGTGAAAAAGTGTTTGCCCCCTTCCTGATTTCTCATTTTTTTGTACTTTTGTCACACTTAAATGTTTCAGATCATTAAACAATTTTAAATATTAGACAAAGTAACACAAGTAAACACACAATACAGTTTTTAAATGAAGGTGTTTATTATTAAGGGTAAAAAAAAAATGCAAATCTACATAGCCCTATGTGAAAAAGTGATTGCCCTCCTGTTAAAACATAAATTAACTGTGGTTTATCACATCTTTGGAAAGCTGAATTCAATTTTCTAGCCATTTCTAAAGCTTTGGGACTCCAGTGAACCACAGTGAGAGCCATTATCCACAAATGGTGAAAACATGGAACAGTGGTGAACCTTCCCAGGAGTGGCTGGCTGACCAAAATTACCCCTAAGAGTGCAACGACAACTCACCCAATAGATCACAAAAGACCCCACAACACCATCCAAAGAACTGCAGGCCTCACTTGCCTCAGTTAAAGTCAGTGCTCATGACTCCACCATAAGAAAAAGACTGGGCAAAAATGGCCTGCATGGCAGAGTTCCAAGATGAAAACCACTGGTGAGCAAAAAGAACATAAAGGCTCGTCTCAGTTTTGCCAGAAAACATTTTGATGATCCCCAAGACTTTTGGGAAAATACTCTGTGGACTGACGAGACAAAAGTTGAACTTTTTGGAAGGTGTGTATCCCATTACATCTGGTGTAAAAAGTAACACAGCAATTCAGAAAAGGAACATCATACCAACACTAAAATATGGTGGTAGTAGTGTGATGGTCTGGGGCTGTTTTACTGCTTCAGGACCTGGAAGACTTGCTGTGGTAAATGGAAGTATGAATTCTGCTGTCTACCAAAAAATCCTGAAGGAGAATGTCCAGCCATCTGTTCGTGACCTCAAGCTGAAGTGCACTTGGGTTCTGCAGCAGGACAATTATCCAAAACACCCCAGCAAGTCCACTTCTGTATGACTTAAGAAAAACAAAATGAAGCCTTTGGAGTGGCCTAGTCAAAGTCCTGACCGGAATCCAACTGAGATGCTGTGGCATGACCTTTAAAAGGCAGTTCATGCTTGAAAACCCTCCACTGTGGCTGAATTACAACAATTCTGCAAAGATGAGTGGGCCAAAATTCCTCCACAGTGCTGTAAAAGACTCATTGCCAGTTATCGCAAATGCTTGATTGCAGTTGTTGCTGCTAAGGGTGGCCCTACCAGTCATTAGGTTTTGATTGATTGATTGATTTTATTTATTTGAGCATTCTGACAAAAGAAAAAAGAGAATTTAAAACAAAACAAAAATCAAGCCAAAAATAAAATTTGTAATCTGTAATTTCCCGGTTTGGGATCAATAAAGTACATCTATTTATCTATCTAAAATGTTCAAAAGGAGTGGGAAGAAGCCAACGCTTATATAGTCCCACCCCTTTTCCATACCCAACAAATTACAATATCACTCTTAGTCATCATTCATCCCACAACCACATTCACCATAATACACCCCATAGTCAAATTATGTAACAGAAATGACACGACGGTCCATATTGACAACAATATCAACATCCAACAATAATTGTAACAATAATAAATAAATATTTCTGGTATGTTCAACACAAACACAGACAACACCATCACCATCACACAATAACACACACAATAACAACCTTTTTTCACTGAAGACACATTGTAATATTACTGCCCTTTATTTTTATATTGCTCAAAAATCATGTCTTTATGTGCTTCCGGTCTGGACGCCATGGTGATAGCAACCTAACGCTGAAACTCCCAGATCCAATCCAAGGAAAACATCCTCAAAATCAGACCTAACGGATTTTTGGAAGATTAAAAATCAAAAGACAATAACACCATGCCTAACCAAAAGCAGAAGAAACTGACATTCCCCAGGTCAGGACGCGCAGCGGCCGCAGAATCTGAACCGGAGGACCTCCGTTCAGAAGACGAGGACCTGGGCCTAGCTAACAAAAGGATTAGCTTGAAATCGCTATTTGACGAATTACGACGATTTCGGGCCGAATTTCTTGAATTCAGAGAGGATCTAAAAAGGACGAACAGCAGAATGGACCAGGCCGAAAACCGAATCTTGGAAGCTGAAGAAAGAGTAAAAGTGCTTGAAGATTCTGTGCTGGATTTACACAGAAAACAGTCAAGGCTGGAGGCTAAGCTAACCGACCAAGAAGGAAGACAGAGATGAGATAACATCAGAATTCACGGTCTGAAAGAAGGAGCTGAAGATAGTTTCAACATAGTGGCGGAATGCGTGGAATCCTTATTGAGAGAGAAGTTGGATATTCCACAAACCACCGATTTGAAGATAGAAAAGGCCCATCGTACATTAGCCGCAAAGCCAGCGCCGGAAGCGCCCCCACGTTCTGTGGTGGTGAGATTCGCCAATTTCAAAATAAAACAAGAGGTTGTAAGACGGGCTTGGCAGAAAAAAGGATTTATGCATCATGAGAGAAAAGTCTTCGTGGAGCACGATTACGCCCTTGAGGTTCTTAAAAAGCGACGGGAATATAATGACGCCAAAAAGGTTCTACGGGAACAGAATCTACGCTTTCAGACGCCATTTCCGGCGAAGCTAAGGGTCTTTTATGGTGAAGAGTCATGTCTTTATAATTCAGCAAAAGAAGCAACAATTGACATGGCGAGAAGAGGGCTCCCGGTAACGGTGTTTAAACCCGCAGCGAATCTGAGCAAAAAGATCAGAGCTCAAACGTGGTCCACTCAGAGACCTTCAAAATCCACGGGCCAGCAGCGGGAAATCCAGCCCCAGAGCTACAAAGATAAGCTTTCCAGTTCCAGGAAGGAATAGCGACCTTTTTGGTTTTTTTTTTTTCTTTTCAGTCACTCTGCACTTCCACCCCCCCTCCTACAAGGTAACAAACATTAAAGGAGATGCAGAATCAGCATGTGGTAAAACCTTTCATGGAGCAGTTATAGCATTAGAAACAAATGTCTTCTTAATTTAAAGGGGAAAAAAAAATCATGTTAAAATAGAAACGTAACAATGACCCACATGTTCTCTCCACACTAACAAATACTGTATTAGAGTGAATGTTTGCTGTGATGGGGGTGGGAGGGTGCACACAATCTCATAGGGTATAGGCATAAAAAAAAAAAAAAATCATTACAAATTCGGATTGGGATCTGAAATTCACGTTAAAAACATGGGACAACTTACAGGGGTAAGAGAGGGCCCTCAACACGTAACAGAGTTTGAGGAATTTCCCTCAGAGCCTACACTCCATCAGGGCTCTTACAGGGTCTTTAAAGAGACCCCAGCTCAGGAAGTTTTTTTTGACAGTTTTTTGTTTTAAAGTTTCGTACACTATGTTCTTAATGTTTTTTATGTTCTTAATGTTCTTTCAATTTCTGAGTAGCAAAAAAGAGGGCCACCACACTGTTATACTAAATAAGAAAATACAATGGAGAAACAGGGTGTAACCAAAATAGCCTCATATAATGTAAAAGGGATCCTGAATCCAGTTTAAAAGATCCAAGATTCTACGCAAAATGAAAAAAGACAAAGCAGAAATAATATTTTTACAAGAAACCCACCTAACAGACGTGGAACACACTAAACTCAATAGACAAGGGTTTAAAATGATCTCTTCATCTTCATATAAATCAGGGAGGAGGAGGGGAGTAGCGACATTGATATCAACCAAAATTACATTTGAAAAAAAATCAGAACACAAAGATAAAGAAGGGAGGTACAGTTTGGTAACTGGGCGGCTAGAGGGAGAAGATATCACCCTGCTGAATGTATATGCACCACCAGGGGCTAAATGGAAATTTTATAAAAATGTATTCGACCTAATGATAACTAAAGCCCAAGGTTTAGTGATATGTGGTGGAGACTTCAATCTAAGACTGAATCCATACTGGGATGCAACAGGTAATTCTTCACATCAAAATAACACCCAAAATAGGAATACTCGGATTCTACTAAAAGAAATGGGAATCTGTGACGTATGGAGGGAATTCAACCCCAATGTAAAAGATTATACTTTTTATTCAACGCCACATTCATCTTACTCAAGGATTGATAACTTTTTTATGTTTAATAGAGACATTGGAAGAGTAAAAACATGTAAAATAGGACTGATGGATCTCTCTGACCACAGTCCGATCTATATGGACTTAAACATCCAAAAATACACAAATAATACATTTTCCTGGAGGTTGAATTCAAATGTCCTGAAAGGACCACTGAAAGATGAATTGGAATCAGATATTCTCAGATATTTGGAAGAAAACGATAATGGAGAAGTATCCCCTTTAATACTGTGGGATGCGTGCAAAGCTGTAATAAGGGGAAAAATTATTGCAAAACTGGCAACCCAAAAGAAACTGAGACAAGAAAAACTAATCACACTAGAGTCAGAACTCAAGAACCTAGAAAAAGGACACAAAGACAACACTCATTCTAATGGCTCGCTCAAGATTAAAGAAATTAAAAATCAAATAAATGAGATCTACACAATAGAAATCCAGAAGAAACTTACATTTCTGAAACAAAAACACTATGAAGCAGGCAGTAAATCAGCAAAATTACTAGCCTATAAATTGAGGAAACAACAAACAGAAAGAGCAATCTACAAAATCAGAGACCCAGTATCAAAGGAAATAAAATTCATAATTCAGGATATTCTTAAAAGCTTCGAGAATTACTACAAGAACTTATACTCCCACAAAAAACATAAAAACGCATCCGAGACATTCCTAAACACATTAAACCTTCCCCAACTTACGGAATCACAAAATAAAACCCTACTGTCAGAAATACAACCTAAAGAATTGGAAAAAGCAATTATGAAACTTAAAGCTAACAAATCCCCAGGAGCAGATGGCTATACAGCAGAATGGTACAAAACCTTTAAACAGCAACTATCTCCTCTCCTCCTGAAAACATTTAACTACGTCCTCCACACAGGGGAAATCCCCCCCTCCTGGAGAGAAGGGGTCATTGCAGTTATACCTAAACCTGAAAAGGATAAACTAGAATGCTCCAACTACAGACCAATCAGTGTATTAAATCAGGACTATAAGCTTTTTACCACTATCCTTGCCAAAAGGTTAGAAAACATACTGACAGACTTAATTCACTTAGACCAAACAGGTTTTATAAGACAAAAACAGACACAAGACAACATTCGACTCACTTTACACATAATTCATCATATAAAAAAATATAACTTAAATGCAGTCATATTGGGATTAGATGCTGAAAAAGCATTTGATTCGGTTGACTGGTCTTTCCTATATAGAATCTTATCCAGTTTCAATTTTCATAACAACTTCATTAGAACTATACAGGCATTATATAAAAAACCAACAGCTAAAATAAGGATTAACGGTAATTTATCATCATCTTTTGAGCTGGAAAGAAGATGTCGTCAAGGCTGCCCCCTGTCTCCACTGCTCTTTGCAATCTTCATAGAACCTCTGAGCCAATGGATAAGACAAAATCAAGAAATTCAAGGTATTACACTTGGTCAGAAGGAACATAAAATAGCACTCTTTGCTGATGACATTTTAATATACCTAGGGCAGCCAGACACTTCTCTACCAGAACTAATCTCAGTTTTTTCAGACTATGGAGATTTATCGGGGTACAAATTAAACATGCATAAAACCCAAGTTTTAACATTCAACTATGACCCAAATCATTTTTCACTAAGTGAACTCAAAACTAACTGGGAGTTGGAATCTATGAAATATCTGGGGGTCAATATCCCGAAACAACTCGACAAAATTATATCACTAAACTATGATCCACTGGTGACAAAAATAAAATCTGACCTAGCAAGATGGAATATGATACCATTCTTAGGTACTGCACAAAGAATTGAAGCAGTCAAAATGAATATACTTCCACGTCTTCTATACCTTTTCCAAACAATACCGGTAGAACCTCCCAAAAAACATGGCAGGAGCTGGACAGAAGGATCTCAAGATTCATATGGCAGGGTAAGAGACCTAGAATCAGATATAGAACCCTACAGCTAAACAAAGACAAAGGTGGGCTCGCGCTGCCAAATATCAGGGACTATTTTATAGCTGCACAAATTAAAACTTTAGTAGAGATATGTAACCCAGTCTACACTGCACAATGGAAGGAGATGGAATGCCAAATAACAAGTGACATCCCCCTACAGGCGATAATAGGGAACAATGCCTTAACTAAACTCTTGAATAACACTAACCCGTGGATAGAGACCCCGCTAAAAATTTGGTTTAAGATAGTCAGAGAGAATCAAGCCAAAGAGCCCTATCGACTTCTGCAATGGATTGCCTATGATCAAGACTTTACCCCTAATAAAACAGACACTAGATTTAAAGAGTGGAAAGAGAAAGGGCTGATAAAATATTACAGTTTTTTTAAGGGGCAAACTTTAAGAAGTTTTGAAGATTTGAAAAAACAAGGTCTAATAAATCAAGATCTTTACAGGTTCTTTCAGCTTAGACACCACATAAACAATATACTTAAAAAGGAGGATTTGGAAAGGGCCCAGTCAGGTGTTCTGAAGGTCTTCTTAATGGCATATAAAGGGATCCCAGGCATCAGATACATTTCTAAAATATACCAAGGTCTTCAAGACTTAAAAGGAGACAACACATCATATATAAAAGAGAGATGGGAAAAAGAGGGGAATTTCACTTTACAATTGGAAATATGGGAAAAGCTAAATAAACAGCAATGGAAAAGTACCTCATCCCTGCAGTGGAGAGAATTTGGATGGAAAAACTTGGTAAGATTTTTCAGAACACCTGCACAAAACAAATTTACCCATAAGGGGTTGAACTGTTGGCGCTTGTGTGGTGAAAAGACTGCAAATCATTTTCATGTGTTTTGGTCATGCCCAGTTATCCACCAATATTGGACCAACGTACAGACAATATTGGGGAAAATATTCAAAATAACAGTTCCCTTTTCTTTTGTAACTTTGTATTTGGGTTTACTACCGGACTCACTGGAAAGACGAGGAGATAAATACTTATTCAGTGTTTTAATATTGGCAAGTAAAAAAGCCCTAACTAAAAAAATGGATGCTGAAGGACTGTCCTACACCTGAAGATTGGATTAACGTGATTCAAGACATTTACTCGATGGAAAAGTTGACATTCGCACTGAGACAGGACATGGATGGGTTCATGAACTTTTGGCAACCCTGGATTGCATATGTGTCTTCCATTAGATCTAATCTAATGGAAGTGTTTATATAGTGTGTTTATATACTTACATATTTATTCCACCTAGCTGCAATGCTCCGTACTGTGGGTGTTTATATATTTACATATTTATTCCATCCAGCTACAATGCTCTGCACTGTGTGTCTGTGTGTGTGTATATATATATTTTATAGTAATATGTACATATGTATATTAGCTGCTCTTGCTTGCTTGTTTTTTTTTTTTCTTGCCTTCTGATTGTTGCTCTGAGTGTTGCTATCCCTGTGCTGTTGCAATCCTGGAATTTCCCCGTTGTGGGACTAATAAAGGCTGATCTTATCTTATCTTTGACAAATACCATTTCAGTAATGGTCCCCCTCTTTGTTCCAATGCTACTCAGTTGCTCTTTTACTTTTAATTACTTAATTTTCTGTTTGTTTGTTTTTTGCTGTTCTGTTTGTTTATTCGTTTTTTTTTAAATTTAATTCTCCTTAATTTCACTTTTTCTTTCACTTTAAAAAAAAAAATAGGGGGTGTTGTAATAACTATCCTACCAATGTTGTCAAATACCAAAAAATAAGGGAACATGTGATGAAAATGTAAACAATGCAATGCTGTAATGACCTGTATACCCTTTACAAAAACTTAAATAAAAAAAAAAATCATGTCTTTATATGTTGATTTAAATATATGGATGTTTGGACATTGCCTGTGTTTCTCCCCCAACCCATTCCACAATTTTACCCCACACACAGACACACAAAAACCCTTCCTAGTAGATCTTACTAAATGCATTTTAAATTTTGTGTTCCCCGTAAATTATATTTCCCTTCTCTCTCACTGAAAAGATTTTGTATACTGTGCGGCAAAAGTTTTTTTTACTGACTTTAAACATTAATTGTGCTGTATAATAATGAACCAGATCCCGTAATTTCAATAACTTTGAATGTAAAAACAATAAATTAGTATGTTTAAGGTACCCGACTTTGTGTATAACATGGAGTGCCCTTTTTTTGTAATATTAGCAATGAATTAAGTGTACTTTTATAATTGTTACCCCAGACCTCTACACAATAGGTCAAGTATGGAAGTACTAATGAGCAATACAAGATATGAAGTGATTTGTAATCTAGGACCTGCTTAATTTTATTTATAATTGCAATATTTTTTGCAACTTTGTTTTGTATGTATCTGACGTGTGGTTTCCAACTAATTTTATCATCTAGTATTACACCCAAAAACTTGATCTCCTTAACTTTTTCAATAATCCCATTATTTGTACGAATATGTATATCTTCTTTATTTTTACAATTACCAAATATCATTACCTTAGTTTTATCCATATTTAGTGATAATTTATTACAATCCATCCATTTTTAAGCTTATTTACTTCATTATTTAGAGTATGGATTAGTTGATTATAATTATTTCCAGAATAAAATGTATTAATAATTTAGAAACTTGGAATATATCATTTATATACACTACCGTTCAAAAGTTTGGGGTCACCCAGACAATTATTTTGTGTTTTTCATGAAAAGTCACACTTATTTACCACCATGAGTTGTAAAACGAATAGAAAATATAGTCAAGACATTGACAAGGTTAGAAATAATGATTTGTATTTGAAATAATATTTTTTTCCTTCAAACTTTGCTTTTGTCAAAGAATCCTCCATTTGCAGCAATTACAGCATTGCAGACCTAACATGATTGCACAAGGGTTTTCTAATCATCCATTAGCCTTCTGACACAATGAGCAAACACATTGTACCATTAGAACACTGGAGTGATAGTTGCTGGAAATGGGCCTCTATACACCTATATAGATATTGCACCAAAAACCAGACATTTGCAGCTAGAATAGTGATTTACCACATTAGCAATGTATAGAGTGTATTTCTGATTAGTTTAAAGTTATCTTCATTGAAAAAAAGTGCTTTTCTTTCAAAAATAAGGAAATTGCTAAGTGACCCCAAACTTTTGAACGGTAGTGTACAGTATATGTTAAATAATTTGGGGCCCAATACTGACACCTGGGGGACCCCACAAGCAATTCCCATACACCCAGACAGATATTCTCCCATCTTCACAAACTGTTGTCTCTCAGATAAATAACTTGTAACCCAATTCAGAGCCACTCCCCTAATACCATACATTTGCAGTTTATTAAGAAGTATTGAATGATTTATTGTATCAAATGCTTTTCTAAAATCTATAAATACACCAATTGCATATTTTCCTTGATCTAGTGCATTTATTATTTCCTCTGTTGCTTCCATTATTGCCAACGATGTTGTACTCTTGGCTCTAAATCCATATTGGTTCTGATTAAGCACATCATGTTTATTTAAAAAGTTTTCTAATCTGTTGTTGAAAAGTTTTTCCAGAATCTTTGAAAATTGTGGGAGAAGCGATACTGGTCTGTAGTTTGTGTATTGGTGTTTATTTCCTTGCTTGAATAATGGTATTACTTTTGCTATTTTCATTTTCTACGGGAATGAGCCAGTTTGAAATAATAGATTACAAATATATGTGACTGGTTTTAATATGCCATCAACAGTTCTCTTTACTAGTGCCATATCAATACCATCACAATCAGTAGATAATGTATTTTTACGCTTTTCAGCAACAGATTTTCCCTCTAGTTCATCCACCGCTGTAAGAAAGATTGACCAAGGGTTATTTCCAATCAATGTTTCACTCATGGTGTCTCTCCCTTGGTTTGGAATTTTTGCTGCCAACTCTGGTCCAACATTTACAAAAAATTCATTGGTTTAGGGGGCAATCACTTTTTCACACAGTGCCATGTAGGTTTGGATTTTTTTCCCCTTGATAATAAACACCTTCATTTAAAAACTGCATTTTGTATTTACTTGTGTTATCTTTGTCTAATATTTAAATTTGTTTGATGATCTCAAACATTTAAGTATGACAAATGTACAAAAAAATGAGAATTCAGGAAGGGGGCAAACACTTTTTCACATCACTGTATGTGTGTGTCATTCCTTGTCAGTCGTGATGTCCTTGTCTTATGTTGGTGTGTTACCCCATGCTTCTGCCAAGTTTGTTTTCTAAGTCTGGTTTTGCGTCATTCCTTAATCTGAGTTATCCTGCCTGTTTACCTAGCTGTGCCTTTGTTTCAGCCCATGAGCTGTATTATTTTCTGTTTTCTGTTTAGTCTGTTAATAAATCATGGTTTACCACATTTGCAATTGGGTCCTCTCCTTCTTCGCCCCAGAAGGGCTCTCGTGACAAAGAGGTTATCGGAAGGATTTTTTCCCCCTGTGCCAATATTTCTTTGTCCTTCCTTGTATTTTTTTTTTTTTTATAAAACACCAACTGAAAAAGGGACATTATGGAAAATGCAACTTCAAAAAGTAATTCTTAAAACTATAATAATAATCATCAATATTAAATCAGAATGGTTTGAAATGTTTCACGCTGCCTATCATAAATATTGAGAACACTTATTAAATGATCTTGCAAAAAGACATCAACTTCTTCAAAAACATTTTACTGAAATAATTTTTCTATTAACAGTAATCGTGCTACATTCATATTTACTGTAGTTTGTTACAGCTTGCAAAGTAAACTGTTAAAAAACCACAATCAATAAAAAATACATCAACTCCTTTCTATTATTGCTATTTCAGTCAAATATCAGTTTTGTTTTATTAATTTTGAGTCCAGTCCTGTTCTGTCCACTAGTGCTGACCTTCGGTTCCTCTGGGTTCTAGAGGTGGGAACCTTCAGTGGTATCCCAGTTCGATTACAATTCAGGCATTAACGATTTAAATGTAAAACGGTTCACAATGCATCCTGATGCATCTCTATGCTGCATCTTCATTTTAAACTTCTTCTTTAGATTTCAGCATGTATTATTGTAATTTATGAAAGGAAAAATGTTATATTGTTGTGTGGATTGAGTAATGAATATATATTTTTTTATTCATGGAATACATCAGCAAAAGAGTAAGTAAAGTTTAAACCTGTAAGAGGGAGGGCAGAGTGAACTGCAGCTCATTTTATGAAAATGCTTTTCATAGACATTTTCACAAAGCACTGTATAACAAAACAGAATAAAAACAAACTAGGTAGAGACACAATAAAAACAGAAATAAAAACAAAGTTGGAAAAAATAAAAAAAACAAGTTAAAACAAAAGATTAAAATAATTTAAAAATATGAGACCATTAAAAACAGTTGATTTGAAACAATAGAAATCCTGATGAAACAAATGTTTTCAGCTGCTTTTAAAAATGTATACTGTATAACAAAAACATTTGCACAAAAAGGGCTATGTAATTCAAATTTATACAGAAGGTAGCACGTGCATCATCACAGAGGGATGAGGTACTTCTTGTCAAACTTGACAGGTCTATTGTTCTCAAGGTGAAAGGTGTGACCTTTGACCTGACCTGACCTGTGACATGACCCACCTAATTAATACGTTTTCAATGGGGTAAGGGTGACAATGGAATGTTAACCCATTTTCTGTCTATGGGGCAGCATGGTGGCAGAGTGGTTAGCACTGTGGCAGCACAGCAACTCACCCTTGGCTGGGGGATCCTGGGTCGATCCCAGCCCCTGACCAACAGTGATCTGTGTGGAGTTTGCATGTTCTCCCTGTGTCTGTGTGGGTTTACTCCAGGATTTCTCCGGTTTCCTCCCACATGCGAAAAACATGCATGTTAGGTTAACTGGCATCAAACTGGGGATTCTAAATTGCCCTTAGGTATGACTGTGAGAGTGAATGGTTGTCTGTCTCTCTGTGTTGGCCCTGTGATGGACTGGTGATCTGTCCAGGGTGTACCCTGTCTCTCGCCCAAAGATGCTGGGATAGGCTCCAGCCCCCCCGCGACCCAAAAAGGATTAAGCGGAAGAAGATGGATGGATGGATCGGCGCAGCAGTGCTCCCGCCAGCTCACCACCCTCTGGCAGTCAAGTTTTTTTTCCAGAAAATATTCAGTTTAGATATCACAAATTCCAAAGGCTGTAACTTGAAAGTGGTAAGAGATAATGGCTTACTGTCAATTAGAAAGATGTAGAATATGATCCAAAGTTTGAGATAGGAGTAAATTTATGCATCTAATTTGCATAATGCGATGGCAGCCTGTGACGGAGTAGCCTCGTCACTGGCTGCAGGCACGCAGACACTCAGACAGATGGCTATAGGCACACTCACTTACACATAACTATGGATTGTAGGTGATTTACTAGCTTAAGCGGCAGACACACACACACACACACACACACACACACACACACACACACACACACACACACTGCCATGCATTTTCTCATTTACTTCTATTTAATATAAGATAAGCCTTTATTAGTCCCACAATGGGGAAATTCCAGGATTGCAACAGTACAGGGATAGCAAAACTCAGAGCAATGATTTAGAAGATAATAAGAGCAGTGAATATACATATGTACACATAAATATAAAAAATATGAATATATATATACACAGTGCGGAGCATTGTAGCTAGATGGACTAAACAGCATAACCGTCTATTTAGTTACCCTACATGGTATGAATATGTGCCCATACATATTGTCACCCTCCATAGCGACTGATATTGTCCTAGTTGTATACTGGAAGGGACCATTTGTGTAAATCTGTTGCGTCTTTTGCATTCAATACTATTAGGTCGTCACGCTTTTTTTGCTATCTCTGCGAGCAGCCCTGCTTAGGTTATACAGTCTGACAGCCGTAGGTAGGAAGGACCTGCGAAACCTCTCGGTCGTGCATCTAGGATGATGTAGTCTACTGCTAAATGAGCTCCTCAGTGCGTTCAGTATGTCCTGCATAGGGTGGGACTCAGACTCTAGCAGAGATGACAGTTTAGCCACCATCCTTCTCTCTCCTATCTCCTCCACTGGGTCAAGGCGCTGCCCCAGGACAGAGCTAGCTTTCTTGATTAGTTTGTTCAGTCTCTTCCTATCGGCTGCTGTAATGCCGTTGCCCCAGCAGACCACTCCAAAAGTGATGGCTGACGCCACCACCGTGTCATAGAATGTCTTCAAGAGCACCCCTTGTACACCAAAAGACCTGAGCCTCATCAGTAGGAACAGCCTGCGCTGTCCCTTCTTGTAGAGTGCGTCGGTATTGTGTGACCAGTCTAGTTTATTGTTCAGATGAACACTCAGGTACTTGTAGGATGTCACCATCTCAGTGACTGTTCTCTGGATGTTCACTGGTGCTGTGAGGGGTTGTCCTTGCCTTTGGAAATTATCTTAAAATATTGAACGTTTATCTTCTTTTTCCCTTACATGTTTTGTGGCGCAGCCAGGGGTGCACACTTGGTTGTTCTGCTTCACTGGAAAACATACACTCTTATTTCCATACCATATAAACTCTTTTTTTTGTTTGTTCCCGTGCCCGTCCGCTTAGCTGCCTCCATACACGATTCGGACGTCGAATGAGTTAAACACATGAAATCACTTGAGTAGATTAAGTATGTTTTTTTCACATCTTTTGGTCAGATGACCCAGGGGGCTGTGGTCATGAATTTTAATAAATATTTGTTTGTAAATGGACTGACTTTGTGTGAGGGAAAACTTGTTTTTGTATTTAAATATTTATATGTAAAGTATATATTAGGAGATGAGGCACTGTTAACTGTTTTATGGAAATATTTATTGAAGTGTGTGTTTTTCTATGAATGATACGCCCAGTGGGAGGGGCTTGGTCGTTAAAAGGGGGTTGTTGTGGGCTGAACTGGCAGTCTGAAGTTTGTTGTAGAGGAGGCAACATATAACTTGCTGTCTGTAAGTAACTGAGTGACTTGTTTCCTCCCATTTTGAAGAAGGAGTTAAGCGAGGACTCCATTTTAAAGGGACAAGTGGGTACAGAGACTGTTTGGGTTTTTCTCCATTTGTTTCCACTGTTTGTTTTCTCCTCACCTGTACATAATTTTGCACTTGGGAGGCCGGCAAATAAAAAGGCTCAATACGATCTGTGCGACTTTGCCATCATTTTTTGGGGGGATTTGAAGAAGTTGGAAAAGAACCCCGTGACATATGGTGGCAGCAGTGGGATGGCAAGTCGTAGGAGAGCAACCCGCCTTCCAAGGCAGCGTACAGGATTACGTTCTCAGAAGCAACGAGAGCAGTTGAAGGAGATTGTGACTGCAGAGGTGGATCCAGCCTGGGAGACAGTTCCGACATCGGAGGAAGAAGATGAAATTGCTGGATCTAGTGCATCGGTAGCCCCAATGGAAACAGGTGGGCTGGGGGGAGAATTACTGGCTTTGAGAGACTTTTTGGCAGCACAAAACAGAAGGGAGGAAGGCCTATTGGCAGAACTTAGGAGTCTAAGAAGTTCGATTCCACGGGTTGGGCAATTTGCTGCCATCCAGTCATCGGTTCAAGCCCCACCGGTTCCTGACCTACCCTATCCAGGGAAAACATCAACCACAGAAATGGACATCAGTCCCAGATTTAACCTGCCAACACCAGCATTTCAGCCTAG
This sequence comes from Pholidichthys leucotaenia, assembly GCA_020510985.1. Lineage (NCBI taxonomy): Eukaryota > Metazoa > Chordata > Actinopteri > Cichliformes > Pholidichthyidae > Pholidichthys > Pholidichthys leucotaenia. The sequence continues at coordinate 267,682,989 of CM035849.1, forward strand.
GTGACCAGAGACATTACTTATTCCACCACAAGACTCTAGTGGAGGCCCTGAGCAGCTATGTCCGGAATACAGATGTGAACCAAAAGTACCACCCTATCAGATGGGGGAAGACTTGGAAAACTATTTATTGCACTTTGAGCGAATGGCCAAACATGGAAATGGCCAGAGACTGAGTGGGCATGTAGACTGGTGCCATTGTTGTAGGGAAAGGCGTTGGAGGCCTACACTGCAATGGATGAGGAGAGGGTTCATTCCTCCCGGGGCTTGAAGACAGCATTATTGGCCAAGTTTGCTATCTCACCAGAAACATACCAGTTGCAGTTTCGGTCTTTGACAGTCCCACCTGGTGAGACCCCTACCGAGACCTACCATCGCCTGAAGGGACTCTACCGATGCTGGATTCGGCCGGAGCAGTATACCAAGGAAGTGATTGGTGAGACCATCATTCTGGAGCAACTACTTTAGGTACTTCCTGCAGAGATGAGGACCTGGGTGAAGGAGCATGAACCAACAGAGGGGCTCGCAGCTGCTAGATTGGCTTTGCAGGATCTTAGTGCTTGGCGAGGAAGACCAACTTTGCGCCTCAACAATACAGCACAGAGATCGGTACATCAGCCGGTCCAGCATCGGCTAGTAAAGAGAGATACTGGACCGGGGCCTCCAGGTAAGCCCAGCTCTGCCCCAAACCAGCGAGGACATGGTAAGGACATTGTTTGTTTTTATTGTCAACAGCCAGGCCATAAAGCTTCTGTGTGTCCTGTGCATAAAACTAAACTCGCTGGAGCTTGCTATGCACCTCGACCTGAAGTGGGGTCTGAGAAAATGAGGCTACAATGCTATAAAACTGACTGTTAATGGCCAGCAGGTTACTGCTCTGTTGTACAGTGGTAGCTTTATGTCTTTAGTTAAGAAGGTCCTTGTATCTGTGGGCCTGGTGGACTATAGTAGATAAGAGGACATTTTGTGTGTTCATGGGGATAAGCACCCTTATCCAACAGCTGATTTGACTGTTATCACTGATGAACAACCATATTTATTGACTGTTGGTATGGTTGAGAAGCTGCCGGTTGCAGTTGTCTTGGGATGGGATTTGTCTGTGTTTATGGATCTGCCGCGGGAGAACATTGCTGTGGGGAAGGGGGAGGTTGATGTAAACATTTCTTGTCCAGTCATTACACGTGCTCAGGCAAAGGCTGGGGCCCAACCACTCCCAAACCCTACCCATGGCTTGTGTGAGGATGGCACTGGTGTCCCAGGTAGAGAGAAGCCGTGTGTGCAACCACTCCTAGACTTTGATAGTAGTCTGTTTGAGGGTGGCACGGAAGGCCCAAAAAAGTCCCGGCAACAACGTGGCATTGAGAAACATCTGAAGACAGTTGAACCTGAAACAATGAGTTTGAGTGAAAGGTGGCAATGCCTGAAAATATTTCTGTGTTACAGAGAGAAGATGAAACATTGACACATTTGTTTGCTAAGGTGGTTGAAGCGACAAAGGGGAACTGTGTGGGCAAAGAGAGGTTTGTTGTGGAGAAAGATGCATTGTATATTGATGACAATGACCACAAACGCCTGGTAGTCCCTGCTAGTTGTAGACCACTTGTTATGCATCTAGCACACACACTCCCATGGTCTGGACACCTTGGCCATCAAAAAACATTTCTAAGCATTAGTTCACGTTTTTATTGGCCCTCTATGTACACTGATGTTCAGAGCTATTGTGCCACGTGTCCTGTATGTCAAAAAACATGTACTGCTCGCAGATCTGACCGTGTTTTTACAACCACTTCCCATTATCTCAATTCCATTCCGTAGGATTGCTATGGATATTGTGGGGCCCCTGATGAAGAGCAGCAGTGGGCATCAATACATTCTGGTTGTGTGTGACGATGCTACTCGATTCCCAGAGGCTTTCCCCTTGTGGACAGTTACTGCCCCTGTTGTTCTGCGTGTGCTGGTGCAATTATTTTCTAGAGTGGGAATACCAGATGAAATTCTGACTGACCGGGGAACTAACTTCACCTCCAAACTGATGCAGCTTTTCCACAAACAACTGGACATCTCAGCCATCAAGACCACACCATACCATCCACAGAGTGATGGTCTTGTTGAACGTTTTAATCAGACACTGAAGAAGATGCTTCAGAAGTTTGTGGATGACACTGGCAAGGATTGGGATTGCTGGTTGCCCTTTTTACTCTTTGCCTATCGTGAGGTACCCCAGGCATCAACGGACTTCTCTCCATTCGAGTTGCTATATAGTTGGGATGTGCAGGGTCCATTGAATCTGCTCAGGAAGGAGTGGGAAGCCCCTTCAACCACTCAAAGTCATAGAGGGGTGATTCACTTTGTGCTGGAGATGAGGGATCGGCTGGCAAGGTACCAGAAGGAGGCAAAGGCCAACTTGTGGGAGTCTCAGAAGAGCCAAAAGATGGTATGATCAACAGGCTCGGCATCGTGAGTTTAAACCTGGCCAAAAAGTACTACTGCTTTTGCCCTCATCTAGTAGTAAGCTCTTAGCAAAGTGGCAAAGCCTGTACCTTATTACCCACAAAATGGGGCCAGACACTTATGAGGTCCACCATCCCGAGAAGAAGAAGAAGCCAAAACAGACGTACCATGTAAATTTGCTGAAAGAGTGGAAGGATCGCCAAGAGCCAGGGCAGGTTCTGCTGGTAAGGAAGGTAGACCATGAGGAGGAAGTGACGATTGGGCTGGAATCCCTTACTACAGCAGAGACACCTTTGCTGACACATCTGGAACCAGACCAAGCAGCACAGCTTCATCAGGTCTTTGAAGAGGTGTCATCTTTGTTTTCTGCCAGCCCAGGCAGGACTACACTCACAGAGCATGTTATTCATCTTAAGGAGGAGCGACCAATTCATTAACATCCCTAAAGGGTTCCCCAACAGTTGGTAGGAAGACTGAAGGAGGAGATAACGGAGATATTGAGACTTGGTGTGATTGAGCCTTCCAATTCTGAGTGGTGTAGCCTGGTTGTCATAGTGTTCAAGAAAGATGGCTCTCTTCGGATATGCATTGACTTCAGGTAGCTGAATGCAATGTCGGGGTTTTTGATGCTTATTCAATGCCAAGGGTCAGAGACTTAGTGGAGAAGGTCAGGGCTGCCAAGTTTATCACTACCCTTGATTTGTGTAAAGGTTACTGGCAGATACCACTGGAAGAGTCAAGTTGACCATATACAGCATTCCAAACCCCAGCAGGGCTTTTCCAGTTTACCATGATGCCCTTTGGACTACATGGAGCTCCAGCCACCTTCCAGAGATTGATGGACCAAGTGCTTCAGGGCTGTGATCACTGCAGTGCTGCGTACCTGGATGATGTGGTTGTCTTCAGTAATCCTTGGGCCGAGCATGTCCAACATCTTTCCTTGGTCTTGGGAAAGATTCAGAAGGCTGGGCTGACGCTTAACCCCTCCAAGTGTGAGTGGGCACAGCAGGAGACTCAATACCTTGGGTACCAGTTGGGACGAGAAGTGTGCTCACAAGTCGATAAAGTGGAGGCCATTAAGACCTGTCCTTGACCATGGACTAAGAAGGAGGTGTGATCCTTCTTGGGGTTGGTTGGCTGGTATCGACGGTTTATACCGCAGTTCTCGACCATTGCAGCTCCACTTACTGCCTTAACTTGTAAAGGCCAGAAAAATCCAGTCACATGGTCTGATGAGTGCAAAACAACTTTCAACACCCTGAAAAATCACTTGTGTTCTTCCCCTGTCCTCAAGAGTCCAGATTTCAATAAAAGATTTCTGGTGCAAGTGGATGCCTCAGCAGTGGGCCTCGGAGCAGTTTTGACACAAGGGGACCCGGGAGAAGAATACCCAATTTTGTATTTGAGCAGTAAGCTTCAGCCACTGGAGACCCGGTATTCTGCAGCGGAGAAAGAGGGTTTGGCCATTAAGTGGCCATTAAGTGGGCCCTGGAAAGCCTGCGTTGCTATTTGCTGGGACGAGAGTTTGATTTGGACACTGATCATCGAGCTCTCACATGGATTAATAGCATGAAAGATCACACCAGTCGCCTTACTTGCTGGTACTTGTCACTACACCTTTTCAAGTTTACTATTCGGCATCGGTCTGGAAGAACCAATGTGGTAGCAGATTATCTTTCTAGGTTGCCATACATTGCCAACCTTTGTGAGCGGGGGATGATGTGACGGAGTAACCTCGTCATTGGCTGCAGGCACACAGACACTCATACAGACGGCTGTAGGCACACTCACTTAAACACAACTATGGACTGTAGGTGATTTACTGGCTTAAGCGGCAGACTCTCACACACACACACACACACACACACACACACACACACACACACACACACACACACACACACACACACACACACACACACACACACACACACTATCAAACGTTTATCTTCTTCTTTTTCCCTTACCTGTTTTGCGGCACAGCCAGGGGTGCACATTTGGTTGTTCTACTTCGCGGGAAAACATACACTCTTATTTCCATACCATATAACCTCCTTTTTTTGTTTGTTCCTGTGCCCGTCCGCTTAGCTGCCTCCATACACGATTCGGACGTCAAATGAGTTAAACACATGAAATCAATTGAGTAGATTAAGTATGTTTTTTTCACATCTTTTGGTCAGATGACCCAGGGGGCTGTGGTCATGAATTTTAATAAATATTTGTTTGTAAATGGACTGACTTTGTGTGTGGGAAAACTTGTTTTTGTATTTAAATATTTATGTGTAAAGTATATATTAGGAGATGAGGCATCGTTAACTGTTTTATGGAAATATTTATTGAAGTGTGTGTTTTTCTATGAATGATACACCCAGTGGGAGGGGCTTGGTTGTTAAAAGGGGGTTGTTGTGGGCTGAACTGGCAGTCTAAAGTTTGTTGTAGAGGAGGCAATATATAGTCTGCTGTCTGTAAGTAACTGATTGACTTGCTCCCTACCATTTTGAAGTAGGAGTTAAGAGGACTCCATTTTAAAGGGACAAGTTGGTACAGAGACTGTTTGGGTTTTTCTCCATTTGTTTCCACTGTTTGTTTTCTCCTCACTTGTACATAATTTTGCACTTGGGAGGCCGGCAAATAAAAAGGCTCAATACGATCTGTGCGACTTTGCCATCATTTTTGGGGGGATTCGAAGAAGTTGGAAAATATCCCCATGACACAGCCGTATTGAATTACATAACTTTGGGTCAAAAGTGGACTTTGGACATATTTACACAAAGGATGGTTTTGTTTTTTGTCTTCATTTTTGTTTTTGTTTTTTTGTTATCTTCAAAGTAAATGAACCAGAAAATCAGTAGAATGTACACAAACAAATAAATACATCGGACCTACCGCACACCATGTCTTCATTCGTCCTTTTTCGTCATCCCTGGTCCTTATTTTGTCTTCTGCCAGTCATTTTCGCTTTCACATCCACAAACTCTCATATGTATATTATGATTTATTCCACCTCAATTTTGGTTACACAATGCCCCCAAACCAGTGCTACTGTTCTCTGTTGTCATGCGCAGCTCCGTCGATGGCAGATGAAAGTGTACATGCTCTGGGCCATCTTCTGCTGTCACACAAGGTAAATATTTCCTTTCAGAAGCTAAATAATCTCTTTTTAGAATCATAGCTGGCAAAATTTGGAGCAAATGCTTCCTCCGTGTGGAAATATATGTTGGGATGGAGCCTTTGTTTACATTCTCTTCTTCGCATTTCCGGAAATGATGTTTGAGGCGGTTTGTTTGGGTGAAGTCCTCCAGTGAAGAGCAGTAAGCTATACATATCTGACATCTTGTGATGTTAAATGCTTGGTACAACTGGGTTTTCTGTGCTTTTTGGACACATCACATCACAGGCGCAGACCTGCGACATAGGCAGCAGGTGACGCACATGTTTTATGACAGCCGGACAATTAAAGGATTAATTATATTTGGATAAAAAGCCACATTGTTTATTGAGATGAAAGGCGAATAACCTTTGATCCATGCCCTGAGGGTTAGCGTGAGAATGTTGGTTGATTTAAATTTTAACAAAATAAAATGGTGATGGTGCTTTTTCTCATCTCAGGCTGAAACAAGCAGATCCTGTTATTCAAACACACACACACACACACACACACACACACACACACACACACACACACACACACACACACACACACACACACACACACACACCAAAACCCCCCTTTAGGTCTAATGGTCAATGAAGCAGTTGCCAGTGACTGAAACCCTTCGTTCATCAATCGGCCAACAAACTCCAGCAGTAATGCATTCAAAAAAATAGTCACTCCTTTCATAGCCAATCAGCTGTCACAAGTCTATTTACTCATCAATTGTCCGTCAATCAGCCAACGAAGTGCAAGAGAACTGAATAATATGTGCAGCATTGGAATCTACCTAACCACCCGCAGACAACACTTGCCAATCTATTGAGAGGCTCCAGCCTCATCAAATCTTTTCAAGACAGAGGTCTTTTCTTTTACTCATCTCCGGGTGAAACAGATGGGTGAAACAGATGGGTGAAACAGGTGAAACAGGTGAAGCAGATCCTGCTATTCAAACGGTGACTCTGCCCCTCAAGCTGTGCATTGTAGCGCTTAAACATACCTACGCACGCACGCACGCACGCACGCACGCACACACACACAAACCCTCTTTAAGGTTCAGGCTATTGCTTCTATTGCTCAACAGAGCAGTCAGCAGAGTGCAAGAGAGGTCAAAGAGTAAGCTCGCCACAGTCGGGGGTCACTATGATGGTTCAGTATTAATGTACAGCTGTGGACAAAATTGTTGGTACCCCTCTGTTAATGAAAGAAAAACCCACAATGGTCACAGAAATAACTTGAATCTGACAAAAGTGGTAATAAATAAAAATTGTGTGTAAATTAACCAAAGAAAATCAGACAATGCTTTTGAATTGTGGTTCAACAGAATTATTTTAAAAAACAAACTCATGAAACAGGCCTGGACAAAAATGATGTTACCCCTAGAAAAGATTGAAAATAATGTGACCATAGGGACATGTTCAACCAAGATGTGTCCTCTAATTAACATCTCAGGTGTCTACAAACTTGTAATCAGTCAGTCGGCCTATTTAAAGGGTGACAAGTAGTCACTGTGCTGTTTGGTGACATGGTGTGTACCACACTAAACATGGACCAGGGGAAGCAAAGGAGAGAGTTGTCTCAGGAGATAAGAAAGAAAATTATAGACAAGCATGTTAAAGGTAAAGGCTAGAAGACCATCTCCAAGCAGCTTGATGTTCCTGTGACTACAGTTTCACATATTATTCAGAAATTTAAGATCCACGAGACTGTAGCCAACCTCCCTGGACGTGGCCGCAGGAGGAGACGGATAATGTGAATGGTAACAAAAGAGCCCAGAACAACCTCTAAACACATGAACTCCGAGGTCAAGGTACATCAGTGTCAGATTGCACCATCCATCGTTGTTTGAGCCAAAGTGGACTTCATGGGAGACGACCAAGGAGGACACCACTGTTGAAAACAAATCATAAAAAAGCCAGACTGGAATTTGCCAAACTGCATATCAACAAGCCACAAAGCTTCTGGGAGAATGTCCTTTGGACAGATGAGACAAAACTGGAACTTTTTGGCAAGGCACATCAGCTCTATGTTCAGACGCAAAAATGAAGCATACCAAGAAAAGAACACTGTCCTTACTGTGAAACATGGAGGAGGTTCTGTTATGTTGTGGGGCTGCTTTGCTGCATCTGGCACAGGGTGTCTTGAACCTGTGCAGGGTGCAATGAAATCTGAAGACTATCAAGGTATTCTAGAAAGAAATGTGCTGCCCAGTTCAGGTTCAGGTTACTTTATTTGTACTAACTACTAACTAACTAACCTGCACTTATATAGCGCTTTTCTAGTCACAAAGACCACTCAAAGCGCTTTCATTAATACTAACCCTCTATTCTAAGGGCCTATAGGAAACAGATATCTAGGGACAATTTAGAACAGCCAATTAACCTAACATGCATGTTTTTGGCATGTGGGAGGAAACCGGAGAAATCCCGGAGTAAACCCACGCAACACGGGGAGAACATGCAAACTCCACACAGATCACTGTTGGTCGGGGGCTGGGATCGAACCCACGATCCCCACACCCGTAGGTAGATTTGTTTTGCAGTCGGGTGACATCCATATTTACAAACCACAATTACATTCAACATGAACACAAACACAGGCACACATGAAGCTGACTATAAACATGATAAAAGTGCTCAAGGCTCCACCAATCAGGACATAGGACAAAAAGATGAGAGAAAAAACAAAGAGATAAGAGAGAAGGGTCATATTAAAAAGTTAAAGACTAGTCAAAGAGGTTAAAAACTCAAAAGTTTAAAACCCAATAAAAGATTTAGAACCCAAATAAAAAAACCTACAAAAATAAGTAAATATAAAATAAAATTAATTAAATAGGTAACTAAATTATGTGCAATATATTGTTACATCTTGTTCAATTCTTTAACAGCAGCAGGAACAAAGCTGCTTTTGTAGCACTGGGATTTACTTTTTGGGACAGCAAACCTCCGTCTGGAGGGAAGAAGCTGAAAGTGGCAGTGCAAAGGGTGGGAGTCATCGTTTAAAATGGAGGTAGCAATCCTTTGTACCTGTCTGGTGTACAGGGATGTCAGGCTCAGCTGTGACTCACCAAGCAAATGACTGGACCATCTAACAACCTGGTCCAAGGATTTCCTCTGTTTCAGTTTTATCTGACCAAACCATGACACTAAAGAAAAGGATAAAACAGATTCAATAAAAGCCCAATAAAACATTGTCATTATGGTCCGGTCAATTTGGAAGCGTGCAAGTTTCCTTAAACAATGCAAATGTTGCTGACCCTTTTTGCACACCCTTTCACAGTTCTCTTCAAAGTTTAAATTACTATCAATAATCGTCCCAAGATATTTGTAGGTCAGACCAGTGTGGAGGAACAAAATAAGTTCAGGCGAGACACGGCGAGCTGAAGGTTTAAGAGTTTTATTCCTCCATCATTGTGAAACATACTGTATGCGCTCTTGTGAGTGCGCTGCGAGTGCGTTCGTGAGGCATGTAAAGTCAGCTCTTTTATACAGTGATACAGACAGAGAATGCATGGCACATTAGCATATCAATTGCCATCCAATACACATCGGTCAATACACATGATTAGCACGACATTGGTTGGCACAAAAGATGCATGCATTCAGTCCCGTCTGTCTCCTGTGGTTCTTTTGGTTGTATGCAAATCCCTGGTGAGCGTGAATATCATCAGTCTGCATTGTGCTGGGTGCCCACACCGCTCCCCCCAGAACGGTCAGAAGGGGTTGTCCCCCCCCCCCCCCCCGGTCATCGTTTGGCTCCAGCTCCGGTAGACCTACCAATACTGGTAGGCCCAGTGTCAGACAGCTTGGTCTCAGTCGCAGGTCATGGGTCTTGCAACAGGATAATGAGCCAAAACACACAGCTAAAAACACCCAAGAATGGCTAAGAGCCAAACATTGGACTATTCTAAAATGGCCTTCTATGAGCCCTGATCTAAATCCTATTGAACATCTGTGGAAGAAGCTGAAACATGCCGTCTGGAGAAGGCACCCTTCAAACCGGAGACAACTGGAGCAGTTGGCTCATGATGAGTGGGCCAAAATACCTGCTGAGAGGTGCAGAAGTCTCATTGACAGTTACAGAAATCGTTTGATTGCAGTGATTGCCTCAAAAGGTTGTGCAACAAAATATTAAGTTAAGGGTACCATCATTTTTGTTCAGGCCTGTTTCATGAGTTTGTTTTTTAAAATAATTCTGTTGAATCACAATTCAAAAGCATTGTCTGATTTTCATTGGTTAATTTTCAAAGAATTTTTCATTTATTACCACTTTTGTCAGATTCAAGTTATTTCTGTGACCATTGTGGGTTTTTCTTTCATTAACAGAGGGGTACCAACAATTTTGTCCATGTGAGAAAAGAGTCACGAAAACACAATGGAAACAGGCATGGGATTCGCATTCGCCCTTACAAGCGGCACCACGAACTAAAGCTATTGTTTTATTCTGAGATGCTACAGCTCTTGACTCTCAAAAGTCTCTTTCAAAGCCTCTGTCCACCAGGGTCTATAACCTCAGGCTTGATCAACACACACACAAAGGAAGGGATCTTACAGCAGGGGGATTCTGCCAAGAGCAGAGCTATTGTTATTACTCCGAGGTTCATTCATCCCCAAAAGCCTCTTTCAAACCCCCTATCGGGGTCTGCCCTGTGTATAAGTACGGGTGAATCAATTCTGAAACACATCTTCACACCCAAAGGAACGTGACACAGGCAAGATGAGAGGTGATATTATCAGACTTTCAAAACTTTATTAAAAAAAAAAACTTTGTTAAATAAAACTTTGCTCATTTTTAGAAATTATAACACGCAGAAATCCACTCACTGCCAAGGTACCCTGGTAAGTGTTATTCATTATATTTTTCTAATTGCTCGATCAACTTTTTATCTGTTTTTGTGACTTGTCTGTGAAAAGTGTCATACAGATAAAGCTATTATTATTATTTATTGTATAAAGCATTTATTTCATAATTTGGCTGAAAGTCAGAACCAGTTTTAAATAATGTTTTTTCTGTCTTTTTGAAGTTATTCCTGCTCATTTGGAGGGGGTTAACTTTATCCTCTCGGATGCGGGTATGCTCATTTTCCCCCTCTATCAACCATTATTGCATCATAATAATGAACGGTCCTTGAAAAGAAATGTACTTACAGATTTCGAGGAGGGTGAGAACAAGTGGCACTGAGTTGCCCCTAAGCCTATGGTGGGGAAATAATCCTGTTCACCGTGGCCCAATTCAGCAGTAAACCCTCTGCGCTCGTGTCGATCAACAGCGGCACCTCCACGTTGTCCAGCCTCACCGTGCAAAACGTGTACCTGTTCATATCAGGGGACACCATGTGGATGGTTGTCTGGGACTGGCAGAGCGATTTCCTCCGTGGGCTCTCTGGTTTAAATTCACGGCACATCCTGGCAAAATGGTTCAAGCAACTGCATCTGTTAAACGGTGCTCCTTTTGTCGGACAGTTCTTAGCCTTTTTCTGGTGCGTTGCACACCACAGCCCATATAAAGGGACTTTCCCGGGGCCGACCCCTGGCTAGTAGCGTTGGTTTCTGACTCCTCGCCGTCCAAGCTGTCTTCGCTGTCCAGGTCCGTGGCATTTGCCACGGCAAGAGGCTCTAGTGGCTGCTGTGACTGGCGCCTGGTTTGCTCCAGAGCTAGCTTGTCCGCGGCTTCCACCTGGAGAGCTAGTTTGATGACTCTGGCTAACGTGAGCTCACTTTGCACCGTAAGTAGCCCAGCCCTCAACGTGGCACTACAACAATGCTCTGCCAGCTGGTCATGAACCATTTCCTCCTCCAGTGCTCCAAAACGGAACTCATTTGCCAGCTGCCTTAAATCGGCAACAAACTGCCAGACGGGTTCACCTACCCGTTGATGCCGCTGCTGAAAATGGATCCTCTGGACCGTCACATTGTCCAGGGTGTCGAAATGGCTAGGTAGCAGCCCTGCTACCTCTTCATATGTGTCGGCAGCACTGAGCGTTCCCAGGATTTGCTGGCCCTTTATGCCGCAATTGTGAACCAGTAGTGCCTGGGCTCTCAGCTTGTCGAGCTCCCCGAGACCCAGCGTAGCTACGTAGTTCTGAAAGACGTCGAACCACCGAGGCCATGGCACCGGTGGGTCTCCGGGCACCTCGAGAAAAGGGCGAATAGGGGTAATGCACGCCTCCATGGTTTAATCCAGCATCGCCGATGTTATGTCTGTAATTACCCTTGGTTCACAGATGAGGCAAGGCGACTTGTAGAACACAGCTTTATTGAACACTGGATGTGGCGGCCACTGATATGGCCCCGCCCAAGGTACAGGCAAGACAGAGAGTCATAAGATGGCCAACCCAGCCTTATATAGGACGGAGCGGAGGCACCACCTGGAGGTGTGTGTCCATCTTACACTTTTATATTAAAATAACTATATAACAGTCATCACACTGCACTTCACAATAAAACCCTGATCCTACACCATCCTCTCCTGTGATCTGTTTACTTGTAAGTAGTGTGTGTGTATAAAAAGTCAGTGAATTTCTGGGCTCCTGACAGACCCCTGAATGTTTCATCCACTGCTGCACTGATGTTGCTGCATTCCAAGCCATGGGGAAAGCAAAATAACTATCAAAGGACCTGCGGGAAAAGATAGTTGAACTTTATAAAACAGGAAAAGGATCAGCAGTGTTCAAACTCTAATTAAGAAGTGGAAAATGAGGGATTCTGTTGAAACCAAGCTACGGTCAGGTAGACCAACAAAAATTTCAGCCACAGCTGCCAGGAAAATTATTCAGGATGCAAAGAAAAATCCTCATATAATTTCAGCTGACATACAGGACTCTGTGTCCTGTATGAGAAAAATGGGATGCATGGTCGAGTCACCAGAAGAAAGCCATTACTACGTCAGTGTCACAAAGCAGCCTGTTTACAATATGCCAAACAGTACAGAGACAATTCTCAAAACTTCTGGAACAAAGTTATTTGGAGTGATGAGACCAAAATTGAACTTTTTGGCCACAACCATAAACGCTACATTTGGAGAGGAGTCAACAAGGCCTATGATGATAAGTACACCATCCCTACTGTGAAACACGGAGGTGGATCACTGATGTTTTGGGAAATAAAGGCACAGAGAACTTGGTCAGAATTGATGGCAAGATGAATGCAGCATGTTATCAGAAAGTACTGGAAGTAAATTTGCACTCATCAGCTCGGAAGTGTAGTGGTTTAGACAGGGCTGCAGCCCCTGTCCCCACTTTGTGTTTCAGTTTTGACACATTTGTCATGTTTGGCGTGTACCTCTCTGTGTTTATTCAGTCCCACCCGTCCTGTGCCGTTTGGTGGCCTGATGGTGCTCACCTGTTCTGTTTTGTCTTCAAGATTCAAAGATTTTATTTGTCAATACTACTATATGTACAGGACATACAGGAGAATTGAAATGGTATTTCTCTTCAGTGGTGTGCACAATATAAAAAAGAAAAAGGAATAAGTCTGGAAAAACAACAACAGCAGTCTATGTACAGTAATGCTACTTGTAGTGCAAATGGTGACAAAAGATAAACCCAGACTTCCCATAGTGCAAATAAAGATGAACAATAAACGATGAGACCCAGCAATCTTATATACAGAAAAGTAGAGCAGTAATACTCGTACTACCAAGTTCAATGCACTTTACCAATATTGCAATGACAGATAGCAGCGGATATGACATTTGTGCAAATGGTTGCAGTAAAGTACAAAGACGTACAGCAGCAAATGTATTGCTGTTGGTGTGACAGTCTTTCGGTGCCAACAGCCGAGGTAGTTATTGTGCAGGTGAGTGTGTTACGGTCTGGGGTGGTGGTGGTGGGAGTGGGCAGAGTTCAGGGTTCTGCTGGCTTGATGAACAAAAAACTATTTAGCAGTCTTGTGGAGTGGGCCCGGAGGCTCCGGTACCTTTTCCCCAAGGGCAGGGGTTGAAGAGGGAGTGTGAGGGGTGGGAGGTGTCACGCGCAATGTCGATGGCTCTGCGGATGAGGCGAGTGGATAGATGTCCGAGACAGGGGTCAGAGGGTCACCGATGATCTTGCTGGCTGCTTTCACTATGTGTTGTAGTGTCTTCTGGCAAAAGGTGTTGCAGCTGCCATAACACACTGTGATGCAACTGGTGAGGATGCTCTCAAAGGTGCCCTGATAGAATGAGCACATGATGGGGGGGGGGGGGGACTCGTGCTCTCCTCAGTTTGGGGAGAAAATGAAGGCGAGTTTGAGCCTTCTTGGCCAGTGATGTGGTGTTGTTGGACCAGGTGAGGTCCTCAGAGATGTACACCCCCAGGAACTTGGCACTGCTCACCCTCTCCACAGGTGCTCCATCGATGATCAGAGGAGGATGCTGTGTGTGTTCCCTTCTGAAGTCAACCACAATCTCCTTGGTTTTTCCCATGTTCAGAAAGAGGTTATTGTCTTTACACCACTGGACCAGTGGGCTCATCTCATTTCTGTAGTTGGCCTCTTCATTGTTGGTGATGAGGCCCACCACCGTCGTGTCATCCGCAAACTTGATGATGTGGTTGGTGTTGTAGGCTGGTACACAGTCATGGGTCAGCAGGGTGAAGAGCAGCGGGCTGAGCACACACCCTTGTGGGGCCCCTGTGCTCAGTGTGGTGGTTTTGGATGTGTTGCTGCCAACCTGCACATTCTGTGGCCTCCCTGTGAGAATGTCCAGCACCTAGTTACAGAGAGAGGTTTTGAGTCCCAAGTGTCTGAGTTTTTGTATTAGATACTGGGGGATGATTGTGTTGAATGCTGAACTGAAGTCCAAGAGCAGCATTCGTACGTAGGAGTTCTTTGAGTCCAGGTGAGTGAGGGCTGGATGGAGAGCAGCAGTGATGGCATCCTCTGTGGATCTGTTTGATCTGTATGCAAACTGAGATGGGTCGTGGGAGGAAGGGAGGATGGACTTGATGTTCTGCATGATCAACTGCTCGAAGCACTTCATTGTGATGGGGATCATTGCTACGGGCCTGTAATTGTTGTAGCTGGATGGGATCGGCTTCTTTGGGACTGGTATGGTGGCAGTTTTGAAACATTTGGGGACAACAGCTTGAGTCAGGGAGATGTTAAAGATGTCTGCCAGGACATACGTGCCTCCTTGATGCTACGGGACAGGATGACCCTAGCTGTTGATAGTTCTGCAGTGTCGCCGGCCCTGAAGGCTGCGTCCTGAGTCCTCTGGAGCCTGTGGACCTCTGCTGTCATCCATGGCTTTTGGTTGGCGTGACATCATCAGTGCATTTCGCTATGTATGCTATAACAACCTCAGTGTACTCCTTCTAGGTTTGTGTGTCCATTGTGAGTGGCTGCATGCTTGAAAGTGTCCCAGTCTGTAGCGCTGAAGCAGTCTTTCAGAGCATCAGAGGCTCTCCTCTGGCCACACATGTACCTGCTTTTTTGTTGGTCTGATTGTTTTCACTCTGGGTTTGTATTCTGGCCTTAACAAGATGGTGATGTGATCAGAGAGACCCAGGTGGGGAAGGGGGGAGGCTCTGTATGCTTTCTTGTGAGTTGTGTACACCAGGTCCAGCAAATTGTCTCCTCTTGTTGGGAAGTCTACATGTTGGTGTAGGTTTGGTAGGAGGGCCTTTAAATCTGCATGTTTGAAGTCTTCTGCTGTGATGAGGAATCTGTCTGGATGTGCTGTTTGTGTCTCACTGATGGCCTGATAGAATTCTTTTAGTGCTTTACTCTTCTCGCCGATGCCAGTGGGCGGGGCATACATGGCAGCTAGTAGGACAGATGAAAATTCTCTCTGAGTGTAAAAGGGTCTGCACTTGATGATCATAAACTCCACCAATGGAGAACAGTGTTTATGTACAACGGTTGCATCACTGCACCAAGCATCACTGATGTAAACACACACGCCACCGTCTCGCGTTTTCCCTCCTTCTGTGAACACTCTGTCATCCAGTATATTGTCATTTATCCATGTTTCCATAAAGATAAAAACACAGCAGTTCCGCACATCACGTTGCGTAGTTCTCAGGAGCTGTATGTGGTCTATTTTGTTGTCTTGTGAGCATACGTTGGCCAGAATGAGGGAAGGAATCGGGAGTCTGTATGGGCTAGCGGTTAGCTTCGTTCGGATACCTCCACATTTACCTCTCTTTTGTCACCGCTCACACCGTCTATGGCATCTCTATTTGGGATGAGACACAGCAGTCGAGTCCGGGGGTGTGGAGGTCTGATGGAGAAGACCTAGGCCACGGAGTTCCTCTGTAATGCTCTGATCCAGAATGCAATGCTTGGTTATATTCCTTATCTCCAGAAGGCTGTGGTGACTATAGCTTGTGCGCAGCATCATATATGTACATTAAACACATGAATATACACTTAGTCGTAATTTAAACAACACTAAGTGGCAAAAAACACAAAGCAAGAAGAGAGGCCGCTGCATGTCCACGCGCCACCTAGTGTGAGAACTTAATTGCTCCCCTCTCTATTTATGTGCGTTTTCAGTCTGTGCTCTTTGCTGCATCTTATGTTAACCTCACCTGCATTATCACCACGCCATTTGGAATTATTATTGTTTGTTCGCTCCATGCTGTCTAGTTCATTTATTGTATTTTATTTCTGCCCTTGTGCAGCGTTTATTTTCTGTTTTCTATTATTAATAAATCATGGTTTACCAGATTCACCTGGCGATTGGGTCCTCCACTCCTCCGTTTTCCCTGGAGGGGCAAATGCTTCTCTGACAGGAAGCTGTGCACAGGAAACACTTGGACATTCCAACATGACAATGATCCAAAACACAAGGCCAAGTCAACCTGTCACTGGCTACAGCAGAAAAAGTGAAGGTTCTGGAGTGGCCATCTCAGTCTCCTCACCTCAATATCATTGAGCCACTTGGGGGAGATCTCAGACGTACAGTTCATGAAAGACGGCCCAGGAATTTACAGTAACTGGAGGCTTTTTTGTCAAGAAGAATGGGCAGCTTTACCATCTGAGAAAATAAAGTGCTTCATCCACAACCACCACAAAAGACTTCAAGCTGTCATTGATGTTAAAGGCGCCAATACACAGTATTAAGAACTAGGGTATGTAAACTTTTGATCAGGGTCATTTGGGTAGTTTCTGTTGTCATTATGATTTAAAAAGAGCAAACACAATTGTCTGATAATAAATGGCTTCACCCACCCACTAACTGAGTGAAAAAAGTTTTTGTATTTTTATTCATATTCTCTGAAAAATGGCCCCCCAAAAAATCACAAATTCCACCAGGGTGTGTAAACTAATGAGCACAACTGTATACTTGAAGCTTTTACTCATAAATTTGCAGAGCTAGAATAGAACATTGTTAACTCTGATTTCAGAGAAACAAAATTATGAATAAAAACTATTTTCAATGAAATAAAGTTCAGTGAAATAAGATATACAGCCATTTGTTATAATAATGTATTTATATGTTTTAAATTGTCATCTCATTAGTCTCTTTCTGTTTCACATTTATTTAAAATAATGCACTCTTTTCTCTTTTACACTGTTGATTTTTTTTAACATTTTTGTTAAATATTTGTTTAAGAGTCGACATGAACGTATATACTGTAAATGTGTTTTATTCAAGGGCTATTAAAAAGCAAAATGTAAAACTAATTAAATAAAGGAAGGAATACATCAGTTCTTTTTAAAAAGTTTTATTAACAAAAAACCCCAAAAAACATTTTCTTATTTTTAATAACGTAGTATCGAAAGAACATTTGAAAAAAAAGATTCTGAAGTTGTTGGGAGAATGAAGTATTTACATTTAAATGAACAATATACAACTTTGGCAGTTCTTTAAGCAACTTTCTTTCCTTTGCAAAAGAACTTGATTATATTTATCTCTAGTGAATTTATTTATAAAGCAAAACAATAATAATACACCAAACTGTATGATACATTTTAGATATTTTGACTTGACTCATGGAGTTTAAATATTTGTAGGTCAGATAAAATAGCCAAAAGTGTTCATTTTGTAGCAACCTACACCACTGAAGATCATGTTTTTATGTACATTTATTTCTTTTCTGCTGCTATTGTAGCTGTGAGAGGAGAATCCCACTGTCTTGAAGCATGTCCAGCTTCTCCACCACATCAATCAGACTCTCCACCTTCTCCGGGGGAAGCACCCCCCCCGCGTTGTTCCTGAACTTCTTCCTCAGGCTTTCATCGGTCAGTGGGTTACGCCAGTGACCATAGAAGGTGTCACAGCGGCCCTTCACTGTGTCTCCCCCAGCAAGACTTACCTGGACCTCGCTGTACATGAGGTTGAAATTAGCTGGGTTGTCATGGGGATGCTCCAGGTGAACACGGTCCAGCAGGGCGAGCAGGTTGGGGCGACTCATGGCGGTGGGAGTGAAAGACTGCACCGTCACCTCTCCATCCAGTAGGGCACTACAGGCATTGAACTGAAAGGAATGGCGAGCCTCGTGTTCAGACTTGGGGAAAGGCCTGTTAATGTACTTCGATTTGGGGACTTTAAGGACAATTTCCTTGACTTCAGCTGGGGAGACGGTGCTGGGGCCCTTTCCCACAAGCATCTTATGGACTGAGGCGGCAGCATCGGCCACCCAGTGCATACCTAGATGGGCGGGGAAGCGTTTGAAGGCCATGTCCTGGTCCTCCAGCAGGAACACATACCCCTCATCACTGGGTAATTCTAAAGGCTGCGGCATGTAGTCTTCATAAAAGGCGTTGAAGCCAGCCACACCTGTGACCGCATCCAGGACCACAGGACTCGCCTCTAGGCCTCTGGAAGCCAGCAGAGCAGCTTCCAGCCCCAACCGGGAAGCGTTGCCAATGTGGAGGGGTTTAGACTGAGTGGCAGCATTTGCCATGGGGGCTCCAGCTAGAGAAGCAGCTATGGCCAGAGCATGACTGCATCGGGAAGGATCCAGAGACAAGAGACATGCACAGGCTGCTGCACTCCCCATGGTACCCACCACCGTGGGAGGGTGAAACCTGACGAGAAAAACACAAGACAACACATTGGTCAAGTGTTTTGGAACTTTTTAAACTTGTGCATACAGTGGGGCAAAACAGTATTTAGTCAGCCACCAATTGTGCAAGTTCTCCCACTTAAAAGATGAGAGAGGTCTCCAATTTTCATCATAGGTATACCTCAACTATGAGTGACAAAATGAGAAAAAAAAAGTCCAGAAAATCACGTTGTCTGATTTTTAATGAATTTATTTGCAAATTATGGTGGAAAATAAGTATTTGGTCAATAACAAAAGTTAATCTCAATACTTTGTTATATACCCTTTGTTGGCAATGACAGAGGTCAAACATTTTCTGTAAGTCTTTACAAGGTTTTCACACACTGTTGCTGGTATTTTGGCCCATTCCTCCGTGCAGATCTCCTCTAGAGGAGTGATGTTTTGGGGCTGTCGCTGGGCAACACAGACTTTCAACTCCCTCCAAAGATTTTCTATGGGGTTGAGATCTGGAGACTGGCTAGGCCACTCCAGGACCTTGAAATGCTTCTTACGAAGCCACTCCTTCGTTGCCCGGGCGGTGTGTTTGGGATCATTGTCATGCTGAAGGACCCAGCCACGTTTCGTCTTCAATGCCCTTGCTGATGGAAGGAGGTTTTCATTCAAAATCTCACGATACATGGCCCCATTCATTCTTTCCTTTATATGGATCAGTCATCCTGGTCCCTTTGCAGAAAAACAGCCCCAAAGCATGATGTTTCCACCCCCATGCTTCACAGTAGGTATGGTGTTCTTTGGATGCAACTCAGCATTCTTTCTCCTCCAAACACAACAAGTTGAGTTTTTACCAGAAAGTTCTATTTTGGTTTCATCTGACCATATGACATTCTCCCAGTCCTCTTCTGGATCATCCAAATGCTCTCTAGCAAACTTCAGACGGGCCTGGACATGTACTGGCTTAAGCAGGGGGACACGTCTGGCACTGCAGGATTTGAGTCCCTGGCGGCGTACTGTGTTACTGATGGTAGCCTTTGTTACTTTGGTCCCAGCTCTCTGTAGGTCATTCACTAGGTCCCCCCATGTGGTTCTGGGATTTTTGCTCACCGTTCTCGTGATCATTTTGACCCCACGGGGTGAGATCTTGTGTGGAGCCCCAGATCGAGGGAGATTATCAGTGGTCTTGTATGTCTTCCATTTTCTAATAATTGCTCCCACAGTTGATTTCTTCACACCAAGCTGCTTACCTATCGCAGATTCAGTCTTCCCAGCCTGGTGCAGGTCTACAATTTTGTTTCTGGTGTCCTTTGACAGCTCTTTGGTCTTGGCCATAGTGGAGTTTGGAGTCTGACTGTTTGAGGTTGTGGACAGGTGTCTTTTATACTGATAATGAGTTCAAACAGGTGCCATTAATACAGGTAACGAGTGGAGGACAGAGGAGCCTCTTAAAGAAGAAGTTACAGGTCTGTGAGAGCCAGAAATCTTGCTTGTTTGTAGGTGACCAAATACTTATTTTCCACCATAATTTGCAAAGAAATTCTTTAAAAATCAGACAATGTGATTTTCTGGATTTTTTTCTCCTCATTTTGTCTCTCATAGTTGAGGTATACCTATGATGAAAATTGGAGACCTCTCTCATCTTTTAATTGGGAGAACTTGCACAATTGGTGGCTGACTAAATACTTTTTTGCCCCACTGTAAATACTTTTAAAATAGATGGTTATGGTGAGTAGAACAATCTCCCTTTTTATGTGACTCTCCCCGTAGTTCTGTTTTTGGGGGGTATTTGATAACAAGGAAATAATATTTGGATGGATGGACTTGATGTAAATGTATGCAAACCACAGTGTCCTCTGTGATATTCTCTTCACACATGGCTAATTGTGCTAAAACTGCCCACAGAGTCCATGCTGTCTGTGAGATGAACAAGATAGTATGCCTTCCACAGCTCATTGGCACCACTAAAAGACTGCACATTACACCTCAGCAGCCTCCCAGAAAACCACTGTGCAGAGATAAACCAGTGTCAGATAAAAACTGGTTTGAGCGGCTATTCTCTGTGCAGAGTCACAATAAAAGGACATCAGCAATAATTGATTTTCTGCCAGTGCCTACGATCAGACACAGATTAGTGCAGGGAAAACATGTCTCCCTTAATTAACAGCACCGTGAAGCACTCACCTCTTGGGGATGCTGTGGGCCTCATTAGAGAACCTCATTAGGCGGCCCTGAATCTCAATGCCAACATTGAAGGCCAGTAAGAAGTCCAGACCGCTGGGCTTGTTATTAGCTGGCATCATGTCACTGAGAGCCAGCACAGCAGGAAGGACAGCTCCTGAAGGATGAGTAGCAGGGTGCCATGTATCATCAAAGTCCATGGAGTGAGTCTGCAAAATCAGATTAAATTAAAGGAGAATGTGAAATGTAGAACAGCTCATGGGCATATTTTAGTACTGATATATTGTATTGCCCTAAATTGTGCACTCTGGGTGTTTAATGCAACACTATAGACTATAAGATTTCATCTTAAAATAATGTTTCCAAAACTATTTTGAGGGTATATCAATATCTGACTGAGTGAATGCCACATCTATCATAGCTTGAGTGGGACTTCATCATTTGAAACACCCCTGCACATTCGTGCTACTGGTTGGCACTGGCGGAACCCCCCCATTGGCGGTTTTCCCTACACGGTATTGTATCTCACAGAGTTGTGAATGCTGAGGAACATTTACAAATGCTGTGATTGTTGGGGTTTTATCAGAGTTCATAAAAGGTTGCACAACACTCCTGATGAAACCCCGACAATTGCAACAAACGCTGCAAATAATTCTTTAAAATGTAACAAAATCATGGCAATGATTGGCAAGAAGAAAACAATGTAAAGTAAAAGTAGGTTAAGATTCAAATATTTCATTTAGTGGTGAAAGAGTTAAAGCGTTAATCGACAGTTAACTCAACACCACTTTAATTGTGACCATTATTTGCGGACGTGGGTTTTTAACCTTGTTGGCTTTCCATTATGGCCTGCAGCCACCGCAGTTTAGGAGGTGAGGAAGTAGTGTAGCAAGCACTGGATTGCAGTCAGGGATGGAGGCCTCCATTAACTGAAATGGAAATAAAGAAGGGGGTATTCTGAATGGCAGGTCCAACTCCAAAGAACCACTGGATGGTAAAAGCAAAGCAATCTTTGTTCACTGTTGCACTGAACCCAGCTATTGCCGGAGCACCCGCCAGCGGTGTACATGACTGATGTGGACAGTCCACAACAGAAAGTCCGCAATGGATACACACGGACAACTTCATAATCAACAAACCCCCAACAGCTGGTGGCCAAACAGGGAAACAAAGGCCCGCCATGCCAACAGCAAATAAGCCAGACAGCCAGGGACCCTGCCCTAGCACTGCAGGCAATTTATTGATACTATCCTTCATAAAAAAAAAAAAAAATTAACGTGGTTCAAAATGAGTGAATATTTGCAATAAAACAATAAAGTTTATCAGTTTGAGCATTAAATATCTTGGGCCCTATTTTGACAGTCATCCACACCCTTTTCCGACAGACTTGCCACCGTGCGCCTGTGTTTTTGCTAGTTTCTGTCAGCACATTGACTGTTTTTTAAGCTTTGCATCACACCGTCAAATTACCAGTAGACAGTGCACCCACTATCCACTGGGAGGAGTAGAATCATTTCAAACCGGTGTTAGAATTGTTTTTTCTGTACCTATTTACCTTTGCATTTGTTCAGAGAGCAAAGTAAGAATTTCATTGCTCAGGAAATGTAGCATTTCTTAACTGTGCACATGATAATAAAGCCTTTGAATCTTAAATCTTGAATCCTGTTGCGGCATGCAATCTAATGTGCATTTCTATTACAGTGCATTCCATGAGAATCCACTTTTGATCAGGAAAAAGGAGATCTACTGTATCGTCAGAAGCACATTGTTTAATGATATTTCAGTGGTGTGTTTTGACATCGCACAGCTCCAGAGCTCAGGAATAGGCATGCACTGGGATCTTATTGTAATAGAGACAGTTATAACAGTCATAATCACCCATCATTTTAATTATATGATGATCACACTCTAGGTTTTTTTATTCCATTTTTTATTCCATCTACACTCTCATTTTAATTGCAGCCTTACTGTTGGAGTCTACAGATTAGACATTAATGTAGGATTTTTTTATGGGAATGAATGAATGAACAGGGAGCATGTGTGCCAGTGTTTTCCAATGTGACATGTGGCGCACGGGGCGGGGGGATCTGGGAATTTTTTTTTTTTCATCACGGGCTTATTAGGCATTAATGTGTTTATTTTTAGGGGAATAAATGAATGAACAAGGAGTGTGCAGTGTTTCACTTTTCACTAAAGAGACAGGAGATGTGTCCACATTTGCGTCGGCCGTGCGCCCTGGGTTTCCAGCCCAGCAAGCTCCCTGACAGCCATCCGTCAGCCCCTGGCAGAGGCTGCTGAGAGTGCTCACCTGTCCACATCCCTAACCATTAGGCCACCACTGACCAACAATGGGTAGTGATTTGAGGTTGAGTAAGTTGAAAAAATCTGAAATATGTGGGATTGTGATACTTGATGTCATGATTATCACTGAAACGTGATAGGATCATATCATGATCCAAGTATCACAATCCAAATTGAATTGTGAGGTCCCTCATGATTTCCACCCCTATGAGTCGGTACTGCAGAAGAGCTGAGATCGCATAGTGGCAAATTCCCGTCGATAGTTAGCATGCTAATGATTTGACTCTGACACACTTCGCATTTTATTCACATTTTCAGATGAAATAAAGAGTCCATCACCATAAAGGTATTGTGGTTTGTGAATTGAGACAATCAATCCAACTCTAGCACTGATTATTTTTTTAAACAAACACGAAATAGCTCAGTGATGTTTATACAAGGACAGACTTTGTAAAAGCAATAAAGTTTTTTTCAAAAGGGTGGTATAATTCTTTTCAAACAGCACCTCACTGTGGACATTAAGGTACCCAACACAGTATTGCAGTCCTCAAGTCTGCAGACTTGACAGTAAATTACTGTTAGTAATTAAAGGTTACATGAACACCTTTGAAGTGGAGTGATACATATCCACTGAAACGTTGGAGTCCAATTACCGTGGAATAGAGTAACTCCTGGAATCCCTATTGTCCAATCAAATTGCTTGGTCGGAACTAACTCTTGTATAAAGTGTGATTAATTATAGCAATTTTAAAAGATCAATCACTATTAAAATTTTTAACTTATCTTTCACCACTAATTTCATTATAATAAATAATAATACATCAGATTTCTATAGTGCTTTTCAAGACACTCAAAGATGTTTTATAACAAACGCATTATTCATTCACTCCACTAACTATTTATGTTATTTTGGACATTTTAAAGAATTAAGAATTCTATTTTTTTCATGTATGTATTGTAAATGCCTTGTGAGGCTTACCTGCAGTCACTTTGTGACCCACACTGGGAGATATATGTTAGAGGTTATATTTTTCATTTTTAAAACTAAATTAGTGTTAGTCTCAATTTAATCTGATCATTAAACATTATAGATCATGGGTTTTTACATGCTGGTGCAGTCTAATATTGTGCGTTGGGTGGGTGTCCTTCTATTTCTTCACCCCTGCCCTTTAAACAGTCTGATCTTGCTGGTAGGAGCACTGAAAAAAAAATGTTTATATGTGCATTCCACATAGGATAAGTTTATATATTCTTGGCCTGTTTCTGTGAGCAATTTCAGCGAGTTCAGACTGAGGATCAGTACATGCGTAAGGTGTTATCTAAGCCATTTACTATAATCTCTTTGACATAACCTGTTTTGGGTCACAGGAATGCACAGGAACTTCTCAGCCTGCACAGATCAGTGGTAGATGGACATTCTGTCAGTTTTATGGATCTCATGCCTTCATGACCCATGTCTCCAGAGTGTCTGACGTCCGCCTGGATAAGCTTAGTTATCAGGACTGTCCCGTTCTGTCCCTTCCCTTATCCTCATCCTCATCCTCCCTCTCCTTTCTCCTACCTATATATATCAGACTTAGAAGAATGGATCCTTTAGAGATTCTAGGTGTGTCTGAATGTCATGCCTTATAACCTCTCCCCCATAGTGGCCAATGGGGTGATTTTGTAATAAATGTACATAAATTCAACTTTCCGCCTGATTATTTGACTTTGAATAATTTAAGCTCAAAATTATTCTAACATTTGGCGTCCGAACAGCGGATCCACATATCTCTGTCTTTCCGGTGCCTCTGCTTGATCTCAGCAAGTGCACAGCTGATAAAAAGACCTTCCCAGGCTGAGGGGGGAAAAAAAAAAGACTCTGTGTTACTGCAATGAAGGCATTTCAGACCGGGGCGCTGGAACTGACTGGGTGCTGGATCTGAGAATCCTAAAGACAGCTTGAATGTAAGTACATTTGTTGTTGTTTATGGATAAAGGATAGTGAGATATTCCGGACTGTGATATCCTACCGTGTAGCAATGATCACACTTGAGTTATTTCTTTGGCTAACTCTGCCATTTATTCTGTAACACACACAACAAGACTGAACATGGATTCTGCGCGGGGTTTTCACACTCTTGTTCTAATGTGTCCCCTTAGTAGTAATGCTAAACAATACAGGTAGTTCCCCCTAGAGGCATGTGCCAGTAATGTTTTAAATTAGACTTGCAGTCTACCACATCCCTCCCCTCTAGATTAAACTACTTTTAATTACACTAGCCAATTATGCTAGACATCCTGGAACTCCCATTTAATCCTAAACAATCACAGTTACTTTTAACTTCTTAAACACATGTGCCATACATATAATTTCTTTCTCTTTTCTTTTCTTTTTTTTTTTTTTTTCACATGTATAACACACATAACAGTCTAACTGGGGAATTGGTTTGACTACCGCATCCCAGTGAGGTTCCAGGACGCATTCTTGTCCTGTGGCTGGGGAACTCACTACTGACTAAGTATAGTCCTTCAAGTAGTCTGGAGCTTTCCTAGCTCGCTGAGATCTTCTCACGGCGGGTGAGCCAACTGCAGGTGAAGACTCAGACTGCTCCACTATTTCGGCTGCTGCAGTGCTGCCCGTAGAATCTGCAGAGACGGTTACCTCAGGTTTCACCTGAAGTGGTGGTTCGTTGATGCTCTCCTCAGAATGGTTGTTAGACAACACCTCTGGTGCCATCGGCAGGGGAATGGAGCTCCTACCATGAACTTGGTCGATGTGTCGCCTCACCACTTGTCCATGGCCTAATGTCACCTTGAATGACACAGGGCCTGTCTTTTCTGTTATTTCTCCTGGTACCCAGGCTGGTCCTGAGCCAAAGTTGCGGGTGTAGACCACGTCTCCTTCTCTCAGTATTCTCTCTCTAGCATGCATGTCATGATAACCTTTTTGTTTCTCTTGTTTGTCATGCACTTTGTTTCTGACGTCTGGATGTATTAAGTCAAATGTTGACCTCAACTTTCTTCCCATCCATGGACCTGCGTAGTCAATGTGAATTCTTCTCCATGGTTTATCTGGAACTTCCCAGGGATGTAGTGGGGCTGCTGGAGGACTGTTCCTGTTCTCCTGGCATGCCGCACATGACTTCACAAGCGCCTCCACCTCTGCATCCATGTTGGGCCACCACATGTAACTCCTCGCCAACGCTTTCATGCGAGTGATGCCAGGGTGTGCTTGGTGTAGTTGTTGCAGTAAGGCATTCCTACCAGGTGGTGGAACAACCACGCGTCCTCCCCACAGGATACAACCTTCCTGGGTGCTGAGCTCATCCTGTCGTCGGGCATAGGGAATGAACTCAGGACTGTTCATCTTCGGCCATCCTCGCAAGATGTATTCTCGCACTCTTGCTAGAACAGGGTCTTTGTCTGTCCACTTCTTTATTTGTTGTGCGTTCACCAGGGGCACGCCGATATCTTCAAACAATAGCACTCTCTCCTCCTCCTCAGGCGTGCTGTCTCTTCCTCCATCCAAGGGTAGCCTACTCATCGCGTCAGCATTCGTATGGTCCCGTCCGGCTTTGTAAACGATGGTGTACTCATACGCTGCTAATGTAATGGCCCATCTCTGAATTCTCTGAGATGTCATCTGGGGTATGGCTCTCATTTCACTGAACAGTGAAATTAGTGGCTTGTGGTCAGTCACTATAGCGAACTGTCTCCCGTACAGGTATTTGTGGAATTTTTTTACACCAAATACTACTGCAAGGCCCTCCTTGTCTAGCTGGGAGTAGTTTTTCTCAGCTGCACTAAGAGTTCTTGAGACAAACCCTATGGGTCTCTCTGAGCCATCCTCCATACGATGAGAGAGTACAGCACCCACACCGTAGGGTGATGCGTCACACGCCAGGATGAGTGGTTTGTTTGAATCATAGTGCACTAACACACTACAGGACTGAAGTAGCGCTTTGGACTCTTCAAACGCCTTCTGCTGCTTGACCCCCCATGACCATTTTTCTTCCTTCTTAAGTAAGGTATGTAGTGGTGCCAGCAGCGTGGAGAGCTTTGGGAGGAACCTATGGTAATAGTTCAACAAGCCCAGGTAGGCTTTTAACTCAGTAACATTTTGTGGCTCAGGCGCCTCCGCAATGGCTTCCACTTTGTCTGTTAGAGGGTGTAGACCACTGGCGTTGATCTTGTGGCCTAGGAACACCACCTCTTTTCCCATGAACTCACACTTGCTTCTTTTCAACCTCAGACCGCTTTTCTCCAACCGTTGAAACACTTCCTCCAGCGTTTTCAGATGTTCTTGTTCATTTGGTCCTGTACAAAGGATGTCATCCAAATAAATGGCAACATTCGGAATTCCACCTAGGATGCCCTCCATAGTTCTCTGGAATATAGCAGGACTGGAAGCTACTCCAAATGGTAAGCGTGTGTAGGTATATAAGCCTTTGTGTGTATTGATGGTTACATACTTTCTTGATTCTTCTTCCAGGACTACTTGTTGGTAGGCGTGACTCATGTCTAATTTCGTGAAGTGTCGGCCGCCGTTCAGCTGTGCGAAGAGGTCCTCCACTTTAGGAATTGGATACTGATCCACCCGTGATGCTCGATTGACAGTGAGATTGTAATCTCCACATATTCTAATGGAGCCATCCGGCTTTCTCACTGGGACTATGGGCGCCGCCCATTCTGCAACCTGCACTGGCTCAATGATCTTGTCATCCAGCAGCCTCTGTAGCTCGCTTTCAACCAGTGGCTTGACTGCATAGGGTACCGGTCGGGGTTTGCAGAATCGTGGTTGGGCCTCCTTGTCCACATTAATCTTTGCAGTGACACCTTTTAGCTGTCCTACGCCTTCTTTGAACACCTCAGCGTGTCTTTCGAGGATCTCCTCCAGCTGCAATTTGGGCTGAGATTCCACTTTATTCACCAACTGATCAATCATGGCCAGTTCTTGTAGCCAACTTCGCCCTAGTAGATTTGGTCCTTCGCTCCCAACTACTACTACAGGTAAGTCCTTTTCTTTGTTTTTGTGTTGCACCTTCACTTGTGCCATGCCTAGCACGTCTAGCTTCTCTCCTGTGTATGTTTTTAATTTTAATGAACAGGGATTTAATTCTGCTGTGTCTGTTT
The DNA here is from genome assembly GCA_020510985.1 of Pholidichthys leucotaenia. Taxonomy (NCBI): domain Eukaryota; kingdom Metazoa; phylum Chordata; class Actinopteri; order Cichliformes; family Pholidichthyidae; genus Pholidichthys; species Pholidichthys leucotaenia. Next base: position 267,711,110 of record CM035849.1, read on the forward strand.
TCTTCCACAGTTGTGTATATTGCTGTTTACTTAATATGGTTACTCCACAGCCTGTATCAACTTCAAATGTTACTTTCATTCCATTAACATTCATGGTACGCGTGATGGGCGCTACCTTGGTCAGCTCCTCTGACGTGTTGTAAATTGTGTGAAAACCCATGTCTTCTGTATCACTTTCTCCCTCCCCTCTCAGTTGATTCGCTCGCTGTTCCTTTCCTGGGCCCTTGTTTTCATACTTTTGCCCATTTACTGTCGCTTTCAGCACCTGTGCGCTGTCCACCTTTATTCTACATGCTTTCTTAATGTGCCCTCGCTTGCCACAATTATGACACAGCTCAGTGGCAAATTTGCACTCGGCGGTATTGTGCTGGCCTTTGCAGCGATAACAACTGGGGAATTTGTGCTGAGTTTTGTCAGTCGACACTTTGTGGACACCTACTTGGGTCTTAGGCACACGAACATGCGTTGCTGTGTCCTCTGTTAGCTTCCCTTGCATTTCTCTCACATCTTTAGATGCTGTTTCCATCGCTTGGCATAATTCCAAAGCCTTTGCAAAAGTGAGTTTTGTTTCAGATAAAAGTCGCCGTTGCATTCGGTCATCATTCACTCCACACACAAGTCTGTCTCTTAACATTTCTTCCAATGAGTCTTTGTAATCACAGTGCAGTGTTAATTTCCTCAATTCTGCCACATACTCTGCTATGGACTCAGTGTTCCTCCTTATGCGTGAATTAAATTTGAATCGTTGCACGATTTCACTCGGTTTGGGGCTGAAGTGCTTCTGAAGCTCAGCAGTAAGCTGGTCGTACGTTTTATCTTTCGGTAATGCAGGGCTTATTAAATTTCTCAACAAGCTGTAAGTAGTTGCACCAACTCCACTCAACAGTACAGCCTTCCTTTTGTCTGGCTCCTCAATGTCATTAGCTTGGAAGAAAAAGTCCAACATTTCACTATATTCTTCCCATGACTGAGTCGAGTTATCAAAAGGGGTTACCGTTCCGATTACAGCCGCCATTGCTCGTCGTGGTGGGGAAACCTCGTTTTTCCTCCTCTGAACTTGCACTCGAACTACTGGAGTCACTTGAGTTCGCCACACTTGCAATGTTCTCTGTTTCTCGCCGCTGATTTTTTTCTTTTAATCCTCGTCGCCAATTGTGTGATATCCTACCGTGTAGCAATGATCACACTTGAGTTATTTCTTTGGCTAACTCTGCCATTTATTCTGTAACACACACAACAAGACTGAACATGGATTCTGCGCGGGGTTTTCACACTCTTGTTCTAATGTGTCCCCTTAGTAGTAATGCTAAACAATACAGGTAGTTCCCCCTAGAGGCATGTGCCAGTAATGTTTTAAATTAGACTTGCAGTCTACCACACGGACCAACAGCACACTGCGCATACTGAAAGGACTGAAACTAGCCACCTGAGTGCTAAGTTATTTCTACCCGCGGTAAGCGATCTTGTAATAATCCCTTGGGAGGAACGAGGTCTTCCTCTGCAAACGGTGACCGTCATTGCAAGACCTGGGGTGATTCTTAGAAATCCGCGGCTCTCTACGGTCTAAGTAAGTGCAGTGGAGGTCCGAAGTTGCATGCAAAGAAAAAAGGGAAAGATTCGTGGTCTCAGTCCTGTGTCGAAGAGTCACGTGATCCCACAGAAGTGAATTTTTCGGGGACAGATTCATGCTTCTTGTGACCACTTCTGCTTATGGTCCAGTGTTTGGACCTTGAGCATTTGTGGGGAGGCTATGTGAACCCCGAAGGGAAAAAAAAAAAAAAAGATTTTATTTTGTGAGTTTGTTGAAGCGCTAGATAAAAAAAAAAAAAAGCTACTGCAGTCTGAATTTGTTTTTGTCTCAGTGTTACATGAAATCCGCTCCGATGTGAAACACAGAGAGGCTGAGTTCCCATGGAGGCGGAGTGAATAGGTTGTGATTTTTTTCCTGATATTTGTGGAGCATAAAAGGGTTAGTTAGTTAATTGTTATCCATCTGGGAAGTGTTTAAATTTATAGGTATTTGAAAATAGTAGCCTTGAGCAGAAACAGTGGACTGGTGTTGTGCTTTCACTGCAGTGGCAGTGTGGGGGTTGCCAGGTGTGAGATTTCTCTGCTAAAAGGGTGCCAGATCCGGAGATTAATTGAAGTAATTCTGCTAATGCTGTTTTGGGTTTTGGTATGAACCTAAAAGTCTTTATTGTATGACCTTGTGGAGATAACGCGAAAAGAGAGCATTCCTGTGTGGGCCCTGTGTCTGTGTGTGTGTTTATCTATCTGTATCTCTGCATGTGTGTCCTTGAGTGAGGGGGAGAGAGCTTGGGAAAAAAATATAGAAAAAAAATGTGTAGCTACTGATTTGTGTGTAAAAACTTGGTAAAAGGGAAGAGAAAGGAAAAAAAAAACCCAACAACCTATATATGGGTATTTTTTGCAAAGTTTTGGGATTTTACTTTTTCTTTCAGTCTAACTTTGTGGGTTTTCACTCTAATGTTGCGTACGTGATGGACTATTTACATATTCTTAAAGCCAATATTTTCAGTTTCCCTCCAGTTTTTTCTTTGGAAAATGAAAAACATTGAGCTATTTTTATTCAATTTTTTGATGTATTACTGACTTTTTTTTCTTTGACTGAAGCATAACAGTGCACTTTACAGGGAAAAAGGACGCAGGACTGACGTTCTCTTTCCCCCTGCCAAAACAAAACCAGTCTCCTGTAACCTCTCCCCCACTGATATCAAAGAGGCGGCTGAACATCTAAGTTAAGTACAAATGCTGTACATGTACATCTTAATCAATGCTACAAGCATGACAATAATGAAATTAACTGAACATTACAATATCATGCTGTCACTTAATAATGCCTAATCACTGAAGGCTTTATGTATACCCTATATTACATAATTCAAAGCATAGAGGTTCAAAAGAGATTGATAATTAATATGTTTGTGCATATGATTTGCCAGAGACTACTGATTATCAAACAGAGGTCTTGGTAATTGTATGTCATATTGTTGCTTTGTTTAAATAATATTATACTCACTTTTTAATAAATGACATATGCAATCTTATTTGCAATCCGACCCTAGGCCTGTCCATGTAAAAAAAAAAAGGGGGGGGGGAACGCAAGAGCAGGATCTGAGAGTTCATGCTGTGACTTTTTCCCTCCTAAAAGAACACAGCAAGATGAGAATGAAATTCCTGAAAACAGAGATTAGGCCTGCATTTCCAGTTACTAATTCTAACTGCTGTATTGGTTTAAAGCTTCTAACATATGATACTGTCCTAAACTAGTGATTACCCATGCTAATTGGTAAAACATTTACTGATTCACAGAGTATTTAGCGAATACTTGCTGTGAATAGCAAAAACACATTCAAATTGTGGAAGCTTTAGGTGTAATTTAAAGGTTTTTCTGCTTTTCTTCATTCTTCGTTTTTCAACAGGAAAGGGAAAGCATTCACAATTTTTTTTCTTTTTCACTAGGAATTAAATTTGCCAGATTAACAAGGAATGATAACATCACCATTACCTTTCAAATTAATAAATCCTTGGTGACATATGCAATATGTAATAAAAACAAACAAACAAACAAACAATAATTCACTTGTGTTTCTTAACATTACACGTTATAATAAACAACTGGGATAAACATTTAAGGGACACAAAAAATAATGATGATCACTGGAACATTAGTAAAATCAATTTATGAGGTGATAAAATTTGCACTCCTGTTGATGTAAATACTGAAGGTGCAGATGGGGAAGCTGTCACTTCCCCAAATTTTTCTTTGCAGGATGGCACCGACATTTGATCTTTGTGGGAGATGGGGGGAGGCCAGATGGGCTCATTGGGTGGAGGGACCATAGGGGGGAGGACCTCTTAAGTTGTGAAGCATTTTTTTTTAAGCTAAGTAGAACCAATGACATTGCAAATGACATAAAACATAACAATTTAAATGACTCTGACTTTAAAAATGTATTGTTGATATGATTTCACACTGCAGGATACATCTGATGCCACTCACCACATGATGGTGTGACAATATCACATTTCAGAAATGTGACAGTAATAAGAAATGTTTTCCCGATGCTCAGCCGTGGCCGAGCTGGGCCTTGGGACTACAGTCCACCCCATAATTTACCAAGGAATGTATGAAAAGAGGCATTCCTTGTACAAAATTAAGTCAAATTCTAATTAGGCAAAATGTCCACCTTTCCATTGACTGCAGGAGTGTGACACAACCTTTCACAAGGATTCACTTACACAAATTCAACTGGACAAACTGATCTTAGTTATCAATGCTAAATCATATCAAATATGCACAGACAGCTATATTGCTTTTTCCTAAATGGAATTTGTAAATTAGTTCAAGAGACGTCACAAAAAACAAAAAAACAAAAACAAAATAAAAAACCATGATTATTGAAACCTCATTTTGAAGGAGCTGTACTACTCACAAATTTTCATCTAAATTAACTGTGGTAACACGCTTCCTTCCAGTAAAAGACACTACCCATCAAGCAAATACCCTGTAACTTTGCTGCATGTGCATCTCCATGCATCAAAAGGGGGGTACCAAAGAAATTAATTAGCAAAAAATAATCAGCAATCCTCAGAGAAATAGATAAGACATAAAAATTATCAATAGATGATCAATAATGAAGAGAAAAATATAAATGAAACCGCTTGGTAATGAAATCACAACATTCAATAGGAGAAGTTAAAAGTTACATCAATAAATTTCCAGATATTTAAGGAAATATCTGTAGATTATTGTAAAGGAAATATCATATTTATAAGGAACAAGGTAAACTGATAAGGAAGAAAACCATGCAAATATATGAGAAAAATTCCAAATGTCTAAGGAAAGTGCAACTTGTACTGAATTTATGTTCACTGTGGGACTTAATTTAGAATCTACTACGAAGACAATACAGATTCTTACTCAATTAATGGAACAATGCCTTAGGGAGCTCAAAGCAAAATAATTTGATCTTCCCTGCATAAACTTATTTTTTTTTCAAAACCTTTGCATGGATCTCATTGAACTAAATAAGCGTGAAGATAAAAATGTTTACAAATTATTTACACACTTATTGAATATACAAAGGCTTTACCCTACACTAATTTAAATATTGCTACTTATTTATATTGTTTATATTGTTTTAACTAAAACAATATCATGATTTAACATAGCTGAAATGATTTACTCAGATAATGAAAATAGAATACACTTTGTAAATCAAATCATGTCACATTTAAGTGTAGTTCCTAAATTATTAGTACCAAACAATTACCAAGGAAACCATTTAGCTTACCATCAACAATTTACAAGAGTAGTATAATATTCAAATAAGAAAATAGGGAGATTGTGAAGGACAAACCCTATTATTGAAGCCATTTAACTTAGGTGATGGGGAAGGGTTTCTGGGTGATTATATGCAAAGAATGACAACTGACAGCGATGTCATCCATACTGCCCTTCCCAGGAGGGACCATGTGATGAAGGAACCGTAAGAGGTGCACCCATTTCTTGAGCAAACCAGGGGATCTGGTCATCAAAAGAAACTGGACCAGCCGTGGAAAGCGAAAGGACGTGGCACTTGGGTGCATCTAATGTTTTACCTCACCTGAAACCCTCAGCAAGAGACTGCTTAATATATATATATATATATATATATATATATATATATATATATATTTACTTCCTGGTCCTCCTCCTCTTGATAGGGTTAGCTTCAGTGTTAGCAGCAGCAGTCATGGGACTCAGAGCAGCGCTAACATGGTGCATTTAAAGATTGACAGATGGGATTTGATTGACAGATGGAACAAAATAATTGGGAAACTTCTCCAATCATGCCAATCATGTAATGAATCCTCCCTTTACCTGTTTCCTCCCTTTTTTGGATCTGTTTCTGTGTACCAAAAGATTATAATTATACAGCAGGCCGGAGATGGCCATCTAGTGCACTTTTTCCTTTATTTTCCTTTATTTATATATATATATACATATATACAGTATATATATATATATATATATATATATATATATATATATATTTTGGGGAAAAAAAGAGGAAAACAACAAATGACTGTCTAACTGTTTCTCTATACAAGTGTCAGCTGATGACTTGACGTCCAGTAACGACAAGGGAAAAAATATCTGAAGGAAAAAAAATAATCTGAAGGAAAGGTGTGGTCAGTGTTGTTATCTTATCATCCTCTAGTAATAGTCAATATTGATCATTAAGTTGTTCCATTGCTTTTACATTGCAGAGAATGTTTGCTCCTTAATAACACTAACAGTTAGGCAAAATATCTCTATTGCTAAAATAATGCAGCTACTACAGGCTGTTTGGTTAAAAAAAAAAGGCTATATACAGAAATAACATAGCAAATGTCATTTTGAATCACATCTGACACATCACTCCACTGATTTAAATATATTTATTTATATATATATATTTATATATATTTAAATATTTAAATATCAGGACTTTGACCCCCACGGACCTCCTCCCAGTTTTTCTAGCCCCTGCCGCCGATCTGGTTTATTGTTTGGCTCGGAAAGTGAGACGGCGGAAGAGAGGAAGACGAGCGGGCGCTCTCGTACGACTTCGCAGGAGAGGCTCGCGAACGGCGCTGCCTGGCATATTTCTGTCCAATACCAACTCTCTCTCTAACAAGGTGGATGAACTGAGACTGCTGATGCGTTTTAAGGACCTCGCCTCCTCAGCTGTCCTCTGCTTTACTGAGACCTGGCTCCGGGAAAATATACCGGACAGCGCGCTGCGCCTCGACGGCTTCCAGCTCTTCCGTGCTGATCGTGACACAGAGCTTTCCGGCAAGACCACAGGAGGCGGTGTCTGCTTCTACATCAACTGTAGCTGGTGCTCTGATGTAACGGTAATTTCCAAACACTGTTCTCCTGCCTTGGAATTTCTTGTTATCAACTGCAAGCCTTTTTATTCCCCACGGGAGTTTGCTTCTTTTATACTGATCGCTGTGTACGCCCCTCCCGACGCGGACACGCGCGAAGCTCAGCGCGTGCTCGCGGATCACATTCAACACACAGAGCGGAGTTTTCCAGACTCGCTGATTATTGTGGCTGGCGACTTTAATCAGTGCAATCTGAGCCACGATCTCCCCCGCTACAAACAGTTTATTAAATGCCCCACCAGAGGATTAAACACACTGGATCACTGTTACACCACAGTGAAAGACGCATATCGCGCTGTCCCTCGAGCTGCGCTGGGATTATCTGATCACGTGATGGTTCACCTCATTCCCACATACAGACAGAGATTGAAGCTCACTAAACCTGTTGTGAGCACTACGAAGATACGGACCAGTGATGCTGAGGAGAAGCTGGAAACGTGCATGGAAATATCTGACTGGGGCATGCTTAAAGGAGCCACGCATGATCTGGATGAGTACACGGACACTGTGAACTCATATATCCACTTTTGTGAAGAGAACATTCTTCCATCACGCACCAGGGTGAGTTACTCTAATGACAAACCCTGGTTCACAGCTAAGCTCAGACAGATCAGGAAGGAGAAGGAAGCAGCGCTGAAAAGTGGAGACAGGGACTGCTACAGGGAGGTTAAATACCGGTTTAACAGAGAGCTGAAGAGGGCTAAATCTGTGTACTCAGAGAGACTCCAGCAGCAGTTCACTGCTAATGATTCGGCTTCCGTGTGGAGAGGACTGAGGCAGATCACCAACTATCGGCCTCAGGCTCCTAAAGGTCAGGATGACAAAGCCCTTTGTCAGAGACTGTCCCAACACTATGCCCGTTTTGACACCTCGTCATCTGTGTCCAACTCCCCCCCTCCCTCCAGCTCCACAGCCTCCACATTCCCTACTTCATTTAAGGCACCCCCCCCCCCCCCCCCCCCCCCCCCCTCCCCTTATCATCAGTGAGCAGGATGTGCTCAAACAGTTCTCCAGACTGAACCCGCGCAAGGCCCCCGGCCCAGACGGCGTGTCTCCCTCCACCCTGAGACTCTGTGCGAAACAGCTGGCTCCTGTATTCACAGACATTTTTAACACCTCCCTTAAGTTATGCCACGTGCCGTCCTGCCTCAAATCCTCCACCATCATCCCTGTCCCCAAGAAGCCACGGATCACTGGACTTAATGACTACAGACCTGTAGCGCTCACCTCTGTAGTCATGAAGTCCTTTGAGCGCCTGGTCCTGTCCCACCTCAAGTCCATCACCACCCCTCTCCTGGACCCGCTGCAGTTTGCCTACCGAGCCAACAGGTCTGTAGACGATGCAGTCAACCTGGCCCTCCACTCCATCCTGCAGCACCTGGACTCCCCGGGAACCTACGCCAGGATCCTGTTTGTGGACTTCAGCTCCGCATTCAACACCATCCGCCCCGCTCTGCTCCGGGACAAGCTGTCCCTGCTCAACGTGCCTGACTCCCTCTGCAGGTGGATCATCGACTTCCTGACGGACCGGAGGCAGCATGTGCGGCTGGGAAAGACTGTCTCAGACTATACTAGCATCAGCACCGGATCACCCCAGGGCTGTGTACTTTCCCCCCTACTCTTCTCCCTTTACACCAACTCCTGCACCTCCAGCCACCAGTCTGTCAAGTTGATCAAGTTTGCGGACGACACCACCCTCATCGGGCTCATCTCCAACGGCGACGAGTCCGCCTACAGGAGAGAGGTGGCCCAGCTGGCGTCCTGGTGCAGCAATAACAACCTGCAGCTGAACGCTCTGAAGACAGTGGAGATGATTGTAGACTTCAGGAAAGTCACTACTCCTCTGCCCCCCCTCACCCTCTCAGGCTCTCCCATCACCACTGCTGATTCCTTCCGCTTCCTAGGCACTACCATCACCAGGGACCTCAAATGGGAGCTGACCATCAGCTCACTCATCAAAAAAGCCCAGCAGAGGATGTTCTTCCTGCGGCAGCTGAGGAAGCTCAAGCTACCCACCAAGATGTTAGTGCAGTTCTACACAGCCATCATCGAGTCCATCCTCACCACCTCCATAACCGTGTGGTACGCAGGAGCCACTGCCAGGGACAGACTAAGGCTGCAGCGCGTCGTGCGCACTGCTGAGAAGGTGATCGGCTGCAAGCTCCCATCTCTCCAGGATCTGTACATCTCCAGGACCCGGAGGCGTGCTGGCCGGATCATAGCCGATCCCTCACACCCTGGTCATGTACTGTTTGCCCCCCTCCCCTCTGGTAGAAGACTTCGGTCCATCCAGACTAAAACCTCCCGTCACATGAACAGCTTCTTCCCCTCAACACTAAGTGACTCTCGTGCACCATGTACAGCAGCTCAACCAGACTCATGTCAATCATCACTGTTTTCTTCCTGCATTACCGACTGCACTATATAGTTCTCCACAGTATCTGCTGCTGGCTAATATATATTTTAACTGTTGACCAGTATCACTTAATCTTATCCTACACTTTATTACATGTATAGTTTATTTCTCTTATCTTATCATGTTTAATGTTGCAGCATTGTACCGAGACAAATTCCTAGTTTGTGTACTACATGAACAATGGCAATAAACCTGATTCTGATTCTGATTCTGATTCTGATTAGAAACATGATGACACTCCTTACTCTGCGAATGCAAGGTTAATTTCATCAGAGAACTCCTCTTTTTGAAGTGGTGATGTCCTCTTTTCAACAGTTTAACACTCTCTGAGTATGCAACAGTTTACAGTGCGTCTCTCCCCTGTACTGCTACCCTGCTTGACCAACGAAGCGAGCAAGTGTTATACCAAGGATCTATATTGTCAAAGGTCATTGAGTCATTGGGCGTATCTGCATCTGGCTGGACACTGGGCAGATCTGTGTACCCCGTTTTGGCAACTGACCGTATCCTCATCATGTCGGCAGGGCAGGTGGGCAGGGTGAAGAGAGATGCTTTTCTACCACATGATGCCATTCATGAATCATGAATGCAATTTCAGATGGAAAGTACAGGAGTGAGGTTTTGTTCATTGTTTCTTTGAGTGAGAGTGGAAACAAAATACCTTAGGGATTAAAATACTTAATTGTAGACTACAATTATTTATTATAACAAAGAATAGAATAGTCCTTGATTGACTTGTTAGCACCCGTAGGGGTGTAGGCCCTATTATAGGAGATTATTGTATTCATGAAAATGATGCAAATGGTCATATTAATACCTCAGATACTCGTAAAAGTTAGTGTTTCTCTTAATGGAGAAGTCTCATCATAAACTTGGGAATGATTTTTATAACCTCAGATTTTTTCTTGTGTGAGTCCTTAATATGATGATGAGGATGGTGAGGGGGCAAGGATGCTTTTGGCCTGAGGATGTTTTTGAAGGTTGTAATATAATTTAAGGCTGTTTCATATTATTTTCTATGTTTTTATTTGACACTGAGATTACTTTTAGTCACATCACACATATTCACTTTTGATATATTCTATACATGTTTTTAACTTGCAAAGACATATAACAGCATGTAAATTCTTACACATATTAATTCATTCACTTTATTATTTTTCTTTTAATCCTGTTGCTTTATTAAGCATCAAGGGGGGAATATGATAGAAAAATTCTATATTATCTATACTATTATTGATATTAATAATGTATTATTATATTTGAGAAGTATCATACCTTTCATATGCCATGTTTAATGTTTATATGTGCATTCCACATAGGATAAGTTTATATATTCTTGGCCTGTTTCTGTGAGCAATTTCAGCAATTTCAGTTCAGACTGAGGATCAGTACATGCGTAAGGAGTTTTCTAAGCTGTTTATTATAATCTCTTTGACATAACCTGTTTTGGGTCACAGGAATGCACAGGAACTTCTCAGCCTGTACAGATCAGTGGTAGATGGACATTCTGTCAGTTTTATGGATCTCACATCTTCATGACCCATGTCTCCAGAGTGTCTGACGTCCGCCTGGATAAGCTTAGTTATCAGGACTGTCCCGTTCTGTCCCTTCCCTTATCCTCATCCTCATCCTCCCTTTCCTTTCTCCTACCTATATATATATCAGACTTAGAAGAATGGATTAGAAGATAGAGATTCTAGGTGTGTCTGAATGTCATGCCTTGTAACCTCTCCCCCATAGCGGCCATTGGGGTGATTTTGTAATAAATGTACATAAATTCAACTTTACGCCTGATTATTTGACTTTGAATAATTAAAGCTCAAAATTATTCTAACAATAGTCTTTTCAGTGTTTCCAGCAGTAACAGGATAGTTCCATAATGCTGATGCAGGTGATGCAGGTCCAGTCAGGCTGTGGTGAACGTGACATTCACCTGGTCAAAGACTGATGTTTCAAATGTTTTTGGAGACATTTTTGGGTGAAAATCTTAAAAAGTGTTGCTTTATATGATGCAGTTTAGCTCTCCCAAACAGTTCTCTTTCTCAAGATCCTCAAATTGTACTTCTTGGATGGAGTTATGATTAGTCAGCCCTCTGAGGTAAACAGAGGATTAACATTCCTATTTGTCCCCAAGGTACCAAGGACAAGCAGTGCTTGCAGATTTAATGATGGAAAAATGTTTATATTTTCACCTATCCTTCCTGTTGTTTGCAGCCCAGACTGCACCATCAGCCAAATATAAATAACTTTGTGTTTTGATTTGATTAATGAATAACTGTCTCAGTGCACCCCAAACTGTCTTAAATGGTGGACACAATAGTGACACATCTGTTCTTTTTATTCATACTCACAGCCACTCCATTGACAAAAGCTGCCAGTGTTGGGGAGAGTTTAGTGCCCTTACGTCCATAGACAGAGCTGATGTCATTATAAGCGTACATGTGCTGGTGGAGAGGAAGGATGGAGTCAGGTAAGCACAATGCAACGCTTCACAGGACTTCACAGGTGCAATCACATTCATGAAATGAACGTCTCAGATCAGCCCCATCACCCTTCAGATGACGGAGCCTGAATGAGTTTCTTTGTAAGTCACAAAAATTAAAGGTCCCCACTTAAATAGAAGGTCAGTACTGTTTTAAGATGTTAATGAAGTTATTTTTACCCCCATTTTAGTCTCACCTGGCAGTACTGCAGGGCGAGTTCAAACACATCCGTTGTGCTTCCAATCAGGCCAACCCCAATGCTGTCCAGCACCATCCTTTTACTGCGGTGTAAGAGCAGAGGGGACAGATGACAGGGTTTTAGTTCACTGATGAACTTCCCAAAGCTGACCGTGACTGTGTCCTCACTGGCCGGATGCTTCAAGACTGTAGTGGAATGGCAACAAGAAAAAAAAAAAAATCAGAAATGAACAGATTAGGGGCAAATAGAAACATTTTTACCACATTTAGCTCTGCACAACATTTAAAAAATGTGATGTGAATTTTTCAGTCACTTTTTAAACCAGATTTACATCATTTTAATTTTTTTTTTCATTTAACTTTTTTGAACAAGAAAAAAATTAATATGACCTTTAACTCTAAATGTTAATCATTAAATCTAAATGTCAAATACAAGTTTAAAAGAGATTTTGAAATATTCACACCACATTTGAGACCCAAATTTGATGTTAAATTCAAGATGCACAATATCAGACCAGGTTCATTCACTCAGTGTGCATTTTTTAAACAGAAGTATAGCTTTCTTTGTGTTGTAAATCAATTACCTGTCACTGCAGACCTGTGCAGTGCTCTGACAGCCCTCATTGGTCCAACAGTTCTCTGCAGGACAAAAGAAACAAACAACTCTTATTATTAGAAGCAGTTGACAGATATTTGAGAGTTTCTGTGACATATTCACAGGGGACATTGACTGACATCCCTTTGGCAAATATGACTGTGCGACTATTGCAAAAGCACTTTTGTTCCCCATAAGGTTGCTGTAACAGGTGTGGTACAGCCCAGTAATCTGCTCAAGATTTAATTGGAGCTCTGCTAAATTCCCCTTTACCATCTGCTAACAAAACAAGTCACGCTTTGAATTAAATCACTCACTAAACTAAATTAAGTCCAACAGCTCAAAGAGTTTCCAGGAGTCTAAGCACTGAATGGAATAATAACTTTTTATCAAAGACTGGGAAAGAGAAACTCTTCTTAAAGCAACAGAAATAAAAATGGACAGTTACTTATAAAATTTACCTGTAAATTAGAGATCATGACTGCAGTCTGCTGCTTCTTTCTCCTCGATATCTTTCGCTTTAATGTAGAAGTTTGGCTGTCTGTCAGCACTTGGTGAAGGATACTGGTGGTCTTCAGACTGAGGTGCTACCACTCTTATACGTGTATAAGAGTGGTATATATAGTCCACGACAACAATGCTTCCTGAACCTGCCCACATGAGGAACAGGGAAGGGAAGGTAGATCAATAACACCTTCCTTATAGGAAGAATTTCCACAGTACTCAATTTTTACTGCCATTGTAAACAGCATCACCATCATCAGGAGGTGGAGGAGGAAGGAGGAAGGGTTGGTGCTTTGCTGATGAAGGTTCCAGGAGGTGATATCATTGCTCAGGTTGCAGTGAGTGGAAAGGTGTGGGGGAATTTTCATCAACTCCTCCTACACATAAGGGGACTTATTTATGTAAAGCATTCATCCTGGCTCAGACACAACTTTACTCCTCAGATGTGTAGACTCCTTCACCAGGTAAGACCACATTTTTATTTTGATATTCAGTCAAGAGGCATGTATTCTGTATGAAGAATTTCAAAAGTTGCCTAATATACAGATGATGATGTTTTTTGTCTAAATATCTACAGTGGTGTGAAAAAGTGTTCGCCCCTTTCCTGATTTCTCATTTTTTTGTATGGTTGTCACACTTAAATGTTTCAGATCATCAAACAAATTTAAATGTTAGACAAAGATAACACAAGTAAACACAAAATGCAGTTTTTAAATGAAGGTGTTTATTATTAAGGGGGACAAAAAAATCCAAACCTACATGTCCCTGTGTGAAAAAGTAATTGCCCCCTAAACCTAACGACTGGTTGGGCCACCCTTAGCAACAGCAACTGAAATCATGCGTCACAGGGTGGGAGTGTTTTATTGTTTTTGGGTTTCATGTGGTTTTTCGGTTTGTGTTGCATGTTTTAGTTTGCATGTTTTGTGGTTTTTATATTTTAATCAGTGTTTTTAAATTGGAAATGTTGTTTACTTCCACCCTGTGCTTCCCCTAATTACTAATGAGCAGCACCTGTGTTGATTGGGGATGTGCAGCACCTGTGGCTGCACATGATAAGAGGCGCTCTGGCAGTCCAGAAGGGAGTTTTTTTTTGTCAGGAGGAAGGAGTCCTGCCTGAAGAGAGGGCCCCGGGCGGGGGCCTGGCCAGAGAGTTTTGTTGCCAGGAGGAAGGAGCTCTGCCTGGAGAGGAGTGCCCTGCCTGGATAGCCAGCCAGATGGGAGCCTGGTTGGACAAGAGAAGGCTGCTGGTCCCAGGAAGATGGCTGCAGGAGGGCATGACTGAGGAGGAGGAGGAGCCAGGACCACCATGATGCTGGCATTTGGGGGGGGAGACACTTCTGTGTGGTACAGTTGGTGATGCTGTGGGCGAAGGACAGAAATGGGCAAATAGGAAACAGTGAGGAGCTCTGCCTGGTCTGTAAGTATCTGGATCCCAGATAGCAGCACCTCATGATGATGATAATAGGAATCTGGATGTACTGCTGGCAAGTGTCTTCCCCTGTACAGGTTTCCTGAGGGTGTCGGTGTCATGGTGGCAGAGCATGGCCTGGAAGAGTGGATCCTCCTCCTCAGCTTTTATGAACTTATTTGTTTTTGGCACGCTTTTAATCTTTTTAGTTTAGGTTTTAGTTGAAGCTTTTTATTTTATTTGGCTTTTTATTTTAGTGGGCATTTCTTGTACATAATTTGTTGTAATAAAATCCCTTTGAACATCCTCATAAGTTCTCCTTTGATTGCTACCTGTGACTCTTCACCTGGTTTTAAAGACCCTTGCAGGTTATGCTCTTAACTCTCGGTCACACGCTACACATGCGTTTGCGATAACTGGCAATGAGTCTTTTACAGCACTGTGGAGGAATTTTGTCCCACTCATCTTTGCAGAATTGTTGCAATTCAGTCACAATGAAGGGTTTTTGAGCATGAACCACCTTTTTAAGGTCATGGCATCTTAATCAGATTCAGGTCAGGGACTTTGACTAGGCCACTCCAAAGTCTTCATTTGTTTTTCTTAAGCCATTCAGAGGGGACTTGCTGTGTGTTTTGGGTCATTGTCCTGCTGCAGAACCCAAGTGCGCTTCAGTTTGAGGTCACAAACAGATGGATGGACATTCTCCTTCAGGATTTTTTTGGTAGACAGCAGAATTCATGGTTCCACTTACCACAGCAAGTCTTCCAGGTCCTGAAGCTGTCATGAATTGCCCTTCAGGGGCAGAGAGGAGGAGAGGCCACAACGTTGAGACTGCAGTTTGATATTTATTAACCAGAACACAAAATCCAAACTGAAATACAAAGCAGACTTACAGTACACCAGAAGAGGGCCAGGATTCTGATGAAGACAATAACTAGGCAAAAAGAAATGAAAATAACAGCCCTTAAATGAGGCTAGAAACAAACACAAATAGTACCTGGTGTGAATCACATGAGCGGGCTGGGGAGAAAATGACCTTCAGCTGTGAGTCATAAGGAGAGGAGGCGGAGCTGACAGTTTGACAGGAGCACCACCCACAACCAGGGAGTGCCCCTGACAACTGTAGCTCCTGAGAAAGACACTGGCAAAAATGAAGTGGAAACAAATAGACAACTAAACCCAAATATGTAAACAAAACTACACTAAGCGTAAACAGGAATATAAATTATACAAAGAAACAATTGTAGAAATAACATCACAGGCAACAAACTCCAAAATACAATATTATACAAATAAGGAAAAGCAAAGAGACAAAGCATGGTGAAATCCCCCCGTGCTAGATCGTGACAGACGCAGCAAAACAGCCCCAGATCATCACACTACCACCACAATATTTTACTGTTGGTATGATGTTTCCTTTTCTGAAATGCTGTTACTTTGTGCGTGTAATGGGACACACACCTTCCAAAAAGTTCAACTTTTGTCTCGTCAGTCCGCAGAGGATTTTCCCAAAAGTCTTGTTGATTATCAGGATGTTTTCTGACAAAACTGAGATGAGCCTTTATGTTCTTTTTGCTTAGCAGTGGTTTTCGTTTTGGAACTCTGCCATGCAGGCCATTTTTGCCCAGTCTCTTTTTTTTTTTATGGTGGCGTCATGAACACTGATCTTAATTGAGGCAAGTGAGGCCTGCAGTTTTCTGAATGTTGTTGTGGGGTCTTTTGTGACCTCTTGGATGAGTCATTGCTGCGCTCTTTGGGGTAATTTTGGGTTGGCCGGCCACTCCTGGGAAGGTTCACCACTGTTCCCTGTTTTCGCCGTTTGCGGATAATGGCTCTCACTGTGGTTCGCTGGAGTCCCAAAGCTTTGGAAATTGCTTTATAACCTTTTCCAAACTGACAGACCTCAATTACTTTGGTTCTCATTTTTTTCCTGAATTTCTTTGGATCACAGCATGATGTCTAGCTTTTGAGGATCTTTTGGTCTACTTCACTTTGTCAGGCAGGTCCTATTTAAGTGATTTCTTGATTGAGAACAGGTGTGGCAGTAATCAGGCTTTGGTGTGGCTAGAGAAATTGAACTCAGCTTTCCAAAGATGTGGTCACTTTTTCACACAAGGCCATGTAGGTTTGGATTTTTTTTTACCCTTAATAATAAACACCTTCATTTAAAAACTGCATTTTGTGTTTACTTGTGTTATCTTTGTCTAATATTTAAATTTGTTAGGGCAGTGCGGTGGCGGAGTGGTTAGCACTGCGGCAGCACGGCAACTCACCCTTGGCCGGGGGATCCTGGGTTCGATCCCAGCCCCCAACCAACAGTGATCTGTGTGGAGTTTGCATGTTGTCCCCGTGTCTGCGTGGGTTTATTCCGGGATTTCTCTCCGGTTTCCCTCCCACACGCCAAAAAACATGCAAGTTTAGGTTTATTGGCATCAAAACTGGGGATCTAAATTGTCCTTAGGTATGACTGTGAGAGTGAATGGTTGGTCTCTCTGTGTTGGCCTTGCGATGTGACTGGCGATCTGTCCAGGGTGTACCCTGCCTCTCGCGCCCAAAGATGCTGGGATAGGCTCCAGCCCCCCCGCGACCCAAAAAGGATTAAGCGGAAGAAGATGGATGGATGATGATCTGAAAACATTTAAGTGTGACAAACATACATAAAAAAGAGAAATCAGGAAGGGGGGCAAACACCTTTTTCCACACCACTGCATCAGAAAATATGCAGTACAAAAGCTTATTTAAGAGAAAATATCTGGATTAAAGCTGGGACACAGAAAAATGGACTCAGAACAGTGCCTTTCTGGGCTTGCTCTGGTTTCAGTGAAGATCAGCCTGTGTTTTATTTACTCCCTCAACAGAGCAGGAATGTGAGCATCAACCTCTGCTATAGTCACTCCACAGCAGTGTGTCAGCCCACACATGACTGGGCAGGGCCAGAGATACAGCTGGTTTCTTGTTCATAAGACAGAAAAGCAAGTCAAAGCTTGAGAGATATTTCTGGCAACATGTAATTATATATGAAATAATATGTCAACTGTACAATATATAGGGTATATGAAAACTAATTAAAAATAGCTTTTGTTTTTTATACAAAAATATAATGGTGATGCCTGTAATTTACACATTGGTCCATTACACAACACTGTAACTGTTGCAGCTTCTCCCTTCAGTCATTGGCACGTGCTGTGTCTTACCATAACTTTTGGTCACTGCAGGGACTGCTAACTGCACTGTTTCATTTAAACGTCCGAATCACTGTCCTTGTCCACATTTTGACAGCTCCCACAGGTCTTAACTGGTCTGCTTCCTGCTCTCCACCCTGTAGCAGCTGCCATCTGAACTGGAAAGGAACGTATTCACAGTGGAATTCAACAAGAGGTTGATAATTACTCAAGCACACGTAGTCAAGTAGCTTTTTTTCCCACAAAATTATACTTTACTGAGTAGTTTTTTGTTGACAGATACTTTTACTCTTACTTGAGAACATTTATGAAGAAAAAATTGTACTTAACAGCGTCATTGACTGCACTTTTCTCACATTTTAACAGCTCATACAAGTCTTAATGAAATATTGGGTGACATGTTTTGGGTCACATTTTCTTCACTTATTTAATTATTGCAGCACAATTGTGAATATCTTTTGCTGCCTTTCTTAGAACAGTTGGTTTCAGTGAGTGTCTCTTAAATCTGTAACACCGCATTTAACTCCACCAAGGGCGTAACTTTGTTTCAAACATTGGGGTGGTTGAAATCTCAGCTTTTTTATTATAGGACTGTCAGCACATCAGTACAGGTATTTGTCTCCAATGTCCTCTTTTTCATTTTTAAAAGGAAAAGGATTTTTAAGCAAAAAATGACAGTATACAGCGTGCATCCTAATGTTGAAGAAGAGCGAAAAATCATTAACTTTGGTAAAAGGTCAAGGCTAATTTTCTTCTTTATTTTGGCATTCCCATATTAGTAACAGTTGAAAAAAAATTATTTCCCATCCATCCACCCATCTTCTTACCACTTTTCCTGAGGTCCGGGGTCCTGGATGGGCAGCAGTTCAACAGAAAAGCCCAGACTTCCCTCTCCCCAGCCCTACCTGCTCCAGCTCTCTCAGAGAGGATACCAAGGTGTTCCCAGACCCAAATGGGGAGTATGTAGTCTCTCCAGCGGTGTCCTGGGCTGCCCTGGGGTCTCCTCCCCAGTGGGACGTGCCTGAAACACCTCAAGTGGTAGGCGTCCAGGAGGCATCCTGATCAGAAGTCCAGGAACCACCTCAACCAGCTCCTTTCAATGTGGAGGAGCAAGCGGTTTCTACTCTGAGCCTTTCCTGGAGGACTGAGGCTCCTCACCCTCTCTCTGAGGGTGGGTCCAGCAATCCTACAAAGAAAGCTCATTTTCAGCCCACTTGTATCCGTGATCTCATTCTTTTGGTCAATGACCATAAGTGAGGGTAGGAATGTAGATTGACCAGTAAAATCGATAGCTTTGCCTTAGAGCTAAGTTCCTCTTCACCACAACGGCTGTTACAATGTCCACATCACTGCAGATCCCCCCACTTGGGGCAGGAGTTTGCCCCCAACCGGGAGAGGACAACCCACTTTTTTCTGGCTGAGGACCATGGACTTGAACTTTGAGGTGCGGATTCTCATCCTAGCAGCTTCACACTCAGTGGCAAACCGTCCCAGAAGACCTGTAGGTCATTGCTGGATGAACGCCCAACAGGACAACATCTCTGCAAACAACAGAGATGAGATCCTGTGGTCACCCAAGCATGACACCCTCGAATCCCTGGCTGCGCCGAGAAATCTGTCCATAAAAATTATGACAGGATCCGTGACAAAGGGCAGCCCTGGCAGAGTCTCCAACTCTCACTGGGAATGAGTCCATGGCCAGGATGAAAACCACCTTGTTCCTCCTGAATCCAAGGTTTGACCAACGGCCAAACTCTCCTCTCCAGTACCTTGGCATAGACCTTCCAGGGGAGCCCGAGAAGTGTGATCTCTCTAAGTTGGAGCACAGCTCCGGCCCCCCTTTCTGGGAGAGAGGAGCCACCACCCCGGTTTGCCAAGTGACTGGCGCTGTCCCTGACTTCCACGCAATGTTGCAGAGGTCTGTCAACCATGACAGCCCTACAGCATCCAGGGCCTTGAGGTACTTAGGGCAAATCTCGTCCACCCCCCGGGGCCTGGCCACCAAGGAGCTTTTTAACCACCTTGGCAACCTCAGCCCCTGTGATGGATGAGTTGTCTCCCTCGTCCACAAGCCCAGCTTCCTCTGTTGAAGGCGTGTCAGTGGAATTGAGGAGATCCTTGATGTATTCCTTCCATCGCCCGATGATTTTCCCAGTCGAAGTCAGCAGTGCCCCATCCACACCATACACAGTGTGGACAGGTTGCTGCTTCCCCCTCCTGAGTCGCTGGACAGTTTGCCAAGAATCTTAAATCAAGCAAAGAATGGGAAACAAATTCCACCTACAAAGCTTCAAAATTAGTGTCCTTTCTAAATGCTGATTGAGTGTCATTTAAAGGAAAGGTGATTAACACAGTGGTAAAACATGCCCCTGTCCCAGCTTTTTTGAAACATGTTGCAGGAATCAAATTCAAAATGATTGAATAGTTGCAAAAAAACAATAAAGTTTACCAGTTTGAACATTAACTATCTTGTCTTTGTCGTTTATTCAATTGATACAGGTTGTAAAGGATTTGCATATCATTGTATTCTGTTTTATTTATGTTTTACACAACATTCCAACTTCATTGGAACTGGGGGTTTGTATATTACATATTTTTAAGGGTGGGTAAATGTGATGCTTTATTTTGGCTGCAACACAAACACAATTAAATGATTTATATATAGTACATAAACAGCAATACAGGCTCATATTTCCATATTACAAAAATAATTCCATTTTAGATAGAAATAGTACTAGAAATTAAAATATATTCTAGTTTTTCCAATTGTTTTGTTTCTTCCTCTTTCCATAATTTTAGATTGACACCAAAAATATCATGGCGACATCAGACAGCTTTCCGGCCAGTTTCTATAGTGAACCTGGAGTTCTGGGCATGTTATCCAATGGGATTAGTGCATTCCTTGTACTTCTGCAGAATTCAACACAGCTCAACTGGTAATGCGCCTGTGGGAGTGGAAAATATACTTGCAGGTAAAATCTTTGGAAAGTCTGCTTAAATAATTTGATAATTGTTATTTTGAACTGCTGAGGAATTGGAAATGCATATTTCTGTTTTAAACAGGTGTTCACCTCATCCTGATTGGTGGTATATGCCAACTGGTGGCTGGAGTCCTTTCCTTTCGAAAATACGATCATCTGAGCGGCACTGCCTTTATAGGCTATGCGGCTCTTTGGGCTAGTTTTGGTGCTACTCGAATCTACTTTGGTGCCATGAATGAAAATTGGACACCATCTCTGTCAAATCAGACAATGCAAAATATGTCAGTATCCACTCCCCTAATGAGCAACATGTCATTGAACATGTCCCCTGAGATCCCAACTTTTTACTTTGGCCTTTCCATAAATGAGTCAGCAATTGCAGGTCTGATTCCATACATCTTTCTGTCCTTTCTCCTGGCATTTTGCTCAGCCACAGTTAACTACATCATGCCTTTTGTCTTTGGGGCTATCACTGCCACGCTAGTCTTCGAAGCGGTCAGTATAATGGCAGGCTCTTGGGCACTCGTGGTCTCTGGGATCCTGGAGTTGCTCATTTTGATCTTTGCCATCTACGGTTCGGCCGCACTGCTCGTCAAAGGTCTAACTCAACGTCTAGCCCTCAAAGGCTTTGGAACACCCCTCTTTAATGTTCTCCTGCTTGGGACTGCCAACTCAGCAAGTGCCCAGAGCACTGGCCAAGAAAAGAAGAAAAACACAAAATATGCTGAACCCATGGCTTTGGGGTACTTTTGTGACTCAGTCGCTCCTTTCATCTTTGCTTTCTACAGCTTTGGGTACATGAGGTCATTTGGTTTAGGAGCTGCATGGGTCTCAATCATCTCAGTGGCCCAGTTGTTCTCCAGCTACTATGCCCATCTTCGCCAAGACTGCTACCACATGACAAAGTTTGGATTTCATGCTACATTTTGGCTAACCAAGGCTTGGGATGAGGTTGTAGTATCTGCTCTGATTTCAGATGACCCTGAAATTAGCTCTGCAAGGGATGCAATGGTGGGAAACTGGTTCTTTGTTGGGGGAGGCTTGGTGCTGTGCATGGGGAGCCTGAACATGGATGTCCTAGAACTGATCCACAACATGCTCTTTGTCCTGGTCACAGTTGCAACAGTGCCCCAGATCCCTCTCCAGGGTTACTACATCTTTTTTGGAGTTGCATGCTCCCTGTTCACAGCCACCTCCATCTATGGCACCTTCTCACGTCTTATCAACACCATAGCGGAAAAACTGCTCATCCCTGTAGGACCGCAGCCCATTTCCACTGACCGGCTGAAGAAAGCGTTGAAATGCAGATGGCCTACACAGGCAGAGAGGGAGGTGATGCCTGAAACCGACCCAGCTTCAGATGCTTTATTCTACCTCTCAAATGGGGTTGCATCTCTCTCAGCTCTTCATAGGTATTTGTGTAGCGTCAATCCTCCCTTTCTTCACCTCACTGTCCCCTGGGTCCTAATCTCTGGAGCAATCATCCAAGCCTACGTGAGCAGGCTACAGATGAGTGGAGGCGTTCGGTTTGGGTCCGTGATCCCGTCCATCTACGCCGGAGTGTGGGCAACTTGGACCTGGTTCAGGTTTGCAGGTATGTTGATGCAAACATTTGAGTTTGCAGATGTTTCTTCTTTCTGACTGGCAATTCTGATCCCATTTTGTTGTTTTTGCATTTAGGGACTGTGCTTCAGTTCTCCTCAGAGGCAGCCTATGGTTTTACAGCTGGGGCCATTTCTCTGCTGGTCATTAACGCTTTCCTCATGTTGATAGGTGAGCTTATCCACATGGTTTTGCCAATAGAGTACTTTGTAATTAGTTTTGATTTATACTATATCTATTCATTTACTTCATTTCAGCTGCATATAGAAACCTGGTTTTGCTCAGTCTAACAGTGGTCATGGAAGTTGTTCTGGCCTGCTTCCTGCTCTCCACCCTGCAACAGCTGCCATATGAACTAGAAAGTAGGTATTCAAAGTTGAATTCAACCAAAGGTGGATTGTAACTAGTTACTCAAGCACATGTAGTCAAATAGATTTTTTTCACAAAATCGTATTTTACTAAATAGCTTTTGTTGACGGACTTTTTTACTCTTACTTGAGTACATTTATGAAGAAAAAAATTATACTTAACAGGGTCATTGAGTGCACTTTTCTCACAATTAAACAGCTCACACAGGTCTTAATGAAATGTTTGTGACATATTTTGGTCAGATTTTCTTTAATAATTTAATTATTGCAGAATCATTGTGAATCATCTTTTGCAGCCTTTCTCACAGCAGCTCATTTCAGTGCACGTCTCTTTAAATCTCTAAGACTGCATTTAACTCCATACTCCCTCTTATGTCACTAATGCTAATGCTAGTTGACTAGCTCCTATCACCGATCAAGCCTGAGTCAATGACCATATAGTTGTCTTAAAGAATGAATGAAATAAAGCATTACTATTGGACAGAGGTGTGTGGTTTCAGTGGTCGATAGGCTATGACCGGTCCCTGGTGTACAATAAGCACAGAACCATTCATGAATGAAAGGTTAAACTGCTAGCTTCAGCTAGATGCCTTGGGTCTTGGATTGAGAAAATAAAACTTTAGCTAAGCTTAAATAAAATCTAAGGATGACATATAGATATGGCCAAGTGTTGTCAGATGAACAAGAATTCCAGTGGGGTTGAAAAGAATTTATAGAAAATAGTGATCAAATCTGGCCGGAACAATAGTTAAGCTAATGCCAGCGGCCTTTCAGCTAGCTTCTACTTGCAGAGATGAGCTGTAACGGGGTTAGACTGACCAACTCCAACTGCCTAGCTAATGCTAACAGTTCAATGTAGCATCATGGCAAAAATATAACAAAATAAACCAGAATGATGTAAGATATATTATCGACTGTGGATTAGTGAATCAGGAAACAGGGATGCTTATTAGGGTGCCTGAAATCTAAAGAAAATGACAATATAAACCACACTTGGTGAGCAAGCTGGTTATTGCATTATTGGAAGCTAATGCCTTTGACTCCCCGCCCATCTACATGACAGACAGCAAGGCTGGCCAATAACAGAGCAGTGTTAAGTTTATGACATTCCGCAGCAAACTCAGAAGAGTTAAAACGGCTTCTTAGAGAGAAAAAAATGTGTTTTTTAACGAGAAGACAGTGTTTTGATATTTTTTGATAATCACAAAATGCATTTTAGTCCATAACCTCATTAAATAAATTTGGTTCCACTTTTACTTTTAACTTAATAATGTTTTGGTAATTTTAACATTTTATTTATAGCTCAGTCCCAAACAAACAAGAAAAAAGTTCCAAAGTTATGTGAAAAGAAAAATAATGTTATCACAAAAGCACACATTATAAAAACCTTTATTTTATACCGGGAACTTCGATTGAGAGGCAATCTCTCTTTTTCAAGGACGCCCTATTCACACTGTTACATATTCACACCAGGAAGCTGCCCAGTACAGCCACATACTGACCTGTATCCACTGAGCAGCTCCACTGGAGCAGTTGGGGTTTGGCCTTGCTCAAGGGCACCACAGTGGGGTTAAGGAGTGTGGGGCAAACACTGCTATGTTATCTGTCCCACCAAGATCTGATCCTGCCGGTCCAAGCATTGAACCAGCAACCTTGAGCTCACCAGTCCACATCCCTTACCATTAGGCCACCACTGCCCCCAAAACATAAAAAACAAAAAAGTGTTAAATTCGGAAAAAATATCTTTAATTTATTCAATTCAATTCAACTTATTTATATAGTGCCATTTCACAACAGCAGTCATCTCATAGCACTATCAACTGTAGGGGAAACCTCCACAACTGCAGAAAGACCCCAGCAATCAGGCGATCCCCTGTGAGCAAGCACTTGGCGATGGTGGAGAGGAAAAACTCCCTTTCAGCAGGAAGAAACCTCCAGCAGAACCAGGCTCAGGGAGGGGCAGTCATCTGCTGCGACTGGCTGGGGGTTGAGGGGATAGAGAAGATGAGAAGAACAGACATGTAGAGAGCAAACAGCATGACGGGGGGTCAATCTATGGGAGAGAACAAACAGATGTTAATGACAAGCAAAAATATTTCATTGAGAGTGCCGAAAGGAGTGAAGCCCAATGCACTGTTGGAGGTCCCCCGGCTGTCTAAACCTATTAGCGGCATAACTAAGGGAGGGATCAGCGGCACATGATCCCACCCTAATTATAGGCTATATCAAAAAGGAAGGTTTTAACCCTATTCTTAAAAACAGAGATCGATTCTGACTCCCAAATCCAGATTGGCAGCTGGTTCCAAAGGAGAGGAGCTTGACAACTGAAGGCTCTGCCTCCCATTGTACTTTTGGAGATTCTAGGTATTACAAGTAATCCTGCATTTTGGGAGCACAGTGCTCTGTTAGGATGATAAGGTAGAATCAGATCTTTTAAATAAAAAGGGGCCTGATTATTTAGAACTTTGTAAGTGAGAAGAAGGATTTTAAACTTAATTCTAAATTCTATGGGAAGCCAATGGAGGGAGACCAGAACCACAGAGATGTGATTGCTCTTTCTAGTACCTGTTAGAACTCTTGCTGCAGCATTTTGGATCAGATGAAGACTTTTTAAAGATTTTTTTAGAACAGCCTGATAATAAAGGGTTACAATAATCTAATCTAGAGCTAACAAAAGCATGGATTAGTTTCTCAGCATCACTCTGAGACAAGATGCACCTAATCTTGGCAATATTACGCAAATGACAGAAGACAGTCTTAGAAACAAGTTTAATATGTGAATTAAAAAACAGATCTTGATCAAAAATAACTCCAAGGTTCCTCACAGAACTATTAAGAGAAAGAGTGACCACATCAAAACCAAGAGTTTGATTTGGAAAGGTATTTCTAAGGTTTTTTGGACCAACTAGAATGACATTAGTCTTATCTGAATTTAATAGCAGGAAATTACAAGTCATCCAAGCTTTGATTTCCTTAAGACAGACCTCTAACTTGGCTAATTGATTACTATCATCTGGCTTCACTGACAGGTATAATTGTGTGTCATCTGCATAATAATGAAAATGCATACAGTGCTTTCTAATAATGTTGCCTAGCGGAAGCATATATAAGCCTAACAGAAGAATAGGGCCTAGCACAGATCCCTGTGGAACTCTGTGACTGAGCTTTGAGTTGGAAAGAAACTCATTATTGACATGAACAAACTGGAATCTATCAGATAAATAAGATTTAAACCACTGCAACGAAGTTCCATTAAGTCCAACATGGTGTTCTAATCTATCAAGTAAAACATTATGATAGATAGTATCAAAAGCTGCACTAAGGTCTAAAAGGACAAGTACAGAAACAAGCCCATTATCAGATGCGATAAGGAGGTCATTAGTGACCTTCACTAAGGCTGTTTCAGTACTATGATGGATTCTAAACCCAGATTGAAACTCTTCAAATTAACCATTTTCCTGCAAGTGGTCAAATAATTGTGTAGAAACAACTCTTTCTAAGATTTTTGAAATGAAAGGCAGATTAGAGATTGGTCTATAGTTAGCTAAAACTCCTGGATCCAGCGTTGGCTTTTTCAGTAAGGGTTTAATTACAGCAGTTTTAAAAGCCTGCGGTGTATGGCCTAAAGTTAATGAAGAATTGATTATTTGAAGAATAGAGCTACCAAAAAATGGGAAGACTTCTTTAAATAACCTGGTAGGAATAGAGTCTAAAAGACAAGTTGAAGGCATGGATGAGGAAATTATTTTATTATCCTCTAAAAGGCCAACTGGAGTAAACTCATCCAAACAGATATCAGTTGAAAGAGTTGTAGTAGTTACTGTATTTAAGTTAATGGTGGAAAGAATCTGACTGATTTTATCTCCGATAGATGAAATTTTATTATTGAAGAAGTTCATAAAGTCCTGACTAGTAAATTCTAAGGGAATGCTAGGATTGACAGAGTCCTGACTCTTTGTCAGCCTGGCTACAGTACTGAAAAGAAAGCTGGGATTATTGTTGTTCTCTTCTATTAATGCAGAATAACTTGTTCTAGCTTTCCTAAGAAATTTTTAAAAATTAGAAGATGGTTTCTCCAAGCAAAATAGATTTCATCTAATTTAGTGGTGTGCCATTTTCTTTCTAATTTGATTAGTCTTCTGTTTTAAGCTACACATTTCTGTGTTGAACCAAGGAGTTAGAAATCTCCGATTAGACTTTTTCTTTTTTGAAGGGGCCACTATGTCTAGGGTCTGATGTAGAGAAGCTGTCACACTATCTACCATGCTATTAATTACAGAAGGAGCAAGCTCTCCATAGCTTAATTCTGTTGTGTTGACACATGGCATAGAGGAAATAATCTGCTTAAATTTGGTAACAGCATCATCTGAGAGGCATCTACTGTAGTAATATTTTTCTTTAGGATCCAAATAGTCAGAAATAGTAAAATCAGAGGTTAACAGTAAATGGTCTTACTGTACAGGGATATGAGGAGACACTAACAGATTTTCTATTTCTATGCCATATGTCAGAACAAGATCCAACGTGTGGTGGTGATAATGGGTTGAATTTCCTACATTCTGAGAAGTCCAAGGAATTTATGAGAAAACCTTCACAACATTACTGTCACAATGAAAAAAAAAAATCACAAATTTGCATGACAATGAATAAAATTTATGAGAAAGTTTTATTTGTATAAAATGTTGAATTATATATTAGATTAATTAAAATTAATTAGAAATTACATCAACTGTACTCCAAAAAAGTTTAAAATTCATACAAAAAGTCCTAAATACATGTGCAAAAAATTTGTGAGAATAAAATAATTGCTCACTACTCAAGCAACTTTTTTTTAGTAAAAAAAAAAAAAAAGAAAGAAAAACTTTAAAACTTTAAAAACTTTTTTGGGAACTCCTTGTCCTTGACTAATTAATTTCATAAGGTAATACCACTTTTACACTTTTACTTAAACACATTTTCTGACTCAACAATTCATATTCTTCAGGTGGACCCATTTAAGTGATTGAATATAATTTTTTTTTTTTTTTTACAGTGGCCATGCTTGCAGTGGTATCCATAATTTGCCTATATGGAGCTCTGGCATCGCTCATCAACGGCATCTTCTCACAGAGAATCCTGCCAACGGGCCGTCCTTTATTAAAGGTAAACAGTGCCTTTGTCCAGTTTAGCTCTAATGTGTTGTTCAGATCTTATTAAAACATCCCCCCTTCCTTGTTTTAGGAGGGAGCGAGGCAGGAAATATCCCCAGAGCTGCCCTGTCCTGTGGCTAACTCGCGACTCACCAGCGGTCTCCTGGAGATTGCTGGCCTCCTCGAAGATGGCGGGGTGTGTGGGGTTCCCACTGACACCGTCTATGCCCTGGCCGCCTCCTGCAAGAATCCTCAAGCTATAGAAAAAATCTACAATATTAAAGTAAGCAGAGCCATTTCTGGCTACAAACCAGAATACTCAAATGCAATGGTTCCCCTCAGCCCCTAGGGTGCGCCTCCGAGCTACAAGTTCACCCGCAACACTTTTTTTTTGGGGGGGGGGGGGGGTAAAATTACTCTGAACATGTTTTCTTGTGATTTGCAAATTTGTAATTTTTTCTTGAACTTGACCCTTTTTCTTATAAATGTCCTAATTTTTCTGTAAATTTCCAAATTTTTTTCAAGTAAATTTGTAACTTTCTCATAAACTTGCAGCTTTTTCCCTCTTAAATTTGCTACACTTTCCTTGTAAATTTCTTACTTTTTTTCTCTCATATATTTATTTAACTTTTTGTCATAAAAACTCTTCCCCATTAAAATAAAAAGGGGCCCCCAAACACAAGTTACATATGGTACCAAAAAGCTTGACATGGCTTTGAAAGTAAGAATGAAAGACAAGCTGTTAGATAACTGCAGTTAATTTAATTCACATACTGTATGTTCACATTCTGCTTACCACCTGTTACCTTCTGCTTGCTCCAGGACAGACCAGCTGAGAAGCCCATATGCATCTGCATCTCCAGCGTGGAGCAGCTGGTGGCAGCCAAGCCTCCTTTCAGCCCTCTGCTCTGGGAGTTTATGAGGAACGTGTATCCTGGAGGCATCAGCTGCATTGTCAGCAAAGGAGAATGGCTTTTCACACTTGGTAAAACTGCCGTTTACTGCTGCATTAGCTTAACTTGTCCTTTCAATCAAAATAAATAAATTTTTACACAAACTTGCAGTGTAGCAGTAGACATAGTAGATAGTTGAGGTGGGGCAAAAAATTGATACAGTGTAATGTAATGTACTTAAATTACTGTATATAGCCCTTTAAAACAACCCGTAGGTGACCGGTGTAGTATCGTGATACTCTGTGTCCATGATATTCTAACAATACAGAGAAACCAGTATCGCAATACTTAAATAAAATTATTGAAAAATATTGCAAATATAAAAGTTTTCTGGGTACCATCGTAACAGAAAAAAAAAATCAACTTTTCAATCCATTAGATGATGCTTAAATGATCACTGTCTGGTTAGGTCAACACAGCAAAAGAGAGACTCCTGAGGTCTTGCCAGGAGTTGACCAAGTCAGAGATTGGAATAAGAAATCACATTATATTATATTGCAATATTCAGTGTGTTGCAAGATCGTGATGGAATTGTATCACAGCCCAAGTATTGTGATAGTATTTTATTGTGGTGCCTCTGGTGATTCCCACCCCTAGTAGATAGTAATAGCAATGTTCATAGCTGTAACAAGTACAAAGTCTAATCAAAAGTTATGATTAGCTTTTGATTATAGCATACAATCACATTTCTTAGCTAGCCAGTTTGTCACACAGCAAACGCATGTGTAGTAAGGCTCGATTGATGTAGGCCTTCACACTACACACATGGACTAGTAGAGTAACAGAATATTCAACAGTACTTCATTTGTCCTGTGTAGGCGTGGGTCTGGCTTATGACCGTGTTGGTACCAAGGACAGCATCATGATCCGTGTGCCTGATCACACCGTAACTGCTCACCTGTGTGACATCACTGGACCCCTTGCAATTACCTCAGCCAATCCCAGCGGAGAGCCAGACAGCACCCACCACAGCATGGTCATCAGGTAAGAATCTCCTCAAACTTACATGACTATGCTTAAGTACAAACAAAACCGAATACACACACATTTACCCTCCTGTTGTTCTGCCACAGTCGGCTGGGACACAAAATCCAAGGTGTCCTCTGTGATGGGGACTCTAATGAAGTCATTGCTTCCACTGTGGTCAACTGCCTGAAGATTAATGAAGGTGAGCACAGTTGTGGTCACATTAATATTTTTTATGTATTATGCCTAACTTGGTCTAACTAAACCTCATCTTATTCTTTCTACAGGCACCATCAGCATTGTGAGAGAAGGCTGTGTCCCTGCAGTAAAAGTTAATCAGATCTTTGACAGAGTGAAAACCACATTACTGTGAATGCTCATGCCTCTGCAGTTCCCCATTAACAATCTCTGGGAGGATTTTCAGGAACAACATTTATTAGGGATATATTATACACTAGGGCAGCGCGGTGGTGGAGTGGTCAGCACTGCGGCAGCATAGCAACTCACCCTTGGCGGGGGGATCCTGGGTTCGATCCCAGCCCCCGACCAACAGTGATCTGTGTGGAGTTTGCATATTCTCCCTGTGTCTGCGTGGGTTTACTCTGCGATTTCTCCGGTTTCCTCCCACATGCCAAAAACATGCAAGTTAGGCTAATTGGCATCAAACTGGGGATTCTAAATTGTCCTCAGGTATGACTATGAGAGTGAATGGTTGTCTGTCTCTCTGTGTTGGCCCTGCAATGAACTGGCGATCTGTCCAGGATGTACCCTGCCTCTTGCCCAAAGATGCTGGGATAGGCTCCAGCCCCCCGCGACCTGAAAAGGATTAAGCGGAAGAAGATGGATGGATGGATATTATACACTGTATATACACACAACAGTTAGTTTCGACCAAGCAGTTTGATTGGACAATAGGGATTCCAGAAGTTACTATATTCCACGATAATTGTACTCCAGCGTTTCACTGGATATGTATCACTCCACTTCAAAGGTGTTCTAGTAACTGTAAATTTGAGAAATCTAATACTGTGTTGGATACCTTAATTTTCACAGTCAGGTGCTGTTTGAAAAAAAATTATACCTCCGTGACCCGGAAGTACAACCCTTTTGAACAAGCCTTTATTGAGTTTACAAAGTCTGCCCTTGTATGAATGAATGAATGAATCTTTATTTCAGAAAGGTTAAAAGTAAAGATTAAAAAAAAGGAACAGAATAATATAACAAAGGGGAAAGAAAAAAATCTAACCAGGTCAAATTAAACAAGAACTCCTCTGATTATACAGTTCAACATAAGTTATCCGAAATGGGTGATGGCTGAAGCCGCAGCTTATATTGCCCACCCATATTCCATCCAAGAATTCAATAAAAAAGTAAAATAAGAGTGATTACAATTCAGAACAAAGCTAAGACAAAACGTGACAAAAAACTAAGCAACAGCACAACACAGGCTGAATATGATAATTCTTATGTGATTTTACATGTCATCTTGTATATATGTTTGGAGTATTTCTTCCTTTAGTTTTTGTTTAAATTGTCCAAGCGTTGTACATGGTTTTAATTCAGGTCCAAAAGCGTTCCACAATCTGACTCCTTGCACTGAGACACAGTGTTGCTTGGTAGTAGTTCTCACTGAAGGTTTTTGAAATATACATGTTCCTCTAAAATGATATTGTTTCTCCCTTATTTAGAACAACTTTTGGATATTTGCAGGCAGTGATAGATTCTTCACTTTAAACATTATTACTGCAGTTTTAAAGTCAACCAGATCTTTCAACTTGAGAGCTTTTAATTTAAGAAAAAGTGGGTTTGTTGGTTCCCTGTAAGCAGCTTTGTTTATTATTCTAATAGCTCTCTTCTGAAGCATAAAGACTGGATATATGTTTGTTTTATATGTATTTCCCCATACTTCAGTACAATATGTCATGTATGGGAGTATTAATGAATGATACAAAGTATATAGTGTGGGTTGATTCAGCAAATATTTCACTCTGTATAGTATTGTGATTGATTTGGATTTTTTACATTTAATATAATTAATATGTGACTTCCAACACAGTTTGTTATCAATTATTACTCCAAGAAATTTAATTTCGGATACCCTTTCAATCTCTACACCATTTACACTGAGTTTAGATACTGAGTTGTTGTGGTGGTTGTTAAAAATGATAAATTTTGTCTTACTTAAATTGAGCGTTAATTTGTTTGAATCAAACCACAGTTTAAGCTTTTCTAATTCCTTTCCGAGTGTATCCAAAAGTTGTTCCAAATTGCTTCCACTGCATAATAAATTAGTGTCATCTGCAAACAATATTAAATCCATTTTTCCAGAAACTTTACATATATCATTTATATACATATTGAATAACAATGGCCCCAAAACTGAACCCTGTGGGACTCCGCAAGTAACCTTCAGTAACTGTGAGTTTTTGCTACCAACACATACATACTGATATCTGTTCTTTAAGTAACTACACCCTTTGCATGACTCCCACCCTTTGCACTGCAACTTTCAGCTTCTTCCCTCCAGACGGAGGTTTGCTGTCCCAAAAAGTAGAACCCAGTGCTACAAAAACAGCTTTGTCCCTGCTGCTGTCAAAGAGTTGAACAAGCTATAAAAATTATATTGTACATATTTTATATTTACCTATTTTGTAAGATGTGTGCCTGTGTTTGTGTCTATGTTGAATGTAATTAGTGGCTTGTAAATATGGATGTCACCAACTGCAAAACAAATCTACCTACGGGTACAAATAAAGTAACCTGAACCTGAACCTGAACCTGAACCAGGACAGTGCTACTCCCCTAATACCACAATTTTGTAGTTTCATTAACAGTAATTTTTGATCCACTGTATCGAATGCTTTTTTAAGGTCCAGGAATACACCAACTGAATACTCTTTATTTTCAACAGCAGTTGATATTTTTTCTATAAATTCCATTAGAGCAAATGCAGTTGTCCTCTTGTGTCTGAACCCATATTGCTGCTCACACAATAAATTACTCTTCATTATGAAGTTGTCAATTCTCTCACAGAATATTTTTTTCAAGTATCTTGGGAAATTGTGGCAATAGTGAAATAGATCTATAGGTTGAAAATTCCCCTTTGTCACCCGTCTTGGATATCAGAATTACTTTAGCTGTTTTCATTGCACTGGGAAATATACCTGTTTGGAGAGACAGGTTACAGATATACGTCAGTGGCTTCACTAAGCATTCAATGATAGTTTTGACTAAAAGCATGTCAATACCATCACAATCCGTAGATGTTTTATTTTTAAACGATTTAACAATTTCAATGACCTCTCTCTCGTCTGTGTTCTTTATGAAAATGGAGTCTTTTATAGCAATGTTTTTGCTTATTGTATCACCTGTAGATGCCGTAATAGGTATTTCTCAAGCCAAATTAGGACCAATGTTTACAAAAAATGTATTAAATTCATCTGCAGGTGAGACTGCATTCACACTCTGAGTCTTTTTTTTTTTTTTGAAAGATTGGTTGGGTAGCTTGTATTTCTGTTTTTATTTCCAAGAATATTGTTAAGTATTGTCCATGTATTTTTAATGTTATCTCTGTTTTTCTCCAGTTCTTTACTATAATAGTCTCTTTTACTACATCTCATTATACTGTATATATTAACTTATTTTTGTATGTTTTATACTCTTTTTTTATGCTCTGCTTCCTTTGTCCTTTTCTAATCCTTTGGTTAACCATGGCTGGTCGGCAAATTTCTGTTTAAGCTTTTTCTTTACTAATGGACAATTTTTTTCATAAAGAGTGGTTACAATGTTCATGAATGTGTCATAGGCTTCATTTACATCTGATACATAGACTTTTGTCCAGTCTTGCTTCAGCAGGTCTTCTTTAAAAGAACTGATTGCATTTTGTGATTTGTCTCTGAAAGATTTTAAAGTTTTTTTTCTGTATTGGCCCGCACGTGGCCATGGATAAGTGCAAAGACTGGCAAATGGTCACTTATGTCATTTATCAATAGTCCGTTTTCTATTTTCTTATCAATAATATTAACAAACAGGTTATCAATAAGTTTAGCAGTGTGAACTGTGATTCTACTGGGATGTGTTATTGTGGGATATAGACTCATGCTGCACATAGAATTCATGAACTCTGTAATTACACTTTGTTGATATGGATTTAGTAAATCAATATTGAAGTCTCCAAAGATTACAACCATTTTCTTATTTGTTATATTATTGTACAGCTTGACTAACTTATCTCTAAATGTCTCAACGCAAGTTCCCGGCATTCTATATATACAACTTATAATTAGATTTTTTGTTTTATCTTGGTCAATCTCAACGGTAACACATTCCAGAATCCCTGGTAGTGCAAAAGACATTCCATTTACAAGTTTACATCTATACAGGTCATCAATATACAGTGCAACAACACCACCTTTTTTTTTTAGATCTGTTAATATAAAACATCCGATATCACTCTATTGCCATCAGAGAAGCCTGCTCTTCATTGAGCCAAGTTTCAGAGACTACAATAACTGTAAATTTTCTATCTAGCTGTTTTAAATAGTCCTGAATCTGTGGAAAGTTTTTGTTAAGACTTCTGCTGTTGAAGTGTATTATTGATAGTTTACCATCTAATTGTACTTGACTTTTGAATTGCTTTTCAGTATAATATTCACAGTGATTATGAATATTATTGAAGAAGTGGTTATCAGGATCAATATCATTCTCCATCTCTTGTAGTTTATGTTCAGCATAATGGCATATTTTCAGAGTCTGAATTTCCTCATTATGTGTCAAATGACTTCCTCCAACTGGGGATGATTGATGTCTACTAAAGTCAGCCATAAGTTTTTTGTTTTGCTTTGTTTTTTTAAAGTACATTGACATGGTATGTCACAAAAGAACTGTTCTTGCCATGTGTGGATATGGATTATCGTAGTCTCTTAATTTTCCCAATCAGTGTTCATCTATATTTATTTAAGTCAGCGAGATCTTTTATTATTATGGCCTTTGCTTCCTCAGGTGTTCCATTTAGTTTGATCCAAACTCTAGTTTCTTGTCCATGTTGCTTGTATCTTGTTTTGTCTTCTCAGCATCCGTGCTTGCCGTGCTATTTCAGCATTAGTCTTTGTTGAATGTTCATTTAGGTAGACTTCTGTTCCCCGTAGCTTTCTGGCCTGCCTCAATATATCATTCTTTACCCTTCTGTTCACAAAGGGCATCACAATTGATTTCTTTGTTTTATTATCCTTTCTGGGTAAAGTATGACAGGCTGAAATTGCATTTCCTTCAATCTTTATGTTTCTGCTTCCAAGGAACTGAAGCACTTGGTTTTCCAGGGAGACTGATTCACTTAGGGGAGCCTCCTCACCTTTCATTCCTGCTGTAGCATTGGCATATGATTGGTATTTAATGTCTATTCCACTAATGATTAAATCATCCATACGAGAATATTGTTCAAGATCCTCGATGTGTTGCTCCAAGTCTGCAATTTTTTTGTCTCTTTCCTTAATTGTTAATTTCAATTCTCGGACTTCCTCCATTATCCCTAATAGTTTAGACTGTTGATTGGCCACTTTGGTCAGTTCTTCTGACATGAAGTTCAGAGATTTTTTAATCTCTTCCACTTCCTCCTTCTTTGGTAGCATTTTTTACTGATCTGATGATAGTCGGACAGTCTCTGCTAGTGTCGCCGGTATCAGATCCAGCCAACCTTGAATCCAGCTGAGGCCTCAGCCAGCCCCCTCCGCTGCTTACTGCTGCTGTAATTGAGTTCCTATCCAGCTGCTGTCCAGCTGGGGCCTTGGCAGCTCCTCCGCCGAGCTCCGCTGCCCACAACCGCTGCAGCTGAGCTCCGATCTGGCTCCTGTCCAGCTGGAATCTTGGTAGTTCCTCTGCTGAGCCCTGCCGCCTATCGCCATCTTCCTCGGTAGTTCCTCCACTGAGCCCTGCTGCTGTAATTGAGCTCCGATCCGGCTCCTGTCCACCTATGGCCTTGGTTAGTTCCTCCGCCGAGCCCCAATCACAAGATTCTAGGAATCTGTGTGGGAGGCTCAGCCGTCATCTACCGGGCCGATGCCGGGTCAGTGAGACGAACCGGGGGCAGAGTCGCTCCTTTGTATCGGTGTTAGCTACAACTAGCTGTGGCATTAGCTATAGCGATAGTGTTAGCTTAGCACATTAGCTTAGTACATCCCACTGCTCCTTCCGTTTGTCCTTCCGTATAAACGTCATTAAGCTATTTCGTGTCTGTTTAAAAAAATAGGAAGGTCTAGAGTTGGATTTATTGTCTCGATTAACAAACTACAGTACCTTTGTGGTGATGGACTCTTTATTTCATCTGAAAATGCAAAGAAAAATGAACAAAACGTGCCAAAGCCAAATTGCTAGCATACTAACTAGCCATCGGCATTAGTCACTTTTCGATCTCGGCCCTTCTGAGGCACCGACTCAACAAGTGACCAGTATGTATTATAAACACTGACTTTTGCACCTGACAATATTTAATTTTTTTTCATGGGTGTAAAGTGACAATAGACGTCTTCATGCTGATTGCTTAGCAACGGTTACTGGGCACATTATTTTTTCCTCAGCTGCACAAAATAACTGGTTAATAAAAATATCACACACACACACACACACACAGAGTGGTGTGAAAAAATGTTTGCCCCCTTCCTGATTTCTCATTTTTTTTGTCTGTTTGTCACACTTAAATGTTTCAGATCATCAAACAAATTTAAATATTAGACAAAGATAACACCCGTATACACAAAATGCAGCTTTTAAATGAATGTGTTTATTATTAAGGGTAAAAAAAGCCAAACCTACATGGCCCTGTGTGAGAAAGTGATTGCCCCCATCCTGTTAAAACATAAATTAACTGTGGTTTATCACATCTTTGGAAAGCTGAGTTCAATTTATCTAGCTGCACCCAGGCCTGATTACTGCCACACCTGTTCTCAATCAAGAAATCACTTAAATAGGACATGCCTGACAAAGTGAAGTAGACCAAAAGATCCTCAAAAGCTAGACATCATGCTGTGCTCCAAAGAAATTTAGGAACAAATGAGAAACAAAGTAATTGAGATCCATCCATCCATCCATCCATCTTCTTCTGCTTAATCCTTTTCGGGTCGCGGGTGTGTGTGTGTGTGTGCTGGAGCCTATCCCAGCATCTTTGGGCAAGAGGCAGGGTACATCCTGGACAGATCGCCAGTCCATCACAGGGCCAACACAGAGAGACAGACAACCATTCACTCTCACGTTCATACCTAAGGACAATTTAGAATCCCCAGTTTGATGCCAATTAACCTAACTTGCATGTTTTTGGCATGTGGGAGGAAACCGGAGAAATCCCGGAGTAAACCCACGCAGACACAGGGAGAACATGCAAACTCCACACAGATCACTGTTGGTCGGAGGCTGGGATCGAACCCAGGATCCCCCAGCCAAGGGCGAGTTGCTGTGCTTCCACAGTGCTAACCACTCCGCCACCGCGCTGCCCTAATTGAGATCTATCAGTCTGGAAAAGGTTATAAAGCCATATCAGTCTGGAAAAGGTTATAAAGCCATTTCTAAAGCTTTGAGACTCCAGCAAACCACATTGAGAGCCATTATCCACAAATGGCGAAAACATGGAACAGTGGTGAACCTTCCCAGGAGTGGCCGGCCGACCAAAATTACCCTAAGAGCACAGTGACAACTCATCCAAGAGGTCACAAAAGACCCCACAACAACATCCAAAGAACTGCAGGCCTCACTTGCCTCAGTTAAGGTCAGTGTTCATGACACCACCATAAGAAAGAGACTGGGCAAAAATGGCCTGCATGGCAGAGTTCCAAGACAAAAATCACTGCTGACCAAAAAGAACATAAAGACTCGTCTCAGTTTTGCCAGAAAACATTTTGATGATCCTAAGGATTTTGGGAAAATACTCTGTGGACTGATGAGAACTTTTTGGAAGGTGTGTTTCCCATTACATCTGGCATAAAAGTTACACAGCATTTCAGAAAAGGAACATCATACCAACAGTAAAATATGGTGGTGGTAGTGTGATGATGTGGAACTGTTTTGCTGCATCAGGACCTGGAAGGCTTGCTGTGGTAAATGGAAGTATGAATTCTGCTGTCTACCAAAAAATCCTTTAGGAGAATGTCCGGTCATCTGTTCGTGACCTCAAGCTGAAGCGCACTTGGGTTCTGCAGCAGGACAATGATCCAAAACACACCAGCAAGTCGATCTCTGAATGGCTTAAGAAAAACAAAATGAAGACTTTGGAGTGGCCTAGTCAAATTCCTGGCCTGAATCCAATTGAGATGCTGTGGCATGATCTTAAAAAGGCGGTTCATGCTCGAAAATCCTCCAGTGTGGCTGAATTACAATTCTGCAAAGATGAGTGGGCCAAAACTCCTCCACAACACTGTAAAAGACTCATTGCCAGTTATCGCAAATGCTTGATTGCAGTTGTCGCTGCTAAGGGTGGCCCAACCAGTCATTAGGTTTAGGGGGCAATCACTTTTTCCACACAGGGCCGTGTAGGTTTGGAATTTTTTTTCCCTTACTAATGAACACCTTCATTTAAAAACTGCATTTTGTGTTAACTTGTGTTACCTTTGTCTAATATTTAAATTTGTTTGATGATCTGAAACATTTAAGTGTGACAAACACACAAAAAAATGAGAAATCAGTAAGGGGGCAAACACTTCTTCACACCACTATATCTATCTATCTGTTTATCTGTCTATCTATCTATCTATCTATCTATCTATCTATGACGTTTGTAAATTTAGTATTTATTTTCCATGAAGAATCTAATTAATATCAGAAGTTATGTAAGCAGTAAAGCTATTAATTTTGTGAACAATAATAAATATATTTATGAAATTGCTGTATTTTATTCTGTAAATATTTGTAAATTACACAAATTTGTCAAATTTCAGTTTCACGTTGGGTCAGAACACTAATTGTCTTTTGTGATGTTTGTATTTATGACTTCATGTATTCTTGTAGATTATGCTTCTGTAAAAATAAAGGAACTGAATGACTGCTGTGTAATGTTTTCAGTTAATATTTTAAGCAGCATTTTACAATTAAGTAGACCGAAAACAAGAATAAGTCTAAGGGGCTGATCAGACCGGCACAAATGTTTTCTTTCCCAATTTTTTTTTACATTTTCATTAATTTTCTTAAAATTAAATCAAGCTAGGTTTTTAACAGAAAACCAGAGATCCAGGAGAGTTTGGTGACCATATGTACACCAGCAGTGAGTTGATTTGTTGAGTGAAAAGGGTTAGACATAACAAAACTAAAAACAGAAATGATAGAGGCAGATGATCAGCCACACACACCGGCACCATCTTGAACCTCAAACCTATGCATAATTAGCAGTGTTTTTAATGGACATAGTAGATAGTAATAGTATATATAGAAAGGAAATGCTAGTATATACAGGTGCATCTCAATAAATTAGAATGTCAACAAAAAGTTGATTTATTTAGGTAATTCATTTAAAAAATAATTAAACTTACATATTATATAGAGTCATTACACAGAGAATGATATATTTTAAGTGTTTGTCTATTTTAATTTTGATGATTATGGCTTACAGCCCATGAAAACCCCAAATTCAGTTTCTCGAAAAATTAGAATATTCCATAAAATTAATTAAAAAAATAGTTTTTTAATAGAAATGTTGACTAACTGAAAAGTATGTCCATGTACACACTCAATACTTGGTCTGGGCTCCTTTTGGGTTAATTACTGTATCAATGTGGAGAGGCATGGAGGTGATCAGCCTGTAGAACTGCTGAGGTGTTATGAAGGTCCAGGTTGCTTTGATTGTGGCCTTCAGTTTGTCTGCTTTGTTGGGTCTGGTGTCTCTCATCTTCCTCTTGACAATACTCCATAGATTCTCCATGGGGTTTAGGTCAGGAGAGTTTGCTTGCCAATCAAACACGGTGATACCATGGACATTAAACCAGGTTTTGATACTTTTGGCAGTGTGTGTGGGGGGGAAGGGGGGGTGCCAAGTCCTACTGGAAAATGAAATCAGCTTCTCCATAAAGCTTGTCAGAAGAGGGAAGCATGAAGTGCTCTAAAATTTCCTGGTAGATGACTGCGCTGATTTTGGTCTTGATAAAACACAGTGGACAAACACCAGCAAATGACCTCTGTTCAGATAAAAGTAAATTTTACATTTCATTTGGAAATCAAAGTCCCAGTGTCATGAATGGGGTTGATGTTTCAACCCCGTTCCATGATCTGTGGCTGTAGTTCCTGATTGTTGTTAATTATTCCCAGCTGGCAGGTTATTGGAGCCTCTGAGCCTGGGCTCCCTGCCAGTCTACAGCCATACCTCCTCCTCTCTCTGCCAGGCATTCACCAGCTGTTTGCCATCAACTTCTGTGTTTCCACACATACACATACATGCATACACACATATATTCATTCTTACTTACATACACACACACATACATGCACTCACATGCATCATTCAGCACACACACACACAGGCACGCTATCA
Organism: Pholidichthys leucotaenia; assembly: GCA_020510985.1. Classification (NCBI taxonomy): domain Eukaryota; kingdom Metazoa; phylum Chordata; class Actinopteri; order Cichliformes; family Pholidichthyidae; genus Pholidichthys; species Pholidichthys leucotaenia. The sequence continues at coordinate 267,751,338 of CM035849.1, forward strand.
CACATACACACACACTCATGCACCGAGGGCTGCCGTCGCACCTGCTTCCACTTGCAGCCTCATTAGTCCACAGGGTATTTATGTGTGGCAGTGGGAGCACTCAGTGTGGTGGCGTTAGTCTTCATTCAATGTTCTGGTTCACTCATAGTTGGTTTCTCCTCTCTTTTGGACTTTTGTTGATGTTGTTGTTCCCAGATCCTAATTACTCTCCAACCCACATGTACGTCTTCCTCCTCCTTATTATTAGCCCTTCCTTTCCACTGCCCATTCCACCTGGGAGCGTGTGGGGCTTGCCAACAGAGTTTGTAGCTGATCATCTGTCATCACTCATCTTGGACTGTACTCATTGGATGTTTTCTGTTTTTTTGTTCCTTTGTTAATAAACACGTTCACTTCACCTGCATTTTGGGCTTGCATTAACTCATTTGTGTGTGTGCAATTACGCACGCACATGACAGTGCGTGTTGTTTCTTCACCATTCTCTGAGAGCTTTTCCACTTACCTGTTTTTTGGAGATGGTGATGAGCCGGGGCTACCCGATGGGCCGGGGATGGGAGTGCTGCCGGGCCCTCATGGACATCAACGGGCTAATCTCCTCGGCTAGCGTACACTCCACACCGGAAGATATTCTCTGGTATGTGGACCAGAAGGATGGGCGCTCCTGGGTCTCCATCGTTTTTATGGCTCACCAGAATCCCACTCCTACCCAGCCAGTCCCGGCACCCAGACAACAACGTCGTCCTGTCCCGGTTCCCCAGAAGAATAATTCAACCCCTCTGACAGTCTCTCTCCCTACACCGAGCCCAGTTATCTCAGCAGTGGAACTTCATTCATGTTTTTCCTCTCGGGCAGTCCCGTCTGCCAAATCTCCCTCCACTTCTGCTGCGAGGCCTCCTCCCTCGGTGCATCGTCAGACTGTCAAGGACGTTTGTTTTCGTCACCGGCGGCTCCCGTCCCCGTGGCCAGGGGAGCGGCTCCTCCACGATCTTCAGGGGAGCTCAGAACCATCCTAGCCGCAGAGAAAGAGGACGTACTCACTACAGCAGCAGGCAACATCCAAATCTGGGAAAACAGGCAAGTTTTATTTCATTCCACTTCTACTAATAATGAAATGTCTTGCCTGATTCCTTGTAGGGAGACTCAGGAAAAGCAGTCCCCTGAGTTCTCCCCACCTGCTGCTGTTATGAACAACTCACCAGCCCTCTTGATGTTCTCTCCTGTCCTCCCTGAATGCACACCAGCGCCGAAGCCGAACCGTTGGGACCAGAAGGAGTCAGAGGTCCGGGAGGATCATTCCCCCGCAGCAATGCTGAGCCAGACCCCAGCCGACACACCGGAGGAGTCACTGGCGTGGGTTACGACGGCTGGGACTACTAAGACTGCAGAGACCATCACGCCTGCTGCGGAGACCACCGCAGCAGAGTCAGCATTAGAGCTGGACCTCCTAGAGGCCGGGCCCAGGACATTCTCATCAAGTTTGTTGGAGTCCTGGATGGTGGTGGAGCTTGAGCTCAGGCAAGTGCTCTATGTTGTCTTTCTCTTCTCTGTATTAGAACAATCTTGCCTGACTCTTGGTGAGGAGAGCCAGATGCAGCCACTCGCTGCATCTGAGCTCGCCCCACCGGGCTCCGCTGCTGCTGGTGACCCTGATCCATCTTCTCTCTCTATTTCTGAGCTCAATTCCAGGGTCACTGGAGAGGTTCCAGATGTGCCAAAGGTCTCCATGAGTTCGGGCTCCCCACCTATGTCAGCCAGAGGTCCAGCCTTTGTGGATGAGATCGTGGGTACCGCTCACCTCCTGCCTGAGGCCGTCATCTGGGTTCCTCCTCAGCCCAAGCCTCCGTGGGTGCTGTGTACCGGCCAGGGACCATCATGGGCACTGTGTTCCAGTGTCAGTCCTGCATGGGTGCTACGCTCCAGCTTTGGTCCACCATGGGTATTGTGCCTCAGCCCGAGGCCCACCAAGGGTGCAGCGTTGGTCCAGCCAGGGCCATCTGAGGGTGTAGCAGTGACCCAGCCGGGTTCCACCGCGGGTGCAGCAGGGGCTCAGCCGGTTCCATCATGGGTACAACCATGGCCCGGTCGGGGTCCACCGCAGGTGCAGCAGGGGTCTAGCCGGATTCCACTGTGGGTGCAACCATGGCCTGGTCGGGATCCTCCGGAGGTGCAATGCAGGCCCAGCCAGGTCTCACCGCGGGAGCAATGAGGTCCCAGGCCGGGACCATCGCAGGTGCAGCCATGGCCCAGCCTGGGCCCGCCACAGGTGTGGCCGTGCTTCATTCCCAAGATGGGACTACCGAGGATGCTGCCACGATCCTTCTCTCCCCGCCACCAGATACCACAGGGGTTCCTCTTCTCTGGTCCAGCTGCCCACTTCTTAGCCTCCCGGTGGGTAGGCTGCCGCCTCATCCACCCCTCTGGCCCTGGTGGTCCAACTATGGGGGCCCGCTGCCTGAAACACTGTGTCTCTGGGTCAGGTGGCCCATTTTCTCTGGCAGGCCGCCTGATGTGGTACTGCAGGCCACCTGCTGGCCCTGAGACTTTGGCCGGCCTCCTGAACTTGGGGATTCTTGGGTCTTGGGGAGGGTTAGCTTTTGGTTTGGGGTTGGGTGTTTTTGTGTGTTTGCTTTGTTCTGTAGTATTATTTTTTTCTTGCTTGTTTAATCCCCCCACCTCCTGCCCTGGTTAGTGGCAATGGTTTTGTGGGTGGGGGGTGCAGGTTTTCCTTATGTGTGTTTTGATGGTATGGTGGGTGTCTGGATGCCACCCCTTGGGTGGGGGGGAGGGGGGATCGCAGTTGTTTTCCCTCTCTTTTGGACTTTTGTCGGTGTTGTTGTTCCCAGAGCCTAGTTGTGCTCCAACCCACCTGTAAGTCTTTCTCCTTCTTATTATTAGCCCTTCCTTTCCACTGCCCAGTTATGTCTGGGAGCACGTGGGGCTTGCCAAAAGAGTTTGTAGCCGGTCATCTGTCATCACTCATCTTGGACTGTACTCACTGGACATTTTGTATGTTTTTCTGTTCCTTTGTTAATAAATACATTCACTTCACCTGTATTTTGGACTCGCATTAACTCATTTGTGTGTGCGCAATTACGCACACACATGACACTCAGAGTCTGGAGAAAGAGTAGAGAGGAACAGAATCTAAGTTGCTTGAGGCTTATTGTGAAGTTTCCACAATCAGTGATGATTTGAGGAGCCGTGTCTTCTGCTGGTGTTAGGTCACTGTGTTTTATCAAGACCAAAGTCAGTGCAGTTGTCTACCAGGAAATTTTACAGCACTTCATGCTTCCCTCTGCTGACAAGCTTTATGGAGAAGCTGATTTCATTTTCCAGTAGGACTTGCCCCCCCCCCTCCACACACACACTGCCAAAAATATCAAAACCTGGTTTAATGTCCATGGCATCACTGTGTTTGACTGGCCAGCAAACTCTCCTGACCTAAACCCCATGGAGAATCTATGGAGTATTGTCAAGAGGAAGATGAGAGACACCAGACCCAACAAAGCAGACAAGCTGAAGGCCACAATCAAAGCAACCTGGACCTTCATAACACCTCAGCAGTTCCACAGGCTGATCACCTCCATGCCACTCCACATTGATACAGTTATTAATCCAAAAGGAACCCTGACCAAGTATTGAGTGTGTACATAGACATACTTTTCAATCCGCCAACATTTCTATTAAAAAAATATTTTTTTAACTGGCGATCTGTCCAGGGTGTACCCTGCCTCCCGCCCAAAGATGCTGGGATAGGCTCCAGCCCCCCCGCGACCTGAAAAGGATTAAGCGGAAGAAGATGAATGAATGAATGAATGAATAATTTTATGTAATATTCTACTTTTTTGAGAAAATGTATTTGGGGTTTTCATGGGATGTAAACCATAATCATCAAAATTAAAATAAACACTTGAAATGTATCACTCTCTGTGTAATGACTCTATATAATATAGAAGTTGTTTTTTTTAAATGAATTACGTAAATAAATCAACTTTTTGTTGACATTCTTATTTATTGAGATGCACCTGTACACAGTGGTGTGAAAAAGTGTTTGCCCCCTTCCTGATTTCTCATTTTTTTGTATGTTTGTCACACTTAAATGTTTCAGATCATCAAACAAATTTAAATATTAGACAAAGATAACACAAGTAAACACAAAATGTAGTTTTCAAATGAAGGTGTTTAGTATTAAGGGTAAAAAAATGCCAAATCTACATGGCCCTGTGTTTAAAAGTGACTGCCCCCCACCATTATAACATAAATTAACTGTGGTTTAAAACATCTTTGGAAAGCTGAATTCAATTTCTTTAGCCACTCCCAGGCCTGATTACTGCCACACCTGTTCTCAGTCAAGAAATCACTTAAATAGGACCTGCCTGACAAAGTGGTGGTCAGTGGTAGTGTAATGGTCTGGGGCTGTTTTGCTGCTTCAGGACCTGGAAGACTTGCTGTACTAAATGGAACCATGAAATCTGTCTACCAAGAAATCCTGAAGGAGAATATCCAGCCATCTGTTTGTGACCTCAAGCTGAAGCGAACTTGGGTTCTACAGCAGGACAATGATCCAAAACACACCAGCAAGTCCACCTCTGAATGGCTTAAGAAAAACAAAATGAAGTCTTTGGAGTGGCCTAGTCAAAGTCCTGACCTGAATCCGATTGAGATGCTGTGGTATGACCTTAAAAAAGTGGTTCATGCTCGAAAACCCTCCAATGTGGCTGAATTACAACAATTCTGCAAAGATGAATGGGCCAAAATTCCTCCACAGCACTGTAAAAGACTCATTGCCAGTTATCGCAAATGCTTGACTGCAGTTGTCGCTGCTGAGGGTGGCCCAACCAGTTATTAGGTTTAGGGGGCAATTAGTTTTTCACACAGGGCCATGTAGGTTTGGATTTTTTTTTCTCCTTAATAATGAACACCTTCATTTAAAAACTGCATTTTGTGTTTACTTGTGTCATCTTTGTCTAATATTTAAATTTGTTTGATGATCTGAAACATTTAAGTGTGACAAACATACTCCATACAGAAGTGTCTCCCCCCCAAATGCCAGCATCATGGTGGCCCTGGCTCCTCCTCCTCCTCCTCCTCCTCAGTCATGCCCTCCTGCAGCCATCTTCCTGGGACCAGCAGCCTTCTCTTGTCCAACCAGGTTCTCATCTGGCTGGCTATCCAGGCAGGGCACTCCTCTCCAGGCAGAACTCCTTCCTCCTGGCAACAAAACTCTCTGGCCAGGCCCCCGCCCGGGGCCCTCTCTTCAGGCAGGACTCCTTCCTCCTGACAAAAAAACTCCCTTCTGGACTGCCAGAGCGCCTCTTATCATGTGCAGCCACAGGTGCTGCACATCCCCAATCAACACAGGTGCTGCTCATTAGTAGTTAAGGGAAGCACAGGGTGGAAGTAAACAACATTTCCAATTTAAAAACACTGATTAAAATATAAAAACCACAAAACATGCAAACTAAAACATGCAACACAAACCGAAAAACCACATGAAACCCAAAAACAATAAAACACTCCCACCCCGTGACGCATGATTTCAGTTGTTGCTGCTAAGGGTGGCCCAACCAGTCATTAGGTTTAGGGGGCAATTACTTTTTCACACAGGGCCATGTAGGTTTGGATTTTTTTTCCCTTAATAATAAACACAATTTAAAAACTGCATTTTGTGTTTACTTGTGTCGTCTTTGTCTAATATTTAAATTTGTTTGATGATCTGAAACATTTAAGTGTGACAAACATACAAAAAAATGAGAAATCAGGAAGGGGGCAAACACTTTTTCCACACCACTGCAATTAAAAAAATTACTATACGTATAAAATTCAAAACTATGACATGGGAAATCCAATCTAAACGTTTGATGGAAATCTGAACCCAAATGCAGCATTTAAAGTTTGGCGTAGATTTATTAATGAACTGGCCAAACGGGAACAGCTCAAAAAACACAAAAATAACAGACAGCTCAGGGGCTGTAACAAAACTTACAAAAAGAGGCAGGATCAGGCAAGATTAGGCAATGTTGGATAGAAGATGAAATGGCTGCACCTCATCTTCTAGCCATCACTAGCCACAGCTTCATGGTGACGGAGCACAATGCGAGATGCATGCTCAGGGCAGTAAATCCCAGGAAAGCAGCAGGTCCTGACGGTATCAGTGGTCAGGTGCTGAAAGACTGCACAGACCAGCTCACAGGAATTTTTACAAAAATTTTCAACTTGTCCTTAGCCAAGGCCACTGTTACACTTTGCCTGAAGTCCTCAATTATTATCCCTGTCTGTGATGATCGGGTGACCATGCTTCCCCTCCCCTCCGATGGGAGGTTCTTTATCTGTTTCCCGGGTCCGCAGGTCATCAGTGCATCTGTGTGAGTGGACGCACCTACTGTCTCCTCGCTGCCAGCACATAAAAGGATCAGCTTGTGAATGCTCCAGCGCTGGACCGTTGGGTTGCTGCCATTTCAGCAGGGTGTCCCCAGGATTGCTGCACACTCACCTGCTCTCACCACTCCACCTGAGGCTCACCTACTTCACCCGGTCAGTCCTCTGCTCCACTCCTCCACCATCTCCCTCACCTGTTCCTCCCTCCGGCTCTACCCCGCTGGATTCATCATCTCCCCTCGCTGGTTTACACTGCCGGGCTCTCTGCTCATTGTTGCTGTGTGTTTACCAGGCGTGTATTCTTTCTTACTGTTCATTTGTGTTGTTCAATAAAATCTGTGAAACGTTACCCTGCTTCCGTGTGTTTCCTCTGGTGACAGCTGCCTTGCGTTTGTGTCTTAAGGTGTGTTCACACCAAATGCGAACGGGCAAATTTGTGCAGCACGATTACATTATAACTCAATGTAAACACATGAACAGGCACTAATAGTGAGATGCAGACAGGCGAAGTTGTCTATAAAATTTCTGCAGCTGTGTTCAACCTGCTGTGGAAATTCCCAAAATAACGTCATGCTTAGGTTTACATTATCCGACCAGGGGCTCAACTGAAAATGTTGTTTCAAGCCTTCAAAAGTTCACAAGATGACTGGACGCCATGGCGACTGCAGCTTAACACTGAAGCTCTCAGACTCAATCCAGGATAACACCTTGAAAATCAAACTTAACGGATTTTTGGAGGAGTGAAAATCAAAAGACAAAATCATCATGTCTAAAGGAAAACAGAAGAAACTGAAATTCTCCAGGCTAGGACACGTATCGGCCGGAGAATCTGAACTGGAAGATCCCCGTTCAGAAGACGAGGAGCTGGTGATAGCTAACAAAAGGGTTAGCCTGAAATCACTATTTGAGGAACTACGACGATTTCGCCGAGATGTTACGGCCGAATTTCGGGAATTCAGAGAAGAATTGAAAAGGACAAACAGCAGAGTGGACCAGGCCGAGAACCGAATCTTGGAAACAGAGGATCGAATAAAAGTGCTCGAAGATTCTGTGCTGGACCTACGCAAAAGACAAGCAGCTATAGAGGCTAAGCTAACCGACCAAGAAGGAAAACAAAGAAGAGACAACATAAGAATTCATGGTCTGATAGAAGGAACCGAAAATGGTTTTAACTCAATGGCAGAATGCGTGGAATCCTTACTAAGAGAGAAATTGGATATTCCACAAACCACCGACTTGAAGATAGAAAAGGCACATCGTTCATTAGCCGCTAGGCCGGCGGCGGAAGCGCCCCCACGTTCGGTGTTGGTAAGATTTTCCAATTTCAAAATAAAACAAGAGGTTGTAAGACTGGCCTGGCAGAAAAAAGGATTTATGCACCAGGAGAGAAAAGTCTACGTGGAACACGATTACGCCCCGGAGGTCCTTAAAAAGCGCAGGGAATACAATGACGCGAAAAAGGTGTTAAGAGAGAAGAAATTGCGCTTTCAGACACCATTTCCTGCGAAGTTAAGGGTCTTCTACGGCGATGAAACGTGTCTCTATAATTCGGCGGAAGAAGCAACAGCTGACATGGCGAGAAGAGGGCTCCCGGTAACGGTGTTTAAACCCGCAGCAGACCCGAGTGAGAAGATCAAAGCGCAAACATGGACAACACAAAGACCCTCAAAATCCACGGACCAGCAGCGGGAAACCCAGCACCAGAGCGTCGCGGATAAACTATCCGTTTTCAGGTTGGAATAGCGACCTTTTTTTTTTTTTTTTTTTTTTTTTTCCTTTCTCTTGAATCAATCCGCACATCCAACCCCCCTCATACAAGGTAACAAACATTAAAGGAGATGCATATTCAGCATGTGGTAAAACATTTCATGGAACAATCATATTATTTGAAACAAATAAGTCTTTGTAATAAAAAAAAAAAAAACTTGTTAAAATAGAAATGTGACAATAATCCACATGTTCTGCTCATACTAACAAATACTGTTTTTGCGTGAATGTTTGATGTGATGGGGGTGGGAGGGTGCACACAATTTCACAGGGTTTAGGCATAAAAGGAAAAAAAAAAAAAAAATCATTACAAGTTTGGATTGGGTTCTGAAACGCACGTTAAAAGCATGGGACTACTTTCAGTGGTACGAGAGGGCCCTCAACACGTAACAGAGTTTGAGGAATTTCCCTCAGAGCCTTCACTCCATCAAGGCTCTTACAGGGTCTTTAAAAAGACCTCAGCTCAGGAAGTTCTTTTGACAGTTTTTTGTTTTAAAGTTTTTTACACTATGTTCTTAATGTTTTTCTTGTTTTTAATGTTCTTTCAGTTTCTGAGTAGCACAAAAGAGGGCCACCACACAGTTATACTAAACAAAACAACACAATGGAGAAACAGGGTGTAACCAAAATAATTTCATATAATGTAAAAGGGATCCTGAATCCAGTTAAAAGATCCAAGATTCTAGGCAAAATGAAAAAAGACAAAGCAGGAATAATACTTTTACAAGAAACCCACCTAACAGACGTGGAACACAATAAACTCAGTAGACAAGGGTTTAAAATGATCTCTTCATCTTCATATAAATCAGGGAGGAGGAGGGGAGTAGCGACATTGATATCAACCAAAATTACATTTGAAAAAAAATCAGAACACAAAGATAAAGAAGGGAGATACAGTTTGGTAACTGGGCGGCTAGAGGGAGAAGATATCACCCTGCTGAATGTGTATGCTCCCCCAGGGGCTAACTGGAAATTTTATAAAAATGTATTCGACCTAATGATAACTAAAGCTCAAGGTTTAGTGATATGTGGTGGGGACTTCAATCTTAGACTGAATCCATACTGGGATGCTTCTGGTAATTCCCCACATCAAAATAACACCCAAAACAGGAAGACTCGGATGCTACTAAAAGAAATGGGAATCTGTGATGTGTGGAGGGAACTCAACCCCAGTGTAAAAGACTATACATTTTACTCAACTCCACATTCATCTTACTCAAGGATTGACTATTTTTTTATGTTTAATAGAGACATTGGTAGAGTAAAAACATGTAAAATAGGACTGATGGATCTCTCCGACCACAGTCCGATCTACATGGACTTAAATATCCAAAAATACACAAATAATACATTTTCTTGGAGGTTAAATTCAAATGTCCTGAAAGGACCATTGAAAGATGAATTGGAGTCAGATATTTTCAGATATTTGGAAGATAACGATAATGGAGAAGTATCCCCTTTAATACTGTGGGATGCATGTAAAGCTGTAATAAGAGGAAAGATTATTGCAAAACTGGCAACCCAAAAGAAACTAAGACAAGAAAAACTATCCACATTAGAGTCAGAACTTAGGAACCTAGAAAAAGAACACAAAGGCAACACTCATTCTACTGACTCGCTCAAGATTAAGGAAATTAAAAACCAAATAAATGAGATCTACACAATAGAAATCCAGAAGAAACTTACATTTCTGAAACAAAAATACTATGAAGCAGGCAGTAAATCGGCAAAATTGCTAGCCTATAAATTGAGGAAACATCAAACAGAAAGAGCAATCTACAAAATCAGAGACCCAGTATCAAAGGAAATAAAATTCAGAATTCAGGATATTCTTAAAAACTTCGAGAATTACTATAAGAACTTATACTCCCACAAAAAACATAAAAACGCATCCGAGGCATTCCTAAACACATTAAACCTTCCCCAACTTACGGAGTCACAAAATAAAACACTACTGTCAGAAATACATCCTAAAGAATTGGAAAAAGCAATTATGAAACTTAAAGCTAACAAATCCCCAGGAGCTGATGGCTATACAGCAGAGTGGTACAAAACCTTTAAACAGCAACTATCTCCTCTCCTCCTGAAAACATTTAATTATGTCCTCCACACAGGGGAAATCCCCCCCTCCTGGAGAGAAGGGGTCATTGCAGTTATACCTAAACCTGAAAAGGATAAACTAGAGTGCTCCAACTACAGACCAATCAGTGTACTAAATCAGGACTATAAGCTTTTTACCATTATCCTTGCCAAAAGGTTAGAGAATATACTGACAGACCTAATTCATTTAGACCAAACAGGTTTTATAAGACAAAGACAGACACAAGACAACATTCGACGCACTTTACACATAATTCATCATATAAAAAAATATAACTTAAATGCAGTCATATTAGGATTAGATGCTGAAAAAGCATTCGATTCGGTTGACTGGTCTTTTCTATACAGAATCTTATCCAGTTTCAATTTTCATAACAACTTCATTAGAACTATACAGGCATTATATAAAAAACCAACAGCTAAAATAAGGATTAACGGTAATTTATCATCATCTTTTGAACTGGAAAGAGGATGTCGTCAGGGCTGCCCCCTGTCTCCACTGCTCTTTGCAATCTTCATAGAACCTCTGAGCCAATGGATAAGACAAAACCAAAAAATTCAAGGTATTACACTTGGTCAGAAGGAACATAAAATAGCACTCTTTGCTGATGACATTTTAATATACCTAGGGCAGCCGGACACTTCTTTACCAGAACTAACCTCAGTTTTTTCAGAGTATGGAGATTTATCGGGGTACAAATTAAATATGCATAAAACCCAAGTTTTAACATTCAACTATGACCCAAATCATTATTCACTAAGCAAACTCAAAACTAACTGGGAGTCGGAATCTATGAAATATCTGGGGGTCAATATCCCGAAACAACTCAACAAAATTATATCACTAAACTATGATCCACTGGTGACAAAAATAAAATCTGACCTAGCAAGATGGAATATGATACCATTCTTGGGTATTGCACAAAGAATTGAAGCAGTCAAAATGAATATACTTCCACGTCTTCTATACCTTTTCCAAACAATACCGGTAGAACCTCCCAAAAAAACATGGCAGGAGCTGGACAGAAGGATCTCAAGATTCATATGGCAGGGCAAGAGACCTAGAATCAGATATAGAACCCTACAGCTAAACAAAGACAAAGGTGGGCTCGCGCTGCCAAATATCAGGGACTACTTTAAAGCCGCACAAATTAAAACTTTAGTAGAGATATGTAACCCAGTCTACTCTGCACAATGGAAGGAGATCGAATGCCAAATAACAAGTGACATCCCCCTACAGGCGATAATAGGGAACAATGTCTTACCTAAGCTTTTGAATAACACTAACCCGTGGATAGAGACCCCGCTAAAAATTTGGTTTAAGATAGTCAGAGAGAATCAAACTAAAGAGCCCTATCGACTTCTGCAATGGATCGCCTATGATCAGGACTTTACTCCTAATAAAACAGACACCAGATTTAAAAAGTGGAAGGAGAAGGGGCTGATAAAATATTACGATTTTTTTAAAGGGCAAATCTTAAGAAGTTTTGAAGATTTGAAAAAACAAGGCCTAATAAATCAAGACCTTTACAGGTTCTTCCAGCTTAGACACCACATAAACAATATACTTAAAAAGGAGGTTTTGGAAAGGGCCCAGTCAGGTGTTCTGAAGGTCTTCTTAATGGCATATAAAGGGATCCCAGGGATCAGATACATTTCTAAAATATACCAAGGTCTTCAAGACTTAAAAGGAGACAACACATCTTATATAAAAGAGAGATGGGAAAAAGAGGGGAATTTCACTTTACATCTGGAAATATGGGAAAAGCTAAATAAACAGCAATGGAAAAGTACCTCATCCCTGCAGTGGAGAGAATTTGGATGGAAAAACTTGGCAAGATTTTTCAGAACACCTGCACAAATCAAATTTACCCATAAGGGATTGAACTGTTGGCGCTTGTGTGGTGAAAAGACTGCAAATCATTTTCATGTGTTTTGGTCATGCCCAGTTATCCACCAATATTGGACCAATGTACAGACAATATTGGGGAAAATATTCAAAATTACAGTTCCCTTTTCTTTTGTAACTTTGTATTTGGGTTTACTACCGGACTCACTGGAAAGACGAGGAGAAAAATACTTATTCAATGTTTTAATATTGGCAAGCAAAAAAGCTCTAACTAAAAAATGGATGTTGAAGGACTGTCCTACACCTGAAGATTGGACTAACGTGATCCAAGACATTTACTCGATGGAAAAGTTGACATTCGCACTGAGACAGGACATGGATGGGTTCATGAACTTTTGGCAACCCTGGACCGCATATGTGTCTTCCATTAGATCTAATCTTTGACAAATACCATTTCAATAATGGTTCTGCTCTTTGTTCCAATGCTACTCAGATGCTCTTTTATCTTTATTTACTTACTTTTTCTTTTTGTTTGTTTTTTACTGGTTTGTTTGGTTTTTTTTTGTTTTTTGTTTTGTTTTTTTTTTTCTCTTTAATTTCACTTTTTCTTTCACTTTAAAAAAAAAAAAAAAATAAGGGGTGTTGTAAGAATTAATCTTCCAATGTTGTCAGATATCAGAAAATAAGGGAACATGTGATGAAAATGTAAACACTGCATTGCTGTAACGACCTGTATACCCTTTACAAAAACTTAAATAAAAAAAAAAAAAAAAGTTCACAAGATGAGGGGTGTTTATGTTGCTAGCTTGCTAGGATGTCCGTGGATGGAAACCATGGGTAAAGAACTCCAAAATCCCAATTCAGCTGAAGAGTTCCCGGTCCTCTTGTCTCCCAGTGAGTGAGTTTCATTTTCAAACTAGTTTACTCTGCAGTGGTGATATTTTTACTCCGTGACAGCAGAATCTCAAAGCTAGCTGCTAGCTAGCTATCTGCTAGCAAGCTAACGCCTGGACGCGAACGTGCGAGTGTGCAAATTCATGCATACTTGAGTCTTCCCAATCACTTTGTATGGATTCGCGCCACCCGTTCACGTTTGGTGTGAACACACCTTTAGACTAACTAATTATGACAGAACGGTCCAGCCAGGATAGAGGCTCAGCAGGCGCTTCAACAGGGGAGCATGCAGCGCTCTTCCGGTTAGCCGCCATGGAGCGGCAGGTTGCCATGCTCACCGAGCAGTTTCAAACTATTACAAAACAACTGGCCACTGTCTCCGAACACTTGTGCCATCTGTCTCATCCGGGAAATTCTCCTCCTCCTTCTGCTCCGGCAGTGTTGACCACCCACCGGACCATCACAGTTCCATCAACTGCCCCATATGCCCGGGAGGTGGGGGAATGTAAGGGGTTTTGACGCCATATTCGACTCTATCTGCAGCAGGTGGGAGGGGAGTACCTGAACGACACTTTATGACCCTGCTGCTTCGGGACCGAGCACTCAATTGGGCTCAGTCTGTCCTAAGCAGTTCCGAGAGTCCAAATTGCACGTTCGAGTGCTTCATTCAAGAGTTCTCCCGTGCCTTCGATCATTCAGAGAGAGAGGGGAATATTATGAGCCAACTCATGCTGCTTCAGCAGGGGAATTGGTCAGTGGCAAATTTCTTGGTTGAATTCTGGGTCGCTGCGGTGGGCTCTGGATGGAATGACATTGCTCTATGCAGCACCTTCCTCCAGTGCCTCAATACCAATCTCCGCGACGACCTGGCTATCCATGCCAGCCCCTCCCCTCTGGATGAGTTGATTGAGCAGGCCGTCAGTCTTGACAACCGCTACCATGAGCGTGCAAAGGAGCACAAGAAGGAGGAGGCCCCTGCCTCCTCGTCTGCATCTTGGCCATTCACCCTGCCCGCTCACTCTAATTGGTTGGCCCCCCCCTCCAGAGCCAATGGTTCTGGGTCAGGCCCGCTTGGCTCCGAAGGAGCGCCAACGTCGTAGAAAGGCTGGGGCCCTCATGTATTGTGGCTCTTTAGAAAACATGTTGTCTAACTGTCCCATCAGAACAAAGAGATTCCACCTGTCAGTAGCCGTAGGGGGTCTGGTGGGCAAATCTCCTGTTAATTTCCCCTGGCAAGTTTTCCCTGCCGGCCCTCATTCAGTTTTTGGGGGGCCGAAGTGAAGGTCTCAGCGGTAATTGATTCAGGGGCTGAACAAAATTTAATATCACAAAGGCTCGTTCAGGGTATAGGTATTTCTGCTAAAAAACTGTTGGCTTCGTTGAACGTCTCGGCCCTTTCCGGCTGTAAATTGGCCTCTGTGTCGTCCCAGACCGAGCCGGTGTCCGTCTTTCTTTCTGGGAACCATTGGGAGGCTCTCTTTTTCATTCTCTCCAGCTCCTCTGCTCCCGTGGTCCTAGGCTATCCCTGGTTCCAAAAACATAATCCCATTATTAATTGGACACATAACTCAATTTCCTTTTGGAGTCCCTTCTGTTTATCTTCATGCCTCTGTTTGGCCGCCTGTTCACCCATGCTTCCCATCTCCTCTCCTCTGGCCGAGCCGCCAAACCTCAGCCTCGTGCCCGAGATCTACCATGACCTTGGGGAGGTCTTTAGCAAGTCGAGGGCCCTCTCATTACCACCTCACCGGTCCTACGGCTGTGCTATAGATCTCCTCCCGGGCGCGTGGTTACCGTCCAGCTGGCTCTACAGCCTTTCTGGGCCGAAGAGGGAGGTGATGGAGAGCTATATTAAAGACTCTTATAACGCCGGCCTCATTCGGCCCTCCTTGGCTCCTCTTGGAGTGGGTTTCTTTTTCGTGGGGAAGAAGGCTGGCTCTCTGCGGCCTTGCATTGACTACTGCGAGCTCAATGCGATAAAGGTTAAGGACAAATATCCTCTGCCCCTGATTAATTCAGCGTTCAAGCTCCTTCAGCGTGTGCGGGTTTTTACAAAACTCGACCTCTGCAATGTGTATTACCTTGTTTGCATTCGGGAAGGGGATGAATAGAAGACGGTGTTCAAAACTCACTTGGGCCAATTTGAATACCTAGTGATGCCCTTTGGGTTCACCAATGCCCCCGCCGTCTTCCAACGCTTGAGCAATGACATTCTCAGCGACATGGTGAATCAATTTGTGTTTGTCTATCTGGATGACATTTTGATTTTTTCCCGCACGCCGGAGGAACACACAGTCCATATCTGGACTGTGTTACAATGGCTACTGGAGAATCAGCTCTTTGTGAAGGCAGAAAAGTGTGAGTTTTCCACCCGCTCCACTTCCTTCCTGGGCTTTATTATAGCTGAAGGTGAGCTGAGGGCCAACCAAGCTAAGGTGAAGGCAGTGTTAGATTGGTCTACCCCCCAATCCAGGAAACACCTCCAGCGTTTCTTGGGCTTTGCTAATTTTTGCCTTTAAATGGTCTGAGGCAGCGGAGCAGGCCTTCGCTGAAATGAAGGCCCTGTTCTCCGACACGCCCATCCTGGCATAGGTTGACCCTCAGCTCCAGTTTGTAGTGGAGGTGGATGCTTCTGATTCAGGCATGGGCATTGTCCTTTCGTAGCGCTCAGCCTCTGATCAGAAGCTACACCTGTGCACGTATTTCTCTTGGCAGTTGACCCCGGCTGAGAGGAACTATGACGTAGGAGATCAAGAGCTGTTAAGATAAGATAAGATAAGTCTTTATTAGTCCCACAACGGGGAAATTCCAGGATTGCAACAGCACAGGGATAGCAACACTCAGAGCAACAATCAGAAGGCAAGAAAAAAAAAGGCAAGCAAGCAAGAGCAGCTAATATACATATGTACATATTACTATAAATATATATATATACACACAGACACACAGTGTAGAGTGTTGTAGCGGGATGGGATAAATATATGAGTATATAAACACACAGTACGGAGCACTGCAGCTAGATGGAATAAATATGTAAATATATAAACACACAGTGCAGAGCATTGCAGCTAGGTGGAAAAAATATGTAAATATATAAACACACAGTGTGGAGCAATGTAGCTAGATGGAATAATATGTAGATATATAAACACACAGTGCAGATCATTGTAGCTAGATGGAATGAATATATAGATATATAAATATAAACATAAACATAAACACACCCAGTGCGGAGCATTGTAGCTAGATGGAATAAATATGTAAATGTATAAACACACACAGTGCAGAGCATTGTTGCTAGATGGGATGAAACAGCACAACCGTCTACTTAGTTATCCTACATGGTATGATTATGTGCCCATACATATTCTCACCCTCTGTAGCTACCGGTATTTTCCTAGTTGTATGCCGGAGGAGACCATTGTGTAAGTCTATTGCATCTTTTGCATTCAAAAAACTATTAGGTTGTTACGTCTTTTTGCTATCTCTGCGAGCAGCCCTGCTTAGGTTGTAAAGTCTGACAGCCGTTGGTAGGAAGGACCTGCGAAACCTCTCAGTTGTGCACCTGGGATGATGTAGTCTGCTGCTAAATGAGCTCCTCAGTGCATCCAGTATGTCCTGCATAGGGTGGAACTCGGACTCCAGCAGAGATGACAGTTTAGCCACCGTCCTTCTCTCTCCTATCTCCTCCACCGGATCAAGGCGCTGCCCCAGGACGGAGCTAGCTTTCTTGATCAGTTTGTTCAGTCTCTTCCTATCGGCTGCAGTAATGCCACTGCCCCAGCAGACCACTCCAAAAGTGATGGCTGATGCCATCACCGTGTCATAGAATGTCTTCAGCAGCGCCCCTTGTACACCAAAAGACCTGAGTCTCCCCAGTAGGAACAGCCTGCGCTGTCCCTTCTTGTAGAGTGCGTCAGTATTGTGTGACCAGTCTAGTTTATTGTTCAGATGAACACCCAGGTACTTGTAGGATGTCACCATCTCAATGTCTGTTCCCTGTATATTTACTGGTGCTGTGAGGGGTTGTCCTTGCCTGCGGCAGTCCACCACCAGCTCCTTAGTTTTCCTCGCGTTGATCTGGAGGCAGTTCCGATGGCACCAGTCCATGAAGTCCTGGATAAGCCCTCTGTACTCAGCTTCCTCTCCATTGGAGATGAGGCCAACGATCGCAGAGTCATCAGAGAACTTCTGTAGATGGCAGTGTGTTGTGTTGTGTGAGAAGTATAAAGAGTGAACAGGAAGGGAGCCAACACCGTTCCCTGGGGGGCCCCCGTGCTACTGATGATCGTGTCGGACACACAGTCCTGGGTTCTCACAAACTGAGGCCGGTTCGTGAGGTAGTCCAGGATCCGGCCTCCGGATCCTGGACTACCGGCCTGTTCAGGATGACAGGTGCTGGTCCACCCCTGCGCGCAGCAGCTTGTCCTTCAGGATCATCGGTTGGATGGTGTTGAAAGCACTGGAGAAGTCAAAGAACATGATCCTCACCACATTCCCGGGCTTCTCCAGGTGGGACAGAGAACGGTGAAGGAGGAAGATCACCGCATCCTCCACCCCAATGCCATGCTGGTAGGCGAACTGGAGTGGATCCATCGCTGGTTCCACCAGGGGGCGGAGGTGAGCAAGGAGCAGTCTCTCCAGGGTCATCCAAGGTGTTGGCCATTAAATTGGCATTAGAGGAATGGAGGCACTGGCTAGAGGGAGCCGCTCATCCCATCATTGTGTAGACTGATCACAAAAATCTGGAATACTTAAGATCAGGCCGCAGGCTTAATTCCAGGCATGCCCGCTGGGCCTTATTTTTTCTCAGATTTAATCTTTCCATCACCTACTGGCCTGGATCCCGTAATATTAAGCCCGATGCTCTCTCTTGCCAGTTCGCCTCTGACCTGTCTCCTTCCTCCACTCCTCCCGAGCCCATCTTACCCTCATCCTGCATAGTTAGTGCCCTCTCTTGGGAGATTGCGCAGAGGATCCAACAGGCTCAGTCCATGGAGCCAAAGCCCGTGCCGGGCTCTCTGCTCATTGTTGCTGTGTATTTGTCCAGCGTGTATTACTTTCTGTTCATTTGTGTTGTTCAATAAAATTTGTGAAATGTTACCCTGTTTCCATGTGCTTCCTCTGGTGACAGCTGCCTTGCGTTTGAGCCTTAGACTAACTAATTATGACACTGTCCCCCCAAAAAAGACCACCAACACCAGTCTAAATGACTTTCGGCCAGTGGCTCTCACTCCAGTTATTATGAAGTGTTTTGAGAAACTGGTCAGGAACCATATTACTCAAGGACTACACCATTGCAGATTCCTTCCGCTTCTTGGGCACCACCATCACCCGGGACCTCAAATGGGAGCCAACCATCAGCTCCCTCATCAAAAAGGCCCAGCAGAGGATGTTCTTTCTGCGGCATCTGAGGAAGCTCAAGCTACCCACCAAGATGTTAGTGCAGTTCTACACAGCCATCATCGAGTCCATCCTCACCTCCTCCATAACTGTGTGGTATACAGGAGCCACTGCCAGGGACAGACTAAGGCTGCAGCGCGTCGTGCGCACTGCTGAGAAGGTGATCGGCTGCAAGCTCCCATCTCTCCAGGACCTGTACATCTCCAGGACCCGGAGGCGTGCTGGCCGGATCATAGCCGATCCTTCACACCCTGGTCACATACTGTTTGCCCCCCTCCCCTCAGGTAGAAGACTTTGGTCCATTCGGACTAAAACCTCCCGGCACATGAATAGCTTTTTCCCCTCTGCCATCAGACTGCTGAACATTAAGTGACTTATTGACTCTCGTGCACTATGTACAGCAGCTCAACCAGACTCATGACATTCATCACTGTTTTTCTGTTGCATTATCAACTGCACTGTGGTACCCCATATTATCTGCTACTTGCTAATTTATTTAAAACTGCCTTGACTAGTATTATTTTTCTACACTTATTGCACGTTTTTAGTCCTTTAGTTTTTTAGTTTATCTCTTTATCTCATCATGTGTTTAATGTTGCAGCATGGCACCGAGACAAATTCCTAGTTTGTGTACTACATGAACAATGGCAATAAATCTGATTCTGATTCTGATTCTGATTCTGACTTCCTTCCACTTTCGACCCTCACCAGTTTGCATACAGGAACAACAGATTGACAGAGGATGCTAGAGCCACAGCCCTCCACACAACACTGACCCATCTGGAACAGAACTGCTATGCCAGGCTTCTCTTCATTGATTTCAGCTCTGCATTTAACACTATCATCCCCAACATTTTGGTAAACAAATTAAATATCCTCAGCCTCTCACATGCCATCTGCCTCTGGTAAAGGACTTTCTCAGCAACCGTACACAAAGTTAAAGTAGGGTCACACCTTTCCCCAGCATTGAGCCTTAACACCGGCTCCCCTCAGGGATATGTGTTGAGTCCTCTACTTTATCCTCTATATACTCATGACTGCATCTCCACCCACCCAAGTAATTCCATCCTGAAATGTGCAGATGACACGACAGTGGTCGTATCATGATTCAATTAGTGCCAGAGGCTCAAATGCAGAGCATAACTCACCAGAGGAACAACAGACACAGATGAACGTTTCAAACGGCTCAGTGAAAAGCAAATGAATAAATAAATATACCCACTGTGAGGAGCACACAGCCTGCAGGGAGAAAAAAGGAGAAACGGTTAATGAGGAAATATTTGAGGAAGAGGGACTGAGTAGAGAGGAGAAGAAGAGAGGCTTATTACTATGCGCAGAGGGCCCGGCTGTGGGAACCCAGTGTGCAGTGGGTGTTGAGCTGAAGGGAGTTGATTCAGCGGGACAAACAGGTGAAGAGAAGACGGTGAGCTGAAGGCAACTGATCCAGCAGGACAAACTGGGAGCACTCCAGTGTGGGAATCTCACATTCCCAGTGTGGGAATGTGAGAATGACGAGACAGGTTTCTCTCAAGTCAAGTTTATTCACACTCACCATCATCTCACAGAAGAAAGAGGACAATACAGGAAACGCTCGTCCTTAAATACTAGGACTCTCACAGTTCACAAGTCACATGTATCACAGATCCTGCTGCATTATAATTGACAGTAACAATGCATCCCTTCTCTCTGATCTCACCCCATTGTCTATTGGCTGCACGGTGGCGCAGTGGATAGCACTGTGGCAGCACAGTTTTACCCTCGGCCGGGGGATCGCGGGGACCGTGAGATTGTGGGTTCGATCCCTGCCCCCGGCCAACAGTGATCTGTGTGGAGTTTGCATGTTCTCCCCGTGTTTGCGTGGGTTTACTCCAGGATTTCTCCGGTTTCCTCCCACATGTCAAAAACATGCAGGTTAGGGAGTTAAGGGGCGCTTGCTCACACAACAACCGGCAGCTGGTGGTTTGTCACCAGACTGCAAAACAAATCTACCTACGGGTACAAAATAAGTCCAAAAAAAAAAAAAAAAACAGGCAGAGAAGGAGGTGTCCGAGCGTGATGGTCGGAGGTACAGGTGAGCATGCGCAGCCCCGGAGTGAGTAAACACCGCTGAGATGGCAGCAACCTGGAAAGGATAAAAAAGAGCAGATTAGCGAACAGTTGAGGATCACAAAAATACAATTTAATGACTCAAAGGGAAGGCAACAATACCCAACGGTCCAGCGAGGAAGAATTTACAGACTGGAGCTTTTAAAGCTGGCAGATGAGGCAGCAACAGGTGTGCGCAATCACCCAGGTGAACGCAATCAACTCTGGGAGCGGAGAGGAAGGCAGGAGGAGAAACATAGAGGGAGAGGGAGCATGCTTACCTGATCATCAAAGGTCGGACTCATCACAGGGGAAGATGAGACTGCATATTAAATTAAATTAAATTAAATTAAAATAAATTAAATCACCCTTTATCGTCATTCAACTGTACAACCAATCATGTACAGTAGAACGAGATTGTGTTTTACCTATCTACTGTGTTAATCACACACACACCAAGTGTAGAATCAGAGGGCCGCTGCCATGCAAGGCGCCGCCACAAATTTCCCTCCCCCATTCCATTATTGCTGAGCTCCAAGCTGGACGGCAGGAAGTTCCACTTTTATATGGTCTTCGGCATGACCCGGCCGGGATTTGAACCCCTGCCTCTCGGGTGTGGGGCGGATGCTCTACCAACTGAGCCACCACTCCGGTAGATATAAGGTTGAGGTGGAAAAATTAACATCATGGTACAGAAATAATAATTTGGTTCTCAATACCACCAAAACAAAAGAAATAATAGTGGACTTCAGGAAAAACAGAGCCATTTCCCAGCCCTTACACATCAAGTGGAGACCAGGTGGAAAGGGTCTCTGACTTTAAGTTCTTAGGACTGTACATTGATGACGACTTACCCTGGAAAACCAACACCATGGCGCTGATCAACTGCGACTGTACTTTCTAAGGGTCTTAAAAAACAATGCCTTAGCTAAGGAGTTGCTGGTGTCCTTCTATAGGTGCTCTGTCGAAAGTGTATTGACTTATTGTATTTCACTGTGTTTTGCTAGCTGCACTGTTTAGGAAAAGACAGCTCTCCAGAGGATCATCAACACAGCACAAAAGATCATTTGGTTGTGCTCTCCTCTCTTTAGAGGAGCTGTACAAGTCCTGCTGCCACAGAAAAACTCAGAGTATTCTGAAGGACACATCCCATCCAGCACATCACCTGTTCCAGCTGCTACCCTCAGGTAGGTGGTACAGGGCAATAAAAGCAAAGACAAATAGGCTGAAAAATAGCACATACCCTATGGCCGTTGCATTATTAAACAGCATGTGAATGTCATGATTTAACTGCCAGAGACTCAAGCGCAGAGCGAACAACACCAGACAAACACTCAGACTCTGGTGATAACATTTAGCACAGTTTAATTTAACATTAACAACATGAAACGTACAATAACAAAAACCTAATAAACACAACAAAACAACAAAAGTGGGCAGGCTGGAGCAGCACACAGCCTGTGGAGGAGAGAGAGGAGAAGTGATTAATAATGTGATTTGGGAGAGAAGAAAGATGAGGAAAGAGGAGGAGAGGCTTACTATTCAAGAAGAGGACCCAGCTGTAGACTTCAGCATGTGGTGGTAAGAGCTGGTGGGGAAAAGACCAGTGAGATAGCACGTGAAGAAAGTAAGCAGGATGGAGTAGAGGAGTTTGCAGACCTGGGTGGAGTTGAAGTTGTCTTCGGCAATGAGAGGTTCAGGTGAGCATGCACAGTCCCGGAGTACACACCGCTGAGATGGCAGCAAACCTGAAGAGGAGGTGTTTTATTGTTGGTACAAGTCCATCCATCCATCCATCTTTTACCGCTTTTCCGGAGGTCCGGGTCGCGGAGGCAGCAGTTCAAGCAGAGAAGCCCAGACTTCCCTCTCCCCAGCCACCTGCTCCAGCTCTTCAGAGGGGATACCAAGGCGTTCTCAGACCAGCTGGGAGACATAGTCTCTCCACCGAGTCCTGGGTCTGCCCCGGGGTCTCCTCCCAGTGGGACGTACCTGAAACACCTCAAGTGGGAGGCGTCCAGGAGGCATCCTAATCAGATGCCCATACCACCTCAACTGACTCCTTTCAATGTGGAGGAGCAGCGGTTCTACTCTGAGCCTCTCCCGGATGACTGAGCTCCTCACCTTATCTCTGAGGGTGAGTCCAGCAATCCTACGGAGAAAGCTCATTTCAGCCGCTTGTATCCGCGATCTCGTTCTTTCGGTCATTACCCAAAGCTCGTGACCATAGGTGAGAGTAGGAACGTAGATTGACTGGTAAATTGACAGCTTTGCCTTAGAACTAAGCTCCCTCTTCACCACAACAGACCGGTACAACGTCCGCATCACTGCAGATGCTGCTCCAATCCGTCTGTCGATCTCTCGCTCCATTTTCCCCTCACTCGTGAACAAGACCCCAAGATACTTAAACTCCTCCACTTGGGGCAGGAGCCTGTCCCCAACTACTTGTACCAACTTGTTGGTACAAGTATTAATGTAAATATGAATGTGAGTAGGAATGAAAATTTCCTACTATTACACAATCATATCCTCGTAGGGTACCAGTCCAGATAATGGACAATTTTATTAACACTTCTTTATTTGTACCAATTATGAATTTGTCTCAAAACCTTTGTGAGTTCTTGTCTGCTTATAATCAAGATGATGGACATGAAATCAAACAATAACTCTCATATGACTTTCAATAATTTAATAAGAAATGTCAGAATAGGTTACCACATTCGGATGATTTTAAAACAAAAAATTCAACATGCATCATGGGCATCATAGACGGTTATTAAGTTACTGAGTATAACCTGTGAATCAGAATCAGAAAAATCAGAAAAAGATTTATTGCCAAGTACATTAACAGATCACTGATAACATACGAGAGAATTTGACTTGACACAGTAATGAACCTGCATTTCCGTGCCGCGGCGCATCTGCAACGCGCCTGTCAGCAGGAGGGTACAGGTCGCATAAAGATGATACAATAGAAAGGAGCAAAAAAATCATTGATTCAAAATACTGGTTACATACTTAATCAATATTAAGAGTTCAAGGAAAAAAAAAGCTCAATGCACATATATTCGCTACACACAGAATTCACAGGACACAAGAGAGCAGTGTTATCTTTATTCAGTTCATGGATCAATGTGTGTGCGGTGTTGAGCAGTGTTGATGATAATAAGAGAGACCCAAGGACCCTTGGCAGAAGATGTTTTGTCTGTCTGGCGCCAGTCTTATCTGGCGCTGCAGCTGGCTGTCCAAGGCCTTGTGCTCATGATTTTGAAAAAGCACAGTCAGCAGACAGCCAGGAGGAATTTTCATGGGGAATAATAATGCCAAATAGGACTGATCACAGAGAAGACTTGTATTTCTTCTGTAGATTCAGTACATTAATCCTTCATTGCGCAGCTTTGAATTCGTCGTGGAAAGACCTGAGCGAACCCATGATGTAATCCACCTTACGAGACAGTTCTCCAGTAGTCGCTATCAGGGTCTTCTCCAGTTTTTCAATTTGTTGGATGCACCTCGCCTGGCCAGCATTTTGATAGGTTGAATCCATCTTCAGCAATTTGCGGTAAACCAAGACAATTCCCGTCCCAATCAGAATTATCCCAATCACCAAGATTACGAAGATAAACAAATCTTCAATATCTTCGATAGAGAGATTAGAGAGACACAGCATCCTCCAAATACCTGTGTCTTGTAAATAGCCCGCTGGAGCCGTTCCTGCGGGGCAGACAGCTTCCCCCGGAGCACTTTTCCTTGTTGAAAAAATGGTGTCAATTGTGTTCAAAGCCCAGCTTATTAACTCCATAATTTCTTTTCGGCGGTCGCAGTTAGACGCAGACAGACGACAGCAAGCTGGGATCCAGTAGTTAGGAGGGGAGGAAAAGTCAGAGCAGGAGAGGAGAAAAAAGCGTCTACTCTCTTGGGAGGGCGGAAGTGAACTTGCATCCACTTTTCTTAACCAGTGCTCAAGCATTTGTGGAACCAAATAAACCACAGTTTAACTTGATAGTATACTGAAATTGGAAAACCATAAAATAGCACTGGTTAAGAAAAGTGGATGCAATTTTATGAAGAAAATGATTAAACTATTTATAAAAATGGAAAATTGGTGTTACTCTGTAAAAAAAAGTAAATTAATGAAAGGACAAAATGCAATTTGAAATTCTGATGGGGGTTTGCATGAAATTAAGTTTAAAGAACTTATACCAGGAATATTCTGAAGAATTAAGTTTAAATTAAACAACAGACCGTCAGTCAAGCAGAATAATTGTGTCCCAGTGAGTAGCAGGCGGTCCATTGGATTCTGTTTCAACTGGACCAGTGTGGGTTCTGTTGGAAGATTGGTAGACAGGCTTTTTACCCCAGTTATGGCCTACTCCCAAGATCACGAAGAGGCTTTTTCTTCAGCCAGCCTGCTGAAGAAAAAGCCCCTCTGTTTCTTCCATTGCATTATGGCTGGAATGAATTGGTTTAAGCTTAAAAAAAAAAATCAAACAAAATCTTGCTCGGTAATTTAAAGAAAAGGATTAAAATAAGGAGAAAGGGAACTTTAAAGAAAAGAAAAAGAATTTTTGCAGAGCATGGGAACTCTGGGCCTACTTGAAAAATCGAAAAAAATGGGAGAGCAGAGAAATCTGCTCCTTACAGCTTGACCACAGCCCCAAAACCTGAACAAAGGGAATATTTTTTTCTGTGTTTAGCAGAATTTCACTGATTTTCATGAAACCTGAGCTGGCCCAATTACACTGCTTCTTTTTCCAGCAGAAGTAATAAACTCGACCTAAAAAGGAGATGCAAGAAAGCCTAGAGGCCCATTGATCATTTCAAAGTTCAGGGCTTTCTGGGTCTCCCAGCAGAAAGAGGAGGGGGACAGACATTTGATATGAGAAGTGAGAACTTTAGTGATAAAGATATTTTGCTCAATAATAAAGGAACATACATTGCCTCTACATTGTAACTGTAATTAATTTGTGATAGTAAGCATGCAAAAATGAATTTCTTCCTGAAAATAAAACAATACATATCAAATCATATCAATAAAAGCATTTGAAACCACAATTGTCCATTCCAGAGTTCAACCATTTCTTCAGTAGCGGATGCTGTCTTGAGGGAAAGAATATGGATTATTGTTCACAACTGCAGAGATTCCATTTCAGAGAGAGGAAAAAAATATTAAATATTCCTGCATATTCCACAGGATGGCACTGTAAAACTGTTTGGTTGGTTAATGAGGAATCTTGACTCCCAAAGTCTGGATTATATCAACCATAAATCTGTCATTTGGGGCATTCCTTTGCCAAAGAGCAGAAAATGGAGAATGACTCTAAGTCCTGGAGAAGGGATTAACTTCCACTTTATGGCTGATGGGTTGTGTTACAACTTGGGTCCTTGTGTGAGAGAAGCAGTTAATGATCAGACTTATGGGTGAAGCAATTTCTTTAAAGTGAAGAGTGATTTTATAGCTTAAAATCAAAGCGGTTGATGCTACAATCACATTGAGGCCTCGAAGGGCATCAGGCTGGTGGCGGAGGAAATGGCAGTGTTATGTACATACTCCACCCATCTCAAGTAGGAGCTCCAGGTGGTTGGGTTACAGGATGCTACACACCTCAGGGTGGCCTCCAGAAACTGGTTGGCACGCTCGACCTGACCGCTGTTTTGAGGATGATACATGGACGTGAGGCTGACAGTGGTACCCAGGGAACAAGAGGGAGCTCTCCAGACCTGCGAGGTAAACTGTGGCCTTTGATCTGAAACAATGTCAATTGGAATCCCATGCAGGCAGATGACGTGGAGAGTGAGGAAGTTGGCGGTCTCGGCAGCAGAGGGCAATTTGGACAGGGGAACCAAATGGATAGCTTTAGAAAAACGGTCAGTGATGGTGAATATGACAGTGTTGCCTTGTGATGGAGGGAGACCCGTGACAAAGTCTATGGCAATGTGTGATCAAGGACGAATAGGGACAGGTAGGGGATAAAGAAGGCTGGCTGGTGGTGAGGAATCTGATTTGTTGGTAGCGCAAACCTGACAGGCTTTAACATATTCCTGAACATCCGTTCTGAGAGTCGGCCACCAAAAAACTCGTTGCAGCAGTTCTACAGTCCGGGAAATGCCAGGGTGACAGGCGAAGAAACTGGTGTGCCCCCACTGGATAACTTCACTGCGGACAGCAGAGGGGACATAGAATAGGTTAGCTGGGCCTCCCTCAGGGATGGGTTCAGAGGCCTGGGCCTGCTGGATCTTCTGCTCGATTTCCCAAGAGATGGCCCCTAAAACACAGGAGGAAGGAAAGATTGTTTCAGGAGGAGAAGAGGCGGCTGAAGAGAGAGAGGAATGAGAAGAGCCGGAGGAAAACTGGCGAGAGAGTGCATCGGATTTGATATTGTGAGACCCTGGATGGTATGTAATGGAGAGATTAAACCTGAGGGAAAACAAAGCTTAACGGGCTTGATGAGAATTTAACCGTCTGGCAGATCTGAGGTATTCTAAGTTTTTGTGATCAGTCCAGACTATGACAGGTTGAGTAGCTCCCTCTAGCCAGTGCCTTTATTCCTCTAATGCTAATTTAATGTCCAGCAACTCATGGTCTCCTACATTGTAGTTCCTCTCAGCTGGAGTCAACCGCCAAGAGAAATACACTACCGTTCAAAAGTTTGGGGTCACCCAGACAATTATTTTGTGTTTTCCATGAAAAGTCACACTTATTTACCACCATGAGTTGTAAAATGAATAGAAAATATAGTCAAGACATTGACAAGGTTAGAAATAATGATTTGTATTTGAAATAATAATTTTTTCCAGATACTCAACCTGCTCAAAGGAAGGTCAGTTTTATAGCTTCTCTAACCAGCTAAACTGTTTTCAGCTGTGCTAACATGATTGCATAAGGGTTTTCTAATCATCCATTAGCCTTCTGACGCAATGAGCAAACACATTGTACCATTAGAACACTGGAGTGATAGTTGCTGGAAATGGGCCTCTATACACCTATGTAGGTATTGCACCAAAAACCAGACATTTGTAGCTAGAATAGTCATTTACCACATTAGCAAAATCTAAACTAAACCTAAATCAGACACATCAACTTCGACGTCAAACTGAGATTGGGGGTCAACTTGGGCCAGGATAGGTGTGACAGAGAAGAGGGCCTATAATTTGGTGAAAGCCTGTTGTGCCGCTTCAGAGCATTTAAATGGGATTTTAGTGGCTGTGAGTTGAGTGAACGGCAGAGCTAGCTTACTGTAATTCTGAATAAACCGGCGGTAGAAATTGGCAAAGCCCAGGAAGCACTGGAGCTTCTTTCTGTGGACTAGATGTGGACTATGATGGTATGCGTTACGGACATTGAGTTTGGTGAACACACGCGCACGCTGAAGCAGCTCGAAAGCCGAGCATTGAGTTCGCGATAATCTATGCACGGCAGCAATGACCCATCTTTTTTCCACACAAAAAAGAACCCAGCACCGAGAGGCGCGGATGATGGACGAATGAAGCTGGCGCTCAGGGAGTCTTTGATGTACAGTGAATTCAGAAAGTATATAGATATATAAGTATATAGAAAGTGTATAGAAAGTATACATGTGACAGCTGGCTAGCTAGATTCAACTCAAGTCAATTCAACTTTATTTATACAGTGCATCCAAAAAGTATTCACAACGCTTCACTATTTCCACATTTTGTTATGTTACAACCTTATTCCAAAAGGGATTAAATTCATTTTTTCCCTCAAAATTCTGCACACAACACCCCATAATGACAATGTGATTTTTTTTTTTTTAGATTTTTGCAAATGTATTAAAAATTAAAAAAAAAAAAAGAATCACATGTACATAAGTATTCACAGCCTTTGCCATGAAGCTCAAAATTGAGCTCAGGTGCATCCTGTTTCCACTGATCATCCTTGAGATGTTTCTACAGCTTAACTGGAGTCCACCTGTGTTAAATTCAGTTGATTGGACATGATTTGGAAAGGCACACACCTGTCTATATATGGTCCCACAGTTGACAGTGCATGTCAGAGCACAAACCAAGCATGAAGTCAAAGGAATTTTCTGAAGACCTCCGAGGCAGGATTGTCTTGAGGCACAAATCTGGGGAAGGGTACAGCAAAAACTTCTGCTGCTTTGAAGGTCCCAATGAGCACAGTGGCCTCCATCATTCGTAAAAGGAAGAAGTTCGGAACCACCAGAACTCTTCCTAGAGCTGGCCTTCTGTCTAAACTGAGCGATTGGGGGTGAAGGGCCTTAGTCAGGGAGGTGACCAAAAACCCGATGGTCACTCTGCCAGGAGTGGCTTCCATCTGGTCACTCTACCATACAGGCCTGATTGGTGGGTTGCTGCAGAGATGGCAGATGGCTGTCCTTCTGGAAGGTTCTCCACTCTCCACAGAGGAACGCTGGAGCTCTGACAGAGTGACCATCAGGTTCTTTGTCTTTTGCCTAACTAAGTCCCTTTCCCCCAGTCACTCAGTTTAGACGGCCGGCCAGCTCTAGGAAGAGTCCTAGTGGTTCCGAACTTCTTCCATTTACGAATGATGGAAGCTACTGTGCTTATTGGGACCTTCAAAGCAGCAGAAGTTTTTCTGAAGTTTTTCTTTTGGTTTGTGCTCTGACATGCACTGTCAACTGTGGGACCTTATACAAACAGGTGTGTGCCTTTCCAAATCAAGTCCAATCAAATGAATTTACCACAGGTAGACTGCAATTAAGCTGTAGAAACATCTCAAGGATGATCAGTGGAAACAGGATGCACCTGAGCTCAAAGTTGAGCTTCATGGCAAAGGCTATGAATACTTATGTACATGTGCTTTCTTAGTTTTTTTTATTTTCAATAAATTTGCAAAAATCTAAAAAAAAAAAAAACTTTTTTCATGTTGTCATTATGGGGTGTTTTGTGTAGAATTTTGAGGAAAAAATTAATTTAATCCCTTTTGGAATAAGGTTGTATAACATAACAAAATGTGGAAAAAATGAAGCACTGTGAATACTTTCTGGGTGCACCGTATAAATAAAGTTGAATTGAATTGAATCTAACTAGCCAGCTGTCACATACAGTAGCTTATACACATAAACACAATCAAACACATGTGCAGTGGACCCCACTGATGTGGACTTCACACTACGTACACGACTAGCAGTACAACAGTACACCTAGTATTATAACGCTACTAGTCATATGACTATAATGTATGTGAAGTCTAGTCAAAAGCTTTGTTAAATAGGAAGTTTTCAGTTATTTCTTAAAGGCAGAGAGAGTGGAGCTTACCAACTTGGGTCCTCATGGACCCAGGCTGGTAACTGGTTCCATAAAATAGGGGCCTGATAACTGAAAGCCCTACCCCCTCACCCCCATGGTATTTTTAGAGATCCTAGGACTTAATGGAAATCCTGCATTCTGAGAACACAATATTCTGTTAGGATAATGGGGTAAGAGCAATTCTTTAAGATAACTAGGGGATAGAATAAGTATGGTTTTACGGGACGTGTACAGAACGTTCCGCACCATACCACCTGTTCCGTGTTTTAGCAGGCCCCAGGCTGCAGCAGCCTCCACCCCAACAGCCCTACTTGGCTCCTGAAATGAAGGCTGCACAGAGTGGCGATGCATGGCCTCCCTCAGGAACTTACATCTGGTTGATGAAGTCGTGGATGTGGAAGGATGGTGCTGAGGCTTGGATGTGAGATGGTCACTTGCCTTGTGGCCACCTACCGAGGTCGCAGATATCAAGGGGAAAAGTTGCTGGGGCAGCATCTGTCAGGAATACCAGGTGCCAGTGTACCTTGCCAGCGCAGTGAAGCTGTTAGAGAGTCAGGTTGGAGGAGAGAGGAGGCTGGTGGAAAGAGTCCTTCGCCCATGGACCACAATCTCAAACCACCACGTTGCCTCATGGTTAGGAGTGAAGCAGGAGGGATGAGATGGGATCCTACAGAACGGTGTCCTGGAGACAGGGCTGCTGCCGGAGATTGATTTCTTGGATTGTTGAGCCACAGTGATGCTCACCAGGAGAGGAAGTTGTGTGGCAAAGCTGGAGAGCGATGTGTTTTTTTTTTCCTCTAGTTCACAGTGGAGTAGACAGATGCTGTATCTTCCTTAAGGTCAGCAATTTCTTTATATGCTTCATATAGTTTGTTGTCTTCAGTGGGTGTTGGTGGGGTCATCCTGAAGTTAAAGCCATCAGCGGTGTTCGCTAACAATTAATCTCTTCTGCGTGTCAGTGGTTGTAAACTAAACTATAAGGCTATGTGTCCACTAAATGCATTTTTTCCACTCTGGACGACTATTTTCTATTCATTCTGTATGTGGTGCAGCGTTTACAGTGCTAGGCACCCTCGGTGCAGAAATGCTCTTGGTGGTGGCCGTTTTTTGTCGCGGCACTCAGAGATGAAAAAAGTTCAACTTTTCAGAGACTGCAGCTGAGCTCGTCAATGTCAGACCTTAAGCAACCAATCAGAACTGCTGTGTTTGCGGGACATAGGACGCCGGTACTAGTCTGTACTCAGTCTCCTGCTTTCCGTGTCATTTTTACATTCAGTGCTGCTAGAAAACGTTTCTTGTCCATTGTTATTTAGAGACTGCTATTAAAAAATCATTCGAAAGTCTGACAATAGGAAAAGCGAAAGTACTGAGCTGAGAGTGACAAGCTGTTCCCCTCTGCCATCAGACTGCTGAACACTAAGTGACTTATTGACTCTCGTGCACTATGTACAGCAGCTCAACCAGACTCATGTCAATCATCACTGTTTTCTTCCTGCATTACCGACTGCACTATATAGTTCTCCACAGTATCTGCTGCTCGCTAATATATTTTAACTGCTGACCAGTATCACTTACTCTTATTCTACACTTTATTGCATGTATAGTTTATTTCTTTTATTTTATCATGTTTAATGTTGCAGCATTGCACCGAGACAAATTCCTAGTTTGTGTACTACATGAACAATGGCAATAAACCTGATTCTGATTCTGATTCTGATTCTGTTGCTGGGATACCGGGCACAGACTTTTTTTCTCCCAAAGTGCTGTGCACAAACGCTGAAAAAAAAAATGCTCAGGGCGGTCGAGCGACAAAAAACGCATTTGGTGGACACGCAGCCTTAAATAGGTCTACTGTACTATATTACACGACACTTGTTATGAAAGGGTTAATAGGCACTGGCGTGATGACGCAGCTGGATGGTAACGTCATCACGTCAGCCAATAAATGGGAAGATTCGTCTATCTTAGGTCTCGCTCGACTCACAGCCACCTAGTGTTCAGTATATGGCAAACTTGTATTGTATTATTAATACTTTGTGTAATAAAGTTCATGTTCCAGCACAGCTCAACTCTCCGCTGGTCATTCTGGGTTTCCAGACATAACATTTGGCTACGACAGTAAAACCATGAAAATGTGCCTGAGGCCACTAAGACCATTTCTGGAGTACCCCGGTGAGCCACCCGTTCCTTGGCCATGCTGGCTCGATGCCTTTGAGATATATGTGTCGGGGTTGGACTTGGGCAAATTGGACACGTTATGGAAGTGAGCTCTGTTAGTTCACAACCTGGGCATAGAAGGAAAATGCATTTTCCACACGCTAGGACCAACGGACTTGTTTGCTGATGCTGTATAACTGCTAGCTAGCTACTTCGCTACACCTGACAATGTGTTGGTGCAACGTATTAGATTCCGCCAATGGTGACAGAGAATTGGTGTAACAACACAACAATTCGTCACAGACCTTCATCACCTACACTGTAAAATGTAATTGTAAACCTTACTTAAAAGAAAAAGTGATCTTAACTCATTTGAGCCTTCTCTGTTGAGTCTACTCACTTAAACTTAGTAAAGACAACTTTCTACTGAGGCAAGTAAACAAACTTGTCAGCTGCAAGTTACCTATACTTAGAAAGTATGAGTGAACAAGAAGCGTCTGCAAAACCCGGAGAAACTCGGCAGCGTTCGGTAGCATTCGGCATCTCACGCTCAATAACACATGCGCAGTTGCCCACTAACAACCTGCTTTGAATGAGACGCGGTCCGTGGGCAAACAAGCAGGAAGAGACATAAGAGACTGCAAAGTGTCACGGTAAGTTTAACTTATACGGTGGAGCGGAGAGTCGCTGCCCGGCCACCGGGGCCGGAGGGGCTCCCCGCCACCCTCCGCTACGAATCTTCGCCCGCCGAGGGTCTCTTTCTCCCCTCCCCCTGGGGGAGGGGGGGGGGTCTCCCGAGGCTCTGCCCGGCTCTCCGTCCCAGTCCCTCCGCCGGGAGGGAAGGAGGAGGGCCGGCCGGAGCAGCGCCCCGGCCGCCGCCGGCCCCCATCCGAGCCAGCTCCGTCTTGGTGGTCCCTCCCGGGGGCTGACGGGTGCCCGTCGTGGAGCTCGCTGGGGGCCGGCAGTCCGGTGCGCCCGCCGCCGCGGAACTCCGACCTAAGCACGGCGCGTGGCCTCGCCCCGGCCGTCGGGCCGCGTGCCTCCGGGTACCCAACTCTCCTCTCTCCTCCGGCGGGATCATGGGGGGTTTAATATCTCCCCATTTAACGTATAATACGTTATTAATATTATTATTTTCTCCCCGTTTAACATATACAGTGATCCCTCACTTATCACGTTTAATGGGGACCAGAACCGACCGCGAAAAGTGAAAAACCGTGAAGTAGTGTCACCTCCCCCCAAGGGCGTCACAAGCACTATTTTGCACAAAAAGGCACAAGAGAACAGCGAAAAGTGCCACTAAGCAACACGAGCGATAAAGAACAATGAATGCGGTCTTCCTTCGCTGGGTATGGGCGCTCTGCAGGGAGAGAAGCTGGGTAAAACGTCTCGGCCAATCAGCTTGCGAGATTCCCGAGCGGTGAAGAGGTGGGCGGAGAGGAGTGGAGCGGTGGTCAGAGAGGTGGATTTTGAGTTGTGCGGGCTCTCCGTGTTGATACCAGATGTTCTAATGTAGTCTCCCTGCCTTCTGCTAGCGCCCGGGCAACTTTCGTGCCATTTTTTCTCAATTTTGAATTTTTGATGAATATTTTTGAAAAATCCGCGATGCACTGAGGGCGCGAAAGGTGAAACGTGAAGTAGCGAGGGATCACTGTAATCAGTATTTTTGTCATATAATTTATTTGTTAGTCCAAGTTTGGAGGTGAATAAAAGAGGTGAGCTAACGTTAATGTAAAGATTAACGATTTCCCTCTTTGCTCCAGTCTAAAGTTAATGTAAAGATTAACGTTAGCATGTGAAAGCTAAAGTTAACCAGCCCTTACGCGATGCAAAACTGTAAGGAAAGTGTACATTTAGAGATAACTGGAGTTTCAGAAAACACAGCCTGCTCATTGACGGTTAAAAAAGCAACTCTGCTGATCCTTCAGGGCCACTCTTCAACTCGGCAAGCATGTAATTCATTTTTCAGCTCTTAATTAAACAAAATTGAGTTTGTCGTTGTCCATGGCTCCTTTTTTAACATGGCGGAGATGTTTTTAGTTAACTGTTGTCCTTTTTTATACTGGTCACATATATACAGTTTGGTTTGATTGGTTTTGTTGTTTCTTTTGTAGGTTTTGATTTCTGAAGACAGAAACCTAGCTATGCATTGGAAGTGTAAGTACCGGTACTGCTTGTTTTCTTCTGAAAAGAGAGTTCAACTATTCAAGCACTACCGCTTAAGACATGGAAGCTACGCCAGAACTACTCCAATTCCATGCCTCTACACCGATTGCTTGTGTTCATTCAAGTCAATTAATGCCCTAAAAGTGCATCTAACAAGAAATCACTCCCATGAAGCACATGATGGGCAGATGAGTGGAGCTGATGTAATCCCTGTGATATTCCATTGTCCTCTTTGCAATTTTGAAGAACCCTGCACAGAATTAACTTTTTTTCCCATTTGCGCCAACATCTCAAAAATAAGGAAACTGTTAAGTGTCCATATGAAAACTGCATTTTTGAGAGCAATGTTTACTCAACATTCAATGCTCACAAATGCAAACAGCATCGACTTCCCAGCCAGAAGCGGTTGAAGCCTGACATTGCCTTGCACAGCACACCTCGCGATTCTGATCCAGACGTGGCACAAGATGTACAAGAAGTTGAGGATTTTTCTAGTGATCCTACAGACCAAGACAAAAATGAGGAAGAAGCTCAAATCAAAAATTTGGATCACTTACTACAGCATCAACTTGAACATAATTTAGCCTCACTCTTTCTTAAACTGCAGGCAATTTTGCATTTATCTGACATGGCAGCACAGGAGCTAATTCAACAACTAAATGAGCTTGTTCTTCTCTCAGAGCCCCTTTTGCATCATGCCATCCAGCAAATTCTCAATGAACATGGTGTCAGTGACGATTCAGTTGTGAGAAAGATTGTGAATGCTGTCAAAGAGAATTACTTTTTCTTGAAAATGACTGAAGCTGGCCAGTCACTCTCCACAGCCAGTAAAAGAACCTCATATTTTCAGAGGAAATTTCCTATGGTCATGCCAGTTGAGTACAAGCTTGAAAAAGACTTAAAATCACTCTCTTATGTGCCAATTCTGAAAATGTTACAAAAACTATTAAACAGAGCTGATGTTCTAGATAAAATTCTCACACATGAGTGCACTGTTGATGGATTCAGCACTTACAGAGATGGCACTCACTATCGCAGGAATTATTTTTTTAAGATTGAGACCTTAAGGATTGTGCTTGGCCTTTACATTGATGAGTTTGAGATAGCCAATCCTCTTGGCACTTCCAAAAAGAAACACAAACTGTGTGGTATTTATTGGGTTCTTGCCAATCTTCCCTCAAAACATCGCTCCTGTCTCCACTCTATTCAGCTAGCAATATTATGCAGAGCAAATACAATCGAACAGCATGGCTATGCAGCTGTCCTTCACCCACTTCTTCAAGACCTGGTCACTCTTGAAAAACACGGTGTCTATGTTGAGCAGTTAGGCGAGTGTGTGAAAGAAACTGTGCTCTATGTGTCAGCTGATAACTTAGGTGCTCATTCTTTTGCTGGTTTTCAGGAGAGTTTCACAGTGGAGCACCCATGTCAATTTTGCATGGTAAAGAGGAGTGACATCCAGCAGAGAGAGGTCCGATCAGGAGCATTTGAGTGCAGAACCAGCCAGGATCATGACAGGCAAGTTTCTGAAGTTTTAGAGAATCCGAATGTGGTGAAAGAGTATGGTGTGAGAGGTCCTTGTGTTTTAAGCGACAATTTGGAACATTTCCACACTGTCACTGGATTTCCACCTGACATAATGCATGACCTCTTGGAAGGTATCATCCCTGTTGAGATGTCTTTGTGCATTAATGACTTGATCTCCAAGAAGTATATCACCCTTGAGTCCTTGAACAAAGTCATCAAACATTTTCCTTACAAATTCACTGACAGGACTGATAAG
The DNA here is from genome assembly GCA_020510985.1 of Pholidichthys leucotaenia. Lineage (NCBI taxonomy): Eukaryota > Metazoa > Chordata > Actinopteri > Cichliformes > Pholidichthyidae > Pholidichthys > Pholidichthys leucotaenia. The sequence goes on from CM035849.1 coordinate 267,787,169, forward strand.
CCTCAGATTATACCAGCCACGTTTGCCTCTAGAGGTACGATTGGCGGTAACGGCCACGAAAACTGGGCACTCACAAGACTTCTTCCACTCATGATTGGTTTTGATGTCCCAGAGAATGATCCAACATGGGAAATTTTAATGCTTTTGAAGGACATCTTAGAACTGTCAGCATCATTCAGACTGACAGAAGATTCTCTTGACTTCCTTGATGCCAAGATCTCAGAGCACAGAGGTTTACTTTTAACAGTATTTCCTCACTTCACATTGCGCCCAAAGCACCACTTTGTGGAACATTATCCACAGCTGATGAGGATGTATGGGCCGCTCAGAGATATGTGGACAATGCGCTTTGAGGGAAAGCATAAATTCTTCAAACAAGTCATTCACAACACAAAAAACTTCAAAAATGTCCCACAAACTCTGGCTGTCCGGCATCAGAGAATGATGGCATACCATGTTGACTCCTCCTCATTTTTCAAGCCATTCATCCAAATGGATAAGGTGACACTTTCTTTGGTTTCATCTTTACCTGAGAATATTCAGAACTTGTTGAAGCAGAGGTATGCATCTCAGAACACTGTCCTTGTAGCATCATCTGTGAGCGTTGATGGCATCAAATACAGTCCGGATATGATTGTGTCTGTTGGTGCTTGTTCATGCCTACCTGAGTTTAGGCAAATTCACAACATCCTTGTCATTAACAGTGATGTTTTGTTTCTGTGCAAACATATGACATCATGGTATAATGAGCATCTGCGTTCTTATGAGCTATGCAGTCATGTGTCATCAATATCAGTCAACATGCTTTCTGATCTGAATGACCCTTTTCCTTTGGCAGCCTACAGAATCAGGGGCAGAACATTTGTTACCCTTAGACATTCTATTTTGTGCTGATTGGATGCTGAAGATTTTGATGTCAAGTGTCATGAAGTAATTTAACTGATTTTCTTTAATTGTATTTTTTAAATCCTCTGTAGAATCATAACCAACAATGGAGATGAGGACTACACTAAGGATAATTGTCCATGACAATGACATCAGGAAAATTACACTCTGGGAAACCACAGACACTTGACTCACTTGTTGAACAGCTTGAGGAGAAACTGGATCTTCAGTACAAATTCTCCCTCCAGTATGAGGATCCTGATTTTAACAATGCCCTCGTCAACCTCACTGACATTACAGACCTGCCTGACAAACCCACCCTAAAGATAATTGCTCTGGTTCCAACCCCCACAACAAGCACAGCCAGCACAGACGACACAGAGATCCTCTCTATTTCCTCCACTGAAGGTCGGTCATCTCGGTCTCCATGGCCAGACACCTTTGAAATTCCTTATTTTCCTGTGGACATCGAGTACAGATTACGCCAAGGGAATCTTCTGTATATGAGAGACAAGACATATCTACAAGTACCCAGGGCCATGAAGCATGAGATACTTGGAAAACTTGCTGAGGCAATTTACAGCTTCAAGGCATATCCCTGCAATAAAGAATTCAATGATGTTGCAACTGCACTGATTCAAAAACATCCATGCCTCATTGAACCAGGCTCTGTCAATGGATGTAATGGCTGGAAAAATAGCATCAAGTTCAAAATGGGTAACTATCGCAACAAAATGCGTCGAGCTGGATGTACAGATGTGGCCGTAAATCAAGGAAAAAGAAAAGGCCAAGTTCCTCAGAGAAGCATCAAAAGACCCAAACGGTTTGAAATCAATTTTCTACCCAATTTCCCTGATGGTGAAGATAAGATCAGTATGGAGTCCAAACGAAAGGAACTTGTAGAGGAGATGAAGAAACGTCGTCCAACTGCTGCTCTGATAACCAAAATCATGGACTCTACTTTTGCCTTGAGAAGACAAGAGCTGGTGAACTTGAAGCCTCCAGTGAAAGACACAATGGAAAGGTGGCCAGCACTCTTTACAGAGAGTCAGGTAATTTAAAACTCTCCCTATCTTTTATGCATTGGGTTTTTTAGTTCTCATGTAATTCATTATTTGTCATATCTTTGATTAACTTACAGAATTAGCTTCAGCTTCCTGCTAGTGAAATGTAGTCCTAAGATTTTAAAGATCCTCTCCAAACGTGTTTTAAGATGTATATAAAATCTCTACTTTGAATAATAATTTGTCAGTTTTTCCCACAAAACAGAAAAAAAGTCAATTATTTTTGATAAACTCCTTAAAATTATATCTACTCCTTGTCATTGAAATCCCAATATTTTCTGCAGATGAATGTGTAAACTGCCTTTCATTGTCAAACTCTGCACAGTGAAGCCCAAACATTCAACTTCAACAGGATCAATAAGAAAAACATTTTTCAGTGGAGGGTGACTTCATGAATTTAGAAATTGATTATTGTAAATCCGAGTTCTGAAGTGTCTCATCAAAAAGCAACAAAACACTTAATCACATGGGCAAAAACAGTATTGCACTGGCCTCCAAAGATTAGATACAGATCCCTAGTTTTTTGTTATTCTTTAATGTAAGTGCAATATAACTACAACTTGAATAATAACTTGTCATACTTTTCCTTTAGATTCTGGCAGAGTTCTGTCACTTGTCAAGCAAAAACTTGAATACAGAATTCTTCAAAAAACTTGACAAATACACTCCTCGCTTCTTTGAAATTTTCAAGACTAAGGGGGGAAGTGTTGGCCAGAAACTTCAGAAATATCTGCAACAAGTCCCACCAGAGGTAAGTTTCTCAGATACAAAGTAATTAACTGTTGTGTGGGAACAAAAAATGCAACCCCATTGTGTATGCAGAGCTATTAATTGATTGTCTTTTACCACAGGAGTGATGTGTGTTTGATGTGATTTTTCAGAGTACAGATGTTACTGCGAAGCGAACAGCAGTCCTCCGTTGCCTTCCTGTCATCCTTGGAGATGAGAACACAGATTTCTTCAAGACATGCTTTGTAAGTCATCTTTATTACTGAATTTTTATTCCACACCACAGGATGCCCACTCTATTTGATTCTGCTCCTTATGTTACTTTGATAGCTTTAGTTTATGTTGCTTTTCTCCACTCAGCCTGAATCAGTGCTACTGTACTTCCTACTTGATGTACTGATGACCTATCCTCATGAATGAATTAAACAATCTGTTAATCATTTATGCATGTGCAGTATTAACTTGAATATCTAATATCTGAATATAGCTTATACTTTTAGTGGCTGTCTTGTGTTTTCTGCCATAGAAATTCAAGGTGACATCTAATATGTAATTGTGGCTGTATTGCTGCTATTGTTGTCAGGACTGCGATGACCCAGGCATGTCTCACATCCCCATTGGAATCCTGACTGTCGTTCCTGAGGATGGACAGATCTCCCTTGACTCACTGCACCTTCAGTCTTCAGGTACCGCAATCATTTTGGAAGGAAGAATTGTGATGGATGACCTTGAAAATCTTCCACATGCCATGTGCTTGCTCTTTGGACTTACTTATGCCCTGAATTTAGAGTACCCACAACAACTGAAATATACCTTTGACTTCATTCAAAGGGTGCTTCTCTCACTTGGACATAAATCCCTAAAACCAAAGATACAGTCACTCAAAAATCTTTTGATGCAATGAGTGGATGTAATCACGATGTGAATTTGACGTGACATCTTGGGTCACATTGATACCTTTACCCTTATTGGAAAAGTGATTTTTTTTTCTTGTTTGATCCTTTTTTGTGGGAGGCAGCCTCATCGCCCTTTCAATCTACTGAATGGTTTTATGTTCACGTGGAGAAACATGAATACCTACTTTCCTTAAAGCTTTTGTTTTTCCTTTTGTGTTGATGCTGACATGATTGTGGTGATATTGATTACCAGCATCAGATTCTTTAGCCAGTTATCTCTGACTTCATATCTGTTGAAAGTCAATCTCTAGTGCAGTTCTAAACTCATCCACTAAGAATTTAAATCAGAAAGCTCTGAGCAGTTTTTAGAGGGAGCTGTCTCAAACATAAGAATTACAGTTGCACATTCAGTTGAAATAGTGATTTAATTTTGCAGTCATGCAATAGGTGGATTGGAAACAGTTATCTGCTGTTCACTTTATTGATGTTAAGATAAATGTTAGGCCCTGCAATTGACTATTGAGTTTATCTATAGTTCACACCATAGTCAACAGAGATATTTAAGCAGGGATTCTCAAGTTTTTGACGACTGAGGGCTGTTTTAGGGACTCAATGTTAGATTGAAGGCCGCCCAAGAAAAAAAGTCATGTGTCACTTTTTTCTGAAGAAGTTAGTTTTTTATATTACATGCTTTCTATGTAATATAAAAATTTTGTTTTACATGATTTTGCAACTTTTTGGCATCTTTCCTGCAATTTTTGCCTCATGGCATGATTTGGCCTTTTTTCCCCTTTGTTTGTAATAAAAAAAGCAACTTTTGCACAGACTTTTTCTCTAAAAAGTGTCCCATGTGACTTGTGACATATAATGGGGTCACAAGCGAAAAAAGGTTGTTTTAACTGTTAATTAAAAAACTGAATTGCAGAACAAATATAATGTATGCATTGCATGTCACCTTTACTCAGTGGGTTGCCAAAAACGTCTCCGAGGGCCACCATTGGCCCAGGAGACTGCACTTTAAGAACCCATGTATGTAAGGTATGTGTTCTGAACTAAGTTATATTAATAAACTTTGTTTTCCATTCAAACTGTTGTCGTTCTTTGTTTCAATAGCTTATTACTTTAAGTTCAGCTTACTTGAACATATCAAGGCAATCGGTTTCCTAATATTTTGCTAGTAATGTGAATGCTTAAACTAGTAAAGATAACTCATTTTTGCAAGTACTGCTTAATTAAACATCACTCACAAGATTAAGTAGTCAAAATTAACATTTTATAGTCAGCCTAACTAATGATTTGGAGTTTGCCTTACTCAAGTTTACTGCTATTGTATGAGTTGTCTGAATTTATAATTTTTGTTAATCTAAGTAATGATTTTGAGTTAACTTCACTCAGGTTTACTGTCATTATCTGAGTTGTCTGAACACAGTTATTTTCAGCTTTAACGACTTAAAATGAATCATCTATTTTACTTGAGAATTTTTTTTTTTTTTTTTTTTTTTTATTTAAGTTTTTGTAAAGGGTATACAGGTCGTTACAGCAATGCATTATTTACATTTTCATCACATGTTCCCTTATTTTCTGATATCTGACAACATTGGAAGATTAATTCTTACAACACCCCTTTTTTTTTTTTAAAGTGAAAGAAAAAGTGAAATTAAAGAGAAAAAAACAACAAAAAACAAATAAAAAAAACCAAACAAACCAGTAAAAAACAAACAAAAAGAAAAAGTAAGTAAATAAAGATAAAAGAGCATCTGAGTAGCGTTGGAACAAAGAGCGGAACCATTATTGAAATGGTATTTGTCAAAGATTAGATCTAATGGAAGACACATATGCGGTCCAGGGTTGCCAAAAGTTCATGAACCCATCCATGTCCTGTCTCAGTGCGAATGTCAACTTTTCCATCGAGTAAATGTCTTGGATCACGTTAGTCCAATCTTCAGGTGTAGGACAGTCCTTCAACATCCATTTTTTAGTTAGAGCTTTTTTGCTTGCCAATATTAAAACATTGAATAAGTATTTTTCTCCTCGTCTTTCCAGTGAGTCCGGTAGTAAACCCAAATACAAAGTTACAAAAGAAAAGGGAACTGTAATTTTGAATATTTTCCCCAATATTGTCTGTACCTTGGTCCAATATTGGTGGATAACTGGGCATGACCAAAACACATGAAAATGATTTGCAGTCTTTTCACCACACAAGCGCCAACAGTTCAATCCCTTATGGGTAAATTTGTTTTGTGCAGGTGTTCTGAAAAATCTTGCCAAGTTTTTCCATCCAAATTCTCTCCACTGCAGGGATGAGGTACTTTTCCATTGCTGTTTATTTAGCTTTTCCCATATTTCCAGTTGTAAAGTGAAATTCCCCTCTTTTTCCCATCTCTCTTTTATATAAGATGTGTTGTCTCCTTTTAAGTCTTGAAGACCTTGGTATATTTTAGAAATGTATCTGATCCCTGGGATCCCTTTATTTGCCATTAAGAAGACCTTCAGAACACCTGACTGGGCCCTTTCCAAAACCTCCTTTTTAAGTATATTGTTTATGTGGTGTCTAAGCTGGAAGAACCTGTAAAGGTGTTGATTTATTAGGCCTTGTTTTTTCAAATCTTCAAAACTTCTTAAGATTTGCCCTTTAAAAAAATCGTAATATTTTATCAGCCCTTTCTCCTTCCACTTTTTAAATCTGGTGTCTGTTTTATTAGGAGTAAAGTCCTGATCATAGGCGATCCATTGCAGAAGTCGATAGGGCTCTTTAGTTTGATTCTCTCTGACTATCTTAAACCAAATTTTTAGCGGGGTCTCTATCCACGGGTTAGTGTTATTCAAAAGCTTAGGTAAGGCATTGTTCCCTATTATCGCCTGTAGGGGGATGTCACTTGTTATTTGGCATTCGATCTCCTTCCATTGTGCAGTGTAGACTGGGTTACATATCTCTACTAAAGTTTTAATTTGTGCGGCTTTAAAGTAGTCCCTGATATTTGGCAGCGCGAGCCCACCTTTGTCTTTGTTTAGCTGTAGGGTTCTATATCTGATTCTAGGTCTCTTGCCCTGCCATATGAATCTTGAGATCCTTCTGTCCAGCTCCTGCCATGTTTTTTTGGGAGGTTCTACCGGTATTGTTTGGAAAAGGTATAGAAGACGTGGAAGTATATTCATTTTGACTGCTTCAATTCTTTGTGCAGTACCCAAGAATGGTATCATATTCCATCTTGCTAGGTCAGATTTTATTTTTGTCACCAGTGGATCATAGTTTAGTGATATAATTTTGTTGAGTTGTTTCGGGATATTGACCCCCAGATATTTCATAGATTCCGACTCCCAGTTAGTTTTGAGTTTGCTTAGAGAATAATGATTTGGGTCATAGTTGAATGTTAAAACTTGGGTTTTATGCATGTTTAATTTGTACCCCGATAAATCTCCATACTCTGAAAAAACTGAGGTTTGTTCTGGTAAAGAAGTGTCCGGCTGCCCTAGGTATATTAAAATGTCATCAGCAAAGAGTGCTATTTTATGTTCCTTCTGACCAAGTGTAATACCTTGAATTTTTTGGTTTTGTCTTATCCATTGGCTCAGAGGTTCTATGAAGATTGCAAAGAGCAGTGGAGACAGGGGGCAGCCCTGACGACATCCTCTTTCCAGTTCAAAAGATGATGATAAATTACCGTTAATCCTTATTTTAGCTGTTGGTTTTTTATATAATGCCTGTATAGTTCTAATGAAGTTGTTATGAAAATTGAAACTGGATAAGATTCTATATAGAAAAGACCAGTCAACCGAATCAAATGCTTTTTCAGCATCTAATCCCAATATGACTGCATTTAAGTTATATTTTTTTATATGATGAATTATGTGTAAAGTGCGTCGAATGTTGTCTTGTGTCTGTCTTTGTCTTATAAAACCTGTTTGGTCTAAATGAATTAGGTCTGTCAGTATATTTTCTAACCTTTTGGCAAGGATAATGGTAAAAAGCTTATAGTCCTGATTTAGTACACTGATTGGTCTGTAGTTGGAGCACTCTAGTTTATCCTTTTCAGGTTTAGGTATAACTGCAATGACCCCTTCTCTCCAGGAGGGGGGGATTTCCCCTGTGTGGAGGACATAATTAAATGTTTTCAGGAGGAGAGGAGATAGTTGCTGTTTAAAGGTTTTGTACCACTCTGCTGTATAGCCATCAGCTCCTGGGGATTTGTTAGCTTTAAGTTTCATAATTGCTTTTTCCAATTCTTTAGGATGTATTTCTGACAGTAGTGTTTTATTTTGTGACTCCGTAAGTTGGGGAAGGTTTAATGTGTTTAGGAATGCCTCGGATGCGTTTTTATGTTTTTTGTGGGAGTATAAGTTCTTATAGTAATTCTCGAAGTTTTTAAGAATATCCTGAATTCTGAATTTTATTTCCTTTGATACTGGGTCTCTGATTTTGTAGATTGCTCTTTCTGTTTGATGTTTCCTCAATTTATAGGCTAGCAATTTTGCCGATTTACTGCCTGCTTCATAGTATTTTTGTTTCAGAAATGTAAGTTTCTTCTGGATTTCTATTGTGTAGATCTCATTTATTTGGTTTTTAATTTCCTTAATCTTGAGCGAGTCAGTAGAATGAGTGTTGCCTTTGTGTTCTTTTTCTAGGTTTCTAAGTTCTGACTCTAATGTGGATAGTTTTTCTTGTCTTAGTTTCTTTTGGGTTGCCAGTTTTGCAATAATCTTTCCTCTTATTACAGCTTTGCATGCATCCCACAGTATTAAAGGGGATACTTCTCCATTATCGTTATCTTCCAAATATCTGAGAATATCTGATTCCAATTCATCTTTCAATGGTCCTTTCAGGACATTTGAATTTAACCTCCAAGAAAATGTATTATTTGTGTATTTTTGGATATTTAAGTCCATGTAGATCGGACTGTGGTCGGAGAGATCCATCAGTCCTATTTTACATGTTTTTACTCTTCCAATGTCTCTATTAAACATAAAAAAATAGTCAATCCTTGAGTAAGATGAATGTGGAGTTGAGTAAAATGTATAGTCTTTTACACTGGGGTTGAGTTCCCTCCACACGTCACAGATTCCCAATTCTTTTAGTAGCATCCGAGTCTTCCTGTTTTGGGTGTTATTTTGATGTGGGGAATTACCAGAAGCATCCCAGTATGGATTCAGTCTAAGATTGAAGTCCCCACCACATATCACTAAACCTTGAGCTTTAGTTATCATTAGGTCGAATACATTTTTATAAAATTTCCAGTTAGCCCCTGGGGGAGCATACACATTCAGCAGGGTGATATCTTCTCCCTCTAGCCGCCCAGTTACCAAACTGTATCTCCCTTCTTTATCTTTGTGTTCTGATTTTTTTTCAAATGTAATTTTGGTTGATATCAATGTCGCTACTCCCCTCCTCCTCCCTGATTTATATGAAGATGAAGAGATCATTTTAAACCCTTGAGAATTTTGAGGCAATCGGTTTCCTTAATTTTTTTAAGTAAAGTGAACTTATTACATTTTACAGTGTACAGTAGCTAGCATGTGCAGGTTTGGTTTGTTGCAAGATGAAATGGTGCAGGACCAGTTGGCCAAGCACACTAGCAACCCACGGCTGCGGACAAAAATGCTAATGGCGCCAAACGACATGATGCTAGCTAATATCATCGAGCTAGTGTTCCAGTTAGAGTCTGTCGACAGGTTAGCATTGGATCTAGGTGTGCAGCAACAGCAGCAAGAGCCAAACCAGACACCGCTGACATATGCAGTGAGCATGGAGGAACACGGTGACAGGGCAGAAGAGATTGAAGCAAACACAGTGGATTGGAGGACCGCTATGAGACGCTCCCCATGCAGTAGCTGTGGTTCCGTGACGCACCGAGAGAGAGCATGTTTTTGTCCAGCAAGGGGGCAACGATGCAAGAAAATTTAATCACTTTGCCAAAGTTTGCCAGTCAACAACACCACCAAGCCCACTGGCCAAACAGAGCCACCCACCCACGATGACCATCCACACAGTAAGGTCCAAAAGCGCAATGTATGCATTCTGCATGGTGGAGATGGACGACGCTAATTTGCTGCTCCTGCTTGACACTGCTGCAGTGAGGTCGATGTTGAATTAGGCCATGGTGAAGAAAATTTTCCTCAACCACACGATTGGAAAGAACCCAATGGCACTGTATGGGTATGGTGGTTATACAGTTAGCAACGTAGGGATCATCATGCTAATGGTCCGCTATGTGTCAAGAGTAGTTACTGACTTTGTGTTTCAAGTGACCACGCATGGAGCAAACATATTAGGGTGTTGTAGAAGAGCTTGGAATAACGAGGCGATGTGACTTATAAACCAAAGTTTAATATCAGCTTCGCTCCTCTAACAAGTCTCATCTCAGTGCAGAAGCAGAATAAGAGGTCGAACACATTCAGACCTTCATACTTATACCTACACACAACAAAAGACATTGCATATCAAAGCTGACATCCCGCATTAACTTAATCCCCCCTCCTTTGTCTTCCGTCTCCTCCACCTGACCCTGGGTGGTCAGGGAGATCGATCTCCTCCATTGTCCTCTGTCTCCTCCACCTGACCCTGGGTAGTCAGAGAGATCGATCTGGTCTCCACCGCTGCGACTCCGTATGCTCTTTGATCTTCGCTGGCGGTTGAGACCTCTTGTCCTGTTCTGAGGCGTGAGGTCATTGCACATATGTAATCACTAAACATTCTAATATGTCTATACATATGTAGGTATGGAATATATGATTAATATAAACCACAGCCCCCCCCCCAAATGACTAAGAAAAGGACAATCAAAGTAAGTCTACAGTTTAAGATAATTTCTATGACATACTATACTGTTAAACCTCTTGACAGGGAGAACAAGGAAGAATCTTTCCAGCAGTCATGCTCCTGTAGAGAATTCAGTGGTAACCCTAACAGTATAGTAATATCACAAATCAGCCTTAAAACTGTCACAGCACAATCTGATAACATAGTTAACAACTCTTGGTTAATTTGCATCAGTCCCTGTGCCGTCTGGGATTTAGTCTTCTCCCAAATCTGCTGTAGGTCCGCTTTGGCATCCTGGTGGGACCCTCCTGTAAGGAATCTGCAGCTTGGGGAGGAGAGTGGTTATTTGTTCCCTGCAGGGGGGTTGAGTCTTTTTTCTTGGGGGGTCTACCCCGCCGAGGTGCCCTCGCCACCCATGCAGGTTCGTCTCTCAACAAGAAAGCAGGTTTAAGTCTGTCAATGCTGACTGTTTCTTTTCTGTCCCCTAAATCAAGCACAAAATGCTTATCACCAGGTTCCAGCACTCTGAATGGTCCGTCGTATGGTGGACGGAGGGTTGATTTTAAAGCTTCATGCCTAACAAAAACAAACTCGGCATTTTTTAAAGCTTGGGGGACAAAAACCCGTGGAAAAGAGTGATGTGCCGGTCCGGGGAGAGTGTCTGGTCCGTTACTGCCTAAAGGCCTCAGGGTTGGAAGATGCCCAGGCTCTGGGCTCTCTGGTAAAAACTCACCTGGGAGTCTGAGAGGTTGTGCAAAAACTAACTCTGCTGGGGAGGCGTCTAGATCCTCTTTAGGTGCAGCACGCAACCCCAATAAAACCCAGGGAAGTTTATTTACCCAATTTGTATCCGTTAGCGAGGCCCTGAGGGCGGCCTTTAAAGATCTGTGAAAACGCTCGCATAACCCATTAGCCTGAGGGTGATAAGCGGTGGTGCAGTGAATTGTCGCCCCTAAGCTGCTGGCCATGGCTGACCAAAGCTCTGAGACAAATTGAGGCCCCCTATCGGACGTGATGTCCGATGGGACGCCGAAACGTGCCACCCAGTTTGTCAAAAAAACGCGAGCGACTTCCGCCGCTGTGGTTGACGCCAGAGGGACCGCCTCAGGCCAGCGCGTAGTACGGTCTATCATTGTTAACAGGTGTGTGAAGCCTTGAGACGAAGGTAGTGGTCCCACGAGGTCGACATGAACGTGGTCAAACCTTCTAGCTGGGATTCAAAAAGGCTCTAGAGGGGCTTTTGTGTGTTTGTGTATTTTGGTGTGCTGACAAGACATGCAAGTTTTTGCCCATTCCTTTACATTTTTGCGCAGGCCCGGCCACACAAACTTTTCGGCAACCATTTTAACCAAGGCACGCACACCTGGGTGCGCGAGGGAGTGAATTGAGTCGAAAATACGGCGGCGCCATGCAGCTGGGACTACCGGACGAGGTTGGCCGGTTGAGAAGTGCCGAAACATTCAACACCATCGTGCCTAAATGACTATCGCCTTGTGGCACTGACGCCCATAGTCATGAAGTGCTTTGAGCGACTGGTCTTGGCACAGCTCAAAACAGGCCTGCCCCCTACACTGGACCCTCATCAGTTCGCCTACTGGAGCAACAGGAGTACAGAGGATGCGGTTTCTACAGCGCTGCACTATGTACTCTCACACCTGGATGACAAGAACACCTACGCAAGAATGCTGTTTATTGACTTCAGCTCAGCATTCAACACAGTTATTCCCTCCAAGTTGCTCACTAAATTTGGGGACCTGGGAATCAGTACCTCCACCTGCAACTGGATCATGGATTTTCTGACCAACAGACCCCAGCATGTTAGGTCAGGCCCCAACCGTCCTTCCGTCATCACACTCAACACTGGTGTACCACAGGGCTGTGTGCTCAGCCCATTCCTCTACTCCCTCTACACCCATGACTGCAGGCCTATGTATGGATCCAATTCCATCATAAAGTTCGCAGATGACACTACGGTGATTGGACTCATCAGGGACAACGACGAGTCAGATTACAGGGCAGAGGTTGAGCACTTGGCTACTTGGTGCGCTGACAATAACCTGCTACTTAACACCAGCAAAACCAAGGAGCTCATAGTGGACTACAGGAAGGAGAGGGAAGAGACACATGACCCCATCCATATCAATGGGATAGCTGTTGAACATGTCCCCAGCTTCAAATTCCTGGGGACCCACATCTCGGAGGACCTGTCCTGGTCAGTTAACACCACCAGCCTGATCAAGAAGGCCCATCAGCACCTCTTCTTCTTGAGGACATTGAAGAAGAACCATCTGTCAACTGACATCCTGGGCAACTTCTACCGCTGCGTGATAGAGAGCACCCTGACCAACTGTATCACAATCTGGTATGGGAGCTGCTCTGTAGCTGACCGTAAGGCGTTGCAGCGGGTGGTGAAAACCGCCCAACGCATCACAGGGACTCCACTTCCAGCTATAGAGGAAGTCTACAGGAAAAGATGTCTGCGCCGGGCACGCAGCATTCTTAGGGACTCCAACCATCCTGCTTATGGACTGTTCCAGCTTCTCCCCTCCAGAAGACGTTTCAGAAGCCTTCGGACTAGAACCAGCAGGTTTAGGAACAGTTTCTTTCCAACAGCTGTCACGTTATTGAACTTAGTTCCCCGCTGACTCTCTTACCATCATCTTTTACCATCCTCACCTGTACATAACTGCATAACTACATAACTACATCTAACTTATTGCACATTATTTGCACATAACAGTACTCTTAACTTTCTGCACTGCTGCATATATTTGCATATATTTGCTTAAATAGGTAAAAAAAAGGCAACCCTTGCAAAAAAAAGGGTGGTGGTGTTGCACTGTATATTGATGACCTGTACAGGTGTAAGCTTGTAAATGAAATGTCCTCAGCACTACCAGGGATTTTGGAATGTGTTACTGTTGAGATTGACCTAGACAAAACAAAAAATCTAATCATAAGCTGCATATATAGAACGCCGGGAACTTGCATTGAGACATTCAGAGATAAATTAGTCGAGCTGTACAATAATATTACTAGTAAGAAAATGGTAGCAATTTGTGGAGATTTCAATATTGACTTACTGAATCCTCATCAACAAAATGTAGTAACAGAGTTCATGAACTCTATGTACAGCATGAGTCTATATCCCACAATAACACATCCCAGTAGAATCACAGTTCACTCTGCTACACTTATTGACAACCTGTTTGTCAATGTTTTCGATAAGAAAATAGAAAGTGGATTATTGATAAATGATATAAGTGACCACTTGCCAACCTTTGCACTTATCCATGGCCACACGGGGCCCAACGCAGAAAAAACTTCAAAATCGTTCAGACACAAATCACCAAATGCAATCAGTTCTTTTAAAGAGGACTTGCTGAAGCAAGACTGGACAGAAGTCTATGTATCAGATGTAAATGAAGCCTATGACACATTTATAAACATTGTAACCACTCTTTATGAAAAAACTGCCCATTAGTAATAAAAAAGCTTAAACACAAATTTGCTAATAAGCCATGGTTAACCAAAGGACTACAAAAGGCGTGTAAAAAGAAAAATTTATTATATAAAGCTTTCCTAAAGAAAAGAACAAAAGAAGCAGAGCAGCGGTATAAAACATACAAAAATAAGTTAACATATATAATAAGATGTAGTAAAAGAGACTATTACAGTAAAGAACTGGAGAAAAACAGAGACAATATTAAAAATACATGGACAATACAAAACAGTATCCTTGGAAATAAAAGCAGAAATACAAGCTACCCAACTAATATTCCAAAAAATAATAAAACGACTCAGAGTGTGAATATTGCTTCACCTGCAGACAAATTTAATAATTTTTTTGTTAACATTGGACCTAAACTGGCCCGAGAAATACCCACTACGGTGCCAACAGGTGATACAATATGCAATAACACTCCTGTAAAAGACTCCATCTTCATAAAGAACACAGACGAAAGAGAGGTCATTGAAATTGTTAAATCGTTCAAAAGTAAAACATCTACTGACTGTGATGGTATTGACATGCTACTAGTCAAAACTGTTATCGAATGCATAGTAAAACCACTGACGTATATCTGCAACCTGTCTCTCCAATCAGGTATATTTCCCAATGCAATGAAAATAGCTAAAGTAATTCCGATATACAAGACGGGCGACAGAGGGGAACTCTCAAACTATAGACCAATTTCACTATTACCGCAATTTTCCAAGATACTTGAAAAAAATATTCTATGAGAGAATTGACAACTTCATACTGAAGAATGATTTATTATGTGAGCAGCAATATGGGTTCAGACACAAGAGGACAACTGCATATGCCCTAATGGAATTTACAGAAAAAATATCAACAGCCATTGAAAATAAAGAGTATTCAGTTGGAGTATTCCTAGATCTTAAAAAAGCATTTGATACAGTAGATCATAATTTATTATTAAAGAAACTACAAAATTCTGGTATTAGAGGGGTAGCACTGTCCTGGTTAAGTAGTTACTTAAAGAATAGATATCAGTATGTATGTGTTAGCAACAAAAACTCAGAGTTGCTGAAGGTCACCTGTGGAGTCCCACAGGGTTCAGTTTTGGGACCATTATTATTCAATATGTATATAAACGATATATGTAAAGTTTCAGAAAAAATGGACTTAATATTGTTTGCCGATGACACTAATCTGCTATGCAGTGGAAACAATTTGGAGCAACTTCTGGATACACTCGGGAAGGAATTAGGAAAGCTTAAACTGTGGTTTGATTCAAACAAATTAACGCTCAATTTAAGTAAGACAAAATTTATAGTCTTTAACAACCATCACAACAATCCAGTACCCAAACTCAGTGTAAATGGTGTAGAGATTGAAAGGGTATCTGAAACTAAATTCCTTGGAGTAATAATTGATAACAAACTGTGTTGGAGGCCACATATTAATTATATTAAAGGTAAAGTTTCCAAATCAATTGCAATATTACACAGAGTGAAATATTTGCTGAATCAACCCACACTATACACCTTGTATCATTCATTAATACTCCCATACATGACATATTGTAATGAAGTATGGGGAAATACATACAAAACAAACATATATCCACTCTTTATGCTTCAAAAGAGAGCTATTAGAATAATAAACAAAGCAGCTTACAGGGAACCAACAAACCCACTTTTTCTTAAACAAAAAACTCTCAAGTTGAAAGATCTGGCTGACTTTAAAACCGCAATAATAATGTTCAAAGTGAAGAATTTATCACTGCCCGCAAATATCCAAAAGTTGTTCCAAACAAGGGAGAAACGATACCACTTCAGAGGAACATGTATATTTCAAAAGCCTACAGTGAGAACAACCACCAAGCAACACTGTATTTCAGTGCAAGGAGTCAGATTATGGAATGATTATGGACCTGAATTAAAATCATGTACAACGCTTGGACAATTTAAACAAAAACTAAAGGAAGAAATACTCCAAACATATTTACAAGTCGACATGTAAACTCACATAAGGATTGACATATCCAGCCTGTGTTGTGTTGTAGCTTACTTTTTTTTTTCTTTGTTTTTTTTTTCTCTCTGTGACATT
This sequence comes from Pholidichthys leucotaenia, assembly GCA_020510985.1. NCBI lineage: Eukaryota > Metazoa > Chordata > Actinopteri > Cichliformes > Pholidichthyidae > Pholidichthys > Pholidichthys leucotaenia. Next base: position 267,803,072 of record CM035849.1, read on the forward strand.
CTGTCTTAGATTTGTTTTGAATAGCAACCGCTTAACTTAGCTTAGCTTAGTTTTCTTTTTTTTCTCTCAGTCACACTTTGTCTTAGCTTTGTTTTAAATTGTAATCACTCTTGTCTTGTTTACTCTTTTTTCTCTTTTGAATTCTTGGATGGAATATGGGTGGGCAATATAAGCTGCGGCTTCAGCCATCACCCATTTCGGATAACTCACGTGGAATTGTTTAGTAGAAGGAGTCTTTGTCTAATTTGACCTTGTTGTTATATTATACAGTTTCTTTTAACCTGTACTGTATTATCCGAAATAAATTCATTCATTCATTCATTCATTCATAAATTGCACATACTGTTAATTACCGTATATACTGCACTGCTGTCCTTTGCACTTCTGATTGGATGCTAAACTGTGTTTCGTTACCTTGTATTCATACATGTGTAATGACAATAAAGTTGAATCTAATCTAATCTAATCTAAAGATGTCGCAGATTAGGGGGGGTACACCGTCACGTAAACCCCTTTCCTCCAGTCTTAACCCTGTTGGTCCAGACAGGAACGCACGCACGTCCGCGTCACCGCTTTGCTCCTCTGCCATGGCTACGCAATCTATCCCTACGTGAATTGGGGCCGCGTACGTGTCTGCATTGGCGAAGAGTTCTGCGGCTGAGGTAGTATAATCTGTCTCCTCGTGCTCTGGCGATGTCACAGCGCGAGAGAGGCAGTCTGCTACCACGTTAAGTTTGCCTGCCACATGTCGAATGTCTGTGGTGAACTCTGAAATTGCAGCTAGTTGTCTTTGTTGCCTGCCTGACCATGGTTCTGAAATTTTAGCCATCGCAAAAGTGAGCGGTTTGTGGTCTACAAAAGCCGTGAAACGCCGCCCTTCTAACCAGAACTGGAAGTGGCGGATGGATAAATGAAGCGCTAGCAGCTCCCTGTCAAAAGTGCTGTATTTACGCTCGGTTTGGTTTAACGATTTGCTAAAAAATGCTAAAGGTTGCCAGGTTCCGCCAACGTGTTGTTCCACAACTGCCCCTATGGCCAGGTCTGAAGCGTCTGTGGTTAGCGCTATGCGGGCCGAGGGATCGGGGTGAACCAACAATGTGGCGTTCGCTAGAGCACTTTTTACTTCCGCGAAGGCACGTTCGCGCTCCGGGGTCCATTTGACCGCGTTGGAAGGCTTTTGTTTTCTGAGTGCGGCATACAGGGGCTGCATGAGTTGAGGTGCGCGGGGGAGGAAACGGTTGTAAAAATTAACCATTCCCAAAAATTCTTGCAGCGATTTGACCGTTTGTGGTCGTGGAAAATTTTTTACCGCGCAGACTTTGTCTGGCAATGGGACTGCCCCTTTCGGTGAAACTCTGTGTCCCAAAAAATCAATTTGTGACACGCCGAATTTGCATTTGGCTGGATTGATTATTAACCCGTGCTCTTCTAGTCTCTGAAAAACTGTAGTGAGGTGTTGTTTGTGTTCTTCCTCTGACGGGCTGGCTACCAGCATATCGTCGAGGTAGATGAACACGAAGGGGAGATCGCGTAATACCGCGTCCATCATCCGCTGAAAGGTTTGAGCAGCGCCTTTGAGGCCAAACGGCATCCGCAAAAATTCAAAAAGACCGAAAGGGGTTATTACAGCCGTTTTAGGAATATCTTCCGCTCGAACGGGGACTTGGTGATAGCCGCGGACCAGGTCTATTTTAGAAAAAATGCGCGCACCCGCCAGATGTAGTGAAAAATCTTGGATGTGAGGAATTGGGTAGCGGTCATGCGCTGTCGCATTGTTTAATCTGCGGTAATCGCCGCACGGTCTCCAAGAACCGTCGGTATTCGGGACCATGTGGAGTGGCGATGCCCAGGGGCTTTTCGAGCGTCTAATAATGCCTAATTTTTCCAGGGTGGTAAACTCGTCCCGTGCTATGGCGAGCTTGGTCGCGTCTAAGCGCCGAGCTTTGGCGAACACGGGTGGGCCCGTTGTGGGAATGAAGTGTTCAACCCCGTGTTTCGCTACTGTTGCTGAAAATTTGGGAACTGTGAGTGCTGGAAATTGGGTGAGGAGTTGGTCAAACTTACCTCCTGCTGTTGTGACGTTGGCCTGCACGGATGGTGGAGAAACTCGAGCTGAGCAGGGGATAGAAGAAAATGACAGTGCATTAACCAAGCGTCTATTTGCTAGATCGACTAACAACCCATGTGTACACAAAAAATCAGCGCCCGACAAGTTAAAACTCACCGCCGCTACAATAAATGTCCATCTATAGTTGCGGCCGTGAATGCAAAGAGGCAGGCTCCTTTCACCGTAAGTGTCGATGATGGAGCCGTTGGCTGCCATCGCCCCATTACCCCAGGGACCCATGGCCCGGTCTGCGTGGGAAGGGGTGATAAAACTCAGTTGAGCTCCAGTGTCAATCAGGAACTGTCTCCCGGTGTGTCCGTCAGTCACATAAAGAAGCTTCTTTTTTTCGCCGAGAACCGCAGCCATTAACGGTTCTCGGCTTTTGGTGTTTCCCGAACTTTTGAACTTGCAGGGAGGAACGCATTTGTACGCCCTCTCGGCGAAACGGTGGTGGTAATAACAGATGTCGTTCCGCCTGCTGCATCTTGGTTGTGTTGCCGCCATGGTGGGCGGGCTCTGCTCGGTTGTCTGTGGTTCTCCGCTGCTCTGGGCATCCGCGCTGAGATCTGCGGATGCTGCTGTGGCCATCTGTTCGCCGCAGGCGTTGATGAGTCGCCGCGCTTCGCGGGCCAGCGCGCGGAAGTCTTGCTGGGTGCTGCGCCGCATGTTGACCAGCGTCCCTCTCATGTGTGGCGGCAGAGTTCTGAGGAAGATATGTTGGAAGAGGAAGTCGTCGTTGTCCTCTTCCTTGAGCTGCAGCATGTCCTCCATGAGGGCCTTGGGTCTGCATCCTCTGTGGCCATAGATCGCCAGGATCTTCTCTGCTATCTCTTCGGCTGAGGGGACGAAATTCTCGACGATGGTCGCCTTAAGTTCTCTATATTTGTCATGGGCGGGCGGCCGTTGGATTATGCTCCGCACACATCTCGACGTGGCAGCGTCGAGTTTGGCGACGATGTGATAAAATTTTGTGTCGTCTGCCGTTATGCCCGCCAGTGCAAACTGAGCCTCAGCTTGCTGGAACCACAAGCTCGGGTCTTCTTGCCAGAAGTCTGGCAGCTTGACGGTGACGGCGCTTGTGTGGGCCGTCCCTGATGTGTCCGCCGGGTGAGAGCGCCTTTCTTCAGCTCTCACGGCGGGGCTGGTGCTCAGTTGAGCCCTCTCTGTAGCTTCTGCCGTGGGGGAACGTCGTCCATCTGTTCCCCTGTCTGCATGGGCGCTGGCGCTTGCCTGGGTCGCCTCTGATGAGTCAATCACGGGAGAACGTCTCTGTTCCATCCTCGCGTCAGGGTCACCAGTGTAGAAGAGCTTGGAATAACGAGGCGATGTGACTTATAAACCAAAGTTTAATATCAGCTTCGCTCCTCTAACAAGTCTCATCTCAGTGCAGAAGCAGAATAAGAGGTCGAACACATTCAGACCTTCATACTTATACCTACACACAACAAAAGACATTGCATATCAAAGCTGACATCACGCATTAACTTAATCCCCCCTCCTTTGTCTTCCGTCTCCTCCACCTGACCCTGGGTGGTCAGGGAGATCGATCTCCTCCATTGTCCTCTGTCTCCTCCACCTGACCCTGGGTAGTCAGGGAGATCAATCTGGTCTCCACCGCTGCGACTCCGTATGCTCTTTGATCTTCGCTGCCGGTCGAGACCTCTTGTCCTGTTCTGAGGCGTGAGGTCATTGCACATATGTAATCACTAAACATTCTAATATGTCTATACATATGTAGGTATGGAATATATGATTAATATAAACCACAGGTGTGACCTTTTCCACCAACTGGGTTTCTCCATCTGCGAAAATAATGGACTCCGGTTGACTGACAATGATGGTTGGGACGCAACACTCCCCAATGATGGTAAGTGGGACAAGACACAACAGGATGATGACAACGAGAGTACAGCCATCCCGGGCGCACAGGAGGAATGCTGCACAGAGGAGGGATAGCGGCCGGATTCACCTCAGATACTCACCAAGCATGAGCCTGCAGGGGCCGCTGCGGAGTTGCAGGAGAGGGATCCCACGCCCACTGAGGATCCCAGGACACAGCAACCCGGTGTGGATCCTAACAACAATGAGAGTGACACATCATGACAACCAGAACCAGGTAAAAGAGAGAAGGAACTGGACTGCTTCCGAATTCTCACACAGTGCCAGTCTACAGAAGCCGCAGCTGAGCAGCTGGATGAAGAGTCTGTAATCGTACAGGACGCAGCAAAGGTCAAAAGCACTGGATGCCTTCCGGATCCATAACCAGCATCAGCCTCCAGGAACCGCCACAGTAGCGCTGGATGAATAGTCCGTGATCCACCAGGTAACAGCGGAACCATTGCAACTTGACGGATGCCCCACGACGGTCGTGGACAATACAGCACTGCGACCACAGCAACACGTGCAGCCGAATAGAATGCCACTTGCCGTTTTGGATTGGGTTTGGGTCCTCAAACTTGAGCGACCGAGCCTACAGTCAACCACATCGTGGCCTCCAGCACCACTGACACCCATGAGGATCACCGTGCAGCTGGGACCATCGACCTTCCAGCTGTCAGACGGTTTGGTGTGGCATGCCAATCGTCTCTGTTGAGTTCGAGTGGCAGCTCTGGAGGATGAGGCTTCGTGGGAGTCAGCTCACACAGTGTGGGACCCGGACTGGAGTTTTGTGGGAGATGGTTCCAGTCTGGGGGATCCAGCAGCTCCAGGGGCACATCTGCCACGGCCTCGTTACAAGGCCCCTCCAACAGAATTGCCTTCCCCTTAGAGGAGAATAAGAAAGAAAGGACTGCTTAACTAGGGGTGTGGCTACCAGTTGAGAGTGGCAGAATAATCCACTCAGCCACGTTGGGCTATGCGGTAGTCCACTAGCCTTAGCTAGTGATGTTTGTGTTTCTTGTACCAAATTGGGGAGGGTTAAATTAGACTAAGGGTTCTTTGTTTTTCCAAGGGGGGGAGGGTGTGTGTGAATGCTATGAAAGGGTTAATGGGCACTGGCGTGATGGCCCAAGTCGTATGGTGATATCATGATGCTGAGCCGATAAATGGAGAGAGTCGGCCATCTTAAGTCTCTCTCGACTCACAGGCACCTAGTGTTCAGTATATGGCAAACTTGTACTGTATTATTAATACTGTGTAATAAAGTTCGTGCTCCTGCACAACTCTCCGTTGGTCATTCCTTGTTTCCAGACATAACAATACTATACTATATAGTCTATAAAATAGGAAATTATGCTACTACTATGACACAATAACTCAGCTAGCTAGCTTAGATACGTAGCTCACAAACAGCTCAAGCAAGCAGTTCAAACAGAACTTGCACATGTGTAGCAGGGTTAATTCTTCCACTTGCCCAAAATTTGTCATTATGTTCTCCAACTGTAATATTTTTACTGTTTTTGTAATAAGGTTGTAATCTATTATAGTGAGCTTCCATCATGACTAATGGTTGGGTGTGGCTCATGCACCCCCTGCTGGCCTTAACAGACCTAGTGGAAGTTTTCCTTGCTCCGGTGCCAGTCTGCTGAGTGCTGTCACCGTGGTAAGTTGTGTGGTAATAAGCTCCGGTGAAAAACAACTTGAAATACAGTGCTGTGAAAAAGTATTTGCCCCCTTCCTGATTTCTTATATTTTCACATATTTGTCACACTTAAATGTTTCAGATCATCAAACAAATTTTAATATCAGACAAAGATAACCTGAATAAATACAAAATGCAGTTTTCAAATGATGATTTAATTTATTAAATGAAAAAAAAAAAAACTATCCAAACCTACCTGGCCCTGTGTAAAATAGTAATTGCCCCCCCTTGTTACATCATGAATTAACTGTGATTAACCATAATTTTTGGGAAGCCGAGTTCAGATTTATAGATAAGATAAACCTTTATTAGTCCTACAATGGGGAAATTCCAGGATTGCAACAGCACAGGGATAGCAACACTCAGAGCAATAATTTAGAAGATAAGAAAATAAGAGCAGTGAATATACAAATGTACACATAAATATATAAATATATATACACAGTGCGGAGCATTGTAGCTAGATGGAATAAACAGCATAACCGTCTATTTAGTTGCCCTACATGGTATGAATATGTACCCATACATATTGTCACCCTCCATAGCGACTGATATTGTCCTAGTTGTATACTGGAGGGGACCATTTGTATAAGTCTGTTGCGTCTTTTGCATTCAATACTATTAGGTCGTCACATTTTTTTGCTATCTCTGCGAGCAGCCCTGCTTAGGTTATACAGTCTGACAGCCATAGGTAGGAAGGACCTGCGAAACCTCTCGGTAGCGCACCTTAGATGATGTAGTCTGCTGCTAAATGAGCTCCTCAGTGCGTTCAGTATGTCCTGCATGGGGTGGGACTCGGACTCCAGCAGAGATGACAGTTTAGCCACCATCCTTCTCTCTCCTATCTCCTCCACTGGGTCAAGGCGTTGCCCCAGGACAGAACTAGCTTTCTTGATCAGTTTGTTCAGTCTCTTCCTATTGGCTGCTGTAATACCGTTGCCCCAGCAGACCACTCCAAAAGTGATGGCTGATGCCATCACCATGTCGTAGAATGTCTTCAAGAGCACCCCTTGTACACCAAAAGACCTGAGCCTCCTCAGTAGGAACAGCCTGCGCTGTCCCTTCTTGTAGAGTGCGTCCGTATTGTGTGACCAGTCTAGTTTATTGTTCAGATGAACACCCAGGTACTTGTAGGATGTCACCATCTCAATGTCTGTTCCCTGGATGTTTACTGGTGCCGTGAGGGATTGTCCTTGCCTGCGGCAGTCCACCACCAGCTCCTTAGTTTTCCTCGCGTTGACCTGGAGGCAGTTCCAATGGCAACAGTCCACCAAGTCCTGGATAAGTCCTCTGTACTCAGCTTCATCTCCGTTGGAGATGAGGCCGACGACCGCAGAGTCATCAGATCTTCTGTAGATGGCAGTGTGTTGTGTGAGAAGTCCGCAGTATAAAGGGTGAACAGGAAGGGAGCCAAAACCATTCCCTGGGGGCCCCTGTGCTACCAATGATCGTGTCGGACACACAATCCCGGGTTCTCACAAACTGTGGCGGGTTAGTGAGGTAGTCCAGGATCCAAGATGACAGGTGCTGGTTCACCCCTGCGCACAGCAGCTTGTCCTTCAGGATCATTGGTTGGATGGTGTTGAAAGCACTGGAGAAGTCAAAGAACATGATCCTCACCGTGTTCCCGGGCTTCTCCAGGTGGGACAGGGAATGGTGAAGGAGGAAGATCACTGCATCCTCCACCCCAATGCCATGCTGGTAGGCAAACTGGAGTTGATCCATCACTGGTCCCACCAGGGGGCAGAGGTGAGCAAGGAGCAGTCTCTCCAGGGTCTTCATCATGTGAGATGTCAGGGCCACTGGTCTGTAGCTGTTCAGGTCTTTGGGGTGGGAAGTCTTTGGTACAGGTACCACACAAGATATTTTCCACAACTGTGGTACCCTCCCCAGCTTCAGGCTCAGGTTGAAGATGTGCTCCACAATCCCACACAGCTGGTCTGCGCAGGACTTGAGAAGCTTCGTGCTGATGCCGTCCGTCCCAAGGCCTTCCTCGCCTTGATCTTCCTCAGCTCCATCCTCACCTGGGTCTTAGTGAGGGTCAGGTTGGGGGGCTGTGTGCTGGGAGTGGGGGGGGGGTGTTGGTGGAGTGGGGTGTGGACAGCAGGTCTCGATGACTTTAGAGGCAGCAGTGGTTGGTGTGCAGTCGGGGGGGAGGGCGGTTGGTCAAACCTATTAAAAAACAGGTTCAGATTGTTCGCCCACTCCCTGCCTCCCGTGGCCTGGAACGAGGTATTCTGGAGCCCAGAGATGGTTTTAAGGTTTTTCCAGACCCCGCCGATGTTGCTCTGTTGCAGCTTGTCCTCCATCTTCTTCCTGAAGCTGTTCTTGCCTTCTCTGATCTTCCACCTCAGCTTCCTCTGTACGGACTTCAGCATCTCCCTGTTCCCCGACCTGAAGATCCTCTTCTTCTCTCTCAGAAGTGTTTTAATCTCAGGGTTGATCCAGGGTTTGTTGTTCGAGCAGTAGCTACACCCAAGCCTGATTACTACCAGACTTGCTGAATCAAAAAACTACTAAAATAGAACCTTTCTGACAACCTGAAGTAGGCTAGAAGATCTCAAAAAGCAGCACAACCCACTGTGATCTAGAGAAATTCAAGATCAGATGAGAAACAAAAACCCAGAACAACATCTAAAGAACTGCAGACATCAGTTACCTCAGTTTGGACACTGGTCCACGATGGAAGAATAAGAAAGAAACTGGGCAAAAATGGTATCCATGGGACAGTTCCAAGACAAAAACCGCTGCTGGACAAAAAGAACACAAAGACTTGTTTCACATTTGCCAGAAAACATCTAGATGATCCTCAAGACTTTTGAGAAATGTTCTGGGGACAGACGAGACAAAATTTGAATTTTTTGTAAGACGTGTCCTGTTTTATCTGGCATAAAACTAACATAGAATTTCATAAAAAGAACATTGTATCAACAGTCAAACATGGTGATGGTAGTGTCATGGCCTGGGCCTTCTTTGCTGCTTCAGGACCTGGACAACTTGCCCTAATTGACAGAACCATGAATTCTACTCTCTACCAAAAAATCCTGAAGGAGAATGTCTGGCCATCAGTTCATGAAGCCCTCAGTGTGACTGAATTTAATTCTGCATAGAAGGGAGGGTCAAAATTCCTCAACAGTGATGTAAAAGACTCATTGTCAGTTGCTGGCACCAATAGTAGCACAAGCATTTACTAGGTTTAGGGAGCAGTTAGGGGGCAGTTACTTTTTCACATAGGGCCAGGTAGGTTTGGATAGCTTTTTTCCCTTAATAAATGAAACCATCATCTAAAAACTGCATTTTGTATTCACTCAGATTATCTTTGTCTAATATTAAAATTTGTTTGATGATCTGAAACATTTAGGTGTAACAAATATGCAAAAATATAAGAAATCAGGAAGGGGGCAAAAACTTTTTCACAGCACTGTAAGTCTTGTTTTGTGCTAAAAGTGAGTGATGGTGAAACTGAGGCCTTATGAAACATTGAACAACGTTGAGACAATTGCTTCACGATGGACACAGTGTTATGAAGCATTTAATAAAGAGTGCCATCTGCTGACTGTCAGAACTGCATCTGAGTGGAAGACCTGAAAAAGCCTCAGTACTCTATATCAGAGACTGCACTGCTTTTTTGTTATCTGTCATTTTCTCAGACAGGCTTGTAAACATTCTGTCAATCTGTTATCTATCATTTTAATTGACTTTGTTGCCGCACCTTTGGCTTTTATTACAGCGCTCAGTCTTTTTGGGTAGGAGTCTATCAGCGTGGCACATCTTGATGTGGCAATATTTGCCCACTCTTCTTTGCAAAAATGGTCCAAATCTCTCAGATTGCGAAGGCATCTCCTGTGCACAGCCCTCTTCAGATCACCCCACAGATGTTCGATTGGATTCAGGTCTGGACACTGGCTGGGCCATTCCAAAACCTTAAACTTCTTCTGGTGAAGCCATTCTTTTGTTGATTTGGATGTGTGCTTTGGGTCATTGTAGTGCTGAAAGATGAAGTTCCTCTTCATCTTCAGCTTTCTAGCAGAAGCCTGAAGGTTTTGTGCTAACACTGACTGGTATTTGGAACTGATCATAATCCCTTCACCTTGACTAAAGCCCCCGTTCTAACTTAAGAAAAACAGCCCTAAAACATGATGCCACCACCACCATGCTTCACTGTAGGTATGGTGTCCTTTTGGTAATGAGCAGTGTTGTGTTAGTGCCAAATATACCTTTTGGAATTATGGCCAAAAAGTTCTACCTTGCTTTCATCGGACCATAACACATTTTCCCACATGCGTTTGAGAGATTTCAAATGTGCTTTTGCAAAATGTAGCCAGGTTTGGATGTTTTTCTTTGTAAGATAAGGCTTCTGTCTTGCCACCCTAGATAGGAGATTGTTGTCACATGTACTAAACAGCCAGTACTTCCCAGAAATTACTGCAGCTCCTTCAATGTTGCTGTTGACCTCTTGGCAGCCTCCCTGACCAGTTTTCTTCTTGTCTTTTCATCAATTTTTGGGGGACATCCAGTTCTTGGTAATGTCACTGTTGTGCCATATTTTCTCCACTTGATGATCACTGTCTTCACTGTGTTCCATGGTATGCATATTTATTGCCTTGGAAATTCTTTTTACCCTCCTCCTAACTGATACCTTTGAACAATAACCTTATAACTTAGAACAATAACTTCTCTTATAACCTGCCAGCTGGAAATAATTAACAACAATCAGGGAACTACAGCCACAAATCATGGAACGGGGTTGACACATCACCCCGTCCATGACAGTTTCATTGCCAAAAACCATCCAACCATCCATCCATCCATCTTCTACCGCTTTTCCAGAGGTCCGGGTCGCAGAGGCAGCAGTTCAAGCAGAGAAGCCCAGACTTCCCTCTCCCCAGCCACCTGCTCCAGCTCTTCAGAGGGGATACCAAGGCGTTCCCAGATCAGCTGGGAGACATAGTCTCTCCACCGAGTCCTGGGTCTGCCCCGGAGTCTGCCCCGGGGTCTCCTCCCAATGGGACGTGCCTGAAACACCTCAAGTGGGAGGCGTCCAGGAGGCATCCCAATCAGATGCCCATACCACCTCAACTGACTCCTTTCAATGTGGAGGAGCAGCGGTTCTACTCTGAGCCTCTCCCGGATGACTGACCTCCTCACCCTATCTCTGAGGGTGAGTCCAATAATCCTACGGAGAAAGCTCATTTCAGCCGCTTGTATCCGCGATCTCGTTCTTTCGGTCATTACCCAAAGCTCGTGACCATAGGTGAGAGTAGGAACGTAGATTGACTGGTAAATCGACAGCTTTGCCTAAGAACTATGCTCCCTCTTCACCACAACAGACCGGTACAACATCCGCATCACTGCAGATGCTGCTCCAATCCGTCTGTCGATCTCTCACTCCATTTTCCCCTCACTCGTGAACAAGACCCCAAGATACTTAAACTCCTCCACTTGGGGCAGGAGCCTGTCCCCAACCCGGAGAGGACAATCCACCTTTTTCCGGCTGAGGACCATGGACTCGGACTTGGAGGTGCTGATTCTCATCCCAGCCGCTTCACACTCAGCGGCAAACCATCCCAGCAAGAGCTGTAGATCATTGCTGGATGAAGCCAACAGGACAACATCATCTGCAAACAACAGAGATGAGATCCTGTGGTCACCAAGCATGACACCCTCCATTCCCTGGCTGCGCCTGGAAATCCTGTCCATAAAAATTATGAACAGGATTGGTGACAAAGGGCAGCCCTGGCGGAGTCCAACTCTCACTGGGAATGACTCCGACCGAGTGTTGGCAATACAAACGAAACTCTCACAACGGTCGTACAGAGACCGAATAGCTCGTAACAACAAGCCCGATACCCCATACTCCCCAAGCAACCCCCACAAAAATCCACGAGGGACGCGGTCAAATGCCTTCTCCAAGTCCACAAAACACATGTAAACTGGTTGGGCAAATCCTGGCTCCAAATTCCCCCATGTCCCTCCCTTACTACACTTACACTCCCTCACTCACTCACTTACTCAAAAAAATGACACTCAACCACACAAACAACTCTCCTATCTATCTATCTATCTATCTATCTATCTATCTATCTATCATTTTTTTCTTTTTCTTTCTTTGTTACTTATTTGTACCCGTAGGTAGATTTAGTTTGCAGTCTGGTGACAAGCCACCGGCTGCCGGTCGCTGCGTGCGCGAGCGCCCTAAACCTACATGTTTTTGGTATGCGGGAGGAAACCGGAGAAATCCCGGAGTAAACCCACGCAACACGGGGAGAACATGCAAACTCCACACAGCTCACTGTTGGTCGGGGGCTGGGATCGAACCCACGATCTCATGATCCCCGCGATCCCCCGGCCGAGGGTAAACTGTGCTGCCGCAGTGCTAAACCACTGCGCCACCGTGCAGCCCACTTAATCAACGCGAGCTTATGACCCGCGCTTACTGGGAATTCCTCGTTCATGGGAAATAGTTGCAATCCCCAATCCCTATCACGAGTGGGGTTCAACGGGTTACCCACGCCTCTCGGCGAAGGGTAGACACACGCTGATCCACTCAGTGTGGCGCGCGTGCAGCCCCGGACATCTAAGGGCATCACAGACCTGTTATTGCTCAATCTCGTGTGGCTGAACGCCACTTGTCCCTCTAAGAAGTTGGACTCGGGCTGCACGGGGCCGAGTAACTAGTTAGCATGCCGGAGTCTCGTTCGTTATCGGAATTAACCAGACAAATCGCTCCACCAACTAAGAACGGCCATGCATCACATCATTTGTGTGAATGAGTGTGTATGCATGTATTATCTGGGTAATATTTAGTAAATGTAATGTGCTTTTGTTTAATGTTACTGAACCTAAACCTAATTCTAATTTGTGTAATACTCTCCCTGACTTACCTATATTCAAATGCCCAACCCTCTCAAACTTACCGCGAGCCCTCGAGTCTTCTTCTTCTTTGGGTTTTAACGGCAGCTTGCATCCAAATTGTTGCACTACTACCAAGAGCCCTTTTGTCTCATGATGTGACTGACATAATGAGCCCTCGCTTGCTATGGTCACGTGACTTTGGGTGTGCTGAAAGAGCGCTTGATACACAGCTCATGACACTTCTGCTTTATATTGTTCGAATCTGTGTCAAGTGGGCATTGTCGAGCGTAACATCACTACTAAAGTGTGTTATTTAGTAGACATGTTCAACAAGGTTACCAAACTAACGTCTGATATATTTGTGGTGAGTAAATGTCTTAAATTTATAACTTATGGAACTCACCAGTTCAGAGGCCTGCTAGCGTAAATGTTGTGCTCAGTCAGCATGCCCAATGTAATAACTACAATTAGCTGAAATATATTTTCTGTGTTTTAGTGTTTGCTGGAGCTTATTACCTCAGCCCAGGCTGTGAGAGACCATATATTTCAGTCACCAGGTACAGTTCTGTTGTTTTATTTCATATTTAATAGCCAATCTGCTGAGTGCTGTCACCGTGTATTTGCTGGAGCTTTTTACCTCAGATCAGGCTGTGAGAGACCACATATTTCTGCCACCAGGGTCCATAATAAATGCGTGGTACTGCCAACGAGAGAAGTCGTCTGAGTGTGATTCATAAACACAATACAAGAGAAAGTACACAGCTGCTACAATGGTGCCGTGGCCCTGTCTACTCCCTGGGAGTTGCTGCTTCGTGTCATGAGGGCACCATTTTCTCGGTGTGGTCGGGACAGCTTTTACAAAGGTGATGTGGCGCTGTCTACTGCCTGGAAGTTGCTGATTCATTGTCGTGAGGGTGCCATTTTCTCCGTGTGGCTAGAACAAGGTTTTATGGAGGGTCTCGTGAGTTGTCTATGAGGACTTAAAAAAAAGTTTTAAAAAAGACCTGATACAGTATTATTTTGGGATAATCTGTACATCTATTTTACGAAGTTGTGCATATTCTTTTACATGTTTTTTTTTCCTGTGGGGGTTAACTGAATGTTAATGTTATTAATGTTTTTCTATGACCCTTAGGTGAGGTGGTATTTTTTAATTTACCTATTTGACTTTTATTTACTGAATTTTTTTTCTCACCTTTGTGGGTGAAACATTTGTTTCCCTCAACATATTTGTTTTCTTTGTTGCATTTTTCATTGACAATGGATGAGCCAAATGTGTCTGGTTTTGGTAGAGGTCAGGAGTTGTGTTCTGGCCCATCACCTATTGTAGGTGGTTTCAGGGAGGGGAAACATTTAACATCTATCCCTCCTCATGTTCAGGTGGATCAGATAAAATATGGTCATACACATGTTGCTGAAGATGTTAAGTCTGACAATCCCGCTCCTGTTGTTTGAGTCAGAGTATACCAGCACACATTATTAGTGATTTAGTGAAACAAATTGGGACCAGTATTGGGGAAAATAATGCCTCTTGTCTGAAATCCATTCCAGCTAGTGATGTGAGTGAGGTTTGTTCTACTGTTGTAGACTGTAGTGTGTGAACTGGGGAGGGGGGGGGGGGGTGTTGGACACTGGGGCTCGCCGTAACCGACGGCAGACGTTAGGATGGATGACATTGGGTGGCGCTGTCATCTTATATATATAGTCCAATGTGTGAATAATAAAGTGTTTGTTGTTTGTTGCAAGATGGCTCATGGCTCACTCATTTCAGACATAACATTTGGTGATGAGAGTTAAACCACGGTAGCATGCTTGAGGCCACCACAACCATTTCTGGAAACCCCAGGTGAGCCGCCCACCTCGTGGCACCGCAGGCTCGACACTTTTAAAGACTATAGGCGCTTTTCCACTTGGAACCCAAAGGCCCCGTTTGGCCCTGATTGGCCTCCATTGTCCGGTTTCCCACTTGGAACCCAAAGGCCTCACAGTTCCCTTTTTCGGAACAGTTCCAGTTTTACCGACACTTTTTTCGGCACCGTAAAAAGCAGGTCCGAAGGGTACCGGCCCCGTTTCGTCACGCCACTGCTGGCCATTCATTGGTCTGTGCGTTGCGTCATCAGAGTGGGCGTTATGTATATAAACACACTGTGTGTGTTTATATACTTGCATATTTATTCCACCTAGCTGCAATGCTCCGTACTGTGGGTGTTTATATATTCATATATTTATTCCATCCAGCTACAATGCTCTGCACTGTGTGTCTCTGTGTGTGTGTGTGTATATATATATATATTTTATAGTAATATGTACATATGTATATTAGCTGCTCTTGCTTGCTTGTTTTTTTTTTTGCCTTCTGATTGTTGCTCTGAGTGTTGCTATCCCTGTGCTGTTGCAATCCTGGAATTTCCCCGTTGTGGGACTAATAAAGGCTTATCTTATCTTATCTTATGTGGGCGTTACACTGACTTTCAAGAATCGCTTGCTGGTTGCCATTTGCAATTTTTCGTCAGTGAGCCCGCGAACAAGTGATATTATAAACCACAACGAAAGAATGGCTTAACAGAAATCAGCAGAAATCCAACACCGCAGTCCAGCAGAGTTTCCTGTGCGTTTCGGCTGATGAGAGAATGCAGAGGGAAGCAGACTGAGCCTGCAGTGGTGCGCACAAACAGACGCACCAGAAATTACACGGAAACGCACCGGGAATTAGACCCAGCCACCCGAATTGAATTGAATGTGCAGCCGCGACGCACCCAACTTCAGCAGTTGAAGCCGTGATATTGTGATATACAGGACGGTGAGTGATGTGATATTCATGCTTTATGTTATTTTTTCCAACAGTGGAAAGTTCACTTAGGACAGACGAAAACTTAATCGTGTTTAAACGATGACCTAGCTTAATGCTATGTCCGTCCTTGTATGTTGTTTTTTTGTTTTGACAATATCTGATTAAATAAATTAGTTGTAATCCTGTTTAAAAGTTTATTTTATTTATTTATTTATTTATTTTTTTACATGTTGCACTTTCGTGCTGTGCATGAACTTAATTTGTGTGTATTTCATTGTAGAGTCCAAACCGGATCTGCTCAGAATGGCGACGTTTTGACACCAGTGTATTGTGACAGGTAAACAACACATCATATTTATAGTCAAATCTTTTGCTTTTTAAAGCGAGATAGTCAGATACGCAAAAGCCGATGGTGTATAGAACACGTATATTAGGATGTGAAATGTCGGCATCGAAACTGCTCCCATTTAGCTGTAATTAATATTCAAAAATGATATTTTCGGGAGGAAAGAATTCAATTTAAACAGCCACGGACCAAAAAATGTACATTTGCTCATGGAAGAGGTCATTCACACTTGCAGACAATCGCGCTATATGTGTCTGTAGGATTTTCTTTCCATGCACGCAAAAAAGCATTTTTTTCCCGGATCCGCCAAATTTAAAGGAGCACAAATTCCACTTAATATGAAAGGGACTGAACTGAGATTTATGTGTGTGAATATTAATTACAGAGTAATTGAAAATGAATGGCACATCCAATAGTAGCCACCATAAAATAAACCGCTTGTTTATTTATTTTTATCAGATCACTTCTGTGATCCTTTATGAGTTCTAGTCATAATAGTGTATCTTGCACCTTGGGGAATGGGAGATGTTCAGTCACCATTAGAATTTAGTTTTTATGTGTATAGTATTTCATCTTTAAACTCATTCAGTAATAGAACACATTACAAATATTTGAGCCATTGTAGTTCTTCCTTTTATATTTTAGCAATACAAGCACAAAACACCACCCACACTTGAAACCAGGGCGACACAGCGGTGGCTAAATTTTATTGATAACGTTATTTCACACCATCACAACAATTCAGTATTTAAACTCGGTATAAATGTTGTAGAGATTGAAAGGGTATCCAAAATTAAAATCCTTGGTGTAATAATTGATAATAAACTGTGTTGGAAGTCACATATTAATTATATTAAAGGTAAAATATGCAAATCAGTCACAATACTGCGCAGAGTGAAATATTTGCTGAATCAACCCACACTATAGACTTTGTATCATTCATTAATGCTCCCATACATGACATCCATCCATCCATCTTCTACCACTTTTCCAGAGGTCCGGGTTGCAGAGGCAGCAGTTCAAGCAGAGAAGCCCAGACTTCCCTCTCCTCAGCCACCTGCTCCAGATCTTCAGAGAGGATACCAAGGTGTTCCCAGACCAGCTGGGAGATGTTGTCTCTCCAGTGAGTTCTGGGTCTGCCCTGGGGTCTGAGAACTACTACCAAGCAACACTGTGTTTCAGTGCAAGGAGTCAGACTGTGGAACGCTTTTGGACCTGAATTAAAATCATGTACAAAGCTTGGACAATTTAAACAAAAACTAAAGGAATAAATACTCCAAACACACACACATGGACAAAATTGTTGGTACCCCTCTGTTAATGAAAGAAAAACCCACAATGGTCACAGCACAGTGACTACTTGTCACCCTTTAAATAGGCCGATTGATTACAATTTTGTAGAGACCTGTGATGTTAATTAGAGGACACATCTTGGTTGAACATGTCCCTATGATCATGTTCATGTCCATATGGCCTATTTTCAATCTTTTCTAGGGGTACCATCAGTTTTGTCCAGGTCTGTTTCATGAGTTTGTTTTTTAAAATAATTCTGTTGAACCACAGTTCAAAAGCATTGTCTGATTTTCATTGGTTAATTTTCATAGAATTTTTATTTATTACCACTTTTGTCAGATTCAAGTTATTTCTGTGACCATTGTGGGTTTTTCTTTCATTAACAGAGGGGTACCAAGAGTTTTGTCCACGGCTGTATATACAAAATGACATGTAAAATCACACACGGATTATCATATCCAGTCTGTGTTGTGCTGTTGCTTATTTTTTGTCACGTTTTGTCTCAGTTTCTTTTTTTTTTTACAGTTTGAATTTTGCACATTCTGAATAATCTGTAATTTGCTGCTGACTGGAATAAATAATTTAGTGATTGATTTGTTTGCATCATGATTTTCTATTTTGTCTCTTCAGACACCGGTGGGAAAAGAGTCAACCGTACGAACCATTTATCAGTGACTTTGAAAATAATGGCTCATTTTAAGAAAAGTAACCAAAACAATTATTTGCTGAAGACTGTAAAACAAAATAGAGACATCTGCAAAAGTACAAAGGTTTATAGTCAAAATTCCCAGGGCAATACTACATGAATACAAGTATAGTTCACTGTTGATGCAGAGAATATATATTTATACAGTATCTACATGTAGTCAGCAATACTCAATACGATATATTTCCAGTTAATCCACGTATTTCTCCATGTAACCTTGGGACTGCTTTATTTTAATTATTTCTAATCCTAGATCCGTTTGTTTTGGCTTAAAATGCATCATAATTGCTAAATATATCTTATGCCCAACTCAGTACTGTTTACCTGTTGAAATATATATTTAACGGCTCATATGGCACCTGATCCATGTTTTGCCACGACACCACTGGCTGGAGCAGATAAATTCCATGACGTCTCAACAGTCTCTCCATGATTTTGACAGAGATCATGTATTTTTACCTAACCATCTATTTGTCGAGAAAAGTAATTTTTGATATTCATGCGCTGTGAGCCAATAAATGATTAAAATCTAACAATACTTCACTGTCTGATTAATGATTCTGTATAATATATGGGTCTCACTTTCTGACATGAGTGTCCAAAAATATTTAACTTTTGCTTTTTTTTTCGGAGATGTATTGCTATATGTTTTGATGTTGATTTTACTGAACAGGAATATGGCGCCGCCTCATGGGGAGCGTAGCGCCGCCTCCAACTCTCTCCAAATCACGCCTCCAACTCCCTCCTTCTCCCACCCATGCTACAGTGAGCCTTGTGCTGTGGAAAACCATGGGTGCCGAACGGTACTGTTCGGTTCCAGGCCAAACGAGGCCTTTGGGTTCCAAGTGGAAAAGTGCCTTATGTTGACGCTGCTGGCCTGAGTGACACCGACAACAAGAAGCGGAGAAGCATACTGGTTCTCAATCTAGGCGAGGAAGGACAGCACGTGCTCCGTACTCTGGGCCAAGCGGACTCATTCGGAGACTTTGTACCCAACCTGGAAAGGGGAAAAACTGGAGCATCCCTGCACCCACCGCTGCAGCTGTTACCGTATCCAGCAGCCCCATGGAAACATATTCAACTTGACATATGTGGCGAACTGCATGTGGCCTGTGCACACGAATGGTTTCTGCTGGTAGCCTATGATCTCCACTCAAAATGGCCAGAGGTGATGCCCACCGGCTTGGTTACAACTGACGTGGTTACCGTTTTCCTCGCCTCCCTCTTCATTCACTGGGGTGTGCCAAACACCATTACAATGGACATCAGCCCACAATTCATCTCAGCGGGTTTTGAAACATTCATGAGTGAGAGATGCATCAAACGCATAAAAAACACATTCTACCACCCACAAGCAAACGAAACGGGGTGGGGGGAATAGAAAGATTCAACAAAACCCTAAAGAATGGGCTCAGAGCACATCTGGCAGATGGACTCCAGTTCTCAGCCACACTACAGAGTACCCTGCTGCACTATAGAGTGACGCCTCACGCCACAATGGACTGCTCACTGGCAGTATTGATGTTGGGACACGAAATGTGCCTTCCCCTGGACCGCCTACACCCCCCAGAGGGGGCTTCTCCAGGAGAGAGACCTTCACTGGGGGGGGGGGGTCGAGCAGCAATGTCGAATGAAACAGAGGTTTGACAGGAAACGCTGAGTGAGGCAGCCCAGACTCCCAGTATTGGACTGGGTCAGGATCAGGCGCCTTAACCGTGCACACAAGCTGCAGTCATTCTGGACATCACCACTGCAAATAACAGCCCAGCTGGGTCCAGCCATGTTCTGCCTCTCTGATGGGTCACGGTGGCATGCTAGCTGCCTCCGAAAATCCCCATCGACCCTGGATCAGAGGATGACCATGGACATGACAGTCCCAGGTTGGGACTTTGCTGATGCGGACCAGAGTCCGGCAGAGACCTCGACACCTGAGAGACTTTATAGTTGGTTTTGATTTACTAGAGCGCGATGGATCAAGAAAGGGGCAGAACAACCCACGACATCACGCAAGCATCCTGGCAATCTACCCAGGTGCTCAGTTAGGCTTACAGGGGCCTCTAGTTTCTGATTTTTTTCGGGGGGGGGGGGGATAAATGTAGTGTGTGAACTGGGGTGGGTAGACACTGGGGCTCACTGTAGCCAACGTCGGACATTAGGACGGATGACGTCAGGCGGCGCCGCCATCCTATATATATTCCAGTGTGTGAATAATAAAGTGCTCATTGTTCACTGCAAGACGGCTCACAGCTCACTCATTTCAGACATAACATAGACCTCTCTAAAGTTAACTTAACAGTCACTCAACTCAGTTATGAACCACCACCTTTCAGGGGTGACAGCAGTGACAATTCAGAATGGGAAGAATCTGTCAAGATTTCTTTGGAAAGGAGAGACATTGTGTTGGGTGATGAAGCAAGGGAGGTTTAGAACAAGTTACAGGGGAGAGCACGTGATGTTGCTAAGGTTGGGCTGCGTAGCAAACACACGTTAAACTTAAAGTCTGGACCAGAGCCCATTTTTGACATTCTAAAACAACATTTTAGTGACTCCGTTAGCTCTTTTATGCCCCTTGCTGACTTCTATGACACAAAGCCTTTACCCACTGAGACTGCTGTTGATTACTGGATATGGCTTAATAAAGCCATTGACACTGCTGTCGAGAGACTGAAAAGGCAAGGAAAAACACTTGACAAGCCATCGAGAGAAGTGACGATGATGTTCATTACGCATTGCCCCGAACTGTCAGTGGTGTCAAGAACTGTCAGTGGTGTTTAGCTGCAGGCCCCTGGAGGAGTGGACTGCTGCAGATGTTCAGGTGTGGTTGGATGAATACCATCAAAAGAAACATATAGCTTAACGTATAGCTTAAATAATGTAAGGCTTTCCAAAGATGTGATAAACCACAGTTAATTTATGCTGTAACGGTGGTGGGGGTCAATTTTTCACACAGGGTCATATACTGTAGGTTTGGATTTTTTTTTTTTTACCCTTAATAATAAACACCATTTAAAAACTGCATTTTGTGTACTTGTGTTGTCTTTGGCTAATATTTAAATTTGTTTGATGATCTGAAACATTTAAGCGTGACAAACATACAAAAAATGAGAAATCAGGAAGGGAGCTAACACTTTTCACACCACTGCATTACTGCATGCAGTCTTGTCTGTCGTGTTTGACCTCTGTTTGCCCTAGACCCTACCTCCAGCCTCTGCTCGTCTACTACCCTTCTGCCGTGTATTGACCCCTAGCCTGCCTTTGGACTGTGGATTTGGATCTTGGACTGTGAATTTGGATATTCTTGGATTTGTGCACATCATCACTCCCCCACAAGTAAGTCAACTTACCACCGTGCATATATCACATCACCCTACACCATCCCCTCAGCATTTGGGCCTGAACAGTCTGTCACCAGCACCTCCCCGCAACACCTCAGCAGTCTCTCCGCAACCAGCTTCTAGCCTGGAGACCCCTCACCCTGTTCCGGCAAATTCACCGGATCTCCCTGTAAGCATAACCATTATTACATTCTCCCTATTTCCCATCCAGTGTCATTCATTTTCATCTCTGCTCTCCCCCACAGGGTTGCCAGATTCTAAGCGCACGTGTTCATCTCATCATTTGCACAGTCACTGTAATAAAGATTATTGTCACACACTTACTGGTTTCATCTTTAATGCTCTTGGGTCTAAGTCTGAAACCCCTGACAGTACGCAACCAGCAGTTTAGACCCAGCGACAAGGATGGAGGCCATCCTCGCTGAATTGAATGCACTCAAACAACAGGATGATTTTTTGAATGACGGGCCTTTTTTGAATGAATGAATTTTGGATAGATTAAAAGTAAAGATTAAAAGAAAGGAACAGAATAATATAACAAAGGGGGAAAAAAAATCTTACAAGGTCAAATTAAACAATAACTCCTCTGATTATACAGTTCAACATAAGTTATCCGAAATGGGTGATGGCTGAAGCCACAGCTTATATTGCCCACCCATATTCCATCCAACAATTCAAAAGAAAAACAAAACAAGAGTGATTACAATTCAGAACAAAGGTAAGACAAAACGTGACAAAAAACAAACAAACAAACAAACAAAAAACTAAGCAACAGCACAACACAGGCTGGATATGATAATCCTTATGTGATTTTACATGTCATCTTGTATATATGTTTGGAATATTTCTTCCTTTAGTTTTTGTTTAAATTGTCCAAGCGTTGTACATGATTTTAATTCAGGTCCAAAATCGTTCCATAATCTGACTCCTTGCACTGAAACACAGTGTTGCTTGGTGGTAGTTCTCACTGAAGGTTTTTGAAATATACATGTTCCTCTGAAATGATATTGTTTCTCCCTTATTTGGAACAATTTTTGGATATTTGCGGGCAGTGATAAATTCTTCACTTTAAACATTATTACTGCAGTTTTAGAGTCAACCAAATCTTTCAACTTGAGAGCTTTTAATTTAAGAAAAAGTGGGTTTGTTGGTTCCCTGTAAGCAGCTTTGTTTATTATTCTAATAGCTCTCTTCTGAAGCATAAAGAGTGGATATATGTTTGTTTTATATGTATTTCCCCATACTTCAGTACAATATGTCATGTACAGTATGGGAGTATTAATGAATGATACAAAGTATATAGTGTGGGTTGATTCAGCAAATATTTCACTCTGTGTAGTATTGCGATTGATTTGGATATTTTACCTTTAATATAATTAATATGTGACTTCCAACACAGTTTATTATCAATTATTACTACAAGAGATTTAATTTTGGATACCCTTTCAATCTCTACACCATTTAAACTGAGTTTAGATACTGAGTTGCTGTGATGGTTGTTAAAAATGATAAATTTTGTCTTACTTAAATTGAGCGTTAATTTGTTTGAATCAAAGCACAGTTTAAGCTTTCCTAATTCCTTTCCGAGTGTATCCAAAAGTTGTTCCAAATTGCTTCCACTGTATAATAAATTAGTGTCATCTGCAAACAATGTTAAATCCATTTTTTCCAAAACTTTACATCTAGCATTTATATACATAATGAATAACAATGGCCTCAAAACAGAACCCTGTGGGACTCCGCAAGTAACCTTCAGTAACTGTGAGTTTTTGCTACCAACACAAACATACTATCTGTTCTTTAAGTAACTGCATAACCAGGACAGTGCTACCCCCCTAATACCATAATTTTGTAGTTTCTTTAATAATATATTATGATCCACTGTATCGAATGCTTTTTTAAGATCCTGGAATACACCAACTGAATACTCTTTTTCAGTTGATATTTTTTCTATAAATTCCATTAGAGCAAATGCAGTTGTCCTCTTGTGTCTGAACCCATATTGCTGCTCACACAATAAATTATTCTTCATTATGAAGTTGTCAGTTCTCTCACAGAATATTTTTTCAAGTATCTTGGAAAATTGCGGCAATAGTGAAATAGGTCTATAGTTTGAAAATTCCCCTCTGTCACCCGTCTTGGATATCGGAATTACTTTAGCTATTTTCATTGCATTGGGAAATATACCTGTTTGGAGAGACAGGTTACAAATATACGTCAGTGGCTTCATTAAGCATTCAATGATAGTTTTGACTAAAAGCATGTCAATACCATCACAATCCGTAGATGTTTTACTTTTAAACTATTTAACAATTTCAATGACCTCTCTCTCGTCTGTGTTCTTTATGAAAATGGAGTCTTTTATAGCAATGTTTTTGCTTATTGTATCACCTGTAGATGCTGTAATGGGTATTTCTCGAGCCAAATTAGGACCAATGTTAACAAAAAATTTATTAAATTCATCTGCAGGTGAGACTGCATTCACACTCTGAGTCGTTTTTTTTTTTTTTTTTTGAAAGATTAGTTGGGTAGCTTGTATTTCTGTTTTTATTTCCAAGAATATTATTAAGTATTGTCCATGTATTTTTAATATTATCTGTTTTTCTCCAGTTCTTTACTGTAATAGTCTCTTTTACTACATCTCATAATATATATTAACTTATTTTTGTATGTTTTATACCGCTGCTCTGCTTCTTTTGTCCTTTTCTTTAGAAAAGCTTTATATAATAATTTTTTCTTTTTACACTCTTTTTGTAATCCTTTGGTTAACCATGGCTTGTCAACAAATTTCTGTTTAAGCTTTTTCTTTTACTAATGGATAATTTTTTTCATAAAGAGTGGTTACAATGTTCATGAATGTATCATAGGTGTAGAAGAGCTGGAAATAACGAGGCAGTTTTGTATCACAAAAGCAGAGTCTTTAATGAACAAACTCTTCTATCTTGTCTCATCTGGTGCAGAGCTTGGCAGAAGGCAAAGAGAAAGAATTCTGCCCAGCTCGCTGGTTAAATACAAGCACACATCAAAGACATGCAAAACACAAGCTGAAATCCCCATTATCTAAATCCCCCCTTAGTCCTGTTAACTCCTCCCTTCGCCTTGGGAGGTGATGGGAAAACCTCTCCTCCCTCAGGGGTGAAGGTGTCAAGTCTGTTGCCGCCACGTCCTGTGACGTCATGGGTCTTCACACGGCGGTGAGATTCCTTTGTTCTTTCAGAGGTGTGAAGTTCCTTTGTATATTCTGTCCCAAACATTTCCACATGCTCTAACAAATGTAGGTATGGAATATATGAGTGATATATACCACAGGCCCCCCAAACAACTATGAAAGGACACAGAAAGATTCACAGTCTAGGGTGATTACTAAGACATACTACGTGTTACAGCTGTTGCCACAGAAGAAACTTTCAAGCAGCTATGCTCCTAAGAGAGTTCAGTGAAAACATAATTGCATAGTATAATCATAAGTCAGTCCTAAACTGTTGCGGCACAATTAGCGAAAAATTGCAGAGTGGTGTAATCAGTCTCTGTGCAGTCTGGGTTTCAATCTTCTCCCAAAGCTGCTGCAGGTCGGTTTAGGCGTCCTGCTGGGACCTTGTTGTGAGGAATCTGCAGTGTGGGAAGGAGAGAGATTATCTGTTCCCTGCCTGGGGGCTGAGACTTTTTCCTTGGGGGGTCTACCTCGCCGAGGTGCTCGAGCCAGCTGTGTAGGTTTGTCTCTCAACAAGAAGGCAGGTTTGAGTCTGTCAATGCTGACCGTTTCATTTCTATCCCCATAATCAAGCACAAAGTGTTTGTCACCATTTTCCAGCACTCCTTACGGGCCATTGTATACTGGGCGTAACGTTGGTTTTAGAGCTTCATGCTTAACAAAAACAAACTCAGCGTTTTTTAAAGTTTGAGGAACAAAAACTTGTGGAAAGGAGTGATGAGCTGGACCGTGGAGAGAGTCCGGTCTGTTACTGCCTAAAAACCTTGAGACTGGGAGGTGCCCTGGTTCCGGGTTTTCTGGTAAAAATTCACCTGGTAGTCTGATAGGTTGGGCAAAGACTAATTCTGCAGGGGAAGCGTCTAAATCCTCTTTAGGTGCCGCACGCAACCCTAATAAAACCCAGGGAAGTTTATTTACCCAATTTGTGTCCGTTAATGAGGCTCTGAGGGCGGCCTTTAAGGACCTGTGAAAACGCTCGCATAACCCATTAGCCTGAGGGTGATAAGCGGTGGTGCGGTGAATTGTTGCCCCTAAACTGTTGGACATGGCTGACCAGAGCTCTGAGACAAATTGAGGCCCCCTATCTGACGTGATGTCTGATGGGACGCCGAAACGTGCCACCCAATTTGTTAGAAAAACGCGAGCGACTTCCTCCGCTGTAGTTGCCGCTAGAGGGACTGCCTCTGGCCAGCGCGTGGTGCGGTCTATCATTGTTAGCAGGTGTGTGAAACCCTGGGAGGAAGGCAGCGGCCCCACTAGGTCGACATGAATGTGGTCGAACCTTCTAGCAGGGATTGGAAAAGGCTCCAGAGGGGCTTTTGTGTGTTTGTGTACTTTGGCGCGCTGACAAGGAATGCAAGTTTTTGCCCATTCTTTTACGTTTTTGCGCAGGCCTGGCCACACAAACTTTTTGGCAACCATTTTGATCGAGGCGCGCACACCTGGGTGTGTGAGGGAGTGAATTGCGTCGAAAATGCGGCGGCGCCAAGCAGCTGGTACTAACGGGCGAGGTCGGCCGGTTGAAACATCGCATATTAGGGGGGGCACGCCGTCGCGCAACCCTTTTTCCTCCAGCCTTAACCCTGTTGGTCCAGACAGGAGCGCGCGCACGTCCGCATCACTACCTTGCTCTTCCGCCATGGCTGCATAATCTATCCCCTCATGGATAGGTGCTGCATATGTGTTTGCGTTAGAGAAAAGCTCAGCTGCTGAAGCAGTGTAATCTGTCTCCTCGTGCTCTGGCGGTGCCACAGCGTGAGAGAGACAGTCCGCTACTACGTTAAGTTTGCCCGCTACATGTCGAATGTCTGTGGTGAACTCTGAAATTGCAGCTAGCTGTCTTTGTTGTCTGCCCGACCAAGGTTCTGAAATTTTAGCCATAGCAAAAGTGAACGGTTTATGGTCCACAAAAGCCGTGAAACTCCGCCCTTCTAACCAAAACTGGAAGTGGCGGATGGATAAATGGAGCGCCAGCAGCTCCCTATCAAAAGTGCTGTATTTGCGTTCCGTCGGGTTTAGCGATTTGCTAAAAAATGCTAAAGGTTGCCAGACCCCCTTGACAAGTTGTTCTACAACTGCCCCTATGGCCAAGTCTGAAGCATCTGTGGTTAGAGCAATGCGGGCCGAGGGATCTGGATGGACTAACATTGTGGCGTTAGCTAGGGCGTTTTTAACTTCCGCAAAAGCGCGTTCGCGTTCCGGGGTCCATTCGACCGCGTTGGAAGCTTTCTTTTTTTTGAGCGCGTCATACAGGGGCTGCATGAGCTGAGCTGCATGAGGGAGGAAACGGTTGTAAAAATTAACCATCCCCAAAAATTCCTGTAGCGATTTGACCGTTTGGGGCCGTGGAAAACCTTCTATCGCATGAATTTTGTCTGGAAGCGGAGCTGCCCCTTTCGGGGAGACTCTGTGTCCCAAAAAATCAATTTGCGATACGCCGAATTTGCATTTGGTTGGATTAATTATTAATCCGTGCTCTTCTAGCCTCTGAAAAACGGTAGTGAGATGCTGCTCATGCTCTTCCTCAGATGAGCTGGCTACCAGCATGTCATCGAGGTAGACGAAAACAAAGGGGAGGTCGCGTAAGACTGCGTCCATCATACGTTGAAAAGGCTGAGCAGCACCTTTGAGGCCGAAAGGCATTCGCAGGAATTCAAAAAGGCCGAAAGGGGTTATAACCGTTGTTTTAGGAATGTCTTCAGCTCGGACTGGGACTTGGTGATAACCGCGGACTAAGTCTATCTTTGAAAAAATGCACGCGCCCGCTAAATGCAGTGAAAAATCCTGTATATGAGGGATGGGGTAGCGGTCATGCGCTGTGGCGTTGTTTAATCTGCGGTAATCTCCGCACGGTCTCCAAGAACCGTCGGATTTCGGAACCATGTGAAGTGGTGAGGCCCAAGGGCTCTTTGAACGTCGGCAAATGCCTAATTTTTCAAGAGCTGCAAATTCGTCCCTTGCTATGTTGAGCTTGGCCGCGTCTAAGCGGCGAGCTTTGGCAAAAACGGGAGGTCCCGTTGTTGGAATGAAGTGTAGCCCGTGTTTGGCTACAGTGGCTGAGAATTTGGGGGTTGTGAGTGCTGGAAATTGGGTGAGGAGTTGCTCAAACTTACCTCCTGCCGTAGTGACGTTGGCCTGCACAGGTGGTGGAGAGACTCGAGCTGAGCAAGGAATAGAAGCAAAACTAACTAACTACTAACTAACCTGCACTTATATAGCGCTTTTCTAGTCACAAAGACCACTCAAAGCGCTTTCACTAGTACTACCCCTCTATTCTAAGGGCCTATAGGAAACAGATATCTAGGGACAATTTAGAACAGCCAATTAACCTAACATGCATGTCTTTGGATTGTGGGAAGAAACCGGAGCCCCCGGAGTAAACCCACGCAGCACAGGGAGAACATGCAAACTCCACACAGAAAGGTTCCAACCCCTGCCAGCCTGGAGATTCGAACCAGGAACCTTCTAGCTGTAAGGCAACAGTGCTAACCACTGCACCACCGTGCCGCCGAAAGACAGTGCATTAACCAGGCGCCTATTTGCTAGATCAACCAATAACCCGTGTGCACACAGAAAATCTGCGCCTAACAAGTTAAAACTCACCGCCGCTACAACAAATGTCCATCTGTAGCTGCGGCCGTGAATGAGGAGATGCAGGCTCTTTTCCCCGAACGTGTCGATGTCCGAGCCGTTGGCTGCCACTGCTCCATTGCCCCGGGTGCCCATGGCTCAATCTGCGTGGGAGGGCATGACGAAACTCAGCTGGGCTCCTGTGTCGATGAGGAACTGCTTGCCTGTGTGTCCATCCGTCACGTATAACAGCTTATTTCTCTCGCCGAGAACCGCTGCCATTAACGGCCCTCGGCTTTGGCGTTTCCCGACATCGTAAACTTGCAGGGGGGGGAACACATTTCCGGGCTTTCTCGGCGAAGCGGTGGTGATAATAACAGACGTCATTCTGTTTGTTGCGCTTGGGCCGCGCTGCTGTCACCGTGGGTTGGGCCTGCTCCGTGGTTTGTGACTCTCCAAGGTTCGGGGCGTCAGTTTTGAGGTCTGCGGATGCCGCTGTGGGTGTCCAATCTCTGCAGGCGTTGACGAGCCGATAAGCCTCGTTGGCCAGCGTGCGGAAGTCCTGATGATTGTTGCACTTCATACTGGCTAGTGTCCCTCTCATGTGTGGTGGTAGCGTGCTGAGGAAAATAAATTGAAATAGGAAATTATCATTGTCCTCCTCCTTGAGCTGCAGTAAATCCTCCATGAGGGTCTTTGGATTGCCCCCTCTGTGGCCGTAGACTGCCAGGATTTTTTCGGCTCTTTCTTCCGCCGACGGGACGTAATTCACTACGATAGTCGTCTTGAGTGTCTCATACTTGTCCCGGGCCAGTGGTCGCTGGATCAAGCTTCGCACACACCTCGAAGTGGCGGAGTCGAGTTTGGAGACGATATGGTAGAACTTAGTATCGTCTGCCGTGATGCCCGCCAGAATGAACTGGGCTTCGGCTTGGAGAAACCAAGAGGCCGGGTCTTCTCGCCAGAAATCTGGTAGTTTAACAGTGACGGCGTGTGTGCACATCATCACTGTTGTGCCCGCCGGGTGAGAGTGCCTTGCCTCGGCTCTCACGGCGGTGCTGGAGCTCGGTTGAGCTCTCTCGGTGCCCTCTGCCGGGGGGAACAGCTGTCTGCTTGTTCCCTCGTCTGCGTTGTCGCTGGCGTAAGTCAGATTCGCCGCGGATGAGTCGCTTGAAGAACGCCTCAGGTCCATATCACGTCGGGGTCACCAGTGTAGAAGAGCTGGAAATAACGAGGCGGTTTTGTATCACAAAAGCAGAGTCTTTAATGAACAAACTCTTCTATCTTGTCTCATCTGGTGCAGAGCTTGGCAGAAGGCAAAGAGAAAGAATTCTGCCCAGCTCGCTGGTTAAATACAAGCACACATCAAAGACATGCAAAACACAAGCTGAAATCCCCATTATCTAAATCCCCCCTTAGTCCTGTTAACTCCTCCCTTCGCCTTGGGAGGTGATGGGAAAACCTCTCCTCCCTCAGGGGTGAAGGTGTCAAGTCTGTTGCCGCCACGTCCTGTGACGTCATGGGTCTTCACACGGCGGTGAAATTCCTTTGTTCTTTCAGAGGTGTGAAGTTCCTTTGTATATTCTGTCCCAAACATTTCCACATGCTCTAACAAATGTAGGTATGGAATATATGAGTGATATACTGTATACCACAATAGGCTTCATTTACATCTGATACATAGAGTTTTGTCCAGTCTTGCTTCAGCAGGTCTTCTTTAACCTCTTGCACTCCAGGATACTGCGGGTGGTCACGTCTCTGCGTCCTAGGGTGCACGAGGGCGCACACTGTGCGTCCTAGGGCGCACTGAAAAACAAAGAGAGCTGCATTTCCGTTCTTCCACTACAGACACAGCCGCGAACAGAAAGCCAAAGGAGTGCTTTGATTGGTTTAGATGTGATTGACCTCTCATTCGACTAATAAGAGCCTTGAATTGGGTTTCTGAAACCTTGAAGAACCAATGACTGAAAACCTAGCAAGAAGGACCTGCCTACCAATGGCTGCGAATACAGCGAGCCAATTGAAGCCCAGAAGTTCGAAAGCGTGCGTCCCGTGAGTAAAATCTGTTTTGTGTAAGGCTGGGTGACACACACGCGTTCGCCAATCTTTTTTTCTTACTACTGTTCTTATTTGTTTTGAAAAATTGTTCGCCAAAACCGCAATCATGGAAGCGCAAAACCACAATAATGGAATTATGGTTTGACCGAGTTGCGTGACCAGAACCACGAGTCCGTAACAAGTGGACCAGCATCATGTTCATCTGACAATGAGGAAGAGAAGTTCGCCAGCGACACTGCTGTTGTGGACAGGTAAGTGTTATAAGCTAAATTATTCTTTATCCCTGAAAACTGTAATCAGAATGACTTTTGACTGATCGGTAAATTACAACTGTTCGTCATCGCCACATGATGGATCGGTCCGTGCGCCGCGTCTGGACCGTGAACGCCCCCCCCCCCCGCTACTCTTCTGTAGCGGATTGCAGATATTATTGCAGATATTTTAGTACAACTGTGCGTAGTAGACCGCGGCGCACCGTCCCCGCGGTCCGTCATGTAGCGATGGGTGTTGTCCGTCCTCTGTAGCGGCGGGGGGGGGGGGGGGAGTTGTTATCTTCTACATTACAGATATTTTAGTATAATTTTTAGTGCACTGTAGGTTATTTTTTCTTGTAAAAAAAAGCCACACATTTTTTACGTGGCATGCTTCTTTGTGTGTGGGGGCTTTTTTGTTCATTCATGAATGAATAAACACCCCCCCACACACACACACAGCCCTTCACCTTTCATTAGAGCCCAAGATGAAGCTTCTATATTGAATCATTCAAAAGTTACAGACGTTTTTCCAAACTGTGCCATTTGGCACAATTTGGCACAGTTCAAAAACGCCTGGGAACAACCTAAGAAAAAAGCTGTGTAATATATTCATTTTTTGTGGTATTGTTACAAAATTTTCACCTCAGCTTGACAACACTTGGTTCTACATTTCTGTTGCATTTTCCAGCCCGGATTAGACAGCTGTGTGTTATTTGCAAGTATTTGTATCCAAAAAAACACCCAGGCTAAATTTATTTTCTTCAAGTTCAGTATGTTTAGATGACTGTTACTCAGTGGCAGGAGCACTTAGAGAGATTATGACTATTTTGCCAAAAAATTTTGTGTTTTCTTTTAAATGAGACCAACCCCATGAAGATGCTGCAAAGGGTTGAAGGACAGCTTTTGATTTACTTTGGGTACATTATTTTTTGGCATTTTTTGGGGAAATTGACCAGAGTGCAAGGGGTTAAAAGAACTGATTGCATTTTGTGATTTGCATCTGAAAGATTTTAAATTTTTTTCTGTATTGGCCCCCATGTGGCCATGGATAAGTGCAAAGACTGGCAAATTAAGCTCACTCATGGCTAAGCTAACCGAGCATGTAACCAAACTAGAAAAGAGGTTCCAAACCTGCGAGGCTGCTGCTGCCTCACCGCCGATGGCCACACCATCTGTTACTCGCTTGGGCTATTGGGGATGGGGGGGGTTTGCTAGGGGATTTCTGTTACACCACCTTGTTTTCAACAGCACACCCGGTGATTATCTCACTGAGCAAAGCCGGATTAGTTTTGTTACGGGGATTCTCGATGGGCTAGCCCTCTCCTGGGCTCAAGCGATAATGAATGAGTTCTCACAGGTCTTTGATCTCTCCGACTAGGAGGGGGGCCCGACTGATGTGCATTCGCCAGGGGACGAGGACCGTGGCCGAGCACTCTGTACAGTTCCAGGTCCTTGTAGCAGAGGCGGGGTAGAATGATGCAGCACTATGCTTAGTTTTCACCTTCAGCCTCAATAGTACACTCTGTGATGAACTCGCTCATATTTGGGAAGAGCCCACTTCCCTGGAGAAGCTAATCTCTCTCGTAAACAAGCTGGATAACAGAACTTGCCAATGTTTGAGAGAGCGCCAGTTGGGCTTCCGTACTCTGTCTCAGCCCACACCGGCGATGTCATCGCTCCTCGTACTTCCGCCTGCTACAACCTCCCTCGACATGTCTGAGCCAATGGCAGTGGCTCATTCCAAAATTTCACCCATGGAGTTGCAGCAATGCTGAGACGGGGGCTGTGCATGTACTGTAGCAAAGCTGGTCACATTCGTGCTCAGTGTCCTTTAAAGTTGAAAGATTAAGCCCGTCAGTCACAGTAGGGGGCCTGATGGGTGAAAAACTTGCTCCCTCTCAGTCAGTTCTCTCTGCCCATTCGGTTACTGCTCGATCCTGCCAACTTCGTCGGTTCTGCCTTGGTGGACTCTGTGCTGGACAAAGTTTTATTTCCGAGCACCTGGCAACCCAATTCAAAATACCCTGTGTTAAGCTTCCCTGGCCAGTAAAATGCATTACCCTGTCTGGCCAGCCCCTTTGCCAATTTATCAAGCAGACTGTCTCTCTTGTTCTGTTAACCTCAGGCAGTCACTGTAAACATTTGTCCCTCCTAGTTCTCACTGTTACCACTTTTCCTGTTGTGCTGGGGTTCCCTTGGTTAAAGCTACACAACCCAGTTATTGACTGGGAGAAGGGGGTCATTAGCTCATGGAGTTCTTTTTTGTTTGTCGGTTTGTTGGCTTGCCTTCAATTGGCCACCTGCTCCCCTTCGATTTCCATACAACCCATTACCCCTGAAGCGCCTGATCTGTCTTTGGTTCCCCCCGAGTACCATGACTTAGGACCCGTATTTAGCAAAGTGAAGGCTTCATCCGCCCCCCCCCCCCAACATCATCCCTATGACTGTGCCATTGAGCTTCAACCAGGGGCCCGACTACCCTCACGCCACCCGTAAATC
This sequence comes from Pholidichthys leucotaenia, assembly GCA_020510985.1. Classification (NCBI taxonomy): domain Eukaryota; kingdom Metazoa; phylum Chordata; class Actinopteri; order Cichliformes; family Pholidichthyidae; genus Pholidichthys; species Pholidichthys leucotaenia. The sequence continues at coordinate 267,835,677 of CM035849.1, forward strand.
TCTCCACCCCTGAACGAGAGGCCATGGACAAGTATATCAAGGAGTGGCTCAACGCTGGCATCATTTGCCCCTCGTCATCAGCTGTGGGAGCTGGGTTTTTCTTCGCGGGGAAGAAGGATGGCTCGCAACATCCCTATATTGATTGTCGCAAGCTAAAAACCACACCATTAAGGACAAGTACATCCTTCCCCTAATTAACTTGGCGTTTGATCAAATCCAGGGCCCTAACCCTAATTTACACCAAACTTGACCTTCGCAATGCCTACCACCAACTATGGACTGAGGAAGGCTATAACAACAGCCAAGAGGCAGTACAGAGAAAAGCTGGACAGCCTCTACTCCACTCCTGACCCTGGGCGCATGTGGCAAGGCCTGAAGCACATCACAGACTACAAGAGAACCAACAGCAACACCACTAGCTCCACAGACAGCCTGCCGGATGACCTCAACATCTTTTACACCCGCTTTGAAACCTCCAGCTACAGTGCAGAGAGGACACACACACACACACGCACACGCATGTGCACACGCACCCACACACACACACACACATACACACACACGCGCGCGCACCCTTCCCCTCCATTAAAAGTCTCATCAGGCCAGGTAAACAAAGCACTGAGGAATATCAATCCCTGCAAGGCAGCAAGACCAGACAACATCCCTGGGCGGGCTCTCAGAGCATGTGCTGCCAAGCTGACTGATGTACTCACATCCATCTTTAACCTCTCCCTCAACCAGAACATAGTCCCCTCCTGCTTCAAAACCATAACCATCGTCCCCCTCCCCAAAAAGAGCCTGCCGACCTGCCTGAATGATTACAGGCTGGGAGCATTCACTCCAATCATCATGAAGTGCTTTGAGAGAGTGGTGCTGGCCCTCATTTAGGACAGCATACTGGATACCCTGGACTCCCTGCAGTACGCCTACCGGCTCAACAGGTCAGAATCAGAATCAGAATCAGAATCAGAATGAACTTTATTGCCAAGCATGTTTACACACACGAGGAATTTGACCGGTCATTAGACGCGCTTGATAAGCGCTTCCTAATGATGCGGTCCACCTCAGATGCCATTGCTGCTGCACTCCTGATAGAAAAATTCCGTATTATCTATACTATTATTGATATTAATAATGTATTATTATAATTGAGAAGTATCATACCTTTCATATGCCATGTTTAATGTTTTTATGTGCATTCCATATAGGATAAGTTTATACATTCTTGGCCTGTTTCTGTGAGCAATTTCAGAGAGTTCAGACAGGGTTAGTACACACGTAAGGAATGATCTAAGCCATTTATTATAATCTCTTTGACATGTCCTGTTTCGGGTCACAGGAATGCACAGGAACTCCTCATCTTATAGATTAGTGTTTCATGGACATTCTATTAGTTTTATGGATCTCATGTCTTTATGACCCATGTCTCCAGAGTGTCTGATGTCTGCCTGGATAAACTCAGTTATCAGGACTGTCCCGTTCTGTCCCTTCCCTTATCCTCATCCTCCCTCTCCTTTCTCCTACCTATATATATCAGACTTAGAAGAATGGATCTGATTATTTGACTTTGAATAATTTAAGCTCAAAATTATTCCAACATTTTGACACCCGAACAGGAACCCACATATCGCCGTCTTTCCAGCGCCTCTGCTTGATTTCAACAAGTGCACAGTTGATAAAAAGACCTTCCCAGGCTGAGTGAAAAAAAAAAGGCTCAGTGTTACTGCAGTGAAGGCATTTCAGACCGGGGCGCTGGAACTGACTGGGTGACGGATCTTAGAATCCTATAGGTGGCTTGAATGTAAGTACATTTGTTGTTGTTTATGGATAAAAGATAGTGAGATTTCCTAGACCGATCGTACTCTGCCAAAGCTGAAAGGGTGAAACTAGTGGCCTGAGTGCTGAGTTATTTTATCCACGTGAGCGATCTCGTAATAATCCCTTGGGAGGAACGAGGGTTTTTCTCTCCAAACGGTGAACATTATTGCAAGACCCAGGGTAAATTCTTAGAAATCCGCCCCTCTCTACGGCCTAGTAAGTGCAGTGGAGGTCTAGAAGTGCAAGCAAAAAAAAAAGGGAAAGATTCGTGGTCTTTTAACCACAGACATTTGGCGTCCTGTGGAAAGAGTCACGTGATCCCAGAGAAGTAAAATTTCGGGGACAGATTCGTGCCTTTATGACCACTTCTGCTTATGGTCCAGGGTTTGGACCTTCAGCATTCGTGGGGAGGTTACGTGAACCCCAAAGGAAAAAGTTTTTTTCACGGAAGATTTGTGCCCTTATCGGGTCTGCTGATTGCCATGGGACTTCCCCCGCTATGGTGAGCTATTGCAAGATGCCGAGGGAGGAGGTCTTACTTTGGGCTTTCGGCACACAGCAGAGGGGTTAACGTGACCTTTGAAATATTTTATTTTGTGAGTTTTAGATAAAAGTTACTGCAGTCTGAACTTGTTTTGTCTCTGTGTGATCTGCTCTGGTGTGAAAAAAAAAGTGAGAGTTCTCCACGGAGGTGGAAGGAGCAGGTTGTAAAATTGTTTGCGGAGCATAAAAGGATTGATTAGTTAATTGTTATCCTTTTGAGAAATGTTTACAATTATAGGTATTTGAAAATAGTTGCTTTGACCAAAAACAGTGGACTGGTGTTGTGTTTTTACGGCAGTGTAAAAAAAAAAGGAGCTTCACTCTGTAGTGACAGTGTGTGTGTGTGTGTGTGGGGGGGGATTTGCCACATCAGCGATTTTTCCGCTAGGAGTTGCCAGTTCCGGAGATTAATTGAAGTAATTCTCATGCTGTTTTGGGTTTTGGCATGAACCTAAAAGTCTTTATTGTATGACCTTGTGGAGATAATGCTAAAGAGAAAATTTCTGTGGGCCCTGTTTGTCTGTGTGTATGTGTGTCCTTGAGAGAAAAAAAAGAAGAAAAAAAAAACAGAGAGAGAGAGAGAGAACTTGGGGAAAAAATAGAAAAGGCTGTGTAGCTACTGATTTGTGTGTAAAAAGTAAAGTCCAATAGTGCCAACAGTACAAAAAAATGCATAGCAAAAATAACTTACAAGCAAGCCTCTGAGCAGGGAGTGCTCAGGAGAAGGAAAACTTCAGAGGCTGGACGTGAGTAGAGGGAGGACAAGCCAAAATAACTGCACTGTCACAGTGAAACGGCAGTACTTAAATACATACAGAAAGATGAACTGCAGGTGTGAATCATTGAGCGAGCAGGTAACCTGATTAACTGCTCCCAGCTGAGCTGAAAGTGAACAGGCTGGAGCAGTTGGGAGTGTCTGGAGAAAAAAGGAGAGGCACAAGTGTAAACAAACCCAAAGTATATACAGAAAACTAACAGAATCAAACTAATCAGACATACAATACTTGAACTCAGACACATGACAGACGTAGTCTCTCCAGTGAGTCCTGGGTCTGCCCCAGGGTCTCCTCCCAGTGGGACGTGCCCAAAACACCTCAAGTGGGAAGTGTCCAGGAGGCATCCTGATCAGATGCCCAATCCACCTCAACTGGCTCCTTTCGATGTGGAGAAGCAGTGGTTCTACTCTGAACCTTTTCCAGATGACTGAGCTCCTCGCCCTATCTCTAAGGGTGAGTCCAGCAATCTTACGAAAAAAGCTCATTTCAGCCGCTTGTATCTGTGATCTCATTCTTTTGGTCATTACTCAAAGCTCATGACCATAGGTGAGGGTAGGAACGTAGATTGACCAGTAAATTGACAGCTTTGCCTTAGAGCTTAGCTCCCTCTTCACCACAACAGACTGGTACAGCGTCCACATCACTGCAGATGCTGCTCCAATCCGTCTGTCAATCTCTCTCTTCATTTTCCCCTCACTTGTGAATAAAATCCTGAGATACTTAAACTCCTCCACTTGGGGGCAGGAGCTTGTCCCCAACCCAGGGAGGACAATCCACCTTTTTCTGGCTGAGGACCATGAACTTGGACTTGAAGGTGCTGTATTTCATCCCAGCCAATTCACACTCAGTAGCAAGCCATCCCAGTAAGACATGTAGGTCATTGCTGGATGAAGCCAACAGGACAACATCATCTGCAAACAACAGAGATTAAATCTAGTGGTCTCCAAGCATGACACCCTCCATTCCCTGGCTGCACCTAGAAATCCTCTCCATAAAAATTATGAACATGATTGGTGACAAAAGGCAGCCCTGGTGGAGTCAAACTCTCACTGGGAATGAGTCCGACAGAGTGTTGGCAATATGAACCAAACTCTCACAACAGTCATACAGAGACCAGATAACTCGTAACAAAAAGCCTGATACCCTATACTCTTGAAGCACCCCCCACAAAAAACCACAAGGGACATGGTCGAATGCCTTCTCCAAATCCACAAAACGCATGTAAACTGGTTGGGCAAACACCTACGAACCCTCGAGGATTCTTGAGAGGGTAAAGAGTTGGTCTAATGTGCCACGGTCAGGACGAAAACCACATTGCTCCTCTTGAATCTGAGGTTCGACCAATGGCCGGACCAACCCTTAAAATGTGTGATTAAATTTTTCTTAATATTAATGTAAACTTATTTTGGAATCATGTCTAACCATACTAACTATCAGTATTCAGTAGATCCAACTCAAGAAGTTATTTAAAGAAAATGTAGTAAACAAGTGATACCTCAAAATTACTTGATATACTAAATTTAATTAATTAAATAACAGTAATAAGTCTTCACTAAGCCAAAAAAGAAAAACCATTAGAATAAAACCCTGATGCTTTAACTCAAGTACACATGACTTTACTCTTTCAGTATCTTGATTTCACTGATTTTAAATAAATGGGAGCCAAGTTTTACTCATCATATGTGAAAAAATGTTCTAATTGTTTTCATATTCTGGCTTAGTGAATACTTACTGTTTCTACATATGAGATTATTATATTGGAGGGAAAATGTCGGTAGTTTATATTTTAATCTTTAGAAACAAAAAACACTTGTAAAAATGTAAAGCTGCAAAATTTAAAACATGAGTGTGCAAACTCTCTGAGTGTGACTAGTGGTCAAGAGTGGTAAATATTTTTTGTCAATAAAATAGTTCAGATTTCCAAGGCTATAACTCGAAAGTGGTAAGAGATAATGGCTTACTGTCAATTAGAAAGATGTAAAATATGATCCAAAGTTTCAGATAGGAATAAATTTATGCATCTAATTTGCATAATGTCATGGCAGGTCTTTAAATTCTATAACTCAGTCAAAACTGGACTTTGGACATATTTACGCAAAGAATGGTTCGGTTTTTTGACACTGTTGTCTCTACAGGGGTATGTTGTTATCTTATCTTCAAAGTATATGAAGCAGAAAATCAGTACAATGAAAAAAACCCCCAAAGAAATTCATCACTTACCGGCAGCTAACGGGACTCGCTCGCTGCCGTGGTCGCTGCGTTTTCACCCATTGTGGTCGTTATTTTGCGTTCTGTCGGTCATTTATGCCCTCTACCACATCTACAAAGTCTTATGATTATCCCACATAAATTTCGCTTGTATCCCGCGGCAATATTCTTTTTTTTTTGGTTTTGTTTTTTTCTTTTCCCCCCTTGTCCTGTCAGGCAGCTAGGCAAGCAGAACAGGGATCTGTCACCCTTATTGTGCCAAAACAGATTTACTTTGCCAAGAGGAGCTTATACAGTACCTGTGTATTGTATATTGTTGTAAACTCCTCCTGTAATAACTTTTAATACTTTATTTTAATTATTTTACCCATGGAAGACCCAACAGGATGGGGAAGAGGGAAAGGAAGTGTGTGGAGGGGGAAAGAAAAGGGAGGGGAACAGACAAAAAACCAAACAAACCAACAACTAAAACAAACAAAAGACAAACTGCTTCTTCCACCGAAGATGTCTCAACACGAGTCTGGTTTCTGCACCTGTTAAAGGAGAGACACTTGTGCGTGTATGTCTGCGTGCATATATATGAGAGCATGCGCAAACTAAGTGTGTGCATGTGAGTGGTTTGTCAGGAAACATACGAAGCGGAGGGCCGGTCACAGCAGCTCTCTCCTCGGGAACCCCAAGCAGGCAAGGCAGCGCCACCAACCCCCACAAGGCACAAATGTTCAAGGTCAGCAAGCCCCAGGAAAGCCAGGCATCCGCCCCCGGAGGGACGATCAAGGGAGGCCAGGTTGCTTGGCCGCCGGTGCGGAGAGCCCACACCCCCAGACCCGCCCTCCGCCCTCCCCCCAGCGAGGCCAACGCCCGTCCCTGGGCCCCAGGCACCAGGAGGCCAGTGACCCCACCCCCCAGGCCGGATACTGGCCTGTGCCCCCCGGCGCAAGCTCCCCCAGGAACCCCCACAGCAAGTCCACCCCAGCGCCACTGCCGCACACCCCAGGGACCCCCATGCCCAAAGAAGTCCCTCCCACCCAGGGGAGCCCACATTGCCGAGAGGCACTACCCCCCTTAATCCAGCACCTCCCGACTCGCAGACACACCCCTCCCCATACCTTCACACCCACATGCTCCTATGCGCACCCATATTCACTAACTCCCTCTCACTCACCCGGACCAACCCATTCTGTCTCACTCCTGTACCCATTCAAACTCACCCCTCATTCACCCTTGTCTCATAAGGCGGCTGCAAAGCAGATGCAGCAAGCCTGAACATGCACCAGTGCCCAGCAGTGACCAGGGAGACCACTGGCGCAGGCCACAGAAGCAGACCCCCACCCCTGGCGTCCACCTGAGCGACCGATCAGCAGACCACTGCAGGCACCCCGAGATGCCACCCGACATGCAAAGCACCGCACAAAACCGACCCGCCATCACCACCTCCATTCATCACCCCCTCACTCTCACTTACATTCATATTCAGTCCCCCTCTCACTCCCTTGGTTATATTGATACATTCAGTAGCACCCAGGGATTTTGACAACATGATAGGTCCCAGGCTCCCCACCGGGCCCCCATACCCCCAGCAGGAGGAGGGCAACAGGGGCTATTTTCCATGTACGAAGCCGTCTAAATGACGGTGCATGATGATGGATCGTGGCCATTTTAGCTTTCTGAGCTAAAAGAAGGGAATACAGGAAAAGAAAATGAGGAGTTCTTCTTCTTTGGTGTATTATGTGTCATCCATTGAGTCGTCCAACGCATATCTGCCACCTTCTGAAACTGGCAGATCAGTACAAATCAGTACAAATCCTCAGTGGAGCCGGGGATGTCAGAGTGAGATGACAGGTGCAGCGCTGCGCTCTGCCACTAGGGGCACACAGAATCTCACACTCAAAGGGTTAAAACAGTTGGAAATGTAGATGAAAAAAGTTAAGCAAGAGTTAAGGTGTTACACACTAATACTTTCTAATTGACATAGTTTTTTAGGGGACTACTCTTGTATGTATGCAAGCGAGACATAAGGTAATGCTACTTTTACTTGAGTACATATTTGAGTTTTTCTACCTACCTCTGTAAACAAGATATTTCTGGAGTCATATGGCTCACGTAAGTGCCAATGGGAGATACGTTTTAGCACCCTTAATGTGGTACACCCAAATCATGCACCACATTTGGAAATAATTCAGAGAGACTGTCATTTTATTTTTATTTTAAGAGCATTTAGAGCATTAATTAAGAGCAATTTAGAGATTAATTTAAGAGCAAATTTTCCGGTTCCGGTTCCGCCGGACCGGCGGCGCCACACGAGTCGGCTGCCTGTTGCAACAGCCTTTTTTTTTATCTTCCTTCTTCTTTCTACACCTTTCACTCTGTATATATATCACGGATGCACGGATCGCCCCGGGGGTCTCCCGGGTCGGCGGACGGAGCCACGGTTTGCAGCGGGAGACGTTACAGCGGGGAGGAGCTAGTGCTAGCTAGCACTTGGCCGCCGCCCGGTGCTAATGGGAAACTCGACATACCGGGAGCTGTAGCGAAAACGAAGCGGGTGCCGGGCTGGAGTTTAGGCGGCGTGAAAGAAATATAAGACAGAATAATAAAGAGCGATGGCAAGAACCAAGCAGACCGCCCGTAAAATCTACTGGAGGAAGAAGCCCCCCCAGGAGACAGCTAGCCACAGGGCTGCTCGGAGAGGCGCTCTGGCCACCGGCCGAGTGAAGAGGCCTCGCCGTCACAGGTCCGTGGCTCTGAGAGAGATCCGTCGCTACCAGAAATCCACGGAGCTGCTCATCCGTAAGCTGCCCGTCCAGCGCCTGGTGAGGGAGATCGCACAGGACTTCAAGACCGTCCTGCGTTTCCTGAGTTTCGCCGTCATGGCTCTGCAGGAGACCAGCGAGACCCACCTGGTGGTCTCTTTTTCGCTAAGGGGGTCACCATCATGCCCAAAGACTTCCAGCTGGCCCGCTGCATCCACGGAGAGAGAGCTTAGACTTTCTGCTGCACATCCACCAGCCATAATGCTCTGCACTGTGTGTCTATATATATACATTTATAGTAATATGGACATATGTTTACTAGATGTTGTTTTTTCTTGCCTTCTGATTGTTGCTCTGAGTGTTGCTATCCCTATGCTGTTGCAATCCTGGAATTTCCCCATTGTGGGACTAATAAAGGCTTATCTTATCTTATCTTATCTTATTTAAATATATTTTGAGATTGTGAACGATCAGTAATATTAACATTTAACATGTAGCCCTGTATAAATATTTAAGAGTGAGTAGCGGAACCTTTGGCACTGCGGTCGTCCCTCCCCAGGTAAACAATTAGGGTGCGCTTCCGGCCCCCCTTTAATGCTATCTGGAGAAAGACACGAGTGGTCCTGTGCTCTGTCTTTCTAAGACTCTTTCTTTATTTTCCAGGTCAGTATTTGGTTAAAAATGCCATGAATAAGAGCCTTAAGCTCCGTGTTACTTCTGTGTTTCGCGACGAGTAATACTGTGATGTTGATGTGTAGTTTTGATACGTTTTTGTACAAGTTTATGCTGCGGCCAGTGCCGGAGATCAAAGGCGAGCCGCATCGCGGTAGCGGTTTCGCGCCAGTCTAGCTTAACTTTGGGGAAGACTGTTAGCTTGCGTAAAATGTTTTACTTTATACAAGTATATTTTGCTCCGTGTGAATGTAAAAGTCTCCTGATGCTAATTAATAGTCAGAGTTTGTCCTGTGTATATTTGCCTATTGTCAAGTTTGTAAAATAATTTGTTAAGTCCAGGTCAGCTAATCTAAGTGCAATGTCTAAACTAATCTAAGGTCATAGTTAAGTCCTATGTTTTGTCCTAATTAATGGGAGTCAGTCTAGTAATTGAAAGTCCTGTATAAGTAAATTGTGATTTGTAAAGTATGTAAATTTGAGATGTCAGATGTAGTGTAGTTCATGCACCGTGTGACTGAGAAAAAAAAACATTATTTAAAGTATGTAAAAGAAAATGACATGTAAAGCACAAAAGGTGATGCTGCCTGTAGATGAAAATGAAAAGAAAATAAGAAATACTATCTGGAGAAAGACACGAGTGGTCCTGTGTTCTGTCTTTCTAAGACTCTTACTTTATTTTCCAGACCTATTTCTTTTTGTTATTGTGGCCACCTCCCCGGGACCCGTAACATTAACACCATCACATCTCCTTAGAAGTTAAAGAGCTTACTGTCTTTCTCCTAGTAAAAAGTAATAATTTCAACATGAACTTGTAACTTCTATGCAGATAAATGTATTAGATTATTTTAAATATTTGAATAAAATCCACTGTTGTACAGATGAGTAATTCTCACCGTACAAAGTTTGTGGCTCCTTTTAATAAAGGACTCTTACAAATATTACACTCCCCATTTTCTTCCATACAGACATTTTTCAAAGGTAATAATAATGTATCAGATTTATTTAGCGCTTTTCATAGACACTCAAAGACACTTAACAATAGATACATTATTCATTCACTCCACAGACAATGGTAGTGGTAAGCTACTACTGTAGCCACAGCTGCCCTGGGGCAAACTGACGGAAACATCACTGCCAATCCACATCAACGGTCTCTCCAACCACTACTGAACATTTATACACATTCATACCCAGTGTCATGGACACTGGAGGCAAGGAGGGTAAAGTGTCTTGCTCAGGGACACACCAGCAGAACGGCTGGGGAGAGTAGGATTTGAGCCACTAACCCTCTGGTTATTGGATGACCCGCTCTACCTCCTGAGCCACTGCTGAAGTATATGGCTACTTTCAACTACAACTCTCACAATCCACTGGAAAATCCTATATAGAGGGGACGCATTGGAACAGAATTCTTGATAGTTACAGGACAGTTACCACAGCAACACAGCACTGAGTGGCAATCACACGTGACAGCTTTACTTTGTACAGAATAAAATAGGCTTTATTGTCATTGTACAGTTGTAAAACAAAATTGTTTGTGCTCCACCAGTCTACTGCGCAATAAAACAAAATGCAGCAAAAAAAAAATAAATCACAAAATATTTAGTCACAGCAGTGCACAGAATACCTTTAAAAAAAACAAAAAAAAACAAAAAAAAAACTTTAGATGTTAATACCACACCATTTACTTGACTGTAGTCATGTATAGGTAAAACCAAGGAGCACATGCTAAGTAAAGAACTGATTCAGAGCCTTTATTTATTTAATGTTTTGCCAATTAATATAAGATGAAATGATAAGATTAGTTCTCCACAATGCAAGCAGGTACTCTGTGTACTGCTGTGATTGAATATTGTGTGTATTTATTGTGTTGTATTCTATACACCCCATTTCTGCCACTCATTTTTGCCACTCACTGTTTTTTAACTGTCAAGAGTTGTGTTTGGTGACATAAAATGCCACCCTGTGGGCAAAAGGTGCAACAACATGTTTGTATTTACAGAAAAGAACTTCATTATAATTTGCAGAACAAAAAAGATGCCAAAACAAATTTAAAAAAATATTGTGGGGTGTCACATTTAAAGCAACATACAGTTCCTCACAGCAGTTTACCAAAAGCAAAGTCTGAGCCAGTTTCTGTGATACTGTGGTGCACATATGTAGTGTCACGGGCTCACATGTATATGACTGTTCATATGCTCTCATGTATATTCCTGTGTGCTTACCAACGCCCAACGCTGGAAGGTAGAACACCGGATCACTGGAGAGGACACTCCAGCTTATCTTTGGTGAAGACAAAACACGGGGAATGACAGTTACCGGTTATAAGCCACTGCTCAATTGGCGTAGAGCGTGGCGCCAGGGGTTGTTCCCGACAGTGGGAGGGATCATCAGATCTCACTGGACAGCTACCGCCCGCCTCAAGCTGGGCAGCCCCCAGCCAATAAGGTGTTGTCCCGCCACAGCTTGCTTTCCTCATTGGGTGCATGGGGATAAGGAGAAATCCAAACAGCAGGCTGAGAACCTTCGCACCAGGCAAGACAATAAAACAAAAGAGACCAACTCTAAAACTGGGAACTTGGAACGTCCGCACTATGATGACAGGACTCGCTGCTAACCTAAAGGACATCAACGACACCAGGAAGACTGCCATCATCAATAATGAGCTGAAGAGACTGGGAGTGGATATCGCCACTCTCCAGGAAACACGGTTAGCTGATGCAGGCACACTGAGAGAGAAGGACTACACGTTCTACTGGCAGGGAAAGGGCAGTGACGAACACAGGGAACACGGAGTGGGCTTCGCAGTAAAGAACACTTTGCTGAAGATGGTGGAACCGGGCAGCACTGGCTCTGCACGACTCCTCACCCTCCGCCTGAACACCACTGAAGGCCCAGTCACCCTCGTCAGTGTGTATGCCCCAACACAGACAGCCACACCAGAGGCAAAAGACGAGTTCTACGAGAATCTCGCAACAACTGTCAGGATCATCCCCAACTCTGAACAACTCATTCTCCTTGGAGACTTCAATGCCAGAGTGGGTGCTGACCACGACTCCTGGCCCTCCTGTCTTGGACCTTTTGGCGTGGGCAGAATGAACGACAACGGACAGCGGCTGCTCGAGTTCTGCACATATCACGATCTGTGCATCACAAACTCGTTCTTCAAGACCAAGCCCCAACACAAGGTTTCCTGGCAACATCCGCGCTCAAAGCACTGGCACCAGCTAGACTTGATCCTGACCAGGCGCACCTCACTGAAGAACGTGCTAATCACCCGTTCGTTCCAGAGTGCAGATTGCGACACAGACCATTCATTGGTGTGTTGCAAGGTCAAGCTGCAGCTGAAGAAATTCCATCGTGCTAGACAACCTGGAAAGGCACGGATTGACACCAGCAAGATGGCCCAACCAGAACTTGTTGAGCAGTTTGCCTCCACCTTTGAGAAGGAACTTGGTGTACCACAAGGAGGAGAATCTGCAAAGCAGAAGTGGGAAGAGCTGCGAAACACCATCTACCGCACAGCCTTGGCTACCTTTGGGAGGAAGACCTCGAAGTCACAGGACTGGTTTGATGCCAAGTTGACCGAGATGACCCCCGTCATTGAAGCCAAGCGCTCAGCACTTGCTGAGTACAAGAAGTACCCAAACGAGAAGAATCTCCAGATTCTCAGGGCTGCGAGAAGCAAAGTTCAGCAGACTGCTTGGCGCTGTGCCAACGAGTACTGGACTCAGCTCAGCCAAGACATTCAAACCGCTGCCATAACAGGGAACATCCGTGGTATGTACGATGGCATCAAGAAAGCACTTGGTCCGGCTCAGAGCAAGACGGCCCCCCTCAAATCTTCCACTGGGGAGATGATCACAGAGAAGAACAAGCAGATGGAGAGATGGGTGGAACACTACTCCGACCTCTACTCCAGACAGAACACCGTGACACCGTCAGCCCTTGATGCCATCGACTGCCTGCCATCCATGGACGAACTTGACGCCGAGCCAACCATCGACGAACTCAGTAAGGCCATTGATAGCTTGGCCGCTGGCAAGGCACCCGGCAACGACGGCATACCCCCTGACCTGATCAAGCACTGCAAGACCGCCCTACTGCTGCCATTGCATGACGTCCTCTGCCAGTGCTGGAAGGAAGGTGCCGTACCACAGGACATGAGGGACGCCAAGATCATCACCCTCTACAAAAACAAAGGGGAGAGAAGCGACTGCAACAACTACAGGGGCATTTCCCTCCTCAGCGTTGTTGGCAACGTCTACGCACGAGTTGTTCTCGTTCGTCTACAGAAGCTTGCCGAACGTGTCTACCCCGAGTCTCAGTGTGGCTTCCGCACTGAGCGATCGACGGTAGACATGATATTCTCCATCCGCCAACTCCAGGAGAAATGCAGAGAACAGAACATGCCTCTGTACGTCGCCTTCATCGACCTCACCAAAGCGTTCGATCTGGTCAGCAGAGAGGGCCTTTTCAAGATCCTGCCAAAGATAGGATGCCCACCAAAGTTGCAAAGCCTCATCGAATCGTTTCACACCAACATGCAGGGGATAGTGCAGCACGATGGCAACGTCTCAGAGCCATTCAACATACGCAGCGGAGTGAAACAGGGCTGTGTACTTGCGCCAACCCTTTTTGGGATTTTCTTTGCTATGCTCCTGAGGCATGCCTTCAGCACAGCAACAGAGGGAATCTACCTGCACACAAGATCTGACGGCAGGCTTTTCAACCTCGCCCGCCTGAAAGCCAGAACCAAAGTACGCGAGGCTCTAATCAGAGACATGCTGTTCGCAGACGACGCTGCAGTCACAACCCACACACAGCAGGAGCTTCAGACCCTGATGGACCGCTTCTCCCAGGCATGCAAGGACTTCGGGCTTACCATCAGCCTGAAGAAGACTAACGTCTTGGCGCAAGGCACGGAAGCACCACCAACCATCGCCATTGATGACTACAAGCTGGAGGTCGTGAATCAGTTCACGTACCTGGGGTCCACGATCAGCAACAACCTCTCCCTTGATACAGAGATCAACAAGAGGATTGGAAAATCAGCCTTCACACTCGCTCGCCTCACCACACGAGTGTGGGAGAATCCCAAACTCTCTGTCAAGACGAAGATGGCAGTGTACAACGCCTGCGTCATCAGCACACTGCTCTATGGGAGTGAGACGTGGACAACATACGCCCGGCAGGAAAAGAGACTGAACTCCTTCCACTTGCGCTGCATTCGCCACATCCTGGACATATCCTGGCAGGACAAAGTGCCCAACACAGAAGTTCTGTCCCGCGCCGGCCTTCCCTTCATGTTCACTCTACTCAGGCAGCGCAGGCTCCGCTGGCTAGGCCACGTTCACCGTATGGAGGATGGCAGAATCCCCAAAGACGTCCTCTATGGAGAACTGGCAACTGGCAGGAGAGACGTTGGCCGCCCACAGCTGCGCTTCAGAGATGTCTGCAAGAGAGACATGAAGGCCCTGGATATCAACACAGAGCGCTGGGAGGACCTTGCAACGGACCGCTCCAAATGGAGAGGCACCCTGACCAGACAGCTCAAGGCGGGTGAAGAGAGACTGACTGCTGCAGCAGATGAAAAAAGGACCCGCAGGAAGAACCGCCACAGACCCAGCAGCACGGAGACCACCCACAAGTGTGACCTGTGTGACAGGGACTGTCATTCGCGCATCGGCCTGTTCAGCCACAGGCGGTGCTGTTCCAGCAGAGTAGACGTTTAGGATTCTCTTCCATGGTCATCATAGACCGACGGAGGCCGACGTATTAGTTTGGCTTCACGTCTGAAGAGGAACAAAAGGTCTGGACCTCCTAGGGATAAGAGGAGGATGAGAGAGTTGGCCTTTTGATATGCAAAGAGATGGACATGAATGATTTCCTGACCACCCAGGTTTGGGTGGAAGCGAGAGGAACTGCAGGGGGGATGCATTGTGTTTGGGATTTAAAGACGATGGGATTTGGTACTTTGATGTCAGGGGTATAAGACTGACAGATGTTTGGGGTTTTTTCCTTCTTCTGCTTTTGAATGTTGGAGAGTGTGTTGTGAATAAAAATGGAACCTGAGAAATAACTCTGCCTCATCCTTTCCACACAGTCGCCACAATACTATCAATGTATAGAGCAGTGAAGTTGTATTTAAACAGCACTTATCAGAACAAATCTCACTGATTCAATGGGAAATGTATAAAGGTTTTAAAAAAATAAGTTCAAAGACTTATTGGACTAGATAATATTAAATGGATAGCTTTAAAAAACTACAGCTATTTGAAATAAAAAAAAATCATAGTAAAATATGCTTAAAGTGTTAAATGTGTAAAAAAAAATGAAAGATGCTATGAGATTTAGAAAAAAAAGGACCCCCATAGGAATTTATTAGCCATCTAATATTTCCAATTGCAAGGCTGCTCATAGGTCATAATGCTCAAATCATTAATAATAAAGTTGAACTTCCTCCAGGAGCAGATGCTGTTCTCTCCTTGTTACTTCATCACCAGTTCTTTTGAAGACCAGGATGTTATAACAGGAGATCAAGCTCATCTTTGGACCTTTCCTGTTTAAAAATTAGACATAAAAATATAAGACATAATACAAATAAGGTATTTACTAAACTGAATACAATCACTTGGTACACAATGAAAGCTGTTTCATTTTTTCCTGTTTTACAAACTGTTGAATTTTCCTAATCTACTGACACTGACTTTGCTCCTGTACCTGTAAATCAGTGCTAGGTTTTAAAAATATCTCACAGATAAGTTGATTGAAGTTATCTTTTAAAAATAATTAAGTTCATTGTATTTATGGCTGAAACTTTACCACAGCAGTCTACTCTTCACATGTACTACTCATTTGTTTAAAAAATAAAATGCAGTATACATGTCACAGATTTTTGCTTATGTTTATTGAGATTTACTCACCTGACATAAAAATAATAAGAATCATTTATTCTGATTAAGCTCCAAGAATGCTCTGAATATGCTCATCATGTTAATATAATTGTGTTTCTCTACATCATATGATATGTTACAGATTATAAATTATCATGCAATCAATATTGCACTGATATTGTGGATGAGCTCTGTGTAGTTAATAATGAAACAGACAAAACTGGACAGTTATGTCAGGAACCGAGCCGGCTTGGTTTCCCCTGACTCGGTCCTAGCCTCTCTGTGGGTACGTGCCACGTTGTATGTATGTCTGTATGTATTTCTGTGTGCTCTGCTGTACCCATAGCCTCTGCTTTCTGTCCGGCAGCGGTGAGGCAGCCTCTTGGGCTCACGCTGGAGTGAGCACTGTCTAACTGTCTGCCGGTCGGACCACGCCCCCTCTCTATTACTGCCAGCTGTTCCCACTCCTGTGTGCCATCTCCCCGCTCCTCGCCCAGGTGTGCTCAATTTGTGGATCCAGCAATGCATGTACTTTAGGAGCCTTTTTCCAGTCATGCATTGCTGTGTCATTGTGCTTCATGTAGTCGTCTTTTGCCATTTGAAGCCAAAGTCAGCTAAAGATTGTGTTCCCTCAGAGCCTTATTTGGACTACTTGGACTGCACCGCCACCGTGAGTAAAAACTGTCAGTGTTTCTGTGCACAGTTGTGCTGCTACGCTTTATTGTAGTGTTTCCCCCTGTGCAGCACAACTGCTATGCTCTGGCTGTTGCCCAATTTAATTCCTCCCGTGTCTGTTGGCCGTCCTGGAGGACTCTTTATTACTCTGAGGGCTAATGTCTGTTGGAACTGTTGGTCTGTGCCTGTATCTAATAAATGTGTGTGGTGTAAGCTGTGCTTAAATCCTCATCCTTTCCCCCCTCCTTCGTGCGCTGTGGAGAAGTACACGAGGAGTTTATGACAGAATGACCCAGCCAGCTCAAAGAATTTAGCGGGTTCACCCACACATCCCTTTCCCTAATTGTGTGTCATTATTTGGACTCACCTGTTGCCCGGGCGCCATGGCCGAGTTGTTGGAGAGGGAGATGCGCTTGATGTGTTTCCTGGAGGAAATTCTCTCATGGACACTAGAGCCCTGTTCCTCCGAAATGGCTCGTCAGGCTCTGGACACAGCGAGAAGGGTGGTGGAGCGAGACAGCCTCTGGAATCATCTCGAAGCGATGGAGATTCTCTGGGACATCTTTGCCGCGTCATGCAAGGATTCGGATGAGGATCTACCAGTGCTCGAGCTCCTCGCAGCCATGCCACTTACTTCTCCAGGTAGCATGGAGCTCCTCAGCATGGGTGACTCGCTGCCCAGCGCGGTGCTTCGCATCCCGGACTATCTGGTTCCCAAGCCGTCCATGAGGAAGAAGAGGAGAAACTCCCGCTGGAAGAAGCGTCCAGCCTTGCCGACGATAGCCCTGCCTCCCCGTCCCGAGCCGTCATCCGCTCCGTCCCCAGAGGAGCAGGAGGAACGAAGACAGGTTCTCCTGGCGGAGACAGAACTCCTCCTGGATGCGAAACCGTGGCTTCTTCCAGAGTTGGCCGAGAGGTTGGAGGAATATTTCCCAAGGAGGTCGGCTCTCCAGCCGGACAAAGAGCATGCCCCGACCATGGAGACAACAGCTGATGTCATCGAACCACAGGAATTCAGGCAAGTGGTTACTCAGTCACTGTTAATGACACCTGAAGCTGCTTGCCTGATTCCTGACGAATTGTCAGCTGCCGATCTTGTTTGTCTCCCTGTTTCTCCCGTTCCTCCTATGCTATCGTGTTTCCCGGGAGGTGAATTCTGGATGGAGGAGGAACCGGGGAACACGCCGTCTGCTTCCTCTCATCGCCGCCATTCCCAGAGGACTCTCCATAAGAGTCCCGCTAATCCAGCACCTGCTACACCCACTTCCACGTCAGCGGAGCGGGCTCCTCAGCTACCGTGTGAAGGGGCCAAGACAGTCAGTGACATGGGGCGGGGATGATGGTCAACTGCCTGCAGCTGTCAACATCGAGCACCAGGAGAACAGGCAAGTGTTTTCTCATTTAATTCTATGTTATGCTGATAAACATTGCCTGTCTTCTGGAAGATAGGCTCAGCTCCAGCAGTCTGCTGGGCTCTCTCCTCCAGCTGTGGAGGTAAACCCTTCTCTTGTCCTTTCCGTGTCTTCCCCTTCAATTTTCGAGTGTGAGCAGAGTCACTGGACAGTGGAGGAGCTGGGGCCCCTGCAGCCATGCCGGAGGAATCATCGGCATCAGATCTAGCTTCCCCGTCATCGTTGGAAAGGACCGGTATGGTCGTGGACATGGAGAGGGGTGACGGCCAGTCAGCTACAGCTGCAAACATCACACGCCAGGATGACAGGCAAGGGTCCTTTCATCTAATTGACCTTAATTATTTTAAACCTTGTCTGTCTCCCGAGTGAGAGGCCCAGGATCAGCAGTCCACTGGGTCCTCTCCTCCAGCGGCAAATAATGAATCTTTTTTTTCCCCTCTCTGTGTCTCCTCCAATCATTTCTGAGGGCGTGCTGGTCCAAGAACTGAGCCGTCAGACGGTGGAGGAGGTTGGGGTCCTGGATGATCCTGCCCAGGGGCCCGCATGGAGGCGTTTTTCTGCAGCCACACTAGTAGAATCCTCAGCGTTGGAGCTGCTGCAGGAGGACAATAGGACTGGTATTACCATCTCGCCAGCTGCCGAGGCATCTGCAGGGGATTGGGAGCCAGAGCTGGACCTCTTGGAGGCCAGGCCCGAGTGTTCATCGCCAGGATCGACGGAGTCCTGGACAGCGGTGGAGCTCGAGCTCAGGCAAGTGTTCTGTCTTGTTTTTCTTATGACACTTTTAGAGCGATCTTGTCAGGCTCTGGGTGAGGAGAGTCGGGCGCAGCGCGCAGCTGCATCTGACCTTCCTTCGCCGGGCTCTGCCGCTGCCGGTGACCCTAACCACCTTTCTTCTCCTGCTGCCTTCGAGCCTTTGTTTAGGGTTGCCGGAGAGGGTGTGTCACTGCTGGAGGTCGCTGAGGGTCCGGTCCAGCCGGAGGAGGACGCTGCTGCTCCAGCTCCTCCTGCCAAGATCATCAGGACTCCCCCCATCGATCGCCTCCTCAGCCTGGTGTCCCTGCAGGTTGGCCTGCTCACCATGGGTGCTGATTTGGCCCAATCGGGGTCCACCACGGATGCTGCAGAGCCTCAGCTGGAGGTCACCACGGGTGCTGCAGAGCCTCAGCCAGAAGTCGTCATGGGTGTAGCAAGGCTCCCGCTGGAGTCCATTGTGGGTGCAGCGGAGCCGGCCCGGTCGGGGTCCATCGTGGGTATAGCGGAGCCGGCCCAGTCGGGGTTCACCACGGGTGCAGTTGGGTCCCATGCCAGGATCACAGAGGGTGCTGCAGATTGCCATGAGGATGCCATGGTCCCCTTCTCCTCCCGGTCCTACACCACGGGGGTTCCCTCCCTTCAGCCCGGTCACCCACCAGCGAGCTTCCCGGTAGGCAGGCTGCCTCCTGCCTCATCTCGCTGGCCTTGGTGGATAAACAATGCTGGCCAGCTGCCGGAAGGATTGACTCCCCGGGTCTGGTGGCCAATGTTTTCCGGCAGACCGCTGGATTCCGTCCACCGGACCTTCTGCTGGGCGTGGGACTCTGGGTGGCCTCCTGAGCCCCAACGCCCATGGACTTGGGGGGTTAATTGTGGTCCCTGTGCGGGGTGTTGTGTTCCCACCTTTCCTGTTCCCCCTACCTCCCACCCAGGTTTGTGTTGTTTGTTCCTGTTGGGGGTGGGGTGGGATGTTTCTTTGGGTGTCTGGAAATCCACCCCTTAAAGGGGGGGCTCTGTCAGGAACCGAGCCGGCTTGGTTTCCCCTGGCTTGGTCCTGGCCTCTCTGTTAGTAAAAACTGTCAGCGTTTTTGTGCGCAGTTGCGCTGCTATGCTTTATTGTACCGTTTCCCCTGTGCAGCACAACTGCTACGCTCTGGCTGTCACCCGGTTAAATTTCTTTCGTGTCTGTTGGGCGTCCTGGAGGACTCTTTATTACTCTAAGGGCTAATGTCTGTTGGAACTGTTGGTCTGTGCCTGTATCTAATAAATGTGTGTGGTGTAACCTGCGCTTAAAATTAGGCAATTCAGATTCAAATTTTAAAAGCAATTATTCAGACTGATTAATTCAGGTTCAAATTCAGTTATTCAAATTCTAATAATTAAAATTCAAATTCACTTGCTGCTGGCACAAACCTTATTTCATACAGCAAAATTGCACTGAATGCATGTTAAAGAGTATAGATTTGGAAGTCAAGGCAGCAGCTTCATTTGAAAACTCCCTAACTGCAGCGGTCCTCAACCACTTGGTACCGAGAAAAAAGAAATAATTTATTCTGTTGCTCTGTATTGTCTATTGGAAATCTGTGTTTTTCTGAAAAAAATTACTGAATATTCTTTCTCTCTGTGCCACACTCCTACCTGTCTGTCTATCTGCTGCACGTCTTGACACACACCTGTCTCATCAAATATTCATCTTTCCTTTACCGGGAGTTTTACAGGGAGGAGGGGCTCTCCTTGGGGGTTTGCTGGCACAGGGGAGCACGTTGGTTCATGTCCAGACCGGAGATTTGCAGGTTTAAGGCTCATTGACAAGATGAAGTAATGATTTTACCTCTAAAAATGTATAAAATGTTCAAGCACTGGCTGTAGTGTTAGATTTGCTCATTTGTTTGTGGTTTTATGACGTCTCTCCTCACGCATGCTCCTGCGTTGGGGTGCTTTTCAGGCAGGTGGACTTTTTTCAACACAAATCCAGCACTTTGTACACGCAGTCAAGACAGAGACATGGGGAGACGTCCACTGGCAGGCCGGAGAAGACAAAGAATGGGATGGTGTGGGGAAAACTTGTGGGTGAGTGTTTTTTTTTTTTAAACCAAGGGGTGTGTTAAACCAAGGGGTTAGAAATCTCTGGTTAGACTTTTTCTTTTTTAAAGGGGCTACCAAATCTAGAGTCCGATGCAGAGAGGCTGTAACACTATCAACCATGCTATCAATTACGAATGGAGCAGACTCTCCATCTTTTATTTCTGTTGTTTCTGTTGTGTTGACCCATGGTATAGAGGAGACAATCTGCAAAAATTTGGTAACAACGTCATCAGAAAGACATCTGCTGTAGTAGTATTTTTCTTTAGGAAACAAGTAATCAGAGATAGTGAAATCTAAAGTTAGCAGACAATGGTCTGACAGTACAGGATTATGAAGAGATACTACCAGATTTTCGATATCTATACCATAAGTCAAAAGAAGGTCCAATGTATGGTGGAGATAATGGGTAGAATTTTTTTACTTTCTGGGAAAACCCCATTGAGTCTAAGATTGAATTGAATGCCTTATTAAGACAGTCACTCTCTACATCAACGTGTATATTAAAGTCCCCTACAATAATTATTCATTGTAATTCATATTTATTCATTATCAGATTTCAGCACTAAATCAGCTAAAAATTTGGCAAATTCAGATAGAAACTCTGAATAGGCCGAGGGAGGACGATAAACTATGGCAAAGAGAACTGGGTTCAAGCCAAGATAGCCAACATGCCCCACAATGAGGACCAAACCTTCAAAGGAATTAAAACATGATTTTTGCTTAACATTAACTAGTAATTTAGAATGGAAAATTGCCACCACTCCACCTCCATGACCAGAACCTCTGGGGTTATGACAGTTTAAATACCCAGAGGGAGTTGATTCATTCAGACCAACATAATCATCTTGCCCAAGCCAAGTCTCCGAGGGATAATAAATCGATCTGATGATCGTTTAATAGATCATAAACAAGAAGAGACTTAGGAGTTAGAGACCTAATATTCAATAAACCCCATTTAATTTTTAAATTTTGGGGAGGAACAGAGGCCAATTTATTAAATTTAGGGACTTGAAGTTGGATTTGAATTTTACCAACATTTTGCTTAATCAGTTTGGGATATTTATGCATTCTATTTTTATTAACTTTTTTTATTAACTTTGGGGGGAGCAGAAAAAGGTTCTCTAAGGGAGAAGAGAGGGGCAAAGTTGAGGGGTGATGGATGAGGAGGAGCTGCAGAAGTGCGTGTATTTTTCAAGTTGTGTTGTATTTGTCCTGGGTTACAATGGGAGACAGACACAATCTCTGTAGGATTATAAATTGAAGGCTGATCCAAACAGTGAAGATTATTTGAATTAATGGGATTAATATGAGAAGTGGAAACAGAACCAAAAAAGGGCAGGTTGGCAAACCCAGAAGCTTCAGAGTAAATAAACACACCAAGTTTCAGTCACTGCACCAAAAAACACCGAATGGAATAGAACAGATTGTCTCTTAAAACACGTGCACCAAGTCTACTTGGGTGGATGCCATCAGGCCTCATAAGTGATGGGTGGTTCCAAAACAAGTTAAAATTGTCTACAAAACCAATGTTAAAAATAGTACAAGTAAAACACAGCCAAGTATTAAGACTACGAGTTCTGCTAAAATAATTGCAGCCTCGTCTGAGAGGTGCCAAAGGCCCAGAGATAAACGCACGTCTGCCACAGTTCATAAGAGTGGACAGAAGGCTCCTGAAGCCACTCTTTAAAATCTCCGACGCTTCATCTGGGATGATATTTCATCCAACATGTACAACGACAGTTTGAACGTGGGGGAATTCATTTAGCAGGTCAGGGATAAGAGCCTCAATGTCAGAGACTCTAGCCCCAGAAAAAAATCGAGTGACACAGTACCTGCTTCTGGCGTTCCTCATGATTAAGTCACCAATTACCAGTGTCGTCTGGGGGTTTTGTCGGTAGATTCTGATGTGGACAGTAATTTTGAAGAGGGTGATGTTGTTGTTGTGAAGGCGGGGTGATGCGCTCTCTTCTATCTGAAGCTGGTGTGTAATTTGACACCCTCAGAGTGGTCTTAATCCGGGGTTTGCGGACCTGAGCCGCCGCTGAAGGAGAGGAGGGAGGATGAGGGGCATCCACGGGCGGACGGCCAGCATCCAGGTGGGGAAAATCCTCCAGAGAAAGAATGTCAAATCTATTTTCCAAGGACACGGGAAGAGAAGAGACGCGGCCCTGTCTGGTCGATCGATGATAGTTGCTAGCTGGTTGAACCAGGGTCCAGGGCGCGCATTGAGGATGAGAGGAACCAACCAGGGCTTTGGGTTTAGCCCTGAGATGAAGCCAGTGATTGCTGCTGTGGTCATGGACATCTGCAGAGGCTGGAGCAGGGGTAGAGGTGGACGGAGATGCGCTGAGCTCACCCAGGTAAGTAGCCGTCTCTGCCAGCTGCGAGTCAGTTGCCGGAGCCGATGTTCGCCCGAGAATAATGGTGTCGAGGTGGTCTTCAGCTTCCCGAATCTTATAAAGGTTGGAAAGTCTCACTTCCAACTCAGAGACCTTACTGAGGAGAGATACACAGCGGGTACATGTCGGAGATGGAGCCATGGCATTCCAGGTGAAGAGGAGGATTGCCAGCCAGCTAGCCAAAAACAGCTAAAATAGCTAAAAACAAGTTAGCTGAAAGTTAGCTAAAAACAGCTAAAAGGCTACAAACAGGCTAGCAGGTAGCCTAGCCCAGTAAAAACAGCCCAGCCGGGGGTCTGAGGACAATAAGTTTCCTGTAGGATTTCAATAAGGCCTGAAAAAAAAGTGTAGCACAAAGAAAAAGTAGAGCTCCATTTCTGTCTTTGCCTTGGGCCCCAAATGGACTAAGTCCACCCCTGTCTACAGGCACTTTAACATTTGCCAGTTTCTCTTCCTTTCACTTTAATTCTCTTTCCCTATTAGAGCTGACAACTAACCAAAACATTTTTCCTAATCCTAACCATTAGCAGAGGTGACGCCTACACTACCGTTCAAAAGTTTGGGGTCACCCAGACAATTATTTTGTGTTTTCCATGAAAAGTCACACTTATTTACTACCATGAGTTGTAAAATGAATAGAAAATATAGTCAAGACATTGACAAGGTTAGAAATAATGATTTGTATTTGAAATAATTTTTTCCTTCAAACTTTGCTTTCGTCAAAGAATAATACTAATAATAATGCATCGGTTTTATATAGCGCTTTATCATATATACTCAAAGACGCTTTACAAATAGGTACATTATTCATTCACTCCAGACATGCAATGGTAGTGACAAGCTACTTCTGCAGCCACAGCTGCCCTGGGGCAGGCTGACGGAAACGTGGCAGCCAATCTGCGCCAACGGCCTTTCCGGCCACCACCGAACATTTTATACATTTATACACATTCATACCCAGTGTTATGGGCACTGGAGGCAATGCGGGTGAAGTGTCTTGCCCAGGGACACAACGGCAGGATATCTGGGGAGAGCAGGATTCGAACCGCCAACCATCGGGTTATTAGACGACCTGCTCTACCTCCTGAGCCACTGCCGCCCCAAATCCTCCATTTGCAGCAATTACAGCATTGCAGACCTAACATGATTGCACAAGGGTTTTCTAATCATCCATTAGTCTTCTGACGCAATGAGCAAACACATTGTACCATTGGAACACTGGAGTGATAGTTGCTGGAAATGGGCCTCTATACACCTATGTAGATATTGAACCAAAAACCAGACATTTGCAGCTAGAATAGTCATTTACCACATTAGCAATGTATAGAGTGTATTTCTGATTAGTTTAAAGTTATCTTCATTGAAAAAAAGTGCTTTTCTTTCAAAAATAAGGAAATTTCTAAGTGACCCCAAACTTTTGAACGGTAGTGTGTAAATCTAATCTTTCATCAACTGTTTGACTGCCTGAGGCGCTCTGTTGTGCCGTCAGCGCCTAGTGGTCAAGATTCTTTTCAAGAAAGTATTCAGTTCAGATGTCAGAGATTTACAAAGCAATAACTTGAAAGCGGTAAGAGATAATGGCTTACTGTGAATGAATGAATGAATGAATTTATTTCGGATAGTACAGTACAGGTTAAAAGAAACTGTATAATATAACAACAAGGTCAAATTAGACAAAGACTCCTCCTATTATACAATTCCACGTGAGTTATCCGAAATGGGTGATGGCTGAAGCCGCAGCTTATATTGCCCACCCATATTCCATCCAAGAATTCAAAAGAGAAAAAAGAGAAAACAAGACAAGAGCGATTACAATTTAAAACAAAGCTAAGACAAAATGTGACTGAGAGAAAAAAGAAAACTATGCTAGGCTAAGTTAAGCGGTTACGATTCAAAAACAAATCTAAGACAAAATGTCACAGAGAAAAAAAAAGAAAAAAAAAGAAAAAAAAACTAAGCTACAACACAATACAGGCTGGATACGTCAATCCTTATGTGAGTTTACATGTCGTCTTGTAAATATGTTTGGAGTATTTCTTCCTTTAGTTTTTGTTTAAATTGTCCAAGTGTTGTACATGATTTTAATTCAGGTCCAAAATCGTTCCATAATCTGACTCCTTGCATTGAAATACAGTGTTGCTTGGTGGTTGTTCTCACTGTAGGCTTTTGAAATATACATGTTCCTCTGAAGTGATATCGTTTCTCCCTTGTTTGGAACAACTTTTGGATATTTGCGGGCAGTGATAAATTCTTCACTTTGAACATTATTATTGCGGTTTTAACAACAAAGTCAACAGACTTTGTTGTTAAATAACAAAGTCAACAGACTCTCATGATAAATTGTATATCAAGGATTCAGTGTACCCCGCCCGGTATGGGGTTACCGGGGCCCCACCCTGGAGCCAGGCCTGGGGGAGGAGCTCGAAGGCTAGCGTCTGGTGGCCGGGTTTCCACCCATGGGACCCGGCCGGGCTCAGCCCGAAGGAGTTACATGGGTCCGCCCTCCAGTAGGTTCACCACCTGCAGGAGGGATCATGGGGGTCCGGTGCTATGTGGATTAGGTGGCGGTCAAAGGCGGAGACCTTGGCGGACTGATCCCAGGCTTTCTAAACTGGCTTTTGGTACGTGGAATGTCACCTCTCTGGTGGGGAAGGAGCCTGAGCTGGTGTACGAGGTTGAGCGATACCGGCTAGATATAGTCGGCCTCACCTCAACACACAGCTCCGGTTCCGGAACCAGTCTCCTGGAGAGGGGCTGGAGCTTGGCCTTTTCTGGAGTTGCCCCGGGCGAGAGGCGACGAGCAGGGGTGGGTATTCTTGTATCGCCCCACCTTGCTGCCTCTATATTGGAGTTTTCCCTGGTGGACGAAAGGGTTGCTTCCCTGCGCCTTCGGGTTGGGAAACGGGTCCTGATCATCATTTGTGCCTATGCACCAAATGATGTTTCAGAGTACCCACCCTTTTTGGAGTCTGTGACTGGGGTGCTGGAGGGTGCAGCAAATCAAAAGTATCATTACAAAAATCACCACCAAGTTTATAGCAAGACTCCTCCATGAGGAAAACAACCGATTTATCTAGGGCTGTGCATCCTTAACATTATCCTTAGCTCCAGCAGCCTGTAGAGCAGTAAGATTGCGTATGGCTGAAGCAATGACATATCCATCTGCATCATTTGCAGGAATGAAGGTACAACAGTACTAACCCACAATAGCACACACACCAACGGGCAGCAGTCAACTGATCAAGTACCATTCTATTCTGTGTCACCATAAGTCTTATAGCCGTCATTTATTCCCTTTCACCTTTCCAGGCAGCCAAGGAAAAATTCACAAAAGACTGTAATCTGTAATTAAGAATTTGAACCCACAAAGTGTTCTTTGCCACTCCCACCCATGGGAACAGCGACTGAAGAACCTTTTGTCCTGTTGTGTGTAGTTTGAACTGCTCTGGCACGTCCGTACTCCAGATAGAGTCATATGGTGTGAAAGTGGCATCCTGTGATAGGTCTCTTTTCATCCTGCCCACGTGTCCCGCTGACATGATGAGGGTGTGATCAGTCACAAGGACAGGGGCACAGACTTCTGCCCATTTCATAGGCAAATGGGAATACGCCCTATGACCACACAGCCACCAACCACCTGTCACCATATGTGTGCCATACATGTGGAAGTTGCAGATAGCAGCACTGCAGAGCTCCAGCATGGAGACAGGTCCATCATGACAACGATTAACTTGCGGGCACCACCTGCCCACGTAGTTGGTCAGGGTACCGGCAGCACAGGCGTGGTATACACTGTACACCACTGCACACCGAGAAAGGGGTAGTTCGCCCAGTGGGTTATTACCACTTCCCCTCAGACAGAAAGAGAAGTTCCCTGATGAAACTAACCTTGCCCTTACAGAGTAAGGGGTGCCATAGGTTTTCTAAATAGTGGAGTGGTGAAAGGTTTTTACAAGAGCGATTCAGAATAATCTTTCTTGTATAGTCCCTTTCCATAGCCTTCTGTAAGAAACAGAGAGCTTGTGATGGATTCATTAGTCCAGCCATAACAAAAGTCTGCCCAGTTGACAGTGGCACCAAGGAACAAACGTAATAATTGGAGTGATTAGCTGACCTAGCTGTGTAGTTAGCATACCTCCACCAAGTATTGGCAGCATACTTAGGGTCCTGATGGTCCTGAAGTTCCAGCCAACCATGCTGGACGTGTGTAAGATCCCTAGCCCTATGGTGTATGGTTTGTGGAGTAGCTAAAAGAAACCAAAGCAAAAATGCCACCTCTAGGATAATGATGCAAAGGAAACAATAGCAACCACACTGTCTAATGATTGACAGTCTTCCTCCCGCTTCTTGTCTCTCCATGATGAACGAACGCTTGCTTTGCTATTCCAAGCCGGTACTGGGCGCCCAACGTGGGGCGTCGTCAGTCGACGCTTGTATAGAGAAACAATTAAACAGTCACTTGCTGAAAGTCTTTAATGAAATAAAGTTGGAAGTGTTTATTGTGCAGTGTCTGGCTGTGAGTTCTGAGTGGGGTAAAGTTTACAATGTGTTAAGTGCACCCAAGAGTCCCGTCCTTTAACTTTCACCGCTGTTGGTGTTGACAAAACAACTTTATGTGGTCCTAGTCAGGGTGAATCAGTCCAATTCTTCTTTTTGATGACTTTGATAAGGACGAGGTCCCCTGGCTTTGGCCACGGTTGGTGCAGCTTCCACGTGAGCCCTCCTGGGGAGAGTAGCAGCAACAACATCTCTGTCAGTCAACATCCTTCTCACGTAATCAGCTAAACATACCTCCTCATCACTTAAGTTGAATGGTCTTAAAGGTGGGAGCAAGTATGGTTTGCCATACATGATTTCAAATGGAGACAACCCCCTTTTGTGGGAATTATCCTCATGTAGAACAAAACTAATGGGAGACAATATACAGTATCCAATTTTGTCCTGTTTCTGCCATTGTTTTTCTAAGCCTCTCTTTAATGGTTCTGTTTGTGCGTTCCACCAATCCTGCAGATTGTGGATGATAAGCTGAATGACTTTTCAAACTAATGTCCAGTGCTGTGCCTAAGTGTGATATAACTTGATTTACAAAGTCTGTACCGTTATCTGAGTAAATTTTCTCAGGTATTCCAAACCTAGGTACAATTTCAGCCAGCAATTTCTTCGCCACTGTGATTGTATTTGGATGTGTGTAGGGAAAAGCCTCTGTCCATTTGGAAAACATATCACAAATGAGCAGACAATATTTCTTGCCTTCACATTTATTTAGCTCAATGAAGTCCCTGCAAATGTTCTGAAATGGATAAATGGAGGGTGGAAAGGTGCCTCTTTCAGGTCTAAAATTTCCCTGTGCATTGTTTTTCGCACAAATCAGACATTTTTTACAAAACTGTGTGGCAAACCGGTTAAACCCATAGGCAGTAAAGGTTTTATTCAATCTAGATACCATTGAATAAAACCATGCAGCAAGGTAGAGACCTGGTGAAACAGTTTGCGTGGCAGAATGGGCTTGTTTTTGTTTCATTTGTAGAGCTTTGAGGTGTCATCAAAAATGGCTCCCTTTTTTATCCATCTGTAAATTTCAGCCTGTGGTGCTGCTTTTTGTGCTTCAATAAGAATGTCATGTGACAACTCCTCTGTCAGTGTAAGAATGGAATCAGATGTGCTCTGTGTTGGTTGCAAGTCCTGTGCAACCGCTTTTGCTGTTTGGTCTGCAAAGTGATTACCTTGAGAAACCAGATCAGTACCATTTGTATGAGCTGCACATTTACATATGGCCAGCTGCAACGGAAGTTTGACACTTTCAAGCAGCTCCAAAATAAGGTGTTTATGCTGAAAAGGCTTCCCTGTTGATGTAATCATGCCTCTGTTTTTCCATTGCTGTGCAAAATGGTGAATAGTGGATAATGCATATTGGCTGTTGGTGTAAACTGTAAGGTTTTTTTTATTATTTTGGGCCAATTTGCATGCTTCAGTCAGAGCAATCAGCTCTGCTGCTTGTGCTGAAAAATGAGATGGAAGTTTTTGGGCTTTTAAAACAGTGTCATGAGTGACAACTGCATAGCCAGACAGATTTGATCTATCACAGTCACGTTTTGATGATCCATCTACAAACAGTGTGAGATCTGAATCATCCAAAGGGGTGTCCTGTCAATCAGGACATGGTAGTGTTTCATTTTCAATTTCTGCCAAGCACTCATGAGGTTCACCTTCAATGGAAATTGATAAAAAACTTGCTGGATTTTGTACTGTGCAACACTCAATGGTTAAATGTGGCTGTGACAGCAACACTGTCATGCATGCGAGGTGTCTAGATGGTGAGAGAACTAATATTTTGCTCTGAGACAAAATAACTGACACTGCATGTGTGACCTTTAGGGTCAAAAGATAAAAAAGAACGATTCCTGCAGATGCTTGAACTGCCATGGATGCAGCTATTACGGCCTACACACATGGAGGCAGGGCTCTTGCAACAGCATCCATCCTTGTGGGGTAATATGCCACTGGACACATCTTAGCACCAAATGGCTGAAGGAGCACTGACGTCAGGTGTCCCTGTCTACAATCCGCCATTTGAATAAATGTTTTTTTGTAGTCAGGGAGTGCCAAAACGGCAGTGCTGACCAAAAGTTTTTTCATCCTGACAAATGTTTCCTCTGCCTCAGGTGTCCACTCAATTTTGTCCACCTGTGCCATTGGCATTTTGTAGATAAGGTCAGACAATGGTTGCACTTCAAATGAATAATTTGCAATCCAGGAGCAACAGTAGTTTAGTGTCCCCAAAAATGACATCATGTCTCTCTTTGTAATTGAATCGGTGAATTCCAAAAGGGCCCAAGTCCACACTTTTTCAAAACCCAGATATTACATGTTTAATGAACTTTAAGAGACAAGCTATCTGATTATGTGCAAAAATGTCCCCAAGTCAACTTTAATGCATTGACTATTCACAGCATTGTTTATGCATTGAGTGCAAGAGAGACCCAAGTCCAGGACTTGGGCCCTTCCTGCATGGATTAAACTTAAAGTCATAGGTGGCAGCACAAATTTCAGAAATGATATAGAAGTTTCCGAAAATATGTCTGCTCAGGTCACATCCAGATTCCGCCTTCTAAAGCCATCGTGCAGGGTTGTTACATACCCAGAGGAGCCACTCTACAGCGAGCAACTTGGTGTAAAGGCAGCTAAAGTAAAGGATGTTCAGAAATTGGCGAAATATCTTTCACCAGAGGCTCAGCAGTTCCTCAGTAATTTAACAGTTTGTGATGCTAGGCGTGAAGATGAGTCTGACTTTGACGATTAGTTACCAGTAGATGGACCTCTATGTTAATCTGCCCACTTTTAGATGAAAATCTCATTTGCTGGCAGTTATCAAAACAATAGTTTGAATATAAAGTGATCATAAAAGGTGTTCAAAACATGGCATAATTAAAAAAAAACATTTTCAATATGTGAGAAATAGATGTTATGTGCTTCTTTTCATACGTTCTTATTGTTTAATTCAAGAAGGGCCCAAGTCCAGGGACTTTAGTTTGCCAGTCCTCTGAAATTAAAAAAGTGAAATGCTTCATATTATAGCATTTCTAAGCTATGGCCTTGTGCTATATCTGAGTAAAGCATGAACCATCTGGCATAGACTACCTTTGAGATATGCAATTTATTTGATTTCCTGCAAAAACATATTTCTTGGACTTGGGCCCCTTTTGAATTCACCGATTCAATTGGTTTGGGTGCTGCCAAAATAGCCTCTTTGTGAACAGGATCAACATGTCTTCCTTCTGCTGACAAAATATGGCCTAGGTATTTAACCTCTGTCTTCCACAGTTGCAGCTTGGCTTTGTTGACCTTGTGACCCTGCTCAACTAAAAATTTCAGCAAGGCAATGGCGTCTTTTTTGCATGTGCTTTCATCAGGAGATGCCAGCAAAATGTCATCAACATACAGGAGTAACTGACTCCCATAAGGAGGAACAAACTGGGCCAAATTTGCTGACATTGCCTGTGAAAAAATGGTTGGTGATTCACAATAGCCTTGTGGTAACCTCGTGAACGTGTACCTCTTGCCTTCAAATGTGAATGCAAACCAGAACTGGTGATCTGGATGAATAGGAATGCTGAAAAAAGCATTGCTGATGCCAATCACTGTGAAAAATTTCATCTGTGGTTGTAGATCATTTAACAAAGCGAGAGTGTCTGGGACTGTAGCAGCCCTAGGAATGACGGCCTGGAGGTCCTGGACCATTCTCCACCCAGAGGATGGTGCAGACTTCTTCACAGGGAACAATGACGTATTACATGGCAATTTTGGGCATGATATAATAACCCCTGTGTCTATCAATTCCTGTATAACAGGTTTAATGCCTTCCTGTGCTTCTGGGCGCAGAGGATATTGTCTCTGATAAGGCCTAAAATGAGATTTAGCATTTATTGTTACCAATTCTGCATTCTTCATTAAGCCTACATCTGCCTTTCCTGTTGACAAGAAATTTGGAATTTCTGAGAGTTCATCTTCCTCTCCCTCTGTCAGAGGAAAAGTCATGCTTGTGATTCTGGGACGTCAATGCTGACGTCTTTTTGGACTTGTGCCACCCAGTTTAAAGGCAGTCTGTAGGTTTCAAGCTTCAGACAGTACTGAACTCTTGGATCAGGTGTGTCCTTCCATGATTGGTCACATTGTTCTGCTGTGTTCACAAAATTACCCACATCCTTCCACTGCATGTGTTTAGGTTTAGTCAGTGCAATGTGTGGTGACTCCCAGTGTTTGAATGTAATGTACTTTATTTATATAGCTCTTTAAAACAACCAGTAGGTGACCAGAAAATTAAACAGCATTAAAAACACACACAGCATTAAAAACAAATAACATAAACAAAGAAATAAGAATAAATACCTAAAAATAAGAATAAAATAAAAACAAATGCCAAGACAAATATCACCACTACTGGGTATTAAAAGCCATCCTAAACAAATATGTTTTTAGTTCTGATTTAAAAGAAATGACTGTTATCTTCATCAGATAATCTCACAGATGCCCCTGCATAACCCTTTGGTGACCAGTATAGATTTGTAATGACTATCCTGGAAGATGGGTTTGCAAAAAATGTTTTCTCAAATTTATCATCTGGGCCACTCAGATATCTGTCATACATGTTGCAATGATATTGATTTGTGGCCTGCTTAGTTGTAGGAATCTGTGTTTTGAAATGTTGCATCGTTTTTGCCGCCAAGTTCTCCGTCACTCCGGTTGGTCTGGTCGGTACCAAGCGGAATGAATATGAGTACCTCGGTGCTGCAAAACCTTGCAGAACATTAGTTTCTGCCACTTGTGGGAAGTGTGATGCTCTCATACCACCTTCTGTCGGAATTATGGTGATATTGAGAGTTGTAAGCAAATCCCTATCTAATAGGTTAACCGGACATGCTTGTGACAAGATAAATGAACCTTCTGCAATATCCCCTGTGACAGGATCTTTCACTCGCACAATGTCAGAAAGATATTCTGTTTTCAGTTTACCATTTGCTGATTTAACAATCACTGTGTGTTCTGATTTTGTGAACCCCTCAACAGCCAGGCCTGAAATGACAGATCTACAAGCGCCTGTATCACAAAGAAATTTCAAAGGAGTTCCCTGAACTTCTAGAGTAACCTCTGGTAAACACTCTAGTGTCATTATTAGGTCAAAGTCAAGTAAATGAAAAATGTCAACTGTGTCATTGTCAGTTTTAAGATAAGATAAGATAAGATAAGATAAGCCTTTATTAGTCCCACAATGGGGAAATTCCAGGATTGCAACAGCACAGGGATAGCAACACTCAGAGCAACAATCAGAAGGCAAGACAAAACAAGAACAGCTAGTAAACATATGTACATATTACTATATATATATATATATATATATATATATATATATATATAACTTTCTGCACTGCTGCATATATTTGCTTAAATTGCACATACTGTTAATTACCGTATATATTGCACTGCTGTCCTTTGCACTTCTGATTGGATGCTAAACTGTGTTTCGTTACCTTGTATTCATACATGTGTAATGACAATAAAGTTGAATCTAAAATCTAAATCTAAATCTAATATATATATATATATATATATATATATATATATATATATATATATAGACACACACAGTGCGGAACATTATGGTTGGTGAATGTGCAGCAGAAAGTCTAAGCTCTCTCTCCGCTGATGCGGCGGGCCAGCTGGAAGTCTTTGGGCATGATGGTGACCCTCTTAGCGAAGAAGAGACCCGCCAGGTAGGCCTCGCTGGCCTCCTGCAGAGCCTTGATGGCGAAGCTCAGGAAGCGCAGGTCAGTCTTGAAGTCCTGAGCGATCTCCCTCACCAGGCGCTGGATGGGCAGCTTATGGATGAGCAGCTCCGTGGATTTCTGGTAGCGACGGATCTCTCTCAGAGCCACGGGCCTGTGACGGTGAGGCTTCTTCACTCCGCCGGTGGCCGGAGCGCTTTTCCGAGCAGCCTTGGTGGCCAGCTGCTTCCTGGGGGGCTTTTTCCTCCAGTAGATTTTACGGGCGGTCTGCTTGGTTCTTGCCATCGCTCTTTATTATTCTGTCTTATATTTCTTGCACGCTGCCTAAACTCCAGCCCGGCACCTGCGTCGTTTTCGCTACAGTTCCCGGTATGTCGAGTTTCACCGTTAGCACCGGGTGGCGGTTGAGTGCTAGCTAGCACTAGCTCTTCTTGCTGTAACGTCTCCTGCTGTAAACAGTGGCTCCGTCCGCCGACTCGGGAGACCTTTGGGGCGATCTGTGTGTCCGTGATATATATATATATAGAGTGAAAGGTGTAGAAAGAAGAAGGAAGATTAAAAAAAAGGCTGTTGCAACGGGCAGCCAATTCGTGTGGCGCCACCGGTCCCGCGGAACCGGAAAAAGTTGCTGTACTTTTAGTTGCTGTACTTAGCTTTTGGTCGGCTAATGTTGGGATGCGTCGGTTCTTGTCGTGGTGGCTGGGCGGCACGTAGTCCCCTCCCCTCCTCCCAGTTCTGCGGAAAATAGGGCAGTGCATTTGCCAAGGACCTCGCTGTCCACAAAGCCAACAGGTATCATGGTCCCACCGTCAGGGGTTTGCAGCCCCAGCTCCACAGCCCCTCCTCCCTCCTCCATGTTGGGGACCCTGAAAAAATACAGAAGTGGGGGAAGCAAAGGCCTCCCCCTGAGGGTCAGCAATTACATAAACACGAGTGGGCTTCACCTTAGCCTTTTTCTCCTCCCTCTCCACCCAGTCCTCCTCAAGCCTCTCTGCATGCTTTGCATAAGTCAGCACATTAGCAAATGAACATGTATGATATGTCACAAGGTGTTTGCGTATGTACTGTACTAGATTGGGATGCATATTCTGCAGGAATACACTTTTTAAATGTTGCCAATAGGGCTCTGAATCTGTGTCTGTGTTAGGTTTTTCCAAACCGGAATAACTGTCAAAGACATCTTGTAATCTGCACCTATAGGCTTCAATACCCTCTGCCTTATTCTGAGTGGTGTTCTGTATAACTGTCCAATCATGCTTCAATCTCCATTTGTTTGCAATGCGGTCATTCAATTGTCCCACCTGCTGAGCCAATGTTGCATCAGTTGGTGCCAGGGCCTGATTGTCATCAGCCTTTGGGTTCCAATCACCTGAAACTGCACACCAATCACCTTTTAGGACCTTCCTGTAGGCCCTCTCTGTCTCCTGGCCATTTAACTTGAAACTCTGAAGGAGGTTTGCCATCCTTCAAAAAACCGTGTAGGTTTATCTTTAGGATGTAGAATTTCTTTAACCGCTTCAGAAAAATCTGCATCAGTCCAAGGTCTATAGACCAGAATTATAGGTTGGTGTTGAATGGCACGTGCCTGATCCTCATCTGTAGCTGGACCTGTATAAGCTGGATTAGAAAGCTCAATCATGGGGAACTGATCTATGGTGTATAATTGATCACACTGCTCTTCCTTAGTGTGTTTAACTGTGGATGAAGACGGGTGTGTGTTTGATGTTGCATAGCATGAGAGTGCATAAGTACTTATCTCTTTTGTGAGTCTGGAAGGTTGTAACCTTGAGCCACAATCTGTTTTAATTTTAGGCTTCACATCTAGGCTCTGAGGAGGAGGAGATGCCATGCCCTCGGCTGCAGCAGGAGATGAAGGCGGAGGAGGAGGAGGAGGAGGAGGAGGAGGACCCACAGCTGGAGCCGTGGGGGCTGGCTGTGCTTCAAGGCTGGGATAAAGGGGGGAAGGGGAGTTCGGCGCCGGCCCACATGGTCGTCTTCGCCTCAGAAATGTGAAACACAACGCCCGTTAGTCAAATCTTTTTTATTACAAACATCCAAGTCCTTGGAAGTCTGGTAGTGTCTGTTTACTGCCACCTTATCTAAATCAGCCTGATGCTGCCTTGCAACATGAAGCCATTGCTCAGCTTTAATAAGTCCATATTTCAACTCCTTCCTTTTACACCCATCTGCAGCCAATTTAATGGCTGATACTAAGCTCTCAGTCATTAACCCTAAGTTTACCAGTGAAATTAAATTTCCTTCTCCATTTTGCTAGAAACCTTGTACTATTTCTGTCTTTTCTGTTCATATACAGTATTTACCATCATCAGACAACACAAAGATTTCATTCTCATCTTGCTATGTTCTGTAACCCTTACAGCAAAACAAGCTATTTTTTCTACCAGTCTGAATATTTTGAGGCTCCCCTTATACTATGTTGTTTGCTGTAACAACCCATTCTAAAAAGTTTTTTTTCTTTTTTCTCTCACACAGATCAGTAGCTACACAGCCTCTTTTTATTTTTTTTCTCTTCAACCACACTCACACACAGACACACAAGGACAGACAGGGCCCACACAGAAATGCTCCTCTCTCTGTTATCCACACAAGGTCACAGCTAAACAAAACATACGCACACAATGAAAAGCTTCAGATTTATACCCACACACAAAGCAGCGCAAAAATTACTTCAATTAATCTCCAAAACTGGCAACATCAGTGGAGGACGTGCACATCTGGCAACCACACACACTCACTGCAGCGTGAAGGTCTTACTATTTTTTCTACACCGCTGTGAAAACACAACACAATTGAACTCCTCTTACTCAAAAGTATTATTTGTAAACGTCCATAATTTTAATCATTTCCCAAGAGGATAACAATTAATTAACCAACTCTTTTGTGCTCCACAATGGCCACAAAAAAAAAAAAAAAAAATCACAAAAGCAACTTTAAAGCTCCGCGCAACCTGCTCCTTCCGCCCTTGTGGGGGGAAAAAAAAAAAGCTCCGTCTCTCTCTCACCGGAGCGGATTTCCCGAAGCACAAGACACAAACATAAAGAAAGAGACACTACAGTAACTTTTAATCAAACCAGCACTATAACAAGACTTAAGACAATTACTGGTAACAGAAAAATCAGCGGTCACTGTATATTTTCCCCACAGTATCTCGCAAGGATTAAGCAAAACCCGCAATATTGCCAGACAGGAACACCCTGTGCAATATTATCCAGTGTTTTTTTTTTCTCAAATCCAATGCTCACTTTGGTGGACTAACAGAATCTTCCCTGAACCAATCAATTAACAGCTCACTGCAGTATTGAGGCAGAATCTCACCTTGATAAACATCCAAAAATTGATAAATATCAAAAGTTCACGGCGCAATAATTATACAGTATCTTGTGTTAATTCCTGCACGCAACACATCTGAGCCTCCACCTCCACCTCGCAGACACAAAATTTCCCAACGCTAACAAATCCTGAGTCAAACCAGCGATTTAGTGCAAGCAGAAATTTAACCAGGCTTTCTGGTGTCAAACGGCTCAGGCCTTAAAAACCATATCAACACATATATTCTACTCAACAAATAAATAAATTACTCACACTTGACCTGCCTTATTGAGTTCTGGAAGACCCGTCAGAACCACGCAGCTCTCCGATGTCTCCAAGGCTTCTGGAGGGATTCTGCATCTTTTTTAGCCACTCCCAAAAAACCTGGGTTCACCTCTGGACCGTGCACAGTCTTCAGTCTGGATTCGCTGAAAAACACCATGGATTCTTTATCTGGGTCCCTGTTCAGGTGCCAAATGACAAAATAAAATTGAATTGATTGAGACTGAATCAATACTCAATAGGCGGTTTCCAAGTCATGAGCCATTTATTTAACTCTGATCAGAGGAGGAAAGAGTTACAGCTTGACCATCCCAGAGTCTGCCACACTCATTCACTGACCACACATTCCAAGTCTGGTGTCTTATAGGGGGAAAACAACAGACCTTGACTTTAACAATATGTGGAGATGGCTGTGAAGTCATCTCCCTGGAGACAGCTTAGGCATCCTAATCTATAGCTGATTTCTGGCATCCTGACCAGGGCAGGTTGGCATGACAAGAGCAATAAAACCTGGGTCATTATCTAC
The DNA here is from genome assembly GCA_020510985.1 of Pholidichthys leucotaenia. Classification (NCBI taxonomy): domain Eukaryota; kingdom Metazoa; phylum Chordata; class Actinopteri; order Cichliformes; family Pholidichthyidae; genus Pholidichthys; species Pholidichthys leucotaenia. The sequence goes on from CM035849.1 coordinate 267,873,091, forward strand.
ATCATTCTTTACAACCTTACTAACCTAATCTCAAGCAGGCATCCATTTACAAAGACATTCCAGACCCTGAGACATGAAAAGGACAAGAGATGCAGTAATGGCTCATTCAACACGCCAAAATACAGACATAATATATAAAAGAATAATACAGAGATGAAATTATATAGAATAACACAGAAGAACATAGAGATATCCTATCAATTTACACATCTAATTTGCATAATGCCACAGCAGCCATATTGAATTACATAACTTTCAGTCAAAAGTGGACTTTAGAATACTTTGGACAAATTTACACAAAGGATGGTTTTGGTTTTTGCCACTGTTTTTTTGTTTTTGTGTTTTTATTTTATCTTTAAAGTATATGAACCAGAAAATCAGTACAATGTAAACAAAAAGATATTTGTCAGACTTACCGCTGGCCAGGTGGCTCGCTTCATCCATTTTTGGCCATCCTGGTCGTTTTTTTTGTCTTCTGTCAGTCATTTTCACTTTCTCTCCAACATCCAGAAACTGTTATGATTATTCCACCTAAATTTCACTTTTATTCTGCTGGAATTTATCTCATATGACGACCGGGAACCAGCACGATTGTTTTATCCAGTCACATGGCACTGGGGGTCGATGACAGGTGCAAATCAACCAGCTTCGCCCACCCTCTGTTATAACAAAATGTAGATATTTACCTTCATAAGCTAAATAATCTCTTTTTAGAATCATAGTTGACAAGTTTTGGAGCAAATGCCTCCTTTGTCTTACGATCGATCAACATTTGTTTACAAACTCTTCTTCTCTGGTGTCCAGAAGTGTGTGTGTGTGTGTGTGTGTGTGTGTGTGGGGGGGGGGGTTATATGGGAGCCATTAGTTCTCCAAGGCAAGAGCAGTAAGTTATACGTGTCTGCCACCTTGTGAGGTGCAATACTTAGTACAACTGGGGATTTATTATGGTTTAAGGCCACGTCACATGACAGTCGCAGAACTGTGACACAGACACTCACACAGCGCTACCTGTGCATGAGCCAAGGCAGTTTAAGGGTTAATGGAGTGAAAGATGTCCTGACCAGGGCAGTCACAGGCCACCACCCTGCAATCAGAAAGCAGACAATTCCCCATGGGAGGGCTCCCCATGAGGAAACACCGGAGCTTGGACAGGGTGATTAAAAAAAACAATCACTGTTAAATAATGATAAGATTATTTGCTGGTAAAAAGACTAGACAATTAAGCTACCAAAAAGAATAAAACAACACTTAATACAATCAAACAGACATAAACTCAGAAGTATTAATAATTAGTAGTAAAATAAATAATTGTAACCAGGACAACATAAAGGAGGTTTAAAATCATAAATTAAGACAATTAAAATAGGAAACTAATCAAAAACTAAGTTAAAATAATAGTGAGCCTGCTTTTAAAAACACGAACATTCTGGGCAGCCCTGATGTTCTCTGGCAGGCTGTTCCACAGATGTGGGCTGTAGTAATTAAAAGCAGCCTCACCATGGGTGCGTGTTCTGACAGTAGGGATAATTAAAAGACTACTGCCAGAGGATCTCAGGGGCTGTGGGGGCTCATATGTTAAAAGCAGTTCTGATACATAATAAGAAGAGTCCCTGCTGTTCTTTCTCCCTCCTATCTTGACTCCAGGCCTTACTTATGTCACACTTGCCAGGATCAGCAGCCCTGAGACAGCATTTGACCATTTTTTCCTTTTTACGTTATTTACAAGATGGTAGTAAGATCTGCTATGATGTATGGTTTGGAGATGGTGGCAGAGACAAAAAGACAGGAGGCACTGGGAGTGACTAGGGGTAACAAGATTAGAAATGAGTGTATCAGAGGGACAGCTCAGGTTGAGTAGTTTGGAGACAAAGTAAGAGAGGCAAAACTGAGATTAGGGTTGCCAGTTGTCCCGGCTAAAATGGGATGTCCCATTTATTGGGCTAAATAAGTTTGTCCTAAGCGGGATGTGTGTTTTCCTGTATATTGACTGCTCATGAAATGGTCAGTAAGAAAGCAACTCATACCAGCTTGGACCTCACCTGGGTTAACAAGGTCAGGAGTTCCTGGCAGCAAAAGGCGAAGGACAGAGCTGCGTGGAGGAATCTGATCAGACCTAAATGAAACAGTCATTGTTGCCCCTGACAGACTGCTATGATGATGAAGATGATGATGACTGCACTAACCACTAGATGGCACCCTAACGCAACAGATCCTAGCTCTTACAAGTAAAGTAGCAGATTGCTGTGCTGGTCACGCCCCGGTCACCCCTGGGGTCAAAGGTGATAATTAACCAATCACAGTTCCCATAGTGCGCATCGCTTGTATCTAGTATAAATACCAGCAAAGAAAACATTTTGGTGAGGCCTGTTGCTGTTTGGTCGGTTTTGTGACTTGTAAACATGGATAAACCTGTCATGATTGAGTGTGGGTGAGGCTCAAATGCAGAGCTGCCAGAACAAACACTCAGACTCAGTTTTAAAAGTTCACCAGTTTATTGTAAAAATAAAACTAACACACAACTCCAAATAAAGCAGCACAACTGAAGAAAAGCGCAACACAAAAACGCACACTTAAATGAGACAAAACCGGTGCCCGCTGGAGCACACATAGCCTACCGAAAAAGAGCAGATAGAGATTATTAGAGACAGAATCTAGCAAAGGGGAGAATAATATAGGGAGAGCTCTCTTACTCTGTGAGCAAAGGAGTCCGGCAGGGAACTCCTGCGTGGACCAGAGGAACTGGGGAGGATGGTGACCTGGGTGGACGTCCGATGTCTTCTTAGTCAGGCGAGCGTGATCAGCTCCGGAGCACACACTGGCGGGTGGCAGCAAACCTGGGAGACAGAGGACAACGAGGTGAAAACACAGATCAACCTGAGGATTATAAAGATTAGAGATTAGACGTTTCATGGTAGCAAACCTAACGATCCAGCGATGGGTACCCCACACGCTGGCTCTTAAATACGCTGATTCACCAGGATGCAGCAGGTGTGTAATCATGCAGGTGTGTCTGATCCTCCAGAGCTGAGAAGACAGGAACAAGGGGGAAGGGGAGCACGCACGCCAGATCATCATAAAACCTGTGAAGACTGTAGCTACAACACGCAATGTCTGGAATCTGTGACTTGTCATGTAAGGACTTCTCTCTGGCTGTGCAAAAGGACAAGGGACGGCTGGAGTCAGTCAAGAGCAGCAAAAAATATTCATGGAAAAAGTAGATTTGATGAGTAATGCCTTATGGATTTGAAATGGTTTTGTTTTTTATTTACTGTAAATGTCCACATTTATTTTACTTTTTTTTTTTTCCTTTTTCAAAAAACCTCACAAACACCTAGTAATATTGTCAAAATATTGAAATAGCAATATATTTTGATTCAAGATATTTGAAGTATTCATTTTGTTCCCAATAGATTTGTTGATACCAGCTGCAGCTTTTCCGGTGTCTTCTGTCAGCAAGTTGACACATGGGCCTTTTAATAAAAATCTGAAATTTCTAGATATACAGTGTGATATTTTTTTCCCTTGTTGTACCAAGCATAACATTGAATATCAATATTTTTAAGGTATTATCAAGGTAAATAAAGTCCCAGTATGATGACAGCACCAATGTCCATGGCACCGAGCAATAGTTAAAGCCCTCTGTCGCTGATTTGGCTGTGAGAAAGTTGGCAACCCGAACTGAGATACAGTGGTGTGAAAAAGTGTTGGCCCTGTCAGGAATCCGGGTTTGGACTTATTATGATTTGTCTTAGTTTCCTCCTGACAGCTCTGGCACGCCCCCTCCTCCTGCCAAGCACTGTCAGCTGCACTGTCACGGGTGCTCACACACATACACACACCCACACGCACATACACATGCACACGCTCCATTCACTCTCATTCACACTTGCTCTCACACACCGGATGCCAATCAGTTCTGCCCACGCATTCTCACACCGGCAATCTCTTTCCTCGTTAGCTTCGGGAGTATTTGTTGGCCGCTCCAGAGGAAAGAGATTGTCGGGGCATTCACCCTCGTTCATGGCAGCTAGCTCTCCATGAATGACATATCACTCCCTTCTCGTTCTCAGCCTGACATCTCCAGACGATCAATCCCTGGGTGTTCGCGGCTGCCTCAGCTTCCAATCCTCTTCCAACAGACTGCTCGGTTCGCCTCGGATTGCTCCAGGCCTGTAAGTGTCATTTTGTTTCGCCTTTCTTTTCGTGCTGTTTGCAGCCCTGCAGCGCTAGGCTAATTGCCTTTACTTTTTGTGCTAAACAGTCCTGCAGCACTAGGCTTCTTTGACCGGGCTGTAGCGCATTCTGTAGGCGCCCTGTATGTCTGGTGGCCTCATCCTGCCATTACACCTCTCTGTATTTTTGTGTGCTTAAACTGAACTGATACTTGGTGATAATTGGACTTATTTCCTTTGTGTTTGTTAATAAAAGTGCACCATCAACTCTCGCTTTTGGGTTTCATTCTCTCTCTCGTGCGCCGAGCCATGGCGCATGGAGGCTTATAGCAGAATGCCCCGACCAGTGTAAAAACCCAGTGGAGAGGTGGTGCACGAGTGAGTTTTTTGCTTTTTCTCCTTAGTGCTTTTTTCCCTAGTCATCCGCATGGATTTTTCCGTTTTTGGACTGAGCCCCGAACAGTGTGGAGTGGCTGATCGAGCTGTGGTAATCGTTTCCCGGGCTCGGGCCACCAACTCCCCGGAGGAGAATTTCTTGCCGTTTGACATCGCTGTCAGGGTGTTCCAGACGTGCCCTGGTCTCTGGAAATATCCGGGGTTGATGTTGTTTCTCACCCTGGTCCACGAGTCATGCAGACAGCTGGAGGAGATGACAGGAGGGGCCGTCAAGCCCAAACGCGGCTTCCCACGATGTGCTCCCGGAGAACCGGAGCCCGCCGCTCACTGCCTGAGCCGGATTGCTCCTCCCCCTGCCAGATTTCCCATCCAACTCCTGGGAGGACGAAGCAGGACACCGAGGCAGCAGCGGACACCATCACCAGTCAGGAGTTCAGGCAAGTTCATCTCCGTTCTCTTGCAATGTCTCCTGAGGTGATTAATCAGATTTCTGTGGAGGAGCTTCAGAAATTGTTACCCGCTGAAGCTCTCCAAACAGCTGCTGTCACAGCTCCTTATTCCCTGTCTTCTGTCTCCCTTGACTTCCCGCCGGCCCCGGGAGAGGATCGTCGGACGCGGGAGGAGCAGGCGGAGTCAACCACTCAGCGGGAGGTTAATCCTAGGTCTAAATGATGGAAGAGGTCCTTCACCTCATCAGCGGTTCCTAATTGGACGTCAAGCCTGACCGCTGCTGTGGCGAAGCCCCCCTCGGTGCCAGCTGTCGTACCAGCAGAAGCCCCTTCAGCTTCAGCCACAGTTCCTTTCGTTGGGTCGTCCACCCCAGCCGCCGGAGGGATTGTGTGTGCCACTCCAGACCCGCCCACCTCTGTGCCATTCGGGACAGCTCCTCCGTCAACCACCGAGGAGCCTAGAAGACCTATGGGCATGGAGAAGGAGGACAACACACTGTCGGCAGCCGCCAGCATTCAGACCTGGGAGGCCAGGCAAGTGGGTTTTCATTCAACCTTAGTCATTAAGGATAAGCCTCGTCTGTCCCCCGGGAAGAGCCTCAGGCTAGGCAGTCACCTGAGTGCTCGCCCCCTGCTGCTCCTATGATGAACTCATCTATTTCCTCTGTGTCTCCATCCCCTGCCTGGGAGTGTCCACCAGCCATGGAGCTCAACGATCGGGGAAAGAGGGAACACGCAGTGGTGAAGGACTGCACCCCGCAGAACTGCTACGACCAGAGGAGGAGTGCTGTGACCGACTGGAAGTGGGTGCCAATGAAGGAGCATCCCCCCGCTTCAGTCTCTTCGGACACAGTGCCCCCCAGGTCTCCACCTCCAGACTTCATGCCGGGGGGATTACTGGCATTAGGGGCTTCACTGGAGGAGACCATGACTGCCGAGACCATCATGCCTGCTGTGGGGGCCGCCACAGCAGAGCCATCCCCCGGATCAGACCTCCAGTCGATTGGACCCCAAACATCATCGTCGGAGTCCTGGACGGCGGTAGAACTCGAGCACAGGCAAGTAATCTCTCCTGTAGTTCACCTGTCAAGTGTTGAGAGTTCTTGCCTGGCTCTTGGGGAGGAAAGTTGGGTGCAGCCCCCAGCTGCATCTAAACTTTCCTCGGGCTCTGCCGCTACCGGTGACCCTAACCGTCTCCATTTTCCCATCTCCTTCGAGCGCCTTCCTAGGGGTGCCGCAGAGGAGCTGCCGCAACCTGAGTTGCCCATGGATGATGAGGAGGGTCCAGTTGTCCCGGAGGAGGTCGACAGGGGTGCAGCACCTGACGGACTGGAGGAACCTACGCACCCTAAATCACCGGAGTCCTGGACGGCGGTGGAGCCAGAAGTCAGGCAAGTGTGTTCCATTGTGTCAGGTTTGTCAATATTAATGTCACACTGCCTGACTTATGGTGAAGTGGACCTGGGGCAGCTCACAGTAGCCCTCGGGACTGCCACACTGGGCTCTGTCGCTGCTGGCGACCCTGACCCGGTTTCCCTTTCTCTTTCTTTGGGCTTGAAGCCTCCGGCCGGGGTTGCCAGAGAGCTGCTGGAGGCAACTGAGGATCGGGGTTCAATGCCTGAGGACGTGAGGAGCATCACCTCCCTCGCTGGGGTGGCCACCGAGGGACCAATGAGGTCCCCGATAGGGGTCACCGCAGGAGCAACGGTGCTTCAACCGGAGCCCACCACAAGTGCATCAGGGCCTCAGTCAGGGTACACCGCGGGTGCAGCAGAGCCCCAGCTGCAGTCCACCGCCGGTGCAGCCACGTCCCAGACCGGGACCATCGCGGGTGCAGCCAAGTCCCAGACCGGGACCGTCGCGGGTGCAGCCACATCCCAGACCGGGACCGTCGCGGGTGCAGCCACGTCCCAGACCGGGACTGTCGCAGGTACTATGGTCCCCCTGCCCCAAGTCTCAAACGGCAGGGGGGCTCCTGTTCCTTGGCGTCGCCGCCGAGGTTCCTGAGTTTGGAGGCTGCCTCTCCGCCCTCCTCTCAGGTCCTGGTGGCTCCACCACGCTAGTCAGCCACCCGCAGAACTTGGATTATGGGTCAGGTGGCCCATTGGCCCGGGCAGGCCGACAGACACTATCCCATGGGCCGCCTGCTGGACTTGGGCAGGCCACCTGAGCTGCCACTCCTCACCATACTGGGGGCCCTGGACTCAGGTCGACCCCCTGAACTTTGGACTTTGGGGGAGGGGGTTAGTGTTCCAGGTTGGGGGTCGTTAGGAGGGGTTTGCTCTTTATTCTGTTTTTGTTCTGTTTGTGTTTTCACTGGTTGCTTCCCTCCTAACCGGTTTTCCCCCACCTCCCACCCTGGGTTAGTGTTTGTCGCCGGGGGGAGGGGTTTCCTTGAGGGATGTTGTTTCTTTTCTTTTTTGCTGATGGTACTGGGGTGTCTGGCATCCACCCCTGGGGGAGGGGGGGCTGTTCTGACTTACTGTTATGATTTGTCTTAGTTTCCTCCTGAGAGCTCTGGCACTCCCCCTCCTCCTGTCAAGCACTGTCAGCTGCACTGTCACGGGTGCTCACGCACATGCACACACCCACACACACATGCACACGCTCCATTCACTCTCATTCACACGCGCTCTCACACACCAGATGCCAATCAGTTCTGCCCACGCATTCTCACACCGGCAATCTCTTTCCTTGTTAGCTTCGGGAGTATTTATTGGCCGCTCCAGAGGAAAGAGATTGTTGGGGCATTCACCCTCGTTCATGGCAGCTAGCTCTCCATGAATGACGTATCACTCCCTTCTCGTTCTCAGCCTGACATCTCCAGATGATCAATCCCTGGGTGTTCGCGGCTGCCTCAGCTTCCAATCTTCTTCCACCAGACTGCTCAGTTCACCTCGGATTGCTCCAGCCCTGTAAGTGTCATTTTGTTTTGCCTTACTTTTCGTGCTGTTTGCAACCCTGCAATGCTAGGCTAATCGCCTTTCCTTTTTGTGCTAAACGGTCCTGCAGCACTAGGCTTCTTTGACCAGGCTGTAGAGCATCCTGTAGGCGCCCTGTATGTGTGGTGGCCTCATCCTGCCATTACACCTCTCTGTATTTTTGTGTGCTTAAACTGAACTGATACTTGGTGATAACTGGACTTATTTCCATTGTGTTTGTTAATAAAAGTGCACCATCAACTCTCGCTTTTGGGTTTCATTCTCTCTCTCGTGCACCGAGCCATGGAGCATGGAGGTTTATGACGGGCCCCCTTATTGAGTTCTCATTTGTTGTATGTTTGTCACACTTAAATGTTTCAGATCATCAAACAAATTTACATATTAGACAAAGATAACACAAGTAAACACAAAATGCGGTTTTTAAATGAAGATGTTTATTATTAAGGGAAAAAAATCCAAACCTCCATGGCCCTGTGTGAAAAAGTGATTGCCCCCTAAACCTAATAACTGGTTGGGCCACCCTTAGCAGCAACAATTGCAATCAAGCGTTTGTGAAAACTGGCAATGAGTCTTTTACAGCGCTGTGGAGGAATTTTGGCCCACTCATCTTTGCAGAATTGTTGTAATTCAGCCACATTGGAGGGTTTTCAAGCATGAGCCGCCTTTTAAAGGTCATGCCACAGCATCTCAATCGGATTCAGGTCAGGACTTTGACTAGGCCACTCCAAAGTCTTCATTTTGTTTTTCATAAGCCAGTCAGAGGTAGACTTGCTGGTGTGTTTTGGACCACTGTCCTGCTGCAGAACCCGTGTACTCCAGCTTGAGTCACAAACAGATGGCCGGACATTTTCCTTAAGGATTTTTTGGTAGACAGCAGAATTCATGGTTCCATTTACCACAGCAAGTCTTCTAGGTCCTGAAGTAGCAAAACAGCCCCAGACCATCACACTACCCCCATATTTTACTGTTGGTATGATGTTCCTTTTCTGAAATGCTGTGTTACTTTTACGCCAGATGTAATGGGACACACACCTTATAACAAAAAGTTCAACTTTTGTCTTGTCAGTCCACAGAGTATTTTCCCAAAAGTCTTGGGGATCATCAAGATGTTTTCTGGCAAAACTGTGATGAGGCTTTATACTCTTTTTGCTTAGCAGTGGTTTTTGTCTTGAAACTCTGCCATGGAGGCCATTTTTGTCTCTTTCTTATGGTGGAGTCATGAACACTGACCTTAAGTGAGGCAAGTGAGCCCTGCAGTTCTTTAGATGTTGTTGTGAGGTCTTTTGTGACCTCTCTGATGAGTCGTCGCTGCGCTCTTGGGGTAGTTTTAGTCAGCTGGCCACTCCTTGGAAGGTTCACCACTATTCCATGTTTTTGCCATTTGTGGATAATGGCTCTGACTGTGGTTCACTGGAGTCACAAAGCTTTAGAAATGGTTTTATAACCTTTTCCAGACTGATAGATCTCAATTACTTTTTTTCCTCATTTGCTCCTGAATTTCTTGGGATCGCAGCATGACATCTAGCATTTCAGGATCTTTTGGTCTACTTCACTTTGTCAGGCAGGTCCTATTTAAGTGATTTCTTGATTGAGAACAGGTGTGACAGTACTCAGGCCTGGGTGTGGCTAGATAAATTGATCTCAGCTTTCCAAAGATGTGATAAACCACAGTTAATTTATATTTTAACGGGGCGGGGGGGGGGGGAATCACTTTTTCACACAGGGCCATGTAGGTTTTGGATTTTTTTTTACCCTTATGATAAACATCTTCATTTAAAAACTGCATTTTGTGTTTACTTGTGTTGTCTTTGTCTAATATTTAAATTTGTTTGATGAGCTGAAACATTTAAGTGAGACAAACATACAAAAAAATGACAAATCAGGAAGGGGGCAAACACTTTTTCACACCACTGTAGTTTGGACATGTGCAGAGGAGGGACTAAAAGGTGGCTACACCTTCTTCTGGAAAGGCAAGGCCAAAGATGAAGAAAAATGAGAAATCAGGAAGGGGGCAAACACTTTTTCACACCACTGTAGTTTGGACATGTGGAGAGGAGGGACTAAAAGGTGGCTACACCTTCTGGAAAGGCAAGGCCAAAGATGAAGACAGAATCCATGGAGTAGGACTGGCCATCAAGACAGCGGTTCTCAAGCAACTTCCTGACCTACCAACGTCAGTTAATGAACGGCTGATGAAACTCCGTTTCCCTCTTAACCGTAAAAGGCACGTTACCCTCATCAGTGCGTATGCCCCAACTCTCACCAGCAGCGATGAAGTGAAGGAAGCCTTTTATGAGGAGCTCAGTACCCTCGTGAAGGACACTCCCCCCAATGACAAACTCATTCTGCTAGGCCATTTCAACGGCAGAGTCGGAACAGACTGCTGTAACTGGAAAGGCGTGCTGGGGCCACATGGCACTGGAAAATTGAACTCCAACGGCTTGATGTTCTTGAGCCTTTGTGCTGAAAACCACCTCGCAAACACACTGTTCCGGCAAGCAGACAAATATAAGACAACATGGATGCACCCAAGATCCAAGCAGTGGCATTTGATAGACTTTGCCATTTGCCATCAGATAGACACCTGTGGCGTCAGAATCACCAGAGCCATGCGCAGAGCAGAGTGTTGGACGGACCACCATCTAGTCAGATCCATCCTATCCCTGCATATTGCCCCAACACACCACAAGATGCCAAAAGTCATCAGGCCAGCATTCAACGTCGCCAAACTTGAACAACCTCAGTGACGTGGTGAATTTGCAGAAGATCTGGACAGTCGACTGATTGCCCATGGACTCCTGACTGCCTGTCCAACACAAAGGTGGGAAAAGTTTAGAGCACTGGTGACGGAGTCAGCAAAAACCACAGGAAACGAGTGCACCAGGACTGGTTCGACAAGAACAACGAGAACATCAAGACACTCCTGTTGAGTGGCAGAATGACCCCACTTCCATTTCCAAGCGTGATCGCTTCAAGAACCTCCAGAGACAGGCACAAGCAGCGCTGCAAAAGATGCAGAATGAATGGTGGGAGAAGAAGGCAGATGAGGTGCAGAGATACACCGACAAGCAGAATTCCAAGATATTCTTCAGCATCATCAAGGAAGTATATGGAACTGCCAAGCCATGCACTACCCCACTCCTGTCGGCAGACGGTTCAACTCTGCTGAAGAAGAGCAGCATCAATGCGCAATGGAGAGAGCACTTCAGCTACTTGCTCAACAGGCCCTCCACTGTAGACCCCCATGTCCTCGATCTGATCCAACAAAAACCCACCGTCCACTGCCTCAACCTCCCCCCTACAATGGACGAAGTCTTGAAGGCGATTAGGCAGACCAATTCAGGCAAAGCACCTGGGATGAATGGAATCCCGGCGGAAATATTCAAATCAGCCGGTCCTGTGGCCCTTGAAATCTTCCATTCCCTCCTCACCAACATCTGGGATGAAGAACAACTGCCCAAAGACTTCAGGGATGCCACTGTTGTCTCCCTGTTCAAGAATAAGGGTAGCAAGTCGGACTGCGGCAATTACCGAGGTATCTCCCTTCTATCTATTGCCGGAAAAATACTGGCCCGGGTCCTCCTCAACCGACTGATTAACAACATCTCTGAAGGGAACCTGCCAGAAACACAGTGCAGATTCCGCTCAAACCGCAGCACCGTGGACATGATCTTCTCCGTCTGCCAAGTGCAGGAGAAATGTCTAGAACAAAACACGGACTTATATGCGGTCTTTATTGACCTGAATAAGGCCTTCGACACGGTGAACAGGGAGACTCTCTGGATCATCCTATCCAAGCTTGGGTGCCCAGACAAGTTTGTAAACCTCATACGCCAGTTTCACGACAACATGACTGGGCAGGTTCTCTCAGGTGGAGAGGTATTGGATCCATTCAATATCAGCAACAGCGTCAAGCAGGGGGGCGTTCTGGCCCCGGTCCTCTTCAACCGCTTTTTCTCTTGCGTCCTCAATCATGCCTTCAGGGACTTGGACCTTGGGGTATACCTGCAATACAGACTTGATGGCTCACTGTTCAACCTCCGCCGACTGAAAGCTAAGACCAAGGTCGCAGAAAAGATTGTCCTGGAAGCACTTTTCGCTGACAACTGTGCCCTCATGGCCCACACGGAGTTTGATCTCCAGATCATCGTGAATAAGTTTGCAGAAGCCTCCCACCTTTTTGGTCTTACCATCAGCCTCAGCAAGACAGAGGTACTGTTCCAACCAGCACCAGCCTCCACCGTCCTAACCCCCCTCTATCTCCATCGAGGGTACCCAACTGAAGATGGTAGATGACTTTAAATACCTCGGCAGCACCATCAGTAACGACGGCAGCCTGGATAAGGAGATCGCCAGAATCTGCAAGGCCAGTCAAGCTCTCGGTCGTCTGCGAGCTCGCATCCTGAACCAGCACAACATCCAGCTGTCCATGAAGCTCAAAGTGTACAGGGCCATTGTCCTCACCAGCCTTCTGTATGGATGTGAGATGTGGACCGTGTACAAAAAACACCTGAAGCAGATGGAGAAGTTCCAAATGAGAAGTCTACGGATGATCATGAACATTCATTGGCAAGACCGGGTCACAAACCTTGAGGTCCTGGACAGAGCTGAGATGACCAGCATCGAGGCCATGATTCTGAAAGCCCAGCTCCGATGGGTTGGTCATGTGATCCGGATGGATGGCCACAGGCTGCCCAAGGCTCATGTACAGCGAACTCTGCTCTGGGAAGCAGAACCAAGGCAGACCACACAAAAGATTCAAAGACTGCTTGAAGTTCAACATCAGACACACTGGCATCCTTTCCAAACAATTAGAGCTGTGGGCTATGGACAGGCCAGGCTGGTGCGGCCTCACTACCCAGGCGCAAGACTACATTGAAGAGAATAGGCAAGCTGATGTAGCTGAAGTACGGGCACGAAGAAAGACATTATTACCTGGGCAGTTTCCTTGCCCCTACTGCAGCCGTGTCTGCTGATCGAGGATCGGCCTAAACAGCCATCTCTGTGCTCACGCAAGAAGAGGACTTAACACATGAGGGACGGTCATCATCGGATCGATGGACAACCAAGAAGAGAGGAGGGACAGTGGATATGTTGGACAAAGGATGCTGAAGAGGGAGCTGCCAGGCAGGAGAAAAAGAGGAAGACCACAGACATGATTCATGGATGTAGTGAAGGAGGACATGAAGAGGGTTGGTGCTCCAGAGGAAGACGCAAGGGATAGGGTGAGATGGAGGCAGATGAGCTGCTGTGGAGATCTGTGGAGACCCCTAAAGGGAGAAGCCAAAAGGAGAAAAAGAAGAAGATCTGATCATTTCTTTTCTAGGTTAGTGGCACATATTCCTGCCGTCGGCAAACACGTAGGTGAAGCATGTGCCTACTCTACCTCATGATAGACAGATCATGCTATAATGCCTATGTCCTGTTAACCTCTGTGGACCCCGGCTGGAACAGCGCCAAGTGCTTCAGGCACCATCTCTTCTTGGAGCAGGTTGGCAGAGCTCTCCTTGCCCCAGCCATGGCAAAGAGGAACCATTTGCCCAGAGGGCCGTCTGCAGCCAGCTTCTTCCTACAAGCCTGGGGTGAGGTCCAAGGTCAGGAGGAGGAAGAGGAGGAGGAGCCACAGCCAGGGTCCCCCAGAAATCGGAGTCAGTGTGTCTTGTGTCCACAGCGCAGAAAGGAGTGGAACCAGTGCACCAAATAAGCGATAACATAAGGTAAGATTGTCATAAACTCTCCGTGCGCCTTGTCATTGCGCACAGAGGAGAAAGATGGATGGATTTACACGCAGATTCACACCAAACACACATTTATTGACATGAAACAGTTCAAAAACGTAAAGACTTACAAGAAGGTAGTGATGTACACAAAATGGCTGAAGCCGGAGCGAACAGCGGGCAGACCACTGTGTACTGTGGCCACAGGACAAAAATGCAATTAGCATATACGCTCGGGAGAGTGAGAAAGACCCAAGGAGGTTCTACTGGCTAGGGGAAGCAAACTGGGCAACAGTCTAAGCATAGCAGTAGCATTGCGGGGGGGGGGGGGGACGCTATCAACTAAGTGTAGGAGAAACTACCGCACCGAGAAACGCCAGACAGTTTACTCACAGACAGAAACAGTCCAAGAAGTCCAGTTCTCCCAATGACTGCGAATAATAAATCCTTCAAGGACATGATGGTCACCCGACGTAGACCACTGGTGTGACTCGTACAATGACCCAGCGGCATTTGTCTAGCAAAGAGATGCTTAAATTCAAGCGTTGCTGGCCACACAAATTGAGAACACCTGGGCAAGGCGCGGGAAAGGTAATTACTGGGGCTGGGAACAGCTGGAGGAATTAAGGAGAGCGGGGGGGGTGGGGTTGGACCGACAGACTGTCAGCAGTGTGGGAAAAAGATCACAGAAGCTGACTAACAGCTTCCGGTCAGGCAGTGGCTAAGGTGATGGGATAAATACACAAAATACACATAAACAGTGAAGCCAAAACCCACAGAGAGATTGAGACCGAGCCAGGGAAGGCCAAGCCGGCTCGGCTTGTGACAGGGCCCCCCCTTTAAGGGGTGGATTCCCAGACACCCCAGGTAACAACAAGTAGACCCCCCCCCCCCCCACAGTTGCAACAACAACACACAACACGAACCCGGGTGGGCGGTAGGAAGGAGGGAACACAATGCCCCGCCCAGGGCCCACAATTAACCCCCCCCCCAAGTCCACAGGCGTTGGGGCTCAGGAGGCCGCCCAGAGTTCCAGGCCCAGTAGAAGGTCCGGTGGACTGAGTCCGGCGGCCTGCTGGAACACCTAAGCAGGAACACCTAACCCGGGAAGTCAATTCTTCTGGCGGCCGGCCCACATTGATTATCCACCAGGACCGAAGGGGTGAAGCAGGAGGTGGCCTGCCCACCGGAAAGCTCACTGGTGGGTAACCGGACCGGGGAGAGGGAACCCCCATGGCGTCCTCAGGGTGGTCCGCAGTGGCACCCGCAGTGGCCTCTGACCGGGCCAGCTCCACTGCACCCACGATGGACTCCAGCGGGAGTCTAGCTGCACCCACGATGGCCCCCAACCGGGCCGGCTCCGCTGCACCCACAGTGGACTCCAGCGGGAGCCTACCTGCACCCTCGATGACCTCTGGCTGAGGCTCAGCTGTACCCGCGGTGGACCCCAGTTGGGCCAATGCTGCATCCTCGGGAAGCTGATCGACCAAGGCGAGCACCATACCCAGGAAGCAGCCCACCAGCGGGACAACAGGCGATGGGGGCGTCGTGGAGCCCTCCAGTGGTGTTTGACCATCTCAGGTGACCCTGAAAGAGGGCTTGGACAGAGGGCACAAAGAAAGGAGGTCAGGGTAGCCAGCAGCGGCGGAGCCCAGCGAGGTGAGCTCAGGTGCAGCTGATGGCTGCACCCGACTCTCCTCACCAAGAGCCAGGCATGATTTCTCTAAAGCAGAGTAAAGAAAAATGAAAGAAATCACTCGCCTGAACTCGAGCTCCACCGCGGTCTAGGACTCCATCGATCCTGCTGAGAGCGAGGGTTCGGGCGCTGACTCTGCTGTGGCAGTCTCCGCAGCAGGCGTGATGGTTGTTGCAGTCCTATTGTCCTCCAGAGAGCTCTCCAATGCTGGTGACTCTTCCAGCGAGGATTCTGGAGGTGGAGTCCAACATCGCGCTGGACCCTGGGAGGCTGAAGCCAGGGGATGTTCTTCTGTCGGCGCAGGCTTCAGGTTTGTCACAGTGCTCCTCCTCTGACCATGGCAGCTCTGCGGGGCTGGAGTAGGATTCTTCAGCCCTGCGGCCCCCTCCCTCCTCTGAAGATCTAGCTCCAGGGCCGATGGACACTCAACGGAGATGGAAGGAGATATAAGGAGGGTAGGGGGGTTAATTTCTGCTGCAGCGGTAGGTGAGGACCCAGCAGTCTGCACAAACTGGACCTCACTCATCAGGCAAGATGATTTATCAAAAGAATTAATCAAATAAAAACACACTTGCCTGTTAATCCCAGGAGCAGTGGTCTTAGCTGGAGTACACCCAGCCTCCTGCTTCTTATCTGCAGCGCTCCTGGGTCCCTTGGGAAATCCAGAGGGGGCCGCCCCCGCAGACTGGCAGACAGGCAGAGGAGCGGAGGAGTTCCTCCTGCAGTCCAACGCTGGGTCACAGTGCCGTGGAAGAGATGAAGCCGGCGGGACAGGAGCCGGCACTCAGGAGACGAGACTGGGCTTCTATCACCGAATTCTTCTACGTGCGGGCACCGGCCTCGCAACACACAGCAAGGAAAGAGGTGGAGGCAGAGGCGGCAGCAGAGGGAGTGATAGAGCAATCACCCGGGGATGAAGGCGCAGGTAAGGTCTCCGCTCCACCAAGTTGGTTATTCTGCCCCAGCAGTCCATCTCATCCCTCCGGGAGGTACAGCTACGTGCGCTGGCTGCCAAACCCTCAATCGCCATGATGGCTTGGCGGTCCTCCCGGCTGAACTGTCTCCTCCATACTGCTTCACCAGCTTGAGGCATAATGAATCCTCAAAAAACTGGTGGGTGAAAAACAGTTCACAAAAATGAAAACGGTGTGTGGGTATAACCCGCTAAATCCTTTTACACGGCTGGGTCATTCTGCCATAAACTCTCCGTGCGCATTGTCATTGTGCATGGAGGAGAAGGATAGATGGATTTATGCACAGATTCACAAACACACATTTATTGACATGAAACAGTTCAAAAACAAAGACTTACAAGAAGGTAGTGATGTACACAAAATGGCTGACGCCGGAGCGAACAGCGGGCAGACCACTGTGTACTGTGGCCACAGGACAAAAATGCAATTAGCATATACGCTCGGGATTGTGAGGAAGACCTAAGGAGGCTCTACTGGCTAGGGGAAGCAAACTGGGCAACAGCCTAAGCAAAGCAGTAGCACTGCGTGGGGGAAATGCTATCAACTAAGCGTAGCCGAAACTACCGCACCAAGAAACGCCAGACAGTTTACTCACAGACAGGAACAGTCCAAGAAGTCCAGTTCTCCCAACGAGCGCGAATAAAAAAAATCCTTCAAGGACGTGACGGTCACCCGATGTAGACCACTGGTGCGACTCGTACAATGACCCAGCGGCATTTGTCTAGCGAAGAGCTGCTTAAATCCAAGCGCCGCTGGCCACACAAATTGAGAACACCTGGGTGATGTGCGGGAAAGATAATTACCGGGGCTGGGAAGAGCTGGAGGAATTAAGGAGAGCCAGGGAGCGTGGTTGGACCGACAGACTGTCAGCAGCGTGGGAAAAAGATCACAGAAGCTGACTAACAGCTGCCGGTCAGGCAGTGGCTAAGGTGATGGGATAGATACACAAAATACACATAAACAGTGAAGCCAAAACCCTCAGAGAGATCGGGACCGAATCGGGGAAGGCCAAGCCGGCTCGGCTCGTGACAAAGATAAGATAAGATAAGCCTTTATTAGTCCCACAATGGGGAAATTACAGATCCAAATGTGGAGTACATGCATGTAAAATGCATGTCACTGTAATCTGTGGTTCATACTGTGAACACAAGCACATGACAAATCCAAGGGTGTAACTTTGCTTCAAACATTGGGGGGGTTCAAATCTCTGCCCGTATAGAGAGCCTAAGTCATGCCCCCTCCACTTCTGCATATTGGACCTTAAATCAAAAAAAAATTCTCTATTTAAATGAATGGCAAGAGCAACATTATCTTTTTATCCCGATCAAATTTTGAAACGAGTTAAACATATGATGTTTGCCAGTGTAAAAGATAACTTTCCATATAATTAAAGTTGTCGGCTGTCATATAATAACAGAGTAATATTTAGTTTTTGTTTAAGTGACTAGCGGACAACAACTCCCATCATCCCACATCACTAAACATGGTTACATTTTAGTGATGTGAAAAGCACTGATTTCTCATAGCACTGACCCCTGCACAGACAGACAAGTCACTTGGATTATTAGCCTGACTCTTCGCTAAATCACAGTGATAATAACAGAATGAATTTGCCTGATGGCTGCTCTCAGCCTGTGTCTCTCTGTGAGGAAATCACATGAACAAAAAGAAAATGTCAATCCCTTATCAGGACAAGTCTAAAATTCATTAGTTTGTCCAACAGAACATTATTTTGATGATCTAGTCAGCAGTCTGTTCCCTAAGGTGCAAAGTTCATTTTTTGTTGTTACCTGGTCACTTGTGCCTTCTGTGCTGCCTCACTCTCCCTCTGGTCACCTGGGCCATCTCTCTCCTCCCTCTCTCCCTCTTTGTTATCCCTGCTGCTGTCACTTCCACATTCTTCTCCTGACATAAAATAAGCTCAATTAATGTTGAAATGGTTTAAGAGAGGTACTTCACTGACAGTTTTGGAAGATATAATTCATGCAAGAATTTCCCACGCAAAAAACTTGGAAAGATGTAAAATGTTTTTCCCCATTCTTCCCTCTTAATAGCATCTTAACAGTGCTATCAGCAGGTGCATTAGGTCGTCTAGTTTATTTTGATGCCATGATCATCATTTTAGCCACAGAACTGAGGTTAATGCAGCTGCTCAGTGTGGATGAGGCTTACCACTGTGTAGCTAGTTTTTACCAAGTGGATGAACTAAGGACACTGTGTGATTTAGTCAGTTAAGACTATGACAAAAGTAACAGTTATCCTGCCTGCAGAGGCATAATGAACACAGCAGACCACACCTTAGGTGTGCTATGTTTCACTCATTAAATGATAATAAATCTGTGAAATGTCTGACAAAATCATCCTGGTATTAAAAACTTACTCTGGATTCATTACCTAGACATTTAATTTTTTTACAATGGCATTCAGTTTTCAAATTCAGGATTCAGGTATTTGCCCCCCTCCCCTCGTAAAAGGTCCATCCATCCATCTTGTACCGCTCAATCCTTTTCGGGTTGCGGGGGGGCTGGAGCCTATCCCAGCATCTTTGGGTGAGAGGCAGGGTCCACCCTGGACAGATCGCTAGTCCATTGCAGGGCCAACACAGAGAGACAGACAACCATTCACTCTCACAGTCATACCTAAGGACAATTTAGAATCCCCAATTGAT
Source organism: Pholidichthys leucotaenia (assembly GCA_020510985.1). NCBI lineage: Eukaryota > Metazoa > Chordata > Actinopteri > Cichliformes > Pholidichthyidae > Pholidichthys > Pholidichthys leucotaenia. The sequence goes on from CM035849.1 coordinate 267,892,105, forward strand.
GCCAATTAACCTAACCTGCATGTCTTTGGCATGTGGGAGGAAACCGGAGTACCCAGAGTAAACCCACGCAGACACAGGGAGAACATGCAAACTCCACACAGAAGGGTCACTGAAGGTCTGGGGGTGGGATCGAACCCACGATGGTCAAGGGCGGAATCGATCCCATGACCTTCTTGCTGTGCTGCCACTGTGCTAACCACTGTAAAAGGTAAATAACAAATTTACCTTTACCAAATTTACCAGAAAGAAATGTACGAGTTTAGGAGAAAATAATATAAGTTCCCAAGAAAAAAGTAGCAACTTGATGATAGTCAAAAAATTATTCAAAAAATCTGAAATTTAAATTATTTTGCAAATATGTAAGGAAAAAGGCTTATTTTCCATGACAAATTTAAGAAAAATGCTACATTTTTGTGAGAAACTGAATTTAGGGAGAAAACAACATGGGGGAAATATTGCATATTAATACAAAAAGTAGGCAAATTTACAAGAAAAAATGTCTCTGATTTACAAGAAAAGCTATAAAACTATGACAAAAAAGTTGCACACACGAAAAAGTGACATTAGAAAAGTGTGAGTGCTACATAAAACACTGATGAAGTTAACTAAGGGAGAAAAAAGATTGGAGAGAATATTTGGAGCCCAAAAACTGGTAGTGAGGACAGCTCTAACGTTAAATGACTTTATAATTTGCTTTCTGTAGGTGCAGCGCAGCGTTCTGCAGAGACCCCTACTAGACAGGAAAAGCAACAGGCTGGAGGAGGTGACAAATGCTGCAGAAAACACTGAAAGAAGCATTGAAGCTTTTTAGTTATCAATTTATTTATTTTTTTAGTGCTCCCTTTATTGCAAATGGACCCTGAAACACCAACAAACTCAAAAGATATAGTGTTAAGGTGATGAATCATACTAGGAGCTAAATCACTATACACTGATAACAAAGAAAATGTTTTTTTTTTGTAAATTGTCTGTTTTTTCAACTGATTTAAGACAATTTTGCACCGCTGAATCCGAAACTGGCATCCGTTTCTCTCGATCAGGTCAGGTTTTTATGTTAAGTTATAAGCGGTTGTACAGTTGTACTGTAAATTGAATAGTAGACACTGATAAAGGTAAGTACGTGTAAATTAAATGTTACATCATCATTGTTCAAAATTCAGAGAATTTCAAGAAATAAAAAAGAATTTTGCATCATATAAAGCGAAAATACCCGCACATGTAAACAAAAACGTAAGAAAACATGTGGCCATAGTTCGAAAAGTTGACCTGATTGAGCAAAACCAACGTGATTTTTGGATTCAGCATATCAAAATTGTCCTTAATCAGCTAAAAAAAAACTTAGACAATAAATCTGGTGTTGACCAGTAATATTTAAACCATTTAAACCACGCATTTATATTTAAGGGGGGCGGCGCGGTGGCGGAGTGGTCAGCACTGCAGCAGCACAGCAACTCACCCTTGACCGGGGGATCCTGGGTTCGATCCCAGCCACCAACCAACAGTGATCTGTGTGGAGTTTGCATGTTCTCCCCGTGTCTGCGTGGGTTTACTCCGGGATTTCTCCGGTTTCCTCCCACATGCCAAAAACATGCAAGTGAGGTTAATTGGCATCAAACTGGGGATTCTAAATTGTCCTCAGGTGTGACTGTGAGAGTGAATGGTTGTCTGTCTCTCTGCGTTGGCCCTGCCATGGACTGGCGATCTGTCCAGGGTGGACCCTGCCTCTCGCCCAAAGATGCTGGGATAGGCTCCAGCCCCCCATGACCCGGAAAAAAAAAAAAAAACAAGGATTAAGCGGATGGAGATGAATGAATGAATTTATATTTAAGGAGCGGTGGTTGGAGTAGATTTTGTTTGCACTTGAGCTGCTAACATTTCGATGAGTAGAGAAACACATAAATTCCACTCTAACAGCTGACGAACAAATGCATTCTGATCCCATTTCATGACTGATTAATGCAGTGTAAAGAGCAAATCTGCATGAGAAGAGCGGCTCATTTCTCAGATCAGCTGACTCCTACCAGGCAGTGGAGCAACCCCTGTTAGCAAACTCGCCACCAGCTAACTTCACACAACAACTCACAAGCTAAACATGACATTTACCTCGTTTTGGACACAGGGTTTGGTCCTTGACAAGTTCAACCAATTTAAACGGGCTTGCTGCCCTCGTGGAGCGTGTTCCATGCTGTCTCACTGAGCTGGACGCATTGCACACCCGCACACCCGCACCCGCCGCCCTTACACCTGCCTCTGCCCTGCTCAGAGAAGGCGCAAGGACCGGGTGGGCAATACCAAGTCTGCAGCAGGGGGGACGCACTGTCTGGTTATTACAAATGTTTCTTTTTGTTGCTTGCAAATGAAAAAAACGACAACTTCATACTTGCTTGAGTTGTAGATTTTTTTTTATTAATTATAATTGACCCAAAAAGGATTAAGCGGAAGAAGATGAATGAATGAATGAATTATAATTATATGATTATTGGGGGGGGGGGGGTTAGAGGGGTTATAACCCCCCCATAAATCACGCCTATGGACAAAGCACATGGCATCTTATGACAAAAAGGTAATAAAAGATTTTTTTGAAAATACTGCATATTTTATGTTTTTCTCATTGACAAAATCAGGGGTTTCTATGACAAAAGTATATATTTTTAAAAATTAGATCTATTGTTAGGTCTGCAGGTGTTGAAAAAATTCGATGCAATGAAAGTGAAAAAAAAATTATAACATTTTTACTACACTTTTATTTTAGTCCCCTTTGGTCTTAGACTGGCAGGGGTAATTAGTATTAAACTGGAAAACTGCTTACTCTTATCAGCATTTAATTTACTGTTTTATCACGACATTTTTTTTAAATGATCCCCCAAAGGTTTGTTTTTTCAGTGCAGAGCATGTCATGTCTGAACCAAATAAATTAAAAATATGTTTTTACTTCATAATCATTTGCCAACATATTCTTTAGGTTCTCCATTAATAAGTTGACTTTAATATTCATCCAGTTACAGTTAAAGCAGTGATGTCATTCTGATTGTTATGGTGTTCTTCACAAAGCTTCATTATCACTGCAGGAACTTGTTCAGTTCTAAAAAGAAGGTCATTGGAAGTGTACTATTTAACATAGATGGGAAGAATCAGTCTTTAGTGGTGAAATAATATATTTACAGGAATATTACTCACAACATTTCTTTAGATAACCATACCACACCTTCACATTGTTCAAATATACTCATATTTCCTCATTGCTGCTTCGGGAAGACACTGTAACAATGATGAGAAGTCAGACTGAACTGATTTAAGGCCACATAATAACCCACCATAATACCGAGCAGTGTGAATTGCTGTAATACAATCCCTAACTACTCATGTATTCACAGAGCCAGGTATATTAGCCAGAAACTGTACTCAAGTAAAAGTAGCATTACCTCATAAGATTAGTTATTAATAAAAGGCACGTGTGTAGAAGAGCTTGGAATAACGAGGCGATGTGATTTATAAACCAAAGTTTAATATCAGCTTCGCTCCTCTAACAAGTCTCATCTTGGTGCAGAAGCAGACCTTCATGCTTATACTTACACACAACAAAAGACATTGCATGTCAAAGCTGACATCCCGCATTAACTTAATCCCCCCTCCTTTGTCTTCCGTCTCCTCCACCTGACCCAGAGAGGTCAGGGTGATCGATCTCCTCCATTGTCCTCTGTCTCCTCCACCTGACTCTGGGAAGTCAGGGAGATCGATCTGGTCTCCACCGCTGCGACTCCGTATGCTCTTTGATCTTCGCTGGCGGTCGAGACCTCTTGTCCTGTTCTGAGGCGTGAGGTCATTGCACATATGTAATCACTAAACATTCTAATATGCTTATACATATGTAGGTATGGGATATATGATTAATATAAACCACCCCCCCCCCCAAACGACTAAGAAAAGGACAATCAAGGTAAGTCTCCAGTTTAAGATAATTTCTATGACATACTATACTGTTAAGCCTCTTGACAAGGAAGAAACTTTTCCAGCAGCCATGCTCCTGTAGAGAATTCAGTGGTAACCATAACAGCGTAGTAATATCACAAATCAGTCTTAAAACTGTCACAGCACAATCTGATAAAATAGTTAACAACTTTTGGTTAATTTGCATCAGTCCCTGTGCCGTCTGGGTTTTAGTCTTCTCCCCAATCTGCTGTGGGTCCGCTTGGTCGTCCTGGCGGGACCTTCCTGTAAGGAATCTGCAGCTTGGGGAGGAGAGTGGTTATTTGTTCCCTGCAGGGGGGTTGAGTCTTTTTTCTTGGGGGGTCTACCCCACCGAGGTGCCCTCGCCACCCGTGCAGGATCGTCTCTCAACAAGAAAGCAGGTTTAAGTCTGTCAATGCTGACTGTTTCTTTTCTGTCCCCTAAATCAAGCACAAAATGCTTATCACCAGGTTCCAGCACTCTGAATGGTCCATTGTATGGTGGACGGAGGGTTGATTTTGAAGCATCACGCCTAACAAAAACAAATTCGGCGTTTTTTAAAGCTTGGGGGACAAAAACCTGTGAAAAAGAGTGATGTACCGGTCCGGGGAGAGTGTCCGGTCCGTTGCTGCCTAAAGGCCTCAGGGTTGGAAGATGCCCAGGCTCTGGGTTCTCTGGTAAAAACTCACCTGGGAGTCTGAGAGGTTGTGCAAAAACTAATTCTGCTGGGGAGGCGTCTAGATCCTCTTTGGGCGCAGCACGCAACCCCAATAAAACCCAGGGAAGTTTATTTACCCAATTTGTATCCGTTAGTGAGGCTCTGAGGGCGGCCTTTAAAGATCTGTGAAAGCGCTCGCATAACCCATTAGCCTGAGGGTGATAAGCGGTGGTGCGGTGAATTGTCGCCCCTAAGCTGCTGGCCATAGCTGACCAAAGCTCTGAGACAAATTGAGGCCCCCTATCGGACGTGATGTCCGATGGGACGCCGAAACGTGCCACCCAGTTTGTCAAAAAAACGCGAGCGACTTCCACTGCTGTGGCTGATGCCAGAGGGACCGCCTCAGGCCAGCACGTAGTACGGTCTATCATTGTTAACAGGTGTGTGAAACCTTGAGAGGAAGGTAGTGGTCCCACGAGGTCGACATGAACGTGGTCGAACCTTCTAGCTGGGATTGGAAAAGGCTCTAGAGGGGCTTTTGTGTGCTTGTGTATTTTGGCGCGCTGACAAGACATGCAAGTTTTTGCCCATTCCTTTACATTTTTGCGCAGGCCGGGCCACACAAACTTTTCGGCGACCATTTTAACCGAGGCACACACACCTGGGTGCGCGAGGGAGTGAATTGAGTCGAAAATACGGCGGCGCCATGCAGCTGGGACTACCGGGCGAGGTCGGCCGGTTGAGATGTCGCATATTAGGGGGGGTACACCGTCGCGTAAACCCCTTTCCTCCAGCCTTAACCCTGTTGGTCCAGACAGGAGCGCGTGCACGTCCGCATCACTGCTTTGCTCCTCTGCCATGGCTGCGTAATCTATCCCTACGTGAATTGGGGCCGCGTACATGTCCGCGTTGGCGAAGAGTTCTGCGGCTGAGGTAGTATAATCTGCAGGGATGGCAACAGGAAATTCTGATTTCAGCTGAAATCTAATTTGGTCGATTGACTTATGGGGGGCCGGGGGGGGGGGGCACAGCCCCCCTGAAGCTGGGAGGTTTTCAGTAAAACAGAAGTAATTTAGACTGAAAAAAATGATTAAAAAAATGAAATACTAGACTTCGATAAATCATTAAATTTAATGAAAAGTTAACTTACTTTTTCTTCAATGTTATCTCACCGTCTTTAGTCCAACATATTTAACAGTTCTATAAGAGTTTATTATAATATTTACACTGGTCACCAAGTCACTTCTAATGTGAAACTTTCTTCCTTTTGGCAGCAAGCTGTGTCAGTCTCTGAACTTTGAACTTCATCTCCTTTTCTGGTTTCTTCAGAAATTGTCAGAGTGTTTCTGTTACCTCGTCGAACTTTGAGCCAATTTTCACCTTTACCATCACTTTTCTCTCAAGCCAATTCCATCGGAACTTATTTTTGACACTTTTGTCTATTTCTAGCACTGATGACTCCTGATCCTTCGATAAAAATCTCATAATTCCGCTGAAAACAATACCGAAAGCTCAGAATTCCAACACAAACCAGTGATGTGATTTGGGGTTGGGGAAATTATCTGAAAATTTAGCAGGGGGTCTGGGGGACGCAGTCCCCCAGTGGGGTCCGGGGCAGAGCCCCTGTGGGGGGGCAAGGGGGGCAAAGCCCCCCAAAGCTCCTGGGTTTTTATGATTTTTAAGTACCAGAACTGTGCTTAAATGACATAAAACAAACAGCTGAATGCCACTTATTACTGTATAATATTGACTTATGTTCCAAGAAGATAGCATTCCTAAAATATTCCAACAAGCATTATCCATCATATGCTTTAACACTTGATCAAATCAAAATCAGTTAATTTTATCTATGCCAAAGTCCCCCAGTGTGTAATATCTTTGACTGCTTTATCTACTGTGGAAGATTGTTTCAAAAACGCTGATCCCAAAGAATAGTTGCTCCGCCGAATGGCAAGGTAGTGGGCATGTTTTTTCACTTTTGATGTGTGGTTTGACAGCGCCACACATCCACGTGATCCATAGTTAATCAGCTCTTTACAATACACACAAAAAGCTTTTCCTGCCACGTCTGGTTTCTTCAAAAATTGTCCGAGTGTTTCTGTTACCTCGTCGAACTTTGAGCCAATTTTCACCTTTACCATCACTTTTCTCTCAAGCCAATTCCATCGGAACTTATTTTTGACACTTTTGTCTATTTCTAGCACTGATGACTCCTGATCCTTCGATAAAAATCTCATAATTCCGCTGAAAACAATACCGAAAGCTCAGAATTCCAACACAAACCAGTGATATGATTTGGGGTTGGGGAAATTATCTGAAAATTTAGCAGGGGGTCTGGGGGATGCAGTCCCCCAGTGGGGTCCGGGGCAGAGCCCCTGTGGGGGGGCAAGGGGGGCAAAGCCCCCCGAAGCTCCTGGGTTTTTATGATTTTTAAGTACCAGAACTGTGCTTAAATGACATAAAACAAACAGCTGAATGCCACTTATTACTGTATAATATTGACTTATGTTCCAAGAAGATAGCATTCCTAAAATATTCCAACAAGCATTATCCATCATATGCTTTAACACTTGATCAAATCAAAATCAGTTAATTTTATCTATGCCAAAGTCCCCCAGTGTGTAATATCTTTGACTGCTTTATCTACTGTGGAAGATTGTTTCAAAAACGCTGATCCCAAAGAATAGTTGCTCCGCCGAATGGCAAGGTAGTGGGCATGTTTTTTCACTTTTGATGCGTGGTTTGACAGCGCCACACATCCACGTGATCCATAGTTAATCAGCTCTTTACAATACACACAAAAAGCTTTTCCTGCCACGTCTGGTTTCTTCAAAAATTGTCTGAGTGTTTCTGTTACCTCGTCAAACTTTGAGCCAATTTTCACTTTTACCGTCACTTTTCTCTCAAGCCAATTCCATCGGAACTTTTTGACACTTCTATTTCTGCCACTGATGACTCCTGATCCTTCGATAAAAATTTCATAATTCCGCTGAAAATATTACCGAAAGCTCAAAATTCCAACGCCAACACACCGATGACAAAGCATACAACGAGCCATTTCATTGGTCCAAATTTGCAACTATCCAATCGCAGGGCTGTTTACACATAACATCCGGGTTTATCGCGGGAAACTCACCCGGGAAAACGCCGAGCGCTAATGTATTGTGTTGATTTTCGCTAAAATCGGTAACAATAAGTTACCTTACCATCCATCTTCCATCTCCTACCGCTTTTCCGGAGGTCCGGGTCGCGGAGGCAGCAGTTCAAGCAGAGAAGCCCAGACTTCCCTCTCCCCAGCCATCTGCTCCAGCAGCCATGACTTTTTGACAAAGCAACAACGAGCCATTTGATTGGTCCAATCATTTCCAACTATCCAATCGCAGGGCCGTTTACAGCAGTAGCATGAGTACATAACATCCGGGTTATCGCGGGAGACTGTCACTCAGGGAAGCACCGAGCGCTTTTGTAATCATATTAATATTTGCTAAAATCATAAATCGGCGGAAATCCGCGGATCGGCGGAAAATTGCCATCCCTGATATCTGAGTAAATACGTGCCAACTTAACCTTGGACAGGTGCACCTGGTGTACAATCTTAAATTGAATAAAAGCGTGATGAGCACACATTGATGCAGTGTGAACCTGGCCAACCGGCCAAGAATAGAGTCCCACAGTTCATCAGTAAAAGTAAAATTAAGATCTTGTTCCCAATTCAATTTAATAGCGGCCAGAGAAGAAGATTGTAAATTTGAAATTAAATTATATAAAACTGATATTACCCCCTTAGAAGTTGGTTTAACTAATAAAAAATCATCTAGAGGATTATCAGAAGGTTTTTGAGGGAATTGTTTTGTCATGGTTTGCACATAATGTCTGACCTGAAGGAAGCGGAAAAAATGTGTAGAAGTGATGTGAAATTTAGTGGAAAGTTGACAAAAACTTGCAAATTGACCATCAAAATATAAATCCGCAAAAGATTTTAAACCTGTTCTGTGCCATATATGAAATGCACTATCAATAGTTGATGGGGTAAATAAATGATTTGCGGCAATTGGACTTCTAATGGAGAAAAACTGAAGACCGAAATTTTTCCTGAATTGAGACCAAATTCTAAGAGACTGACGAACTACTTTGTTATTACCCAGTGTAGACAAAGCAAGGGGAAGTGGTGAACCTAAAACTGCTGGTAGGGAGGTTTGATTGTCCACATGTGACTCCATAAGGATCCAAATGGGTGATTTGGGTTCCAGATAGAAATGTTTCCAATATAACATGCACCTGATATTTGCTGCCCAGTAGTAATATTGAAAGTTAGGCAGAGCCATGCCACCCACTGATTTGGATCTTTGAAGAAAAACTTTCCTCAATCTCGGATGTTTACCATTCCAAATAAATGAGGTAATCAGAGAGTCCAAAGACTTAAAAAAGAATTTAGGAATAAAAATGGGGAGACATTGAAACAAATATAAAAACTTTGGAAGTAACATCATTTTTACAGAATTGATTATGCCAATTAAAGACAAGGATAATGGGGACCATTTGGAAAGTATTAGCTTGCACTGGTCAAATAAGGGGAGAAAATTATTTTTAAACAAGTAATTAAGTTGTTTAGTAACACATATCCCAAGATAATTAAAATGATCAATAACAACCTTGAAAGGAAAATTTTCAAGATCCTGAACTCGAATTTTTTCATTAATCGGAAACAATTCACTCTTATTAAAATTAATTTTATAACCAGAAAACCTACAAAAACTATCCAAAATGTTAAGTATAGCAGGTAATGAAGTAAGTGGGCTGGAGAGAAATAGTAAAAGATCATCGGCATAAAGTGAAACCCTATGCTCGATGCCACCCCTACAAATGCCTAGAAAGTCCCGGCTCCCACGGATTGCAATAGCTAACGGCTCAATTGCCAAGGCAAAGAGCAACGGGCTCAAAGGACAGCCTTGCCTCGTACCACGGTAAAGTCTAAAATAGTCAGAATAGCGACAATTAGTTAATACTGAAGCTAAAGGACTAGCATAGAGAAGTTTAATCCAGGAACAGAAGGAAGGACCAAAACCGAACCTCTCCAAAGTAAAAAACAAATACTCCCACTCAACCCTATCAAATGCCTTTTCAGCATCCAAACTAATAAGACATTCAGGTATGTTGTGGTGAGGAGTATAAATAATATTAAACAACCGCCGCAAGTTAAAAAAAGAATGGCGATTTTTAATGAAACCGGTTTGGTCCTGTGAAATTATAAAGAAGAATCTTTTCCAACCTTGAAGCTAACAACTTTGACAAAATTTTAACATCGGTATTTAACAAGGAAATAGGCCTGTAAGAAGCACAATCAACAGGATCCTTGTCTTTTTTAAGCAAGACAGTGATACAGGCCTGATAACATGAAGGAGGAAGTGTACCGGAGTCAAGTGACTGTAAAAACTTGACAAAGGAAAGGGGCAAGATCGTCAGAGAATTTTTTGAAAAAATCAGCGGAAAACCCATCAGGTCCTGGAGATTTTCCTGATTGCATGGATGATATTGCCAGCTGAATTTCTTCTTTTGTGATGGGAGCTTCTAGAATTTGCCGAGATTCTGAGGAAATCAAAGGGATATCAATAGAAACAAAAAATTTTTGCAAATCCTTTAAGTTTGTTGTATATTTTGAGGTATATAATTTGGAATAAAATGACCTGAAAATATCATTAATCACTTGTTGGTCAGATGTCACCTCTCCTTTATCTGTCCTAACTCCAGTAATAATTTGCTTAGCTCTAATACCGCGCAGTTGATTAGCTAGAAGTTTACCGGTTTTTTCGCCATGTTCATAAAATTCAGTCTTGTTTCTTATTAAACAACCTTCAATTTGTTGAGTAGAAAGTAAATTAAGTTTAGTTTGTAATGTCATACGTTCCTTGTACAGAGCGGGTGATGGAGGTTGAGCATATTGTCTGTCAATGTCCAAGATTTGATCTAAAATAGCCTTCTGTTCCTGTATTGTGGATCGTCTTTTAAATGCTGCCAATGAAATAAATTCCCCCCTAAGAAATGCCTTCATGGCCTCCCATATCGTTTTGTTTGGCATACCAGGAGATTTATTTTCTTTCAAAAAAAAATAATAATTTTAGAAGAAATATTCGCAACCAATTTTTCATCTGTAAGTAATAATGGATCCAGTCTCCAATGCTTTCTCATGGAGTCACATCCATGGAGGATCATTTTAAGTACAAGAGGGGCATGATCAGAAACCGAGATGCTATCATAACTGCAAGAGCTAAGGTTATTAATTAATAAATTGTCAACAAAAAAATTATCTATTCTGGTATAAGTATGGTGTACGTGACAGAAAAAAGAATAGTCCCTGCCGTTAGGATGTAAAAAACGCCAAGGGTCTGTAAGGCTATATTCCTCAAGAAAAGACTTAACATAAGTTGCAGATTTATTAAGACTAGCAGGTTTTGAGGATGAGCGGTCTAAGATCGGATCCATATACAAATTAAAGTCACCCCCAAGAATTAGAGAATGAGTATTTAAATCTAGAAGCTGCGAAAAAAGGTTGCGAAAAAAGTGTACATCATCAAAATTCGGCGCATACAGATTAGCCAAGGTGACATGTTTATTGCCAAGTTTACCTGATACTATTACAAATCGTCCATTTTTATCTAATACAACATTAGAGGGAATAAATGGGATATTTCGATCAATAAGAATAGCAGCACCCCTGGCCTTAGCTTTAAAATTTGAATGAAAAAATTGTCCTGACCAACATTTTGACAAGCGCAAGTGGTCGGAATCCTGCAAATGGGTTTCCTGCAAAAACAGTACCCCAGGCTTAAATTGCTTTAGATGTGACATGACTCTCTTTCATTTAACTGGATGGTTCAACCCCTTCACATTCCAGCTTACCAAAGTAAGATTACTATTCATTCAAAGAGTAAAATTTATATATTGTGTTGTGTAGCCCAAAAAAGAATGGGGTGAGGTACGGGTAAAAAAAAAAAAATAAATAAAAAGGAGAGGGGGTGAGGGGGGTGTAAATAAATCCATAACAAAAAAAAAATAAAAAAAATTCAACAACCAAACCTATAACAACACTCCAGCCGGTTGCAAAAAACAGCAACCGCTCCATCTCCTGCTCTATTCTCATCCTAACAAAATACTCCTATACAACTGGCTTCAATCCTGCATACTATGAACATTTTACCCTAAAAAAAAAAAAAAAAAAAAAAAAAAGTAAACAACAACGTATAGGGAGCCAATTTTACCTTGTTTTGAACATCTAAAAATGCATCAATGTCCAGTAAGTGCAGCTTTAATGAAGTAATAATCAAGAAGTCCAGTGTAGTAGTTGGTCAACCCAGGAATGTCCAGTTCAGGGCGAAAATCGCTGATTTCTCTCCATGGTTTGCATGAAGCGGGTGGCCTCCGGAACAGACGCCAGCCACTGGTTTTTGCCATCTGGAAGAGTTATCTGGAGCCTGGCGGGGAAGAGAAGAGAAGGACGAAAACCTCTCTTGTACAACTTGGACATAACCTCCTTATATTCGGCTCGCTGCTCCTGACCAGACGATATTCTCAAAGTATTTTACTGTCTTGCCCAAATGTTCTGCATCAAACTTTAAACAAGCCTCTACATGCTTTTTCTTCACCAATGGAGTCTTGCGAGGTGAGGGGGCATAGAGTCCATGTCGGGTGAATGCATTACTCATTGTTTTCTTTGAAACAGCAGTACCTGCTAACTCCAGGTCTTTCTGGAGCGCTCCATGAGCGGTCTTTGGCTCTTGCATAACTCCTCTGATAATTCTTTTGAGTTCGCTGTCAGAAATCTTGCGAAGAGCTCGTGGTTGTGGCTGGTTTATTGTAAAATGATGTTCTTTCCACTTCCGAACAATGTCTCCAACAGTGCTCAGTGGAACATTCAGCAGTTTAGAAATGTGCCTGTAACCAATACCATCATTATGCTTTGCAACAATAATGTTGCAGAGGTCTAGAGAGAGCTCTTTGCTTCTACCCATCATGAGTTCTTTGTGGTGTGGCAGTCTGATATTCGCAGACCTTTTTAAAAGCTATCAATGAAGACTTAACCAGCTGAAATTAATTTGCACTGACGGGGGATGGGATGGCTTCCTAAATTCTGATGGATTTCAGCTGGTTTCTTGGCTTTCTATGATTTTTTGCACCCCTTTTTCTTCATGTTAATACTTACTCTCTGTGTCATTCCACTTTATTAAATAAAACTTGTTTTTGTGATCACAGTTGCCTTGATTTCTTTGTATGTATGGATTGCTTTTGTTGTTACTAATACAGACGTGTACAAAATTGTTGGTACCCCTCTGTTAATAAAAGATAAACTCACAATGGTCACAGAAATAACTTGAATCTGACAAAAGTGGTAATAAATAAAAATTCTATGAAAATTAACCAATGAAAATCAGACAATGCTCTTGAATTGTGGTTCAACAGAATTATTTTAAAAAACAAACTCATGAAACAGGCCTGGACAAAAATGATGGTACCCCTAGAAAAGATTGAAAATAATGTCACCATAGGGACATGTTCAACCAAGATGTGTCCTCTAATTAACATCACAGGTGTCTACAAACTTGTAATCAGTCAGTCGGCCTATTTAAAGGGTGACAAGTAGTCACTGTGCTGTTTGGTGACATGGTGTGTACCACACTAAACATGGACCAGAGGAAGCAAAGGAGAGAGTTGTCTCAGGAGAATAGAAAGAAAATTATAGACAAACATGTTAAAGGTAAAGGCTATAAGACCATCTCCAAGCAGCTTGATGTTCCTTGCACATATTGTTCAGAAATTTAAGATCCATGGGACTGTAGCCAACCTCCCTGGACGTGGCCGCAGGAGGAGACAGATGATACCAATGGTAACAAAAGAACCCAGAACAACCTCTAAACACATTCATGGTGAACTCCAAGGTCCAGGTACATCAGTGTCAGATCGCACCATCCGTCATTGTTTGAGCCAAAGTGGACTTCATGGGAGACGACCAAGGAGGACGCCACTGTTGAAAACAAATCCTAAAAAAGCCAGACTGGAATTTGCCAAACTGCATGTTGACAAGCCACAAAGCTTCTGGGAGAATGTCCTCTGGACAGACGACACAAAACTGGAACTTTTTGGCAAGGCACATCAGCTCTATGTTCACAGACGCAAAAACGAAGCCTACCAAGAAAAGAACACTGTCCCTACTGTGAAACATGGAGGAGGTTCTGTTTTGTTCTGGGGCTGCTTTGCTGCATTTGGCACAGGGTGTCTTGAATCTGTGCAGGGTACAATGAAATCTCAAGACTATCAAGGTATTCTAGAGAGAAATGTGCTGCCCAGTGTCAGACAGCTTGGTCTCAGTTGCAGGTCATGGGTCTTGCAACAGGAAAATGACCCAAAACACACAGCTAAAAACATCCAAGAATGGCTAATATGGAAACATTGGACTATTCTAAAGTGGCCTTCTATGAGCCCTGATCTAAATCCTATTGAACATCTGTGGAAGGAGCTGAAACATGCCGTCTGGAGAAGGCACCCTTCAAACCTGAGACAACTGGAGCAGTTTGCTCATGAGGAGTGGGCCAAAATACCTGCTGAGAGGTGCAGAAGTCTCATTGACAGTTACAGAAATCGTTTGATTGCAGTGATTGCCTCAAAAGGTTGTGCAACAAAATATTAAGTTAAGGGTACCATCATTTTTGTCCAGGCCTGTTTCATGAGTTTGTTTTTTTAAAATAATTCTGTTGAACCACAATTCAAAAGCATTGTCTGATTTTCATTGGTCAATTTTCATAGAATTTTTATTTATTACCACTTTTGTCAGATTCAAGTTATTTCTGTGACCATTGTGGGTTTTTCTTTCATTAACAGAGGGGTACCAACAATTTTGTCCATGTCTGTATCTGGCAAAAATCTCAGGTCAATGGCTCCATCAGAAATATGTTTAATGAGAAAAATGTTGACATGTTCAATACTTATTTTCCCCACTGTATGGAAGAAACAGTAATATTTACAAATTTACAGGTCTTATGTAAACTAGAAAAGCACTCTGAGAGCGCAGACCTCCGCCAAGCGCCGCAGTTCCCCCCATACAGTCTTCAGATTCCTTGATCATGAAAACATATGACAAGCAGTAGTTCAGTAGTTATTCACGAAAATGGCATTTTCCGTAATAGCAGCCACAGTTCCTCCCATACAGTGTTTGTGTGTACGTTTTCAGATTCCTTGACCATGAAAAGATATGACTAGCAATTGGATTGACAATGATAGAATTAGTGGTTCAGTAGTTATTCACGAAAATGGCATTTTCCGTAATGGCAGCCACAGTTCCCCCCATAGAGTGTTTGTGTGTACGTTTTCAGATTCCTTGACCATGAAAACATATGACAAGCAATTGGATTGACAATGATAGGAGTAGTGGTTCAGTAGTTATTGACGAAAATGGCATTTTCTGTAATGGCGGTTTAGCGCCACAGTTCCCCCCATACAGTGTTTGTGTGTACGTTTTCAGATTCCTTGACCATGAAAACATATGACAAGCAATTGGATTCACAATGATAGGATGAGTGGTTCAGTCGTTATACTTGAAAATGGCGTTTTCCGTAATGGCGGCCACAGTTCCCCCCATACAGTGTTTGTGTGTACGTTTTCAGATTCCTTGACCATGAAAATATATGACTAGCAATTGGATTGACAATGATAGGATTAGTGGTTCAGTAGTTATTGAGGAAAATGGCATTTTCCGTAATGGCGGTTTAGCGCCACAGTTCGCCCCATACAGTGTTTGTGTGTACGCTTTCAGATTCCTTGACCATGAAAACATATGAGTAGCAATTGGATTCACAACAATTGGACTGACAATGATAGGATTAGTGGTTTAGTAGTTATTCACGAAAATGGCATTTTGCGTAATGGCGGTTTTCTTGTGGACAGTGATCCGGATCACCACCAAAATGTAATCATCTGTAGGATACCCCATTTCTGACAATCTGTGAAAATTTCACGAAAATCCGTCCATAACTTTTTGAGTTATCTTGCTAACAGACAAACAAACAAACAGACAGACAGACAGACAGACAAACAGACAAACCAACGCCGATGATCACATAACCTCCCCCTTTGGTGGAGGTAAATATGGCTGGAATGTCATTGTGAATCTGAATGGAGAATAAGTGAAACTGTAGAGACTGGGTTAATCATCTCAGACTGGATGCAGAGGGTAAACAGAGAAGGACAATAGCTTTGGAGATTATGGTGAGGTAGCAGGAAGAAGGAGCTGGGGGGAGAAGGGATGAATGTATTGTGATGTGAGATGTCATGCAGATGTGAGATGGGCGGTTGGTATAAAAGGAGAACCCATGGTGTATTGTGACATGCTTTTCTGTGTATGACTGATGTGAGAGTGAATAAAATCGTCTGCTGCATAAATCAGTCTCGTTATTTACACTCTCCACACTGGTGACCCCTTGACGAATTATGGAACACGAGGCAAGAACCCTGGAGTCAGCCCGGACGGGAACCCTCAGCAACGCGTGCGCTGTTTCGGTCAAACTACCAGACTTTTGGCTGAACGACCCGTGGTCTTGGTTCCACCACACCGAGGCTCAGTTCGCCCTCCGGGGAATAACGGCAGACAACACCAGATATTACTATGTGGTCACAGCGCTGGACGCTCGCACGTCTCAGCAAGTAGTGAGCCTGCTCCAAAAGCCTCCAGCCCACGACAAATACGGGACTCTCAAGGCTGCGCTGACCTGGCGCTACACGCTCTCAGACTGTGAGAGAGCAGAGAGGCTCCTGAGGTGTTCCAAGTTAGGAGATGGGTCGGCGGTCGAACTGATGGAGAAGATGTTGGCGTTAATGGGCACGGACGACAGGCATTTTCTGTTTGCCCACCTTTTCCTCCGGAACCTCCCAACAGGGGCAAGAGCAGTTCTTACCAATTCACCGTTGGTGGCCGCGCGTGACTACCGTGCGCTAGCCCAGGAGGCAGATCGGTTCATCCTCACCACCAGAGCCCTCACAGTGAACGCAGTGGCGTCGGAACCCAGCGAGACGACCAGTGGAGGCAAGGAGCCGCCGACGGTAGCGTCAGCAGAGGCCAGGAAGCACCAGAGAGACACGCTCTGCTTCTGCCACCGCCGTTTTGGAAAGAACGCATGCAGATGTGCGCCGCCGTGCCAATTCAAGCGCTCGGGAAACACCAAGGCCGGCAGTCGGTAGCAGCTGCGACCGCCGGTGAAGAAAACAAGCTGCTCTACGTGACAGACTCGCGCTCGGGAAGACGGTTCCTCGTAGACACCGAAGCCCAGAAGAGCATCATCCTGCCATCCTACGCCGACCGGCTAGCAGGACCTAGCGGCCCTGGGCTGGTAGCAGTGAACGGCTCGGCCATTAAGACTTTTGGTGAGAGAACACTGACTTTATCCCTACACGGCCGTATGTACGAGTGGACTTTTGTCATAGTGGCACTGAGTTTCCCAATCCTGGGAGCTGATTTTCTGTGTGCACGTGGGTTACTAGTCGATGTTGCTAATAGAAGCCTGGTTAATGCAATGTCTTTTGATTCTCTCCCCTGTACAGCTCGAGGGGCCGGGCCAATAATGCAAGCCAACGTCACAGCTCCAGGCGGTAAGTTCCACACACTGCTCACCCAGTTCCCAGCACTCACGGTCCCGACGTTTTCGGCGACCTTTGCTAAACACGGGGTGGAACACTTTATCACCACCACCGGGCCACCCGTTTTCGCACAACCTCGGCACTTGGACGCAGCTAAACTGGCCATAGCACGCGAGGAGTTTGCCAACCTGGAAAGGTTGGGCATCATCAGGCGATTGAACAGCCCATGGGCATCCCCGCTACACATGGTCCCTAAGGCCGAGGGATTGTGGCAACCGTGTGGAGATTTCCGCAGATTGAATAACGCCACAGCGCACGACTGCTACCCGATTCCCCATATTCAGGATTTTTCCGTTCACCTCGCCGGGGCACGCATTTTTTCTAAAATAGACCTGGTCTGCGGTTACCACCAGGTCCCAGTGCATGCGGAGGACATACCCAAAACAGCGGTAATAACTTGGCTTGTTTGAGTTTTTACGCATACCCTTCGGATTAAAAGGCGCAGCACAGACATTCCAACGTATGATGGACGCGGTGTTGCGCGATCTCCCGTTTGTGTTCGTCTACCTGGATGACACCCTGGTGGTCAGTGCGTCCGAGGACGAATATGTAACCCACCTCAGGATGGTTTTCCGGAGGTTGGAGGAGCATGGGTTAATAATCAATCTGGCGAAATGCCAGTTCGGCATGACAGGGATTGATTTTTTGGGGCACCGCGTCTCACTGGAGGGAGCGATACCCTTGCCCGACAAAATGCGCGCCGTGGCAAATTTTCCCCGGCCTCAGACGGTCAGGGCACCGCAAGAATTTTTGGGGATGGTTAACTTTTATAACCGGTTCCTCCCCCGCGCAGCTCAACTCATGCAGTCATTATACGCCGCACTCAAGAAACGGAAACCCGCGGACAGAGTCGAATGGACTCCGGAGCGAGAGCAGGCATTCTCTGAGGTTAAAACAGCCCTGGCAAACGCCACACTGTTGGCGCACCTGGACCCAGCTGCCCGGATAGCGCTCACTACCGATGCCTCAGACGTCGCCATAGGGGCCGTCGTGGAGCAACGTGTCGCCGGTTCCTGGCAGCCGGTCGCTTTTTTCAGCAGGGCTTTGCGCGACAGTGAGCGTAAATACAGCGCGCTCGACAGAGAATTGCTGGCTCTCCACCTGGCCATACGCCACTTCCAGTTCTGGCTGGAAGGGCGCAGCTTCACTGCGTTCGTGGACTACAAGCTGCTAACGTTCGCGATGGCCAAGGTTTCGGAACCATGGTCGGGCCGGCAGCAGAGACAGCTGGCCGCAATCTCGGAGTTTACGACCGATATTCAGCATGTGTCGGGTAAACTGAATGTGGTAGTGGACTGCCTCTCTCGCGCAGTAGTGGCCCCGGTCTGCATGGGGATAGATTATACAGCCATGGCCGCAGAGCAGATTGGCGATACGGACGTGTGCGCGCTCCAATCTGGACCAACAGGGTTAAGGCTGGAGAGCAGAGTAGTGCAAGACGGCAAGCCCCCCCAATCTGCGATGTCTCCACGGGACTCCCACGCCCGGTGGTCCCAGTTGCTTGGCGCAGCCGCGTGTTTGAGTCAGTTCACGCTCTGGCGCACCCAGGGGTGTGCTCGTCAGTCAAAAGGGTGGGAGCGAAGTTCGTGTGGCCAGGCCTGCGCAAACAAGTGAAAGAGTGGGCTGCAGCCTGCATAGCGTGCCAATGAGCCAAAGTACACAGACACACGAAGGCTCCTTTGGAGCCGTTTCGTATACCGGCTAAGAGGTTCGACCATTGCAGGGGTGCACGCACCATCTGACAGTGGTGGACCGCACCACATGCTGGCCAGAAGCAGTCCCGCTGGCGGCAACCACGTCCGCGGATGTGGCGCGCACTTTTTTGATGACATGGGTGGCACGTTTTGGAATCCCGTCGGACATCGTGTCCGATAGGGTCCTCAGTTTGTTTCTGACCTCTGGTCCGCGATGGCCCGTAGCCTGGGTGTCGCAATTCATCGCACAACCGCGTACAACCCACAGGCCCATGGGTTATACGAGCGCTTTCATAGGTCACTGAAAGCAGCGCTCAAGGCTTCGCTGACGGATGCAAATTGGGTAGACCGGTTGCCGTGGGTTTTATTGGGGTTGCGTTCTGCACCAAAAGAGGATTTGGAAGCTTCCCCAGTGGAACTTGTTTTTTCTCAGCCACTGCGGCTGCCTGGGGAATTTTTTGCCAGATAATCCTGTGCCGGTCAACTGCCCGTCTCAGCGTTTGCAGCATAGTGCAGACACAGGCACTCTGTCGGGCCCGGCCCACCACTGTTTTCCACGCGCCTTTGTGCCAAAAACTTTAAAGAACGCGTCGTTCGTGTTTGTCAGGCACGCCCACCCTGCGATGGCCCGTTCAGAGTGCTGGAAACAGGGGACAAACATTTTTTGTTAGACTTGGGGGGTCGTCGGGAGAAAATATGCATAGGCAGACTTAAGCCGCCTTTGTAGTGGCGGACGAGCAAGTGCTGTTGGCTCAGGCCCCTCGGCGTGGAAAATCCCCATGGAGAACTCCCCAGGTAAACGATTCATCAGAGCAGCCACGTGGGCAAGTTGAAGGTTCCCCCCCCCTCGCCATTGCCCACCCGCAAACAGACACATCCCCAGGAGCCCACCGCCAGCACAGCAACACCGCAGAGGCGGTAAACCCCCGTTACAGCAGATATGGGAGGAGACTGAAGCCAAAAGGACGTGAGGACTGAAACTCTGTCTGAGATTCGGGGGGGGGGGGGCATGTAGAGACTGAGTTAATCATCTCAGACAGGCCGGTTAATCCTCCCAGACTGGATGCAGAGGGTAAACAGAGAAGGACAATAGCTATGGAGATTATGGTGGGGTAGCAGGAAGAAGGAGCTGGGGGGAGAAGGGATGAATGTATTGTGATGTGAGATGTCATGCAGATGTGAGATGGGTGGTTGGTATAAAAGGAGAACCCATGGTGTATTGTGACATGCTTTTCTGTGTATGACTGATGTGAGAGTGAATAAAATCGTCTGCTGCATAAATCAGTCTCGTTATTTACACTCTCCACAAAACCAAAAAAAAAAAATTGAGTATAACACAAGGCTAATGAAAAAAAAAAAAAAAAACTTGGGAAAGATGTTCTGAAAAAGAAAAACAGATTAACTTTACATTATGCTAAAAAAGGAATGGCAGTTACATAAAAGGTTATGGCCAATGTAAGCACGTTTATCTCTGAAAATGCTACTCTTGAGCTCTCTTAATCCTATGAAAGTAGCACAGGAGTTCCTCTCCTGTGGAAACTTAGCTTCTTAAGGGACTCAGGACCGACCAGAACAAGAAAGTCAGGCCTCATCTTGGCAGCAGGCTGAATCTCCCACAGGCCAAAAACATGGAAGTCAGGTTAATTGAAGACTCTAAAGTGTCCCTAGATGCGGATGTGTGTGTGAATGGTGAAGGGACTGGCGCCGTACTTTGGCTGCCTCATCTATCCAGGTGGAAGCCCTGAATTTCCCTCTGGGATTAATACAGTATACAAAATCAAATCAAATCTGTAGAATTTGACCACTGTGGTGGCCTGTTCCAGAAAAGGTAGCACTCTGTCCTCTGAGTTCTACTTGTAGGTCTGTTCCATGGAGGTCGTGACCAAAGTCCTTCTCAAGGACTAGGTCTGGTTGAGGCCTGTGACATGAGTTTTCATAGGGGACAACACAGTGGTGGAAGTAGGCCCTCTCTCTCAAATGGAGTCTTGGGTTGAGTGGACAGCTGGAGGAAGCATTTAAGCTATAAACTGAGCCTGCTAACATGTGAAGGTACTCTTGAGCTTAAAAAAAAATTAAAGTTGAAGAAAACAAATAAAAACTTGAGTTTCTTGGAAAAGGAGAAACTTAAAGATCACTTAAACTGGTTATGTGTCCCAAGGAAAATGACTCAACATAGCTCCTGTGTGGCAAGGTTAATGTAAGCAGACCCAGAAGCAGGCATGGGTGGAGACAAAGGTAAACATTAAGCAATGATTTTCTTATGAAACAGTGATTATGTTTGCAGGAGACGCAGGAGAGTCTAGCAGCCATGAGAGGAGAGAACAGAGATAAGGTAAGTATCGTAACTGATATTATGATTAATAATACAATTAATTGTGCTTGGGTCTCTCTTACAGGTATGGCTGGGTATGGGAGCGCCCCACTCCAAGCTGCAGATGGGACAGCAGAACACCAGGCTGAAGATCCTCCAAACACCACCACTGCAGGGATCCTGGTAGGTGGAGAAAATCCATAAGCCATAGGCCTGAACAATGAGGAGGGGAAAGGGGTGTGAAACAGTGCACTGTGTACGGTGGTAAGTCGACTTACAAAGGGGTGAAGGTGAATGGTCCACCAGGAATTCAGTCTGCCGCACTGGTGGAATTCCTGGGGAGAGCATAGACAAAGGGTGAAAGCAATCCAACTGTCATGCGGTGACCCTCGCGGATCACCATAAGACACCAAGAGTCCAGAGAGTTTTGCAATGATGGTGATTTATTAATAACACAAGACAAGACAAGACTATGAGCCGCTCAGGGCAAAAACACACGTTAAGCAATACAAGGGCTCGTAGGGCTAACCCCAGCCACTACGAGCTAAACTATGACATGACATGAAAAACATGAACCTGACATGAAGGTCTAACGAGGTTTAGATGATCTGACGATGTCTGACGTTCTGACGAGGATAGTTTGACGATGTTCCTGCGATTTAACTGCCGCTAGTGCCCACCTTATAAAGGTGAACACTAACGAGCAGTAAATGACAAACAGCTGACCAACCCTGACAGGCGGAAGCCCCACCGAGTGCCTTCACAATAAGAGCCCAGTGAGGCCAGAATGCAACCCACAGCTGTCAAGGCCAGCAGTGAGCTGTGCTTAGCCCGAGCGCGGCCAGAACCCAGCGCTCGGGTCGTAACAGTAACCTCCCTCCAAGGGCGGGCTCAGAACGCCCAAGGACCATCCTGCCCCCCCCCAACCCCCAGGGTGGGTGGCTGGGGGTAGGTGCGGAGGGAGAGAGACCAAACCCAGAAACAATCAAAACCAGGCAAGAACAACTAAATACCGGACAATGACAAGAATACCAACTACTCAGATTAAATCAAAACAAAAATACACATGAAGGAAAATAAGGCACAGTAGGACATAACACAAATTGCCAAGGATCCCCAAACAACAGCCACAGAAAACACAGGACAGCACGAGAAAATTAAATCTTGGCCCACATGTTACACAAGAAAATGACTTCCCACCTGTGTGAATTCTCATGAGAGTTTTCAAAAAACCATATACAGAAAACAGAGCACTTACTGGCTCATACCTGACTACACACAATACAAACTAAGGCAACTGCAAGACATAACCATAACACAAAACACACAGGGTAGCAAGGAAAAAAAAAACAGAACAATCACTGGGACAGATCAACACCAGAAAACGACCACTACCCCACCGACAGTTTATGCCGACCGGCGGAGACCAAGCGCCACAGGAACAGTTCAGGTGGTCTCCCCGTGTCCAACAGCCGGCGGGTGGTCATAGGAGGCGGAACATGACCAGGCGGCTCACCACAGTCCAACGCCCAGCACGTCCGCTCCTCTGGTGGTCGAACCAGGTTGCCCAATGAAACACACAACACGTCGGGTGGCCGACCCGGGGCGCCAAACCGGCGAAGCAGTTCCTCAGGCGGCTGACCCGTGTCCCTCAGCCACCAGTCCCTGGGAAAAACAGCCCACGGCGGCCTCCCTGACGAGGACAAAACTCGGAAGAGCCGGGGCGAGCAAACAGGAACCCCCACGGCCCCCGGCGATGATGCGCAGGGGCGGTGACTCAGTGGAGAGGCAAGAAGGCAAGGATGAGCCTGTAATCCATCTGACGGCGAAAGGTCTGCAGCTCCTCCCCCGTCCGCGGACCACACCGGCGCTGCACCTCCGCTGGACCCCGATTGGGTCCCAGCTGCACCCACGTCGGGCCCTGATTGGGCCAGAACCGCACCTGCGGTGGACCCCGATTGGGCCTCTGGCGTACCCACGTCGGACCCCGATTGGACCAGAACCGCGCCTGCAGTGGACCCCGATTGGACCTCTGGCGCACCCACGTCGGACCCCGATTGGGCCAGAACCGCCCCTGCGGAGGACCCCGATTGGGCCTCTGGCGCACCCACGTCGGACCCCGATTGGGCCTGAACCGCCCCTGCGGTGGACCCCGATTGGGCCAGAACCACACCTGCGGTGGACCCCGATTGGGCCTCTGGTGCACCCATGTCGGACCCCGATTGGGCCACAGCAGCCTCCACGATGGACCCCGACTGGGTCGGTGCAGCTCTGCTGACGATCTCCACCCCCGAACCTGGGACCTCCAACCCAGTGACTCCGACTGGTTCCATGCCCGTGACACTGCAACGAGGCTCACAAACAAAGAGAAAACCGGGATCAGAATCACCGGTAGCAACAGAACCCAGCGAGACGAGCTCGGGCGCAGCAGGCGTCTGCTCCTCACTCGCCTCCCCGAGAGGCAGGCAAAAACACTCCAAAACAGGGGACAGAGATACAAGAGGGAGCACTTGCCTGCACTCGGGTTCTGTTGCCACCCAGGACTTCAACGATCCAGGTTCAGGGCGGCGACTCTCGTCAGCAGGCTCCAACTCAGCTGCGTCGGGCTCCGCAGCTGGCAAGAAGTCATCTGCAGCCTGAGGTTCCTCCCGCGCTGCTGTCCATGCCAATGACCTGTGTGGCCTGGGGGCAGGGGACCCTCGACCCACTGGCTCGGACCGCTCCGGTGGGGAGACCCGGGGACGCTTCATCGTCGGCTCAGGCTCCGGGCCACAGTCCGCTCTTCTCCTCCGTCCACGACGTGGCTGCAGGGCCGGATCCAGGCTTTCCAGCACTGCAGGCCCCCTCTTCATCTGACGACGTTGGCCTGGAGTCGCGGACCGCTCAACAGGGGGGGACACAGAGGCAGCAGGCTTAATTGTTATCTCTACAGCAGGTGGAGGGAGCTCGGGGGGGCTGCGAACCCCGAACTCCGCCCCCAGGAGTCAGACAAGGCAGATTACAATCGTGATGCAATAAATTAACATGCACTTGCCTTCCTCCCAGAGAAGAGATGGATCCTGCTGTAGGGGACGCTGTTCCTCCTTCTCCCCGCTGGATGGCAACAGAGGGCCCCCTGGAAGGATGAGGTGGAGCCGCTCTCCGAAGTTCGCTGCCGGCAAAGCCCGTCAGCGAGTCCAGCCGGGGATTCTGCTGTGGATCGCCTGGGCCACGGCGCCGACGTCGTCGTCGGCCCCCAGATGGTGTGAACTCCTGGACCGGGTCAAAGGCAGGAGCGGGATCCCAGCACGGGAAGCGAGGATGCCTCCTCCGCTGCTTCCTGCCATAGTCCTCCTCCACCATACGGAGTATCTCGCGCTGTGCGGCGATGTCAGCCCTCCTCGCGCCGACTTCAGGGTGGTCAGCGTAGCGGGGAGAAAGATGATTCAGCACATCCTCAGCGCAGTCCAGGTACCTCGCTGTCATAGTCAAGGAGGGAAGCAGAGATGAGCGCTTCATCCACGTATTCTAGGACGTCCGCCAGCTCGTGGCTCGGACTCCAAGTGCGACCCCTCCGCGACGGCATTCCTCCAGCACACCGTACCCAGACAGAGAAAGAACAAACGTCCAAAAGCAAAAACTCACGGTGAAAAAGGCGTCTTGGTGTGGCGTCTCCGTTTAGACGTCTGGCAGGAGTATACTGTCATGCGGTGACAGTTGTGGATCACCATAAGACGCCAAGAGTCCACCGGAGAGTTTTGCAATGATGGTGATTTATTAATAACACAAGACAAGACAAGACTATGAGCCGCTCAGGGCAAAAACACACGTTAAGCAATACAACGGCTCATAGGGCTAACCCCAGCCACCATGAGCTAAACTATGACATGACATGAAAAACATGAACCTGACATGAAGGTCTAATGAGGTTTAGACGATCTGACGATGTCTGACGTTCTGACGAAGATAGTTTGACGATGTTCCTGCGATTTAACTGCCGCTAGTGCCCACCTTATAAAGGCGAACACTAACGAGCAGTAAATGACAAACAGCTGACCAACCTTGACAGGCGGAAGCCCCACCGAGCGCCTTCACAATAAGAGCCTGGTGAGGCCAGAATACAACCCACAGCTGTCAAGGCCGGCAGCGAGCTGTGCTTAGCCCGAGCGCGGACAGAACCCAGCGCTCGGGTCGTAACACCAAACTAGTTATGGGACGACAGACTCTGGTGCTTTAAGGGTGCTCCGAGCTTGTCCAGGAAGTATTTGGCAAAGCGCGTTTCGAGGTGTGTATTGCTGATGTTGTACCACGTGACTGGGTCAGGAAGCCATTCATGATTTTGCACACAACATGAAATAAAGTGAGCAGCGATGCACAATGGAAATCCCCGTACCTCACGTTTTGAGTTGTTGATGTTTGACTGTGTAAGGGATTTGTCACAACCAATTTTCAGATGGAGCCAGTACCAAAAACACAGACTTCTCTCGTTTGGGAACAGTTTGAGCTCATTTCTCCCATTGATACATTTTTCACAAATAGTAGATGCTTTTTGTGACTGAAGTGATGGCCTAGTTGTAAAGCATTTGCCCCACAACTGGGAGGCTGGTCTTCAAGTCCCAGCTAGGCCATTCTTGTAATTTTATTTTTATTTGCAAGGTGAAGTGTCTGTTGTGTTTCAAAGAGCTTGGATCATTATGCTGAGGCACTAGGCACTTCTGAGACAGAGGTGAATGTACTGGGAGAGACAAAAACTTGTCTACCCTACACTGTACAGTACAAACTTGCAGTAGCCTTCCTTTACACACCTGCATCCTCTGTGCTCTGAGAGATTATTCTCCAAAGATGGAGAAAAAATCTTATAAAAATGAAATCGCCTTAGTCCAAAGGCTGTTAAAAAGTTATCATTTCTTAACCTCCTGACTGTGTATGTCACCAAACTGCAACATAACCCCTAGTGGCCAAGAGTGGTAAAGATTTTTTCTAGAAAATATTCAGCTCAGATGTCAGATTTCCAAGGCTATAACTTGAAAGTTATAATAGATAATGGCTTGCTGTCAAATAGAAAGATGTAGAATATGATTCAAAGTTTCAGATAGGAGTAAATTTATGCATCTAATTTGAATAATGCCACGGCAGCCATATCAAATTCATAACTGGTCAAAATTGGACTTTGGACATACTTACACAAAGAATAGTTCTGATTTTGTCACTGTTTCTTGTTTTTGGCATTTTGTTATCTTATCTTAGAAGTATATGAAGCAGAAAATCAGTACAATGCAGTACAATGCAAGCAAAACAAAAACAAAGACATTTGTCACTTACTGCTGGCGAAGGTGCTGCATCAAATTTGTCCATGCTGGTCGCTATCTTCTCTTCTGTAGGGCATTTGCATTTTTTCTCCCACATCCACACACTCTTATGATTATCTCACCTTAATTTGGCTTTTATTCAATCAATCAATCAATCAATCAAGCTTTATTTCAGATAGATTAAAAGTACAGATTAAAAGAAACAGAATAATATAACAAAGGGGGAAAGAAAATCCAACAAGGTCAAATTAGACAAGAACTCCTCTGATTATACAGTTCAACATAAGTTATCTGAAATGGGTGATGGCTGAAGCCGCAGCTTATATTGCCCACCCATATTCCATCCAAGAATTCAAAAGAAAAACAAACAAGAGCGATTACAATTCAGAACAAAGCTAAAACAAAATGTGACAAAAACAAACAAAAAAAAACTAAGCAACAACACAACGCAGACTGGATATGACAATCCTTATGTGATTTTATATGTCATCTTGTATATATGTTTGGAGTATTTCTTCCTTTAGTTTTTGTTTAAATTGTCCAAGGTTGCAATTGGTGCAAAATGGGGAGCGGCAGTCTCCACCCTGCGCACCTCAGCACCGGCCCTTTCATACTCTGTAGCAGAATATTGTGCCCCTGTCTGGTCCAGGTCATCTTACACACACCATGTAGACACCCAGCTCAACTCAACCATGAGAACTGTAACTGGAACAATCCGCTCAACACCACTCCCCTGGCTCTCTGTACTGTCAAACATAGCCCCTCCACACATCCGGCGAGCAGCATTAACTCAAAGGATGCTCCAAAAAGTTAAAGATTTTCCTCACTTACCAGTCCATGCAGATATCTACACCCCACCCACTGCCCGACTTTCATCCAGACGGCCGATTTGGAAAAACCCTCCCCCAGCTGACTTTACCATCCAGACAGCTTGGCAAGAGGAATGGGAGACCAAGGAGGTTCCAAACAAACAGCTGGTGATAAACCCCAACCAACAGGTCCCGGGCACCAACCTTCCAAGGAGACAGTGGGCTACACTCAATCGCTTCAGGACTGGACATGGCCCCTGCTTGGCCAGCCTTCACAGATGGGGCAGTAGCCCTAGCCCACTGTGCGCATGTGGAGAGGAGCAAACAATGGAACACATCATAGAGGCTTGCCCGCTCCAAAAACTGGAAGGAGGATTACACACCCTCCATACAGCAAACCAGGAGGCAACTGCTTGGCTTAAGGACTTTGCATTCGCTAAATAAATAATTCAGGTCCAAAATCATTCCATAATCTGACTCCTTGCACTGAAACACAGTGTTGCTTGGTAGTAGTTCTCACTGAAGGTTTTTGAAATATACACGTTCCTCTGAAATGATATTGTTTCTCCCTTATTTGGAACAGCTTTTGGATTCTGGCGCTATTTATCTTATAAAACTGCATGGAAGTGGAATGATTGTCCACTTGGTCACGTGCCGCTGTAGCTGCCGGCAGGTCAAATCAACCAGCATTGCACACCCTCTCTTATAACAAAATGTTTGTAAATGTAAACATTTACCTTCATAAGCTAAATTATCACTTTTTTTGAATCATAGTTGGCAAATTTGGGAGCATTTGCTCCGGAATTTGCTCCTCCTTCAGTACTGTACAGCGATCCGTAGCAGCCATATTTGTTTCCTAATCGCACAGTAGAACAAGAAGAAGTATTTCTTCCTCTTTGGTGTATTCCGTGTCAGCCAACACTGGTCTGCCACCTTTTAAAAAAAAAAAAGAAAAAAATTCTGTGTCAGCCAACACTTGTCTGCCACCTTGTGAACGGGCATAATCAGTACAAATCCTCAGTACAGTTGAGAAGTGCTTTTGCACGTCATGTCACTTGACGGGCGCAGTGCTGCGCTGTGCCACTAGAGGCATGCAATCTGTCCATGAAATAGACACAGTCAAGAGGTTAATAAAAATGGATAAGTACCACAAGCATATTCACTGTAGTCACCTGAGTTTTATTTCTTTTTTCCCTTATGATCATTGATATTTCTTAAAAGACTGCATTTATTGAAATGGAAAAAATACACATTAAACCAATAATGCCCTTGTAAAAATCTGCATGTTGTATACGTTTTGTCCACTAGATGGCCTAGTAAAGAAAATTAAGTTTCACATGAGGCCTTGTCTATATGAGCCATTTTGATGAAAGGCCTCAAGTCTTATTATTAAGACATTATTAAGACATCTTTGGATTATTATTATTGACACGCAAATCCCTTCACCACAATAAGGTGGTGATCCACCAAGAGGTGAAAAATAGTTAGTCAAAAAAAAAACAACAAAAACATAAAGAAAAAACAATACAGCATATATTACATTTACCTTGTTTATATGGTCAGTTTTTAGTAGCTGTTCAGCACTTTGGTCAACTGAAATTGTTTTAAATTGACGATATAAGCAGAAACATTTAACCCTCGAGGCACCTTGGGGACCAAACATGTACATTGTGGGGTTTTTTTTGATTCTCAATATATCGGTCGGTTTTAAGGCTAATTGTATGAAACTTGTCCAGGGTTTGTCTTTTATGATTATTTTTATAATTCCTTGACCTCCTGTACTGCAAGATGTACAGAATAGGAAATTTGCATATATGCCAATGCTCTGTACCCTCGGGCCCAGTTTGGTCCCTATGTGTCATAAACCCTCCGTGCGCTCTTCCATTGCGCACGGTGGAGAGAAGGAAGAATGAGGATTTAAATGCAGGGGTTACCACACACACATTTATTGAACACAAGTTTAGGGCAAACCATACAAAATGGCTAGGAAGCTCGGGCTAACAAAGAGTTCTGAGAAGCTAGGCTGCACAGGAGAAAGCGTAGCAGTTGTGCTGCACAACAAAACGCTACCAGCATAGTGGCACAACCGCACAGAGAAACTCAACAGAGACTTACAGCCTTAGCAATCCAGATCCTCCCAGTAGAACAGCGAGCATAGTCCTTCACCGACTGACGGTCACACGGCGAAGAACGGTGGTGTTACTCGTACAATGGTCCAGCGGTGTTTGTCCAGTAAAGGGCTGCTTTTATACTAACACCACTGGCCTCACAAATAGGCAACACCTGGGCGAAGCGCGGGGAGGATAATTATCGGGACTGGGAACAGCTGATGGAAAAGTGAGGGAGAGCGAGGGGGTGTGGTTGGATGGACAGACTGTCAGCAGTGTGGGAGAAAGTAGATTGCTGATGCTGGCTAACAGCTGCCAGCCAGGCAGTGGCTATGGTTACAGAAATACACAAAGTGCACATACACAACAGAACCAACCCTCACAGAGAGATCAGGACTGAGCCGGGGAAAGCCAAGCCGGCTTGGCCCATGACAGACGCCCCCCTTTAAGGGGTGGATTCCCAGACACCCAAGGTAACATCAAGATACCCCCCCCCCCACACACACACCAACAGGAGCAACAGCAACAACAACACGAACCCGGGTGGGAGGTAGGGGAACAGGAAAGGAGGGAACACAATGCCCCACCCAGGGCCCATGATTAAACCCCCCAAGTCCACGGGCGTTGGGGCTCAGGAGGCCGCCCAGATTCCCAGGCCCAGCAGAAGGTCCGATGGACGGCATCCGGCAGCCTGCTGGAAAATGTGGGACACCTGACCCGGGGAGTCAATTCTCCTGGCGGCCGGCTAATGTTGCTCAGCCACCAGGACTGCGGTGAAGCAGGAGGTGGCCTGCCCACTGGAAGGCTGACTGGTGGGTAACTGGACCGAGGAGAGGGATCCTCTACGGCGTCCTCAGGGTGGTCCGTAGTGGCACTGGCGGTGGCCCCCAACCGGGCTGGCTCCGCTGCACTCACGATGGACTCCAGCAGGAGCCTAGCTACAGCCACAATGGCCCCCAACTGGGCCGGCTCCACTGCACCCACGATGGACTCCAGCGGGGACCTAGCTACACCCATGTTGGCCCCCAACCGGGCCGATTCCGCTGCACCTGCAGTGACCTCTGGCCGAGGCTCTGCAGCACCCACGGTGACCTCCGGCTGAGGCTCTGCAGCACCCGCGGTGGACCCCAATTGGGCCAATGCTACGTCCTTGGGAAGCCGATCGACCAAGGCAAGCACCATACCCAGGAAGCAGCCCACCAATGGAACAACAGGTGATGGGGCGTCATGGAGCCCTCCGGTGGTGTTTGACCATCTTCGGTGACCCTGAAAGAAGGCTTGGATAGAGGGCACAAAGAAAGGAGGTCAGAGTCGCCGGCAGCGGCGGAGCCCAGCGAGGTGAGCTCAGGTGCAGCTGATGGCTGCACCCGACTCTCCTCACCAAGAGCCAGGCATGATTTCTCTAAAGCAGAGTAAAGAAAAATGAAAGAACTCACTCGCCTGAACTCGAGCTCCATCGTGGTCCAAGACTCCATTGATCCTGCTGAGGGCGATGGTTCGGGCGCTGACTCTGCTGTGGCAGCCTCTGCAGCAGGCGTGATGGTTGTTGCAGTCCTATTGTCCTCCAGAGAGCTCTCCAACGCCAGCGACTCCTCCAGCGAGGGTTCCGGAGGTGGAGTCCCACATTGTGCTGGACCCTGGGAGGCTGAAGCCAGGGGATGCTCCTCTGTCGGCACAGGCTTCAGGTTGGTCACAGTGCTCCTCCTCTGACCATGGCGGCTCTGCGGGGCTGAAGTAGGATTCTTCAGCACCGCGGCCCCCTCTCTCCTCTGAAGATCAAGCTCTAGGGCCGGTGGACACTCAACAGAGATGGAAGGAGATATGGAGAGAGTAAAGAGGTTAATTACCTCCACTAGGCCTAAAAGGCCAGGAGGAGGTAATGTTTTTGCCGGGGTTTGTCTGTGTGTCTGTCTGTCTGTCTGTCTGTCTGTCTGTCTGTCTGTCTGTCTGTCTGTCTGTCTGTTTGTCTGTTGGTTAGCAAGATAACTCAAAAAGTCTTGGACGGATTTCCATGAAACTTTCAGGCGTTGTTGGAAATGGTACAAGGAAGAACTGATTAAATTTTGGGGATGATCCGGATCACCGTCTGGATACAGGAATTTTTTAAAGCATTCTTTAACACTGTGACATACGGCTATTTTCAACATGTGCGCAGGCGCAATGGAGGGCGCTGGTCATCGTGTCTGACCAACATAAACTCCGCGTTCTTCAACGTTTTAGGCACAAAAGCACGCGGAAAACACTGGTGGGCTGGGCCCGCCACCGTGCCTGTGTTTGCGCGACGCTGCAAAAGCTGAGACGGGCAGCTGTCCGCCGCCGGATTATTTGGCAGAAATTCCCCGGCCAGCCATAGGCGCTGCGCAAAAACGAGCTGCTCGGCAGTGTGCTGTGTGCCTGTGTTTGCGCAACGCTGCAAAAGCTCAGACGGCCAGCTGTCCGCCGCTGGATTATTTGGCAGAAATTCCCCGGTCAGCCATAGTAGCTCCGCAAAAAGAAGCTCTCTGCCGGGGAAGTTTCCAAATCATCTTTGGCCGCGGAGCGCAACCCCAATAAAGATAAAGATTAGATGTACCACGAAGGTCGAGTGCAAGCAAGATGTTTGTGTCTGTGAACATTCCGTCTTTTGGCGAGTTGATACGTAACAATGTTTACAGTTTGATGAGAAGGTTGCTGCCATGTAACAATCATCTTATATCAGCAATTGTCAACTCGTCACTCACACTTCACTCCAGCATTTGGAAGTGGTGGCGTTCCATTTTATACTGAGTCCAATATTGTATGTTATTGTTGTTACAAGACCGCCGACTGTCTGCTGATCTGTATATACTTTTATTTATTTATTTATTTATTTTCTACTCCTTTTAGTTCTGCATTTAATATGAACCCTGAGTTTGAAATAAACATTTGAATTTTGAATAAAACCCACGCCAACCCGTCTACCTAATTGGCATCCGTCAGTGAAGCCCTCAGTGCTGCTTTCAGTGATCTAAAACGCTCACATAACCCATTGGCCTGTGGGTTGTACGCAGTTGTGTCATGACTTCTTTTGTTTTTTCTTTTGAATTCTTGGATGGAACATGGGTGGCCAATATAAGCTGCGGATTCAGCCATCACATATTTCGGATAACTTATGTTGAACCGTATAATCAGAGGAGCTATTGTCTAATTTGACCTTGTTGGATTTTATTACCCCCTTTGTTATATTATTCACTTTCTTTTAACCTGTACTCTTAATCTATTCGAAATAAAGATTAATTCATTCATTCATTCAATTGCAACGCCCCCAGCCTGGGAGTTTGCAGATGCAGGACATGGACAACACCAACACTTCAGTTTATTACCTCTGCCAAGGAGGTAATGCTTTTACTACTGAACCACTAATCCTATCATTGTGAATCCAATTGCTACTCAGATGTTTTCATGGTCAAGGAATCTGACAACGTACACACAAACACTGTATGGGGGGAACTGTGGCGCTTGGCGGAGGTCTGCGCTCTCCGAGTGCTTTTCTAGTTTCTACTGCAGCGGTAGGTGAGGACCCAGCAGACTGCACCAACTGGGCCTCACTCCCGGGCATCAGGCAAGATGATTTATCAAAAGAATTAATGAAATGAAAACACACTTGCCTGTTAATCCCGGGAGCAGTGGTCTTAGCTGCTGTACGCCCAGCCTCCTGCTTCTCATCTGTGGCGCTTCCCCCTTGGGAAATCCAGAGGGGGCCGCCCCCCGCAGACTGGGAGACAGGCAGAGGAGCAGAGGAGTTCCTCCTGCAGTACAACGCTGGGTCACGGTGCCATGGAAGAAACGAAGCCAGTGGGACAGGAACCAACACGCAGGAGATGAGACTGGGCTTCTCTTGCCGAATTCTTCTACAGACGTGGACAAAATTGTTGGTACCCCTCTGTTAATGAAAGAAAAACCCACAATGGTCACAGAAATAACTTGAATCTGACAAAAGTGGTAATAAATATAAATTCTATGAAAATTAACCAATGAAAATCAGACAATGCTTTTGAATTGTGGTTCAACAGAATTATTTTAAAAAACAAACTCATGAAACAGGCCTGGAAAAAAATGATGGTACCATTAACTTAATATTTTGTTGCACAACCTTTTGAGGCAATCACTGCAATCAAAAGATTTCTGTAACTGTCAATGAGACTTCTGCACCTCTCAGCAGGTATTGTGGCCCACTCCTCATGAGCAAACTGCTCCAGTTGTCTCAGGTTTGAAGGGTGCCTTCTCCAGATGGCATGTTTCAGCTCCTTCCACAGATGTTCAATAGGATTTAGATCAGGGCTCATAGAAGGCCACTTTAGAATAGTCCAATGTTTTGCTCTTAGCCATTCTTGGATGTTTTTAGCTGTGTGCTTTGGGTCATTTTCCTGTTGCAAGACCCATGACCTGCGACTGAGACCAAGCTGTCTGACACTGGGCAGCACATTTCTCTCTAGAATACCTTGATAGTCTTGAGACTTCATTGTACCCTGCACAGATTCAAGACACCCTGTGCCAGATGCAGCAAAGCAGCCCCAGAACATAACAGAACCTCCTCCATGTTTCACAGTAGGGACAGTGTTCTTTTCTTGGTGTGCTTCATTTTTGCGTCTGTGAACATAGAGCCGATGTGCCTTGCCAAAAAGTTCCAGTTTTGTGTCGTCTGTCCAGAGGACATTCTCCCAGAAGCTTTGTGGCTTGTCAACATGCAGTTTGGCAAATTCCAGTCTGGCTTTTTTATGATTTGTTTTCAACAGTGGTGTCCTCCTTGGTCATCTCCCATGAAGTCCACTTTGGCTCAAACAACGACGGATGGTGTGATCTGACACTGATGTACCTTGACCTTGGAGTTCACCATGAATGTGTTTAGAAGTTGTTCTGGGCTCTTTTGTTACCATTCGTATTATCCGTCTCCTCCTGCGGCCATGTTCAGGGAGGTTGGCTACAGTTCTGTGGATCTTAAATTTCTGAATAATATGTGCAACTGTAGTCACAGGAACATCAAGCTGCTTGGAGATGGTCTTATAGCCTTTACCTTTAACATGCTTGTCTATAATTTTCTTTCTATTCTCCTGAGACAACTCTCTCCTTTGCTTCCTCTGGTCCATGTTTAGTGTAGTACACACCATGTCACCAAACAGCACAGTGACTACTTGTCACCCTTTAAATAGGCCGACTGACTGATTACAAGTTTGTAGACACCTGTAATGTTAATTAGAGGACAAATCTTGGTTGAACATGTCCCTATGGTGACATTATTTTCAATCTTTTCTAGGGGTACCATCATTTTTGTCCAGGCCTGTTTCATGAGTTTGTTTTTTAAAATAATTCTGTTGAATCACAATTCAAAAGCACTGTGTGATCTTCAACGGTTAATTTTCATAGAATTTTTATTTATTACCACTTTTGTCAGATTCAAGTTATTTCTGTGACCATTGTGGGTTTTTCTTTCATTAACAGAGGGGTACCAGCAATTTTGTCTCCATCTGTTTGCCTTCACCTGTTTCCTCGCCGTGTGTTGTGAGGTGCGGGCGCCGGCCTCGCAACACATGACGAGGAAACAGGTGGAGGCAGAGGCGGCAGCAGAGGGAGTGATAGAGCAATCACCGGGGGATGAAGGCGCAGGTAAGGTCTCCGCTCCACCAAGTTGGTTATTCCGCCCCAGCAGTCCATCTCGTCCCTCCGGGAGATACAGCTGCATGTGCTGGCTGCCAAACCCTCAATCGCCATGATGGCTTGGCGGTCCTCCTGGCTGCACTGTTTCCTACATACTGCTTCACCAGCTTGAGGCATAACGAATCCTCAAAACCGGTGGGTGAAAAAACAGTTCACAAAAAATGAAAAAGGGTGTGTGGGTATTGTAACCCTTGCCTTACGTTAATTAGGTAAGGGAAATTATTAAGTGTAGACCAGTTGCTAGGTTCGTAAGGATTACAATAGGGAATTAAAATGAGTGTGGAATGAAATAACTGGAGGCAAGAAATGAGCAATAATGGCTGTTATTTTTAAAGATAAAGAAAACAGAGTATACAAAAAATTTACAAATATACAAATATAACAACGGCCGGCATGAAATAAAACCCCAGAAATGTCCTACTGAGCTCAGTGTTTGTTCGTCTTTTTGTTTTAGTCGTTTGACCAGTCAAGATATCTTGTATTTCCAGACTCAGGTTTCTTTTCCTCTTTTAAAGCGGTGGCTTGAGTTGTTACCACTTTGAATTTTGTGCACTGGAGAGAGGAAGGATGTTCTTCAATCGAGATCTTGGTTCAGATCTCGGTTCAGTTTCGGTTCAGGTCTCGGGTCAGGCTCACCATCTCCATTCGGAGAGAATCCAGGATCCAGAAGGTTCTTAATCAGCAACCAAAAAAAACCTAGCCTGCACAACAATAATGGTATTATTGTTTACAGCTAGAGTAATTCATTTTCCAATCTCTTCTTATATAACACTATAGCTTAGTGTTTAAATTCTTCCCTCATATTACTATTGTTACAATCCAGTAATATAGTAGTATCTTACAATTCACATTTCACATCTTACATGCATGTGTTCTTTTCTCACAATCTCTCTGGTAGTACATGAAATGCCTTTTTTTTCTCATGTACCCAAATAAATGAATTTCTCTTTTTATCTCTACACCATTTAACCATGAAATTATGATTAATCTTTTTAACCTTTTCTTTGTAAATCATGAAATGAATTACAATTAATTTATCACATGACCAGGGAATATACTGTCCCATTACTTCCAATAGCCCCTTTTAAAATCAGTAAAACCCTGTCTGAGCTACTGGCTTTAGCATAGCTTATGAGTTTACATAGAAACCAACAAAATGTGCTTTTAGCATCAAACTACACATTACATTCGACAGAAATAGTGCAAAAGAACTAAAAGTACTTCAGCATACTGTTGTGAACTGAAATCACATTTAGGAAAACCATACAGACACAAAAATAGCCTTTTCCATTGCTTTTAAACAGGAAAAATCCACTCGCGATTAGCATTAGCATAACGCTAACATTAGCATGGCGTTAGCATGCTTCATTTAGTACACACTCGGTTTTCACTCACCAAGATGAGGTATCAGCATGAACACAGCAAAAGTCACAGCTTCACGGCCTCTCAAGCTCGTGCTCCCGTCAACTTAGGATAATAAAGGTTTCAAATTAGCGTTTGGACAGTGTTTAGATCCATTTATAGCACTTTTCAGTAGTAACTCACCAAGAAGACCCACAGGCCTCCACACAGATCATCCACAGCCTCTCTCATCCGCTCTCAGATCACAAAAGACCGAAAACCCGGGTGCGCGCCTCGGCACTCTGCTCGGAAGGCGGGGCTAATATCGCTCTTAACAAATGAAAAGACCGAGATTGCCCAAAGTGACCATGAAACAGGAATTTAAAAGTTGGATAACGAGGATCACACTTCCTACACACATGAATGAATGAATGAATGAATTGAATGAATGAATGAATGAATGAATGAATTTATTTCGGATAGTACATTACAGGTTAAAAGAAACTGTATAATATAACAACAAGGTCAAATTAGACAAAGACTCCTTCTACTATACAATTCCACGTGAGTTATCCGAAATGGGTGATGGCTGAAGCCGCAGCTTATATTGCCCACCCATATTCCATCCAAGAATTCAAAGGAGAAAAAAGAGAAAACAAGACAAGAGCGATTACAATTTAAAACAAGGCTAAGACAAAATATGACTGAGAGAAAAAGAAAACTGAGCTAGTCTAAGTTAAGCGGTTACTATTCAAAAACAAATCTAAGACATAGTGTCACAGAGAAAAAAGAAAAACTAAGCTATAACACAACACAGGCTGGAAATGTCAATCCTTATGTGAGTTTACATGTCGTCTTGTAAATATGTTTGGAGTATTTCTTCCTTTAGTTTTTGTTTAAATTGTCCAAGCTTTGTACATGATTTTAATTCAGGTCCAAAATCGTTCCATAATCTGACACCTTGCACTGAAATACAGTGTTGCTTGGTAGTTGTTCTCACTGTAGGCTTTTGGAATATACATGTTCCTCTGAAGTGATATCGTTTCTCCCTTGTTTGGAACAACTTTTGGATATTTGCGGGCAGTGATAGATTCTTCACTTTGAACATTATTATTGCGGTTTTAAAGTCGATCAGATCTTTCAACTTGAGAGTTTTTGTTTAAGAAAAAGTGGGTTTGTTGGTTCCCTGTAAGCTGCTTTGTTGATTATTCTAATAGCTCTCTTTTGAAGCATAAATAGTGGATATATGTTTGTTTTATATGTATTTCCCCATACTTCATTACAATATGTCATGTATGGGAGTATTAATGAATGATACAAGGTGTATAGTGTGGGTTGATTCAGCAAATTTTTCACTCTGTGTAATATTGCAATTGATTTGGATACTTTACCTTTTATATAATTAATATGTGGCTTCCAACACAGTTTGTTATCAATTATTACTCCAAGGAATTTAGTTTCGGATACCCTTTCAATCTCTACACCATTTACACTGAGTTTGGGTACTGGGTAGTTGTGATGGTTGTTAAAGACTATAAATTTTGTCTTGCTTAAATTGAGCGTTAATTTGTTTGAATCAAACCACAGTTTCAGCTTTCCTAATTCCTTTCCGAGTGTATCCAGAAGTTGTTCCAAGTTGTTTCCACTGCATAGCAGGTTAGTGTCATCAGCAAACAATATTAAGTCCATTTTTTCTGAAACTTTACATATATCATTTATATACATATTGAATAATAATGGTCCCAAAACTGAACCCTGTGGGACTCCACAGGTGACCTTCAGTAGCTCTGAGTTTTTGTTGTTAACACATACAAACTGATATCTATTCTTTAAGTAACTTCTTAACCAGGACAGTGCTACCCCTCTGATACCACAATTTTGTAGTTTCTTTAATAATAGATTGTGATCTACTGTATCAAATGCTTTTTTAAGATCCAGGAATACTCCAACTGAATACTCTTTATTTTCAATGGCTGTTGATATTTTTTCTGTAAATTCCATTAAGGCATATGCTGTTGTCCTTTTGTGTCTGAACCCATATTGCTGCTCACACAATAAATCATTCTTCAGTATGAAGTTGTCAATTCTCTCATAGAATATTTTTTCAAGTATCTTAGAAAATTGCGGTAATAGTGAAATTGGTCTGTAGTTGGAGAGTTCCCCTCTGTCGCCTGTCTTGTAAATCGGAATTACTTTAGCTATTTTCATTGCATTGGGAAATATACCTGATTGGAGAGACAGGTTACAGATATACGTCAGTGGTTTCACTATGCATTTGATAACAGTTTTGACTAGTAGCATATCAATACCATCGCAGTCAGTAGATGTTTTACTTTTGAACGATTTAACAATTTCAATGACCTCTCTTTCGTCTGTGTTCTTTATGAAGATGGTGTCTTTTACAGCAGTGTTATTGCATATTGAATCACCTGTTGGCACCGTAGTGGGTATTTCTCGGGCCAGTTTAGGTCCAATGTTAACAAAAAAATTATTAAATTCATCTGCAGGTGAAGCTATATTCACATTCGGAGTCGATTTATTATTTTTTGGAGTGTTAGTTGGGTAGCTGGTATTTCTGCTTTTATTTCCAAGGATACTGTTGATTATTGTCCATGTATTTTTAATATTGTCTTTGTTTTTTTCCAGTTCTTTACTGTAATAGTCTCTTTTACTACATCTTATTATATATGTTAACTTATTTTTGTATGTTTTATACCGCTGCTCTGCTTCTTTTGTCCTTTTCTTTAGGAAAGCTTTATATAATAAATTTTCTTTTTACACGCCTTTTGTAGTCCTTTGGTTAGCCATGGTTTGTCAGTAAATTTGTGTTTAAGCTTTTTTTTAACTAATGGGCAGTTTTTTTCATAAAGAGCGGTTACAATGTTTATAAATGTGTCATAGGCTTCATTTACATCTGATACATAGACTTCTGTCCAGTCTTGCTTCAGCAAGTCCTCTTTAAAAGAACTGATTGCGTTTGGTGATTTGTGTCTGAACGATTTTGAGATTTTTTCTGGGTTGGGCCCCGTGTGGCCATGGATAAGTGCAAAGATTGGCAAGTGGTCGCTTATATCATTTATCAATAA
This sequence comes from Pholidichthys leucotaenia, assembly GCA_020510985.1. Taxonomy (NCBI): domain Eukaryota; kingdom Metazoa; phylum Chordata; class Actinopteri; order Cichliformes; family Pholidichthyidae; genus Pholidichthys; species Pholidichthys leucotaenia. The sequence continues at coordinate 267,931,699 of CM035849.1, forward strand.
TCCACTTTCTATTTTCTTGTCGAGAACATTGACAAACAGGTTGTCAATAAGTGTAGCAGAGTGAGCTGTGATTCTACTGGGATGTGTTATTGTGGGATATAGACTCATGCTGTACATAGAGTTCATGAACTCTGTAACTACATTTTGTTGATGTGGATTAAGTAGGTCAATATTGAAATCTCCACAAATTGCTACCATTTTCTTACTAGTAATATTATTGTACAGCTCGACTAATTTATCTCTGAATGTCTCAATGCAAGTTCCCGGCGTTCTGTATATGCAGCTTATGATTAGATTTTTTGTTTTGTCTAGGTCAATCTCAACAGTAACACATTCCAGAATCCCTGGTAGTGCTAAGGACATTTCATTTACAAGCTTACATCTATATAGGTCATCAATATACAGTGCAACACCACCACCCTTTTTTTGAGATCTGTTAATGTTAAACATCTGATATCCCTCTATTGCCATCAGGGGAGCCTGGTCTTCATTAAGCCAGGTTTCAGAGACTGCTATAGCTGTGAATTTTCTGTTTAGCTGTTTTAAATAGTCCTGAATCTGTGAGAAGTTTTTGTTAAGACTTCTGCTATTGAAGTGTATTATTGACAGTTTACCATCTAATTGCACTTGACTTTTGAATTGCTTTTCAGTGTAATATTCACAGTGGTTATGAATATTATTGAAAAAGTGGTTATCAGGATCAATATCATTCTCCATCTCTTGTGGTTTATGTTCAGCATAGTGGCATATTTTTAGAGTTTGAGTTTCCTCACTCTGTGTTTCATAGTCAGTGTTCATCTGTATTTATCTAAGTCAGTAGCATCTCTGATCATTATACTTTTTGCTTGCTCAGGTGTTCCATTTAGTTTAATCCAAATTCTACAATTTCTTGTCCAGGTTGACTGTATCTTATTATGTTTCTTTAGCATCCGTGCCTGCCGTGCTAATTCAGCGTTTTTTTTTGTCAGGTGTTCATTTAGGTAAACTTGAGTTTCCTTTAGTTTTTTGGCCTGCCTCAGTATGTCATTTTTCACCCTCCTGTTCACAAAGCGCATCACAATTGATTTCTTTGTTTTGTTATCTTTCTTCGGTAAAGCATAACAGGCTGAGATCGCATTGGCTTCTACCTTAATGTCTTTATCATTAAGGAACTGAAGCACTTGGTTTTCTAAGGACATTGATTCACTTATGGAAGCATGTTCACCACTCAGTCCTGTAGCGGCATGGGCGTACGACTGATATCTGATGTCTAGTCCACTTATAACTATGTCATCAATGCGAGAACCTTGTTCAAGATCCTCAACGCGTTGCTCCAAAAGACGCCCGTGTTGCTCCAGGTCCATAATTTTTTTGTCTTTTTCTTTTATTATTGAATGTAAGGCTTGTACCTCCTGTATTTTTTTTTTTTTTTTTTTTTTTTTTTTTCTCTCGGCGCCACACGAGTAGGCTGCCTTTTGCAACAGCGGCTCAATTCCGAGTCTTTTTCCCTTCCTCTCTCTTTTGATCCGTCTTTTTTTTTCACCCCACTTATATCACGGACACACAGATCGTCCTAAATGTCTCCTGAGCCGGTGACGGAGCCACTGTTTATAGCAGGATACGATACAGCAGAGAACAGCTGCTAGCATTCAACCGCCACCCGGTCCCATTGGAAAAACTCGACATACCGAGAGAACTGAGGCGAAAACGCCGCGGCTGCCGGGCTGGAGTAAGGCGGAGGACAAAAAATATAAGGTACAGACCCTCCCTTCCATCTGTTGTCATGGGAAATGTACGGTCGATACTGGGAAAGTTAGATGAGCTAGCGGCTATCTCCCGTTATGATAGCACATACCGGGAGTGCTCTCTCCTTTTGTTTACTGAGACGTGGCTAACTGAACTAGCAGCAGATGCTAACATTGAGCTGGAGGGTTTTCACATGATACGAGCTGACCGAACACCAGACAGTGGCAAGGCTAGGGGCGGTGGAGTGATAATGTATGTTAACAACAACTGGTGCAGACCGGGACATATCACTGTTAAACAACGACACTGCAGCAAAGACATTGAGTTGCTAGCTGTTAGCATGAGGCCTACATATCTCCCGAGAGAACACTCACACGTGATCTGCATTGTTGTTTATGCAAATCCGACGGCGAACGCTGGGACAGCACGTGACGTCATCCATTCAGTAACCAGCAGGCTGCAGACAGAACACCCAGATGCTCTTCTCCTCATCTCAGGCGATTTCAACCATGTTTCACTGTCTCCCATTCTACCCACGTTCACCCAGTATGTCACATGTCACACTAGAGACAATAAAACACTGGATTTATTCTACGCAAACACTAAGGAGGCGTACACCTCATCACAACTCCCCCCACTCGGGAGATCGGATCACAACTTGGTTCATCTCCGGCCGGTGTACAAACCCCTAGTGCACAGACAACCTCCGGCCATGCACACTGTGGAGTTATGGTCTGAGGAGACAATGGACACCCTAAAGGGCTGTTTTGAAGCCACCGCCTGGAAGCAGCTCTGCGATCCACATGGTGAGGACATCGATGGCCTCATTCACACCTTCACGGGCTACCTCAGCTTCTGTGTGGACAAATCCGTTCCCACCAAGACCATACGGCGTCACTCAAACAACAAACCCTGGATCAACCCTGAGATAAAAACACTTCTGAGAGAGAAGAAGAGGATCTTCAGGTCAGGGAACAGGGAGATGCTGAAGTCCATACAGAGGGAGCTGAGGAGAAAGATCAGAGAAGGCAAGGACAGCTTCAGGAAGAAGATGGAGGACAAGCTGCAACAGAGCGACATCAGCGGGGTCTGGAGAAACCTCAAAACCATCTCGGGGCTCCAGAATACCTCCCCCCAGGCCACAGGGGGCAGGGAGTGGGCGAACAACCTGAATCTGTTTTTCAATAGATTTGACCAACCGCCCTCCCCCCTGACTGCACAACAACCACTGCTGCCTCTAAAGAAATCAAGTCCTGCTGCCCACTCCCCACTCCACCAACACCCCCCCACTCCCAACACACAGCCCCTCATCCTGACCCTGACCAGGACCCAGGTGAGGACGGAGCTGAGGAAGATCAAGGCGAGGAAGGCGCCGGGACCGGACGGCATCAGCGCAAAGCTCCTCAAGTCCTGTGCAGACCAGCTGTGTGGGATTGTGACGTATATCTTCAACATGAGCCTGAAACTGGGGAGGGTACCACAGCTGTGGAAAACATCTTGTGTGGTACCTGTACCAAAAACTTCCCACCCCAAAGACCTGAACAGCTACAGACCGGTGGCCTTGACGTCCCACTTGATGAAGACCCTGGAGAGACTGCTCCTTGCTCACCTCCGCCCCCTGGTGGAACCAGCGATGGATCCACTCCAGTTCGCCTACCAGCATGGCATTGGGGTGGAGGATGCGGTGATCTTCCTCCTTCACCGTTCTCTGTCCCACCTGGAGAAGCCCGGGAATATGGTGAGGATCATGTTCTTTGACTTCTCCAGTGCTTTCAACACCATCCAACCGATGATCCTGAAGGACAAGCTGCTGCGCGCAGGGGTGGACCAGCACCTGTCATCATGGATCCTGGACTACCTCACGAACCGGCCTCAGTTTGTGAGAACCCGGGACTGTGTGTCCGACACGATCATTAGTAGCACGGGGGCCCCCCAGGGAACGGTGCTGGCTCCCTTCCTGTTCACTCTTTATACTGCGGACTTCTCACACAACACAACACACTGCCATCTACAGAAGTTCTCTGATGACTCTGCGATCGTTGGCCTCATCTCCAATGGAGATGAAGCTGAGTACAGAGGGCTTATCCAGGACTTCGTGGACTGGTGCCATCGGAACTGCCTCCAGATCAACGCGAGGAAAACTAAGGAGCTGGTGGTGGACTGCCGCAGGCATGGGCAGCCCCTCACAGTACCAGTAAATATACAGGGAACAGACATCGAGATGGTGACATCCTATAAGTACCTGGGTATTCATCTGAACAATAAACTAGACTGGTCACACAATATTGATGCACTCTACAAGAAGGGACAGCGCAGGCTGTTCCTGCTGAGGAGACTCAGGTCTTTTGGTGTACAAGGGGCGCTGCTGAAGTCATTCTATGACACGGTGGTGGCATCAGCCATCACTTTTGGAGTGGTCTGCTGGGGCAGTGGCATTACTGCAGCCGATAGGAAGAGACTGAACAAACTGATTAAGAAAGCTAGCTCTGTCCTGGGGCAGCGCCTTGATCCGATGGAGGAGATAGGAGAGAGAAGGACGGTGGCTAAACTGTCATCTCTGCTGGAGTCCGAGTTCCACCCTATGCAGGACATACTGAATGCACTGAGGAGCTCATTTAGCAGCAGACTACATCATCCCAGGTGCACAACCGAGAGGTTTCGTAGGTCCTTCCTACCAACGGCTGTCAGACTGTACAACCTAAGCAGGGCTGCTCGCAGAGATAGCAAAAAGACGTAACAAACTAATAGTTTTTTGAATGCAAAAGATGCAATAGACTTACACAATGGTCCCCTCCGGCATACAACTAGGAACTTACCGGTCGCTATGGAGGGTGAGAATATGTATGGGCACATAATCATACCATGTAGGATAACTAAGTAGACGGTTATGCTGTTTCATTCCATCTAGCAACAATGCTCTGCACTGTGTGTGTTTATATATTTACATATTTATTCCATCTAGCTACAATGCTCAGCACTGGGTGTGTTTATATATTTATATATCTACATATTATTCCATCTAGCTACATTGCTCCGCACTGTGTGTGTTTATATACTTGCATATTTATTCCACCTAGCTGCAATGCTCCGTACTGTGGGTGTTTATATATTTACATATTTATTCCATCTAGCTACAATGCTCTGCACTGTGTTCATATATTCATATATTTATTCCATCCAGCTACAATGCTCTGCACTGTGTGTCTGTGTGTGTGTGTATATATATACTGTATATTTTATAGTAATACGTACATATGTATATTAGCTGCTCTTGCTTGCTTGTTTTTTTCTTGCCTTCTGATTGTTGCTCTGAGTGTTGCTATCCCTGTGCTGTTGCAATCCTGGAATTTCCCCGTTGTGGGACTAATAAAGGCTTATCTTATCTTATCTTATCTTATTAGGTCTAATATTTTGTCCTGCTGGCTAGTCACTTTGGCCAGTTCATCTAACACAAAGTTCAGAGTTTTTTTAATTTCTTCCATTTCCTCTTTTTTGGGTGGCATTTTACTGACCTGTGGATAGAAATAAGCAGAGCCTACCGGCTAGGCCTCAACTAGCTCGGTCACTACTGGACCCGCCGCTCCTGCGCAGCTTCTCCGCCGAGTGACGCTGCTCAGCTCCGCAGATCACCGCCGTCTATCGCCGGCGCCTGCCTCCGTCTACCTGGCCAGTTGTGTCGTGCACCGCCGGCGCAGCCGGAATCCACCGATCACAGCCACTCGTCGCCGTCTGGCTAGGCGGCTCCTCCGCTGGGCCCCGTCTAGGCCCCGTCACCGACCGCCGTCAGTCTGGTCGTTCCTCGGCTGGGCCTCGCAATTGAGCACCGGTTCAGACCACTGTCCTGCTGGATCCAGGTGGCCCCCGTCTCTCACCAACGCCGCGTCCGAGCTCCCAATCGCCGCCTCGGTTGGTTCGTCCTCCTTTTAAATCCTTCTCTCCTCGGCTCCAGATGGCCAGATGTAAAGAATACCTTCTCACTGCTGCAGTTACTCTGGGTTAGCATCTGGGTTAGCATCAGAGGCGAGCCTTTAGAGGTCGGAAACGGGGCGAAACGGAGCCAGATCTACCAGAACCTTCACCAGGTCAGCACTGGGTCGTAAGGGTATTCCCCACGTTTGTTGGTAGCCAACAGAAGTCCTTATTTTGATGGTTTTGCTTAAAATTCTCAGCTCATATCAAGCATTACAAGTGCAGCACCGGAAGTACCGCCGGAAGTCCCAAAATCCTCTTCCCAAAATAATCATTTTTCAAAATAAAATCACACAATTGTATTAATACAAATGAAATCTGAGTAAAAAGGGTCATTTTCTCAGCTGGGTTACAGTATACCCTGCTAAATCCTTTAATTAGGCTGGACCATTCTGTCATAAACCCTCCGTGCGCTCTTCCATTGCACACGGTGGAAAGAAGGAAGGATGAGGATTTAAATGCAGGGGTTACCACACACACATTTATTGAACACAAGTTCAGGGCAAACCATACAAAATGGCTAGGAAGCTCAGGCTAACAAAGAGTTCTAAGAAGCTAGGCTGCACAGGAGAAAGCGTAGCAGTTGTGCTGCATAAGGAAACGCTACCAGTGTAGCTGTACATCCGCATAGAGAAACGCTACAGAGACTTACAGCCTTAGCAATCCAGGTCCTCCCAGTAGAAAAGCGAGCATAGTCCTTCACCGACTGACGGTCACACGACGAAGAACGGTGGTGTTACTCGTACAATGGTCTAGCGGTGTTTGTCCAGTAAAGGGCTGCTTTTATACAAACACCACTGGCCTCACAAATAGGTAACACCTGGGCGAAGCGCGGGGAGGATAATAAGCGACTTTTGCTTCTCGGCTCTCGCAAAGCATCATGGGAACATGGCTACCAAACATGCTCTATTGATACATTTAATTTATGGAAAGTTCCTGATCTACGAGCACATTGTATGCGTAGGGGTCTTCCTGGTTGTACTCGCAAACGCAAGGATAAACTAGTTGTGCTTGCATTCGTGGCCACATTGCAGAAATTGGCCAAAATGGCCCCCCTGTATGTACGCTGACATAGCAGATTTTTTGTTGTCAAAAGACCAAGCACCCTTACTTGTGAGACTCTGAAATGACTGCAAAGAAGGTAAGTGAGTGGTTTGACAGCTCAACTTTTGTTTTGTCATTTTGAGTAAATTTCACTACAAGGCATAGCCTGCTTACTTAGATCTATAGGTCGATACTACTATAGTTTAAGTACCACACATTTTCAATGATTTGCAATTTTATTTTATACCAGCCTACTTATCAATGGCCTTAATTACATGTGTGTGTAGATCAAGCTTCATTACCAACATACAAAGAACTATATCCTAGATCCAGGCCTGCCTGTCCGTACCTACTACTTCAGGGTTTAGACTCGTGCCAGTTAGGCTAGAACTTGAACAATACACAACACTATTTAATTATGTTATAATATACACTTACTGCTTTAATCCAACAATTACATCCGTCCGGATCCTTCAGCTCCGTGGTAAATGTATATTTAAGGTGAATGGCGGCAGACATGTGCACGTGCTGGTCCTGAAGTTACACGCATGTATGCTGCAAGTTTTCTTTTTCCACCGCTCTAGATGATACATGCCGTTCCACACTTCACTACGGCACAATGTGCACCTGGCATAATGGCAATTTAAAGCTTGAAGCTGACTTTTAATGGCAGTTGTTCAGGTGTGACAGTACTGTCTCTATACAAAAGCAAGGCGGCTACCAGAATGTTTGGTAGTCGTGAACTTTGAACTCACATAGTCCGCACATGCGCACTCGTAATGCGAAAGTTGCTTATTACCGGGACTGGGAACAGCTGATTGAAAAGCAAGGGAGAGCGAGGGGGCGTGGCTGGACCGACAGACTGTCAGCAGCGTGGGAGAAAGTAGATTGCTGATGCTGGCTAACAGCTGCCGGTCAGGCAGTGGCTATGGTTACAGAAATGCACAAAGTGCACATACACAACAGAACCAACCCCCACAGAGAGATCAGGACCGAGCCGGGGAAAGCCAAGCCGGCTTGGCCCATGACACTATGACTCCCATTATGACCACATATTTTTCATATGCCGTAATCTTGACATAGTACAATGCTCTTCCGATGAATACCAAATGAATCAAATCCTCTACCTTCAAAATACAGAGAAAGCAGGTTTTAGGTGTGATGTCCCCCCAAAGCCACCGGGGTAGCAGAGCTTCATCACATAAAATTTCAATGGAGGCCTGGTTCTTTTTCCTTGCAAAATGCATGGCAATAAAAATGCTGAACACCATGAAAATGGTCTTGGTGTGTTGGGATTGATATGAAAGAGTGGTGTGAATGTGACTGAGAATGAGAATGAGGAGGAGGAGGAAGAGGTAATGGAGGATGACACCTCTCCAAGGAGATCAAGAAATGGGGAACTCCTGTGGTCTCCTACATATGAAGAGGCCCTGCCGTTCTTTATTCCCTCCTATTTTGACCCCAGACCTGACTTATGTTGCACTTGCCAGGATCAAAAGCCCAGAGACTGCATTTGACCTTTTTTTTACCCTTTTATGCCTTTTTTACAAGATGGTAGTGAGACCTGCTACTGTATGATGTGTGGTTTGGAGATGGTGGCACTGACAAAAAGACAGGAGGCAGAGCTGGAGGTGGCAGCGTTAAAGATGTTAAGAGTCTCATTGGGAGTGACTAGGAGTGACAGGATTAGAAATGAGTATATCAGAGGGACAGCTCCGGTTGAGCAGTTTGGAAGCAAGGCTGAGATGAGAGAGGAAAGACTGAGATGGTTTGGACATGTACAGAGAAAAGAAAAGAAGCTAAAGAGGTAAAGAAAAGAGGAAGACCACAGAGAAGATTCATGGATGTAGTGAAGGCGGACACGGAGAGGGTTGGTGTTACAGAGGAAGATGCAAGGGATAGGGTGAGATGGAGACAGATGATCTGCTGTGGAGATCTGTGGAGACCCCTAAAGGGAGAAGCCAAAAGGAGAAAAAGAAGAAGAAGATCTGATCATTTCTTTTCCAGGTTTGTGGCACATACTCCTGCCATCAGCAGACATGTAGGTGAAGCATGTTCCTACTCTACCTCATGATAGACAGATCATGCTATAATGCCTATGTTCTGTTAACCTCTGTGGACCCCGGCTGGAACAGCACCAAGTGCTTCAGGCGCCGTCTCTACTCGGAGCAGGTTGGCAGAGCTCTCCTCGCCCCAGCCATGGCAAAGAGGAGCCATTTGCCCAGAGGACCGTCTGCAGCCAGCTTCTTCCTACAAGCCTGGGGTGAGGTCCAAGGTCAGGAGGAGGAAGAGGAGGACGAGCCACAGCCCGGGTCCTCCAGAAATCAGAGTCAGTGTATCTTGTGTCCACAGCGCACAAAGGAGTGGAACCAGTGCGCCAAATAAGAGATAAGATAAGATAAGCCTCTATTAGTCCCACAGTGGGGAAATTCCCTATCCAAATGTGGAGCTCATGCATGTAAAATGCACGTCACAGTAATCTGTGGTTCATATTGTGAACACAAGCACATGACAAAGCACACTGCATCTTTTGACAAAAAGGTTATAAAAACATTTTTGGAAAATACTGCATACTTTATGTTTTTCTCATTGACAAAATCAGTGGTTTCTATGACAAAAATATTTAATAAAAAACATCTATTGTTAGGTCTGCAGGTGTTGAAAAAATTTGATGCAGTGAAAGTGGAATAAAATGACATTTTTATTACGCTTCTATTTTAGTCCCCTTTGGTCTTAGACTGGCAGGGGTAAATAGTATTAAACTGGAAAACTGCTTACTCTTGTCGGCATTTAATTTACTGTTTTTTCACGACAGTTTTTTTTAAAATAATCTCCCAAAGGTTTGTTTTTTCAGTGCAGGGCATGTCATGTCTGAACCAGATAAATTAAAAATATGTTTTTACTTCATAATCATTTGCCAACATATTCTTTAGGTTCTCCATTAATAAGTTGACTTTAATATTCATTCAGTTAAAGTAGTGATGTCATTCTGATTGTTGTGATGTTCTTCACAAAGCTTCATTATCACTGAAGGAACTTGTTCAGTTCTAAAAAGAAGGTCAGTGGAAGTGTACTATATCACATAGATGGGAAGAATCAGTTTTTAGTGGTGCAATAATATATTTACAGGAATTCTACTCCAAGCATTTCTTTTGTTTGAAGCTTTACTTTCAGAATTAGTTTTTCCCCTTTTAGTCTGTAGATTCCCTACCACACCTTCACATTGTTCAAATATACTCATATTTCCTCATTGCTGCTTTGGGAAGACACTGAAACAATGATAAGAGGTCAGACTGAACTGATATAAGGCCACATAATACCCCACCATAATACCAAGCAGTGTAAATTGCTGTAATGCAATCCCTAACTACTCATGTAATAGAGCCTGGCATACCATGGCATGGCATGGCATTACCTAATAAGATGAATTATTGATAAAAGGCCGTGCACAGATAGGCCCCAGGTGAATGAATGAATGAATGAATGAATGAATGTACACGGCAGGCACCAGCACTGATGTTACGGGACGTGCACGTCACCACACTGCACTTCACAATAAAGTGCCACAATCCCATATACCACATTTTCTACCCCCCTTAGAAAAGTTCAAAACCACACATACTGGTTTAAGCCTGGTTTAAAGACCATGGTATCACCATATTTTATAAGATAAGCCTTTATTAGTCCTACAATGGGGAAATTCCAGGATTGCAACAGCACAGGGATAGCAACACTCAGAGCAACAATCAGAAGGCAAGAAAAAACAAGAACAGCTAGAAAACATATGTACATATTACTATAAATATATATATATATATATATATATATATACACACAGTGCGGAGCATTATGGTTGGTGAATGTGCAGCAGAAAGTCTAAGCTCTCTCTCCGCGGATGTGGCGGGCCAGCTGGAAGTCTTTGGGCATGATGGTGACCCTCTTAGCGAAGAAGAGACCTACCAGGTAGGCCTCGCTGGCCTCCTGCAGAGCCACGACGGCGAAGCTCAGGAAGCGCAGGTCGGTCTTGAAGTCCTGAGCAATCTCCCTCACCAGGCGCTGGATGGGCAGCTTACGGATGAGCAGCTCCGTGGATTTCTGGTAGCGACGGATCTCTGTCAGAGCCACGGGCCTGTAACGGTGAGGCTTCTTCACTCCGCCGGTGGCCGGAGTGCTTTTCCGAGCAGCCTTGGTGGCTAGCCGCTTCCTGGGGGGCTCTTTCCTCCAGTAGATTTTACGGGCGGTCTGCTTGGTTCTTGCCATCGCTCTTCATTATTCTGTCTTATATTTCTTGCACGCTGCCTAAACTCCAGCCCGGCACCCACGTCGTTTTCGCTAGTTCCCGGTATGTCGAGTTTCTCCGTTAGTACCGGGTGGCGGTTGAGTGCTAGCTAGCACTAGCCCTTCCCTGCTGTAACGTCTCCTGCTGTAAACAGTGGCTCCGTCCGCCGACTCGGGAGACCTTTGGGGCGATCTGTGTGTCTGTGATATATATATAGAGTGAAAGGTGTAGAAAGAATGGTGGTTTGATTAGCCAGGAAACTCTCCTGACCTAAACCCCATACAGAATCTATGAAGTATCGTCAACAGGGAGATAAGAGACACCAGACCCAACAATGCAGATGAGCTGAAGGCCGCTATCAAAGCAACCTGGGCCTTTATAACACCTCAGCAGTAACACAGGCTGATCATCTTCATGCCATGCCACAGTGATGCAGTATTAATTCATGCAAAAGAAGCCCTGACCAAGTATTGAGTGTGTGCATGGAAATACTTTTAGTCGGCCAACATTTTTATTAAGAAAAAAATCAATTTTTTAACATTGATCCTATGTAATATTCTAATTTTTTGAGAAACTTTCCGGGTTTTCATGAGCTGCAAGCCATAACCATCAAAATTAAAAGAAATAAACACTTGAAATATCTCTCTCTGTCTGTAATGAATCTATATAAAATATGAGTTTCATTTTATGAACTGAATTACTCAAATAAATCAACTTTTTGATGGTAATCTAATTGAGTGAGATGCACCTGTAAGCTATGGTTCCACAGATAATGCTAAAGCATATTTCCTTGTGCTTTATTGTGAATGTATATGCTAAAATATGTTGAACTGGTATTGTATGTTTGTACTGCAATTAGCCTTAGCCTACTGAAAATTCACATGCACATCAGTATCATGATTTGAATATGGATAAATGTATTTTGACTGAAATGTTTTTCTAATGTTTATGGAGAAATTGAGTCAATGTAGATCCTTAGCTAAAGGTTTGTTTAGCAATGTTATATTAAACAGTTTAAAGTTGGGGTGTCCAATCATGTGCCTTGGAGGGCCAAGACCCTGCAGATTTTCTCTTCTACCCAGTCTCTTCAACAGGTGTTTTCACCCATCAGCAATCAGTGGGAAGAAATTCAATGAAATCTGCTGGTGAAGACACTCGTTGGAGGTAAAGCTTGCAGGGTCTTGGCCCTCCATGGCACATGATTGGACACCACTGGTTTAAAGTACAGTGGCGTAAAAAAATGTTTGCCCCCTTCCTGATTTCTCATTTTTTTTGTATGTTTGTCACACTTAAATGTTTCAGATCATCAAACACATTTAAATATTAGACAAAGATAACACAAGTAAACACAAAATGCAGTTTTTAAATGAAGGTGTTTATTATTAAGGTTAAAAAAAATCCAAACCCACATGGCCCTGTGCGAAAAAGTGATTGCCCCCCTTCCTCTTAAAACATAAGTTAACTGTGGTTTATCACATCTTTGGAACGCTGAGGCACCCAGGCCTGATTACTGCCACACCTGTTCTCAATCAAGAAATCACTTTAATAGGCCCTGCCTGACAATGTGAAGTAGACCAAAAGATCCTCAAAAGCTAGACATCATGCTGTGATCCAAAGAAATTCGGGAACAAATGAGAAACAAAGTAACTGAGATCTGTCAGTCTGGAAAAGGTAATAATGTGGGTGACCCCCACAGCCTTCGGTTCAAGCAGAGCGCTCAGCTGGAGCAATTAGCAGAACAGTGAGATGTATGGACTGATATCAATAGGCAGCCTCTCCTTCCTGCCAGTAATCCTGCTATTGTTATGTGTGACTCTCATGTAAATGTCCCATGCATTCCTGCTGTACTGTGATGCTAATGTGCCATGCATGCATTGTCTAGCTGGGTATATAAGTGAACTGAATATCACTTGCTCTCTCTCTTACTACTGCTCTTTTGATCCCATTCATTGCCTGTTTGCTGACTAGAGATTGAGGGCTCGCTCCAGTGCGCTTACACAGCGCTGGAGTGAGTCCTGTGATGGAGGATGAATAAAACACCCTTTTAAACTTCAGTTCGCCGTGCCTACACTTATTCCGTGCCTCCACAGCCTGGGTTCTCTTATTCCATCCGCCACACTGGTGACCCCGAATACAAGAACACGCTGACGACGAACGAATGCAGCCCCCGGTGGTGACTCCGACGACAAGCGAATGCAGCAGCCTGACGCAAATGGACTGCCCTCCCTTCTGCCACACGGGAGATCTCGACGCAGAACCGACGCCAGGCGAACTCCCTCAGAGATCATCCACGACCGGGAGAGCTGCAGAAAGTGTCATGGTGCGACCCTCGCCTGAGATCTGGACATCCACGCTGGGACCGGCCGAGGGACAAAGAGCGTCCACTCCCTCTCACCGCTCCTCCGCACCCACACGAGCGCGCAAGCACCTTGTCTTCTCTCCACGACGGTGACCTCCAGGGCCAGACGGAGAACGCAGCGTGTGGACCAGAACGCACCATGACCCGGCACGAGCAAACGACAGCAACAGCCCGAACAGGGAGGACCATCGGCGCTGACGACGCTGATCTCCAGCAAGCTCCCTGACCCTGACTCGCCTCGACAGCGGACCTGCCATGCACCGAACCCCCGCACGCACACCGGGGGGTTACGAGGACAGCGCACCACGCACGGGACAATACCGGCTCCACAGACTGCCATCGTCCTTCGCCGCTGCACACGCCTGAGAAATACGGCCGACCGCCATCCTCGGAACCTTCAGGGCTGCTCACACACCTGTAGCACACACGCAGCCCGCACACAGGATTTTGCATGGGTCTCAGCCACGGCGCACAATGGGAATTCAGCCGTCTGCTGTGCCCGAGGGCTTTAGGGCTGCGCTCACACCTAAAGCCAACCCACCAAATCCCTCAGCTTTTGTTTTTTCTCACAGCCGCTACGCAGCCTCGCAGAACTGAGCTGCGAGACGAGTCAGAGACAAATTTTTCTTCTCACAGCCGCTGAGGATCTCTGCCACGTTCAACGGGACAGCCCCTCAACACCGTGGATCCACATCCAATTTTTGCGCGGCCCAGACAACTTCACCGTCCCGGGCCGGCACTTGCTACCCCCACCCTCCTCCCTCCCCCTCCTCCGGCACAGAACTTTTCCCGCAGCTCGCTCCCAAAGCCGGACAATTGACGCCTCAGCCCCCAGCTGAGCCCTCTGGGGGGGGGGGGGGGGTGACCCCCACAGCCTTCGGTTCAAGCAGAGCGCTCAGCTGGAGCAATTAGCAGAACAGTGAGATGTATGGACTGATATCAATAGGCAGCCTCTCCTTCCTGCCAGTAATCCTGCTATTGTTATGTGTGACTCTCATGTAAATGTCCCATGCATTCCTGCTGTACTGTGATGCTAATGTGCCATGCATGCATTGTCTAGCTGGGTATATAAGTGAACTGAATATCGCTTGCTCTCTCTCTTACTGCTGCTCTTTTAATCCCATGCATTGCCTGTTTGCTGACTAGAGACTGAGGGCTCGCTCCAGTGCGCTTACACAGCGCTGGATTGAGTCCTGTGATGGAGGATGAATAAAACACCCTTTTAAACTTCAGTTCGCCGTGCCTGCACTTATTCCGTGCCTCCACAGCCTGGGTTCTCTTATTCCATCCGCCACAATAAAGCCATTTCTAAAGCTTTGGGACTCCAGCGAACCACAGTGAAAGCCATTATCCAGAAAAGGCAAAAACATGGAACAGTTGTGAACTTTCTAAGGAGTGGCCAGCTGACAAAATTACCTCAAGAGCGCAGTGACGGCTCATCCAAGAAGTCACAAAAGACCTCACAACAACATCCAAAGAATTGCCTGCCTCACTTGCCTCTGTTAAGGTCAGTGTTCATGACTCCACCATAAGAAAGAGACTGGGCAAAAATGGCCTGCATGACAGAGTTCCAAGATGAAAACCACGGGTTGGTGCATGACGCTGTGATTGCGAGACGTTCCGAGACTGTTCCACAATAATCCAAATTGGTGACTTGCATCAACCAAGCATAAACAGACTTTTCCACAGGTAGCGTTTCTTTTGTCATGTAATTAATCTGCTAATTGAATATCTGTTCCTATCTTTGTTTTTTTTCCTATATCATTTCGACATCTTCTCAATGGAGCTGGAGGAACTTGAGAATTATATAGACGAGTTTTATTATCACTACTCTAACATGGAGGACAATGTATATTCTGGTTCTTCCTCCTGCTTCGTGTCCAAGTGCCCTAGACCCGCGGACTCTCCGAATTGAACATCCGAGAAATCACAGGAGGGCTCAGAGGTTAGTGATATCCTTTTTTCTATTGAAAATAATCTTACCAGCATGGATGGTAGACTAGCATTGGTTGTGCTGCTCCATAAAGAATTCCAGAGCATGCGGGAGAGTCTGGAATACAGCCAGGTGCAGCTTGTTTCTCTCTTAGAAGAAAGCAATAGCTTGAAAAAGTCAGTAAACACACTAACCATGTAACTTGGTGTTGTTGAAAGAGAGAACTGGAAAATGAAGGAAACAGTTCTCAATTTGCAGTCAGCATGAGAGATAACCTTGTATTTTTCCGGAATTGCTGAAAAAAATAATGAAAATCCAGAACAGCTGGTCCGTGAACTCGTTCACACAGCTGAAACTGTCCCCTGAAGTTACAAAATCAATTATCTTCCACGAGTCCATTGCGCTGGGCAAAAAAAATCCCCAAAATAAACGTCCCGGACCTATTGGTGCCAAATTTGAATATTTCAAGTAAAAAATTATGGTACAGAGGCAGGGCAGGCAGCTTAAAAACACCAATTATGGTTTAAATGATCAATTTCCACAGGAAATCATGGAAAGGAGAAGGAAGCTTTTTCCCATTAGCAAACAAAAAAAATCCAAGAAGGTAAATGAGCTATTGTCTCTGTGGATAGATTGTTTATCAATGGTAAGCTGTTTATGGATGAAACCATAACACACCACAATGCCATCTGCAAAAGTTCTCTGACGACTCTGCGATCGTCAATCTCACCTCCGATGGAGATGATGCGGAGTACAGAGGACTTATCCAGTACTTCGTGGACTGGTGCCATCGGAACTGCCTTGGTGGTGGACTGCCACAGGCAAATGTAGAAACAATTGATTATAAGTGTGATAAGGTACAAGGATTATTTAATTTATATTTAGAGGTGTTTGTGGAGACGGAGGTTTACTTTGTGACCACAAACACTCACAAACAAGAGAGAAACACTCGTAGGGGCACCAGTCCAAACTTGGACAATTTATTAATAACTAATCCTTGAACCTTTCATTGACCAGTCTCACTATTTGTGAATTCTTCTGCTGTGACCCAGAAAAGCACACACACAAAAGAAATCAAGCAGAAACTTCTCTATACCGTTGACAGTTTTAATAATCAAACTCAGGTTAAATGACATTACATTAAATTGATTTGTAAGCAGGTGAAATGATCAACAAGTTTCAAATATCATATTAACTGGTAATTGATTCCTGAGCATAAAGTCTACATTTAAACCTTTGTGGAAACAAAAGAAACCAGATTTTGAATTTGTAACTGTAATGCAACAGGAGACTGTGGAATAACTGTAACAAAAATATGCATAAAATTGGATGCAATTTTATTTGAAAATGATAAAAGCTGATGAAATGAAAAAGGGAATTCTTAGTTACTCTACAAAAGAACGGAGGTTATTGAAAAGGAGCATATTATTTTCCTTCAGCTTTATAGCTCCTATCATAGCTTATGGACTAACTTTAACATGAAAAACTGGTCATATTCAATTAAAATTAGACATCACATTTAGCCCAGCAGATAGAAAGTGGGAGTCTGGCTTATGAACAACTGTGTCTTCAGAGTCCAGCGATGATCTTGAGCACCAGCAGATGGCAAAAAGGGGAAAAAGACTGCCTGCAGTCCTTCCCAATCCTGGCAGCAGTTATAGCTTTTACAGACTCAGCAGCTGGGGTCTGGAGAGTGGAGCTGGCAACAGAGTGATCAGTTGGCCCCGGGGCAGGTGTGACGTCTCCTCTTAGGCAACAGATCCTTTCCTGGCCCGCAAATTTAGGATGTCCACCAGCCGATAAGAAACCACAGGCTGAAGGAAAATTGTATGTAAACAGTTCCACCCATGAAATCCTAGTTCTTCTGACGTTGAGGTACGTGGGTGAGGCCGTCTCAAGGGAAAAAGCTAAAAAATCACTATCATTCCACTTTAACAGTGAGTTAAGGAAAATCAATAGAAAAAGTTCAGCAGAATAAACACGGCATCTGAGGAGAAAGAAAAACAGAGTTTAATTCTTTTTTCCCTTATGATCATTGATGTTTCTTAAAATACTGCATTTATTGAAATGGAAAAAATACACATTAAACCAATAATGCCCTTCTAAAAATCTGCATGTTGTATATGTTTTGTCCACTAGATGGCCTAGTAGAGAAAATGAAGTTTCACATGAGGCCTTGTCTATATGAGCCATTTTGATGAAAGGCCTCAAGTCCTCTAGAAAGCCTCATCTGGCCATCACTATTCCAAGCTATTACAAGGCAAGGAGGTTTGCAGGCTGCATGAAGATGAAGATTAGCAGGCTTGGCTGAAGCTCACATGACGTGCCCAGGCAGAGCAGCAGGAGTGAGTCTCTTTTAAAGGGCCTCCCTGATTGCCTGCAGGTGGTGGGCATGGCTGCAGGGAGGAACCCAATTAGTGGAGAGGGGGAGCCCTAGAACCCTTACACTAGGACTATTATGGCACGCAAATCCCTTCACCATGATAAGATGGTGATCCACCGAGAGGTGAAAAACAGTAAATCAAAAATAAACAAAAAAAAAACCCACGAAGAAAAAAAACAGTACAGCATCTATTACATTTACCTTGTTTATATGGTCAGTTTTTAGTAGCTGTTCAGCACTTTGGTCAACTGAAATGGTTTTAAATTGATGATATAAGCGGAAACATTTAACCCTCAAGGCACCTTGGGGACCAAACGTGTACATTGTGGGGTTTTTTGGATTCTCAATATATCGGTTGGTTTTAAGGCTAATTGTATGAAACTTGTCCAGGGTTTGTCTTTAATGATTATTTTTCATAAAATTTCAATGGAGGCCTGGTTCTTTTTCCTTGCAAAATGCATGGCAATGAAATTGCTGAACATCATAAAAATGGTCTTGGTGTGTTGGGATTGATATGAACAAGTGGTGTGAATGTGGCTGAGAATCAGAATGAGAAGGAAGAGGAAGACGTAATGGAGGATGACACCTCTCCAAGGAGATCAAGAAATGGGGAACTCCTGTGTTCTCCTACATATGAAGAGGCCCTGCCGATCTTTATTCCCTCCTATTTTGACCCCAGACCTGACTTATGTTGTACTTGCCGGGATCAGCAGCCCCGAGACTGCATTTGGCCTTTTTTTTTTTTTCCCCTTTTTGCCTTTTTTGCAAGATGGTAGTGAGACCTGCTATGATGTATGGTTTGGAGACAGTGGCACTGACAAAAAGACAGGAGGCAGAGCTGGAGGTGGCAGCGTTAAAGATGTTAAGAGTCTCATTGGGAGTGACTAGGAGTGACAGGATTAGAAATGAGTATATCAGAGGGACACCTCCGGTTGAGCAGTTTAGAGACGAGACTGAGATGAGAGAGGAAAGGCTGAGATGGTTTGGACATGTGCAGAGGAAAGAAAAGAAGCTAAAGAGGTAAAGAAAAGAGGAAGACCACAGAGAAGATTCATGGATGTAGTGAAGGCGGACATGGAGAGGGTTGGTGTTACAGAGGAAGATGCAAGGGATAGGGTGAGGTGGAGACAGATGATCTGCTGTGGAGATCTGTGGAGACCCCTAAAGGGAGAAGCCAAAAGGAGAAAAAGAAGAAGAAGATCTGATCATTTCTTTTCCAGGTTTGTGGCACATACTCCTGCCATCAGCAGACATGTAGGTGAAGCATGTTCCTACTCTACCTCATGATAGACAGATCATGCTATAATGCCTATGTTCTGTTAACCTCTGTGGACCCCTGCTGGAACAGCGCCAAGTGCTTCAGGCGCCGTCTCTACTCGGAGCAGGTTGGCAGAGCTCTCCTCGCCCCAGCCATGGCAAAGAGGAGCCATTTGCCCAGAGGACCATCTGCAGCCAGCTTCTTCCTACAAGCCTGGGGTGAGGTCCAAGGTCAGGAGGAGGAAGAGGAGGACGAGCCACAGCCCGGGTCCTCCAGAAATCAGAGTCAGTGTGTCTTGTGTCCACAGCGCACAAAGGAGTGGAAACAGTGTGCCAAATAAGAGATAAGATAAGATAAGCCTCTATTAGTCCCACAGTGGGGAAATTCCCTATCCAAATGTGGAGCTCATGCATGTAAAATGCACGTCACAGTAATCTGTGGTTCATATTGTGAACACAAGCACATGACAAAGCACATTGCATCTTTTGACAAAAAGATAATAAAAACATTTTTGGAAAATACTGCATACTTTATTTATCTTTTGTTCATATAAAAGACAAAAAATAAAATAGAAAGATGTCTTTACCTTCTTTACATGTTTTTTGTCTTTTATATGAAAAAAAAGATAAATAATTAAAAGAAGACAAAATGAACCTATTTGGCGTACTGCATACTTTGTTTTTCTCATTGACAAAATCAGTGGTTTCTATGACAAAAATATTTAATTAAAGACATCTATTGTTAGGTCTGCAGGTGTTGAAAAAATTTGATGCAGTGAAAGTGGATTAAAATGACATTTTTATTACGCTTCAGTCCCCTTTGGTCTTAGACTGGCAGGGGTTAGAACCCCCAGTTGCTCCTGGTGGTCAGGCTAGAGCCTGTGTGTATGGCAGCTCTGCCGCCATCAGTGTGTGAATGTGTGTGTGAATGGGTGGATAGCAGGATCTGTAAAGCACTTTGGTCATCCAGAGATGAGAAAAAGCGCTATATAAGTGAATGCCATTTACCATTTAGTATTAAACTGGAAAACTGCTTACTCTTGTCGGCATTTAATTTACTGTTTTTTCACGACAGTTTTTTTAAAAAATAATCCCCCAAAGGTTTGTTTTTTCAGTGCAGAGCATGTCATGTCTGAACCAAATAAATTAAAAATATGTTTTTACTTCATAATCATTTGCCAACATATTCTTTAGGTTCTCCATTAATAAGTTGACTTTAATATTCATTCAGTTAAAGCAGTGATGTCATTCTGATTGTTATGGTGTTCTTCACAAAGCTTCATTATCACTGAAGGAACTTGTTCAATTCTAAAAAGAAGGTCATTGGAAGTGTACTATATCACATAGATGGGAAGAATCAGTTTTTAGTGGTGCAATAATATATTTACAGGAATTCTACTCCCAGCATTTCTTTTGTTTGAAGCTCTACATTCAGAAGTAGTTTTTCCCCTTTTAGTCTGGCACCTATTGTTGCCAAATTTGAATATTTCAAGCAAAAAATTATGGTACAGAGGCAGGGCAGGCAGCTTAAAAACACCAGTTATGGTTTAAATGATCAATTTCCACAGGAAATCATGGAAAGGAGAAGGAAACTTTTTCCCAATAGCAAACAAAAAAATCCAAGAAGGTAAATGAGCTATTGTCTCTGTGAATAGATTGTTTATCAATGGTAAGCTGTTTATGGATGAAACCATAACACACCACAATGCCATCTACAAAAGTTCTCTGACGACTCTGTGATCGTCAACCTCACCTCCGATGGAGATGATGCGGAGTACAAAGGACTTATCCAGGACTTCGTGGACTGGTGCCATCGGAACTGCCTTGGTGGTGGACTGCCACAGGCAAATGTAGAAACAACTGTTTACAAGTGTGATAAGGTACAAGGATTATTTAATTTATATTTAGAGGTGTTTGTGGAGACGGAGGTTTACTTTGTGACCACAAACACTCACAAACAAGAGAGAAACACTCGTAGGGGCACCAGTCCAAACTTGGACAATTTATTAATAACTAATCCTTGAACCCTTCATTTACCAGTCTCACTATTTGTGAATTCTTCTGCTGTGACCCAGAAAAGCACACACACAAAAGAAATCAAGCAGAAACTTCTCTATACCGTTGACAGTTTTAATAATCAAACTCAGGTTAAATGACATTACATTAAATTGATTTGTAAGCAGGTGAAATGATCAACAAGTTTCAAATATCATATTAACTGGTAATTGATTCCTGAGCATAAAGTCTACATTTAAACCTTTGTGGAAACAAAAGAAACCAGATTTTGAATTTGTAACTGTAATGCAACGGGAGACTGTGGAATAACTGTAACAAAAATATGCATAAAATTGGATGCAATTTTATTTGAAAATGATAAAAGCTGATGAAATGAAAAGGGGAATTCTTAGTTACTCTACAAAAGAACGGAGGTTATTGAAAAGGAGCATATTATTTTCCTTCAGCTTTATAGCTCCTATCGTAGCTTATGGACTAACTTTAACATGAAAAATTGGTCATATTCAATTAAAATTAGACATCACATTTAGCCCAGCAGATAGAAAGTGGGAGTCTGGCTTATGAACAACTGTCATGGCTGGCCCTCACGAGCCAGCATAAGACGCCACAGACCAGTAAAGTTGCATAACAGTTTATTATAACTCAAGGCAAGGGTTGGACAGGATAACTAGCCGCATGGGCTTAGCAGCAAGATAAACCATTAGCCAAACAATGAAAAATGACGGCTGAGACGAGGAACGCTCACTTACACGTTTTGACAAGGAAAAAGGCAAGGAACACGAACGATAACTGCGACAATAAACACACTAACATCCAAGGGGAAACGTGGATGAACACTAGGAGAATGTCGACGGGAAAGTTGACGAGACAGCCGCAAGATGCATTCGCTGGCACCGGCATTTAAAGCCGGCTGCTCACGATTGCAAATGCAGCGCAGCTGCTCAGACTCTGACAGCGGGGAATTCCCGAGCGTTTGACCAATCAGAGCCCGGGAAGCCAGAATGACAACATCTGCTGTCAAAGCCTGACAGGGATGATGTATAACCCGAGCGCGGACAAAGTAGCGCTCGGGATATGACAACAACTGTGTCTTCAGAGTCCAGCGATGATCTTGAACACCAGTAGATGGCAAAAAGGGGAAACAGACTGCCTGCAGTCCTTCCCAATCCTGGCAGCAGTTATAGCTTTTACAGACTCAGCAACTGGGGTCTGGAGAGTGGAGTAGGCAACAGAGTGATCGGCTGGCCCTGGTTCAGGGGTGACGTCTCCTCTTAGGCAACAGATCCTTTCCTGGCCCGCAAATTTAGGATGTCCACCAGCCGATAAGAAACCACAGGCTGAAGGAAAATTGTATGTAAACAGTTCCACCCATGAAATCCTAGTTCTTCTGATGTTGTGGTATGTGGGTGAGGCCGTCTCAAGGGAAAAAGCTAAAAAATCACTATCAGTCCACTTTAACAGTGAGTTAAGGAAAATCAATAGAAAAGGTTCAGCAGAATAAACACGGCATCTGAGGAGAAAGAAAAACAGAGTTTAATTCTTTTTTCCCTTATGATCATTGATGTTTCTTAAAATACTGCATTTATTGAAATGGAAAAAATACACATTAAACCAATAATGCCCTTCTAAAAATCTGCATGTTGTATATGTTTTGTCCACTAGATGGCCTAGTAGAGAAAATGAAGTTTCACATGAGGCCTTGTCTATATGAGCCATTTTGATGAAAGGCCTCAAGTCCTCTAGAAAGCCTCATCTGGCCATCACTATTCCAAGCTATTACAAGGCAAGGAGGTTTGCAGGCTGCATGAAGATGAAGATTAGCAGGCTTGGCTGAAGCTCACATGACGTGCCCAGGCAGAGCAGCAGGAGTGAGTCTCTTTTAAGGGGCCTCCCTGATTGCCTGCAGGTGGTGGGCATGGCTGCAGGGAGGAACCCAATTAGTGGAGAGGGGGAGCCCTAGAACCCTTACACTAGGACTATTATGGCACGCAAATCCCTTCACCATGATAAGGTGGTGATCCACCGAGAGGTGAAAAACAGTAAATCAAAAATTAACAAACAAAAAAAAAACAGGAAGAAAAAAAACAGTACAGCATCTATTACATTTACCTTGTTTATATGGTCAGTTTTTAGTAGCTGTTCAGCACTTTGGTCAACTGAAATGGTTTTAAATTGATGATATAAGCGGAAACATTTAACCCTCAAGGCACCTTGGGGACCAAACGTGTACATTGTGGGGTTTTTTGGATTCTCAATATATCGGTTGGTTTTAAGGCTAATTGTATGAAACTTGTCCAGGGTTTGTCTTTAATGATTATTTTTTATAATTCTTTGACCTCCTCCACTGCAAGGTGTAGAGAATAGGAAATTTGCATATATGCCTATGTTCTGTACCCTCGAGCCCAATTTGGTCCCTATGACTCCCATTATGACCACATATTTTTCATATGCTGTAATCTTGACATAGTACAATGCTCTTCCGATGAATACCAAATGAATTTAATCCTCTACCTTCAAAATACAGAGAAAGCAGGTTTTAGGTGTGATGTCCCCCCCAAGCCACCAGGGGTAGCAGAGCTTCATCACATAAAATTTCAATGGAGGCCTGGTTCTTTTTCCTTGCAAAATGCATGGCAATAAAATTGCTGAACATCATAAAAATGGTCTTGGTGTGTTGGGATTGATATGAACAAGTGGTGTGAATGTGGCTGAGAATCAGAATGAGAAGGAAGAGGAAGACGTAATGGAGGATGACACCTCTCCAAGGAGATCAAGAAATGGGGAACTCCTGTGTTCTCCTACATATGAAGAGGCCCTGCCGTTCTTTATTCCCTCCTATTTTGACCCCAGACCTGACTTATGTTGTACTTGCCGGGATCAGCAGCCCCGAGACTGCATTTGGCCTTTTTTTTTTTCCCCCTTTTTGCCTTTTTTGCAAGACGGTAGTGAGACCTGCTATGATGTATGGTTTGGAGACAGCGGCACTGACAAAAAGACAGGAGGCAGAGCTGGAGGTGGCAGCGTTAAAGATGCTAAGAGTCTCATTGGGAGTGACTAGGAGTGACAGGATTAGAAATGAGTATATCAGAGGGACACCTCCGGTTGAGCAGTTTAGAGACGAGACTGAGATGAGAGAGGAAAGGCTGAGATGGTTTGGACATGTGCAGAGGAAAGAAAAGAAGCTAAAGAGGTAAAGAAAAGAGGAAGACCACAGAGAAGATTCATGGATGTAGTGAAGGCGGACATGGAGAGGGTTGGTGTTACAGAGGAAGATGCAAGGGATAGGGTGAGGTGGAGACAGATGATCTGCTGTGGAGATCTGTGGAGACCCCTAAAGGGAGAAGCCAAAAGGAGAAAAAGAAGAAGAAGATCTGATCATTTCTTTTCCAGGTTTGTGGCACATACTCCTGCCATCAGCAGACATGTAGGTGAAGCATGTTCCTACTCTACCTCATGATAGACAGATCATGCTATAATGCCTATGTTCTGTTAACCTCTGTGGACCCCTGCTGGAACAGCGCCAAGTGCTTCAGGCACCGTCTCTACTCGGAGCAGGTTGGCAGAGCTCTCCTCGCCCCAGCCATGGCAAAGAGGAGCCATTTGCCCAGAGGACCATCTGCAGCCAGCTTCTTCCTACAAGCCTGGGGTGAGGTCTAAGGTCAGGAGGAGGAAGAGGAGGACGAGCCACAGCCCGGGTCCTCCAGAAATCAGAGTCAGTGTGTCTTGTGTCCACAGCGCACAAAGGAGTGGAAACAGTGCGCCAAATAAGAGATAAGATAAGCCTCTATTAGTCCCACAGTGGGGAAATTCCCTATCCAAATGTGGAGCTCATGCATGTAAAATGCACGTCACAGTAATCTGTGGTTCATATTGTGAACACAAGCACATGACAAAGCACACTGCATCTTTTGACAAAAAGGTAATAAAAACATTTTTGGAAAATACTGCATACTTTATTTATCTTTTGTTCATATAAAAGACAAAAAATAAAATAGAAAGATGTCTTTACCTTCTTTACATGTTTTTTGTCTTTTATATGAAAAAAAAGATAAATAATTAAAAGAAGACAAAATGAACCTATTTGGCGTACTGCATACTTTATGTTTTTCTCATTGACAAAATCAGTGGTTTCTATGACAAAAATATTTAATAAAAGACATCTATTGTTAGGTCTGCAGGTGTTGAAAAAATTTGATGCAGTGAAAGTGGATTAAAATGACATTTTTATTACGCTTCAGTCCCCTTTGGTCTTAGACTGGCAGGGGTTAGAACCCCCAGTTGCTCCTGGTGGTCAGGCTAGAGCCTGTGTGTATGGCAGCTCTGCCGCCATCAGTGTGTGAATGTGTGTGTGAATGGGTGGATAGCAGGATCTGTAAAGCCCTTTGGTCATCCAGAGATGAGAAAAAGCGCTATATAAGTGAATGCCATAGTTCAGTGGTAATCATAACAGTATAGTAAAATCATAAGTCAGTCCTAAACTGTTGCAGCACAATTAGAGAATAATTGTGGAGTGGTTGGTATCAGTCCCTGTGCTGTCTGGGTTTAATTCTTCTCCCAAAACTGCTGTAGGTTGGTTTAGGCGTCCTGCTGGGACCTTCTTGTGAGGAATCTGCAGTGTGGGAAGGGGAGAGATTATTTGTTCCCTGCCTGGGGGCTGAGACTTTTCCCTTGGGGGGTCTACCTCGCCGAGGTGTTCGTGCCAACTGTGCAGGTTCGTCTTTCAACAAGAAGGCAGGTTTGAGTCTGTCAATGCTGACTGTTTCTTTTCTGTCCCCATAATCAAGCACAAAGTGTTTATCACCATGTTCCAGCACTCTGTAAGGGCCATCGAATACCGGGCGTAACGTTGGTTTTAGAGCTTCATGCTTAACAAAAACGAACTCAGCTTTTTTTAAAGTTTGAGGGACAAAAACTCGTGGGAAGGAGTGATGAGCTGGACCGGGAAGAGAGTCTGGTCCGTTGCTGCCTAAAAACCTTGGGACTGGCTCTGGGTTCTCTGGTAAAAATTCACCTGGGAGTCTGAGAGGCTGAGCAAAGACTAATTCTGCAGGGGAAGTGTCTAGATCCTCTTTAGGTGCAGCACGCAACCCCAATAAAACCCAGGGAAGTTTATTTACCCAATTTGTGTCCGTTAGTGAGGCTCTGAGGGCGGCCTTTAAGGACCTGTGAAAACGCTTGCATAACCCATTAGCCTGAGGGTGATAAGCGGTGGTGCGATGAATTGTTGCCCCTAAGCTGTTGGACATGGCTGACCAGAGCTCTGAGACAAATTGAGGCCCCCTATTGGACGTGATGTCCGATGGGACGCCGAAACGTGCCACCCAGTTTGTCAGAAAAACGCGAGCGACTTCCTCCGCTGTAGTTGCCGCTAGAGGAACTGCCTCTGGCCAGCGCGTGGTGCGGTCTATCATTGTTAGCAGGTGTGTGAAACCTTGGGAGGAAGGTAGTGGTCCCACTAGGTCGACATGGATGTGGTTCAACCTTCTAGCAGGGATTGGAAAAGGCTCCAGAGGGGCTTTTGTGTGTCTGTGTATTTTGGCGCATTGACAAGAAATGCAAGTTTTTGCCCACTCTTTTACGTCTTTGCGCAGGCCTGGCCACACAAACTTTTCAGCAACCATTTTGACCGAGGCGCGCACACCTGGGTGCGCGAGGGAGTGAATTGCGTCAAAAATGCGGTGGCGCCAAGCAGCTGGTACTAACGGGCGAGGTCAGCCGGTTGAAATATCGCATATTAGGGGGGGCACGCCGTCGCGTAACCCTTTTTTCTCCAGCCTTAACCCTGTTGGTCCAGACAAGAGCGCACGCACGTCCGCGTCACTGTTTTGTTCTTCTGCTATGGCTGCATAATCTATCCCTTCATGGATTGGTGCTGCGTATGTGTCTGTGTTAGTGAAGAGTTCCGCTGCTGAGGCAGTATAATCTGTCTCCTCGCGCTCTGGCGGTGCCACAGCGCGAGAGAGACAGTCCGCTACTACGTTAAGTTTGCCTGCTACGTGTCGAATGTCTGTGGTGAACTCTGAAATCGCAGCCAGCTGTCTTTGTTGTCTGCCCGACTATGGTTCTGAAATTTTAGCCATAGCAAAGGTGAGCGGTTTATGGTCTACAAAAGCCGTGAAACTCCGCCCTTCTAACCAAAACTGGAAGTGGCGGATGGACAAATGAAGCGCCAGCAGCTCTCTGTCAAAAGTGCTGTATTTGCGTTCAGTTGGGTTTAGCGATTTGCTAAAGAATACTAAAGGTTGCCAGACCCCACTGACAAGTTGCTCTACAACTGCCCCTATGGCCAGGTCTGAAGCATCTGTGGTTAGTGCAATGCGGGCCGCGGGATCTGGGTGAACTAACATTGTGGTGTTAGCTAGGGCGTTTCTAACTTCCGCGAAAGCGCGTTCGCGCTCCGGGGTCCATTCGACCGCGTTGGAAGCCTTCTTTTTTTTGAGCGCGTCATATAGGGGCTGCATGAGCTGAGCTGCGTGGGGGAGGAAGCGGTTGTAAAAATTAACCATCCCCAAAAATTCCTGTAGCGATTTGACCGTTGGGGCCGTGGAAAACCTTCTATCGCACGAACTTTGTCTGGAAGCGGAACTGCCCCTTTCGGGGAGACTTTGTGTCCCAAAAAATCAATTTGCGAAACGCCGAATTTGCATTTGGCTGGATTGATTATTAGCCTGTGCTCCTCTAGCCTCTGAAAAACGGTAGTGAGGTGCTGCTCGTGTTCCCCCTCGGACGAGCTGGCTACCAGCATGTCGTCGAGGTAGACGAAGACAAATGGGAGGTCGCGTAGGACCGCGTCCATCATACGTTGAAAAGTTTGGGCCACACCTTTGAGGCCGAAAGGCATTCGCAAGAATTCAAAAAGGCCAAAATGGGTTATAACCGCCGTTTTAGGAACGTCTTCAGCTCGGACTGGGACCTGGTGATAACCGCGGACTAAGTCTATCTTTGAAAAAATGCGCGCACCCGCTAGATGCAGTGAAAAGTCTTGGATGTGAGGGATTGGGTAGCGGTCATGCGCTGTAGCGTTGTTTAATCTGCGGTAATCTCCGCACGGTCTCCAAGAACCGTCGGATTTCGGAACCATGTGAAGTGGTGAGGCCCAGGGGCTCTTCGAGCGTCTAACAATGCCCAATTTTTCGAGAGTTGCAAACTCATCCCGTGCTATGTTGAGCTTGGCCGCGTCTAAGCGGCGAGCTTTGGCAAAAACGGGAGATCCCGTTGTCGGAATGAAGTGTTTAACTCCGTGTTTAGCTACAGTGGCTGAGAATTTGGGGGTTGTGAGTGCTGGAAATTGGGTGAGGAGTTGCTCAAACTTACCTCCTGCCGTGGTGACGTTGGCCTGCACAGGTGGTGGAGAAACTTGAGCTGAGCATGGAATAGAAGCAAAAGATAGTGCATTAACCAGGCGCCTATTTGCTAGATCCACTAATAACCCGTGTGCACACAAAAAATCTGCGCCTAACAAGTTAAAACTCACCGCCGCTACAACAGATGTCCATCTGTAGCTGCGGCCGTGGATGAGGAGGTGCAGGCTCTTTTCGCCGAACGTGTCAATGTCAGAGCCGTTGGCTGCCACTGCTCCGTTGCCCCGGGTGCCCATGGCTCGATCTGCATGGGAGGGCATGACGAAACTCAGCTGAGCTCCTGTGTCGATGAGGAACTGCTTGCCTGTGTGTCCATCCGTCACGTACAACAGCTTATTTTTCTCGCCGAGAACCGCTGCTGTTAACGGCCCTCGGCTTTGACGTTTTCCCGACATCGCGAATTTGCAGGGGGGAACGCATTTGCGGGCTTTCTCAGCGAAGCGGTGGTGGTAATAACAGACGTTCTGTTTGTTACGTTTGGACCGCGCCGCTGTCACCGTGGGCTGGGTCTGCTCTGTGGGTTGTGGCTCTCCATGGCTCGGGGCGTCAGTTTTGAGGTCTGCGGATGCCGCTGTGGGTGTCAGCTCCTTGCAGGCGTTGACGAGCCGGTAAGCCTCGTTGGCCAGTGTGCGGAAGTCTTGGTGGTTGCTGCACTTCATGCTGGCGAGTGTCCCTCTCATGTGTGGCGGCAGCGTGCGGAGGAAAATAAACTGGAAGAGGAAATTGTCATTGTCCTCTTCCTTGAGCTGCAGCAAATCCTCCATGAGGGCCTTCGGATTGCCCCCTCTGTGGCCGTAGACCGCCAGGATCTTCTCGGCTCTTTCCTCCGCTGACGGGACGTAGTTCGCCACGATGGTCGCCTTGAGCGTCTCGTACTTGTCCCGGGTCGGTGGTCGCCGGATCAAGCTCCGCACACACTTCGAAGTGGCGGAGTCGAGTTTGGAGACGATATGATAGAACTTCGTATCGTCTGCCGTGATGCCCGCCAGTATGAATTGGGCTTCAGCCTGCTGAAACCAAGAGGCGGGGTCTTCTCGCCAGAAGTCTGGCAGCTTGACAGCGACGGCATTCGTGCACACCATCACTGTTGTGCCCGCCGGGTGAGGGTGCCTTGCTTCGGCTCTCACGGCGGTGCTGGAGCTCGGTTGAGCCCTCTCAATTCCTTCTGCCGGGGGGAACAGTTGTTCGTCCGCTCCCTCGTCTGCGTAGTTGCTGGCGTCTGCCTGAGTCGCCACGGATGAGTCGCTTGAAGAAGAACGCCTCTGGTCCATACTCGCGTCAAGGTCACCAGTGTAGAGGAGCTGGAAATAATGAGGCGGTTTTGTTTAAAAGCAGCGTTTTAATGATCAGCTCTCCTATCTTGTCTCATTAGGTGCAGAGTGTGGCAGAAGGTAAAAAGAGACAGAATTCTGCCAGCTCGCTGATTAAATACAGGCACACATCAAAAGACAGGCATTACAAAGGCTGACATCCCTCGTTATCTTAATCCCCCCATTGTCCTGTTATTTCATCTCCTCGTCTTGGGAGGTGATGGGAATTCCTCTCCTCGCCTTGGGGGGTGAGGGTGACTCCTCCGATCTCCGCCGTCGCGCCCTGGGACGTCTTTGTTCTTCACACGGCGGGTGAGATTCCTTTGTCCTTTCAGAGGTGTGAAGTTCCTTACATATGCAGTCACCAAACATCTCACATGTTCTAACATATGTAGGTATGGAATATATGAGTAATATAGACCACACATTTATTGAAATGGAAAAAATACACATTAAACCAATAATGCCCTTCTAAAAATCTGCATGTTGTATATGTTGGCTTCCGGCTTCCGGCTTCGAGAGAGAGCAGACGCCTTTTCTAATCCTCTCTTTTCCCTTCTGATCCCAGCTTGCAATGTTGCGTTTTTGTCTGTGTTTAGTCGCTCTTGTCTGCTGAATCTTAATCTAAACGGAAATTATGGATTTGGTAGCGGCTTAAACGGGCTATTGTCACTATTTTTTCAACAAGAATCGGGCCAAGGGGGAGCCCAAGAATTGGAACCTGCTGAGTGTATGATTCGACTGGAGATGCAGAAGACATCTATTGGCTAAGACACAGGATTCTATTTTTGGCTCTGGAGTTTCCTGGTGTTTGTTTCAAAATTGAGGAAGATGGGAGCTGTTCAAATGCGGATCCAAGCAAGCTCCCTCACCAATTCGACTAGTTGGGGAGGCACGAGGCGGCATGGCGAACTGAATGGAGATTCAGATGGTGGAATACATCTTGAAGTCGCTAGTGCTCTTCAGAGTATGTTAATGTTTAAGCCTGCACATGGAAATTCTGAAGCACAGAATTGCTCGGGTGAGGAAATTCTATTCTCTGAGTGCTGTGCAGATTTGACCTTCTTTGGTGCCCGGTATTTACATTCCTCCTGCAAGATAAGTGATAGGAGCGGCTCTTAACCCAAGCAATCGACAGACAGCTGCTGTTTTCAGCGGATGAACTTCTCAGGGACAGTCCATGTGCCTTTATTGCAAGCGAAGAGATAGACTCCGGACTTGTTTATAAGTCACATGACTTTAACATCTATCTACTGCCTGGAGGCGCCCTCTGCTGTTCACTAGCAACTGTCACACCTACACTACACAAATGCACACAACATTACATGAACTGACACACATATACTGACTCATATATACACTGCCTCTCTCAACTCTTGTTTGTGTGATCTATTGTCTGCCTGTTAATTGTGCATGAGGGGTTTTTTCTGTGTAGTCAAAATTTGGCTCATATACGAGCACTATTCTGATTACTATGTTTTTTCTCTCTCCTATTGTGTTTTCCTCCCCCTCCCTTCCCCTCTTTACCCCCACTGTTGACAGGCGCCTTGTATGGCGACGCGTCATTGGATGCGCCTAACGTGCGCGTCCAATGTCAAGTCAAATTCCTCGTGTGTTTACTTGTAAATATACTTGGCAATAAAGCTGATTCTGATTCTGATTCTGATTCTGATGTTTTGTCCACTAGATGGCCTAGTAGAGAAAATGAAGTTTCACATGAGGCCTTGTCTATATGAGCCATTTTGATGAAAGGCCTCAAGTCCTCTAGAAAGCCTCATCTGGCCATCACTATTCCAAGCTATTACAAGGCAAGGAGGTTTGTGGCACATACTCCTGCCATCAGCAGACACGTAGGTGACGCATGTTCCTACTCTACCTCATGATAGACAGATCATGCTATATTGCCTATGTTCTGTTAACCTCTGTGGACCCCGGCTGGAACAGCGCCAAGTGCTTAATAATAATAATAAGTTTATTTATAGAGCACTTTTCACAGACAGAGTCACAAAGTGCTTAACATGGTAAAAAAAAACAAAATAAAAACACAGGCACATAAAACAGTAAAAAAACAAAGTAGACAGTAAAAGCACATAAAAATACAATCAGCACATAGTTAAAAAGTCAGGCTAAAAAGGTGGGTCTTTAGTTGCTTCTTAAAAACACCAATGGAAGGTGCAGATCTAAGTTCAAAAGGCAAGGAGTTCCACAGTCTGGCAGCAACAGCAGCAAAGGCTCTATTGCCTTTGGTTCTGAGCCTAGTACTAGGGACTACCAATAGATTCTGATGAGAAGACCTGAGAGACCTGCTGGGCTGGTGTAGAGAGAGCAGGTCACTAATATAAAAAGGCTCCTCTTCATGAATGGCTTTGTAAGTGAGAACAAGAACTTTAAAATCAATTCTATAATTTACAGGAAGCCAATGCAAGGAGGCCAAAACAGGAGTGATATGACAGAATCTACTGGACCTAGTTAGTAATCTTGCAGCAGCGTTCTGGACTAACTGTAGGCGGTGTAAAGAGGATTTGCTAAGACATGTAAAAAGAGCATTACAGTAGTCCAAACGTGAAGAAACAAAGGCATGATTAATGATTTCTAACTGAGTGTAGGAAACCAATAACCTGATTTTGGATATATTCCTAAGGTGGAAAAACAACTCCGGGTCAGAGATTTGACATGCTGATCAAAACTCATCGATTGATCAAAAATGACACCAAGATTTTTTAGATTAGCCCATACGTTAGAGCTTAATGAACCAATGCTATTGTAGAAATGTTGAAGATACACAGGAATTCACGTGAGGTTCAGAGTACGAGCTTTATTTTTAGCCTCACTCCAGAGGCGTGCCACTAGCTCTCACAAGCTGTAGCCAGAATACCCCGAGATTCCCAGCGGCACACATACATATTCCACAATGAACAACTGAGATCTTAAGGAGTGGCTAAGTACTGTCAGCCACTTTCTTTCTACATATTCTACATCCCCCCTCTCAATAAAGTATAACAAACAGGGGAGGTTAGCAGTTTTGACAGATAAAAGAACAGCCTAAGTGCTCCTATTAGGGTAAGGCACATGAGGGGAAGTTAGGAATGCCAGAATAACAATATTC
Organism: Pholidichthys leucotaenia; assembly: GCA_020510985.1. Lineage (NCBI taxonomy): Eukaryota > Metazoa > Chordata > Actinopteri > Cichliformes > Pholidichthyidae > Pholidichthys > Pholidichthys leucotaenia. The sequence goes on from CM035849.1 coordinate 267,964,441, forward strand.
AACTATATTACAAATTCATTAACTTAACGTGAATAAGAACGTGCATGAAGAATGAACAGTGACATTGTACAGTGACACTTTTTTAAGTGAGTGAGTGAGTGAGTGTGTGTGAGTGTGAGTGAGTGAGTGAGTGAGTGAGTCAGTGAGTGAGTGGAAGTGTCTAGGTGGTGTAGTCCTTGTAGAGGGTGTTGGGCCTCGATACTCTTCCTGAGCGGGTGATGATCACACCTTCCTGGGCTGGGGCCGCCTCTGGCTGGGCGGCGACAGGCTGTGGATCCGCTGGTCGGTCTGGAGTGGTGCTAGATGGGAGGGTTGGTGTATGAGGGGTGTAGGTCTCCGGGGTGAGTAGCAGATGACGTCTGTTCCTTGTGTACGTGGCATCCCCGACCTGGACCTGGTAGCTGTTGGGTTGTGCTGCAGCTCCCGTGACCACTGCGAGCCGGTCGTATCCCCTGGCCGTCTGCATCCTGACCATGTTCCCTGTTTGCAGTGGTGTTAGGCGTTTGGCTGATTTGTCGCAGTGTGCCTTGCGTCGCTGCCTTGCGTGGGTGAGAGCAGCCTGCACCTGTGTTTGCACCCTGGGTAGGTACATTGCTTTGGTCATGGGAATGAGGGTCTTTGTGCGCCGAGACAGCAAACGCTGCGCTGGCGAGGGCAGTCCATCTCTTGGTGTGTTTCGTATGTTGAGTAGGGCCACATAGACATCTGTACCATCACATGCACATTTGTCCAGCAGGTGTTTGGCTGAACGAACGGCCCTTTCAGCTAACCCATTTGATTGTGGGTAGTGGGGGCTGCTGGTGACGTGGGTAAAGTCCCATGTGTGGGCAAATTCCTGGAATTCCCTGCTAGTGAAATATGCAGCATTGTCAGTCATGAGCTGCTGAGGTGCACCGTGTGTGGCAAAGTGCAGTTTCAGCCTGGTGATGATGGTTGCACTAGTGGTGTTGGGGAGCTGATCCATTTCATACCAGCCAGAGTACGAGTCGACAAGCACCAGGTGTTCTTTTCCCTCCCACTCGAAGACATCAGCTGCTGTGAGGGCCTACGGTAGGTCAGGTACATCATGTAGTTGCAGAGGCTCTCTTGTCTGGTGAGGTCGCAGTGCATTACATGGAGCACATTTGGAGAGCTCATTCTCAATGTCCTGGTTGATTGTGGGCCAGAACATGGTTTCTCTGGCCCTGCGTTTTGTTGCTTCGGGGCCAGGGTGGCCTTGATGCAGCTGTTTGACGTAGTAGTGTCGCAAAGAGTGGGGGATGACGAAGCGCAGACCGCGAAGCAGCAGGCCATCGTCCGTCGTGAGCTCATCTCTCATGCTGTAGAATGGTCTGAGATCATGAGGCAGTTTCTTTGACGAGTCAGGCCAGCCTGTGGTGATGACCTCAGCTAGCCGGCGGCATGTAGGGTCTGCTAGTGTTTCACGTCTCAGTTCCTCCAGTCTTCTTGAGGAGAGCACCTTCACCGTCATGACATCGTAGTCCTCAGCACTGTCGGTCTGGTCAGCAGCCAGCAGATGTGCACGTGAGAGGGTGTCTGCAACATACAGTTCTTTGCCTCTTTTGTAGGTAACCTGAAGGTTGTAACGCTGCAGCTTCAGCATCATTCTCTGGAGGCGAGCGGATGCAGAGTGGAGGGGCTTTCGCAGTATGGTGATGAGGGGCTGATGATCGGTCTCCACTGTCACAGGACGGCCATATATGTAGTCATGGAATTTTTGACAGGCGTAGACTAGAGCCAGGAGCTCCTTTTCTATTTGTGCGTAGCGCCCCTCTGTCTCCGTGAGGGCTCTGGAGGCAAACGCCACAGGTTTGTTGTTTTGTAGGCAGACAGCCCCTAGACCATGCTGAGAGGCATCAGCAGACAGCACCACTGGCTGGTGTACATCGAAATACTGGAGGACTGGGGGGCTGGTGAGAAGGTCCTTGAGTTTGTTGAAGGCCGCTGTGTGATGCTCCTGCCAGACCCAGTCCACATCTTGAAGGAGGAGCTGACGCAGGGGTGCTGTGACTTCGCTGTAGCCCGGGGTGAACTTTGACAGGTAGTTTGTCATGCCGAGGAATCTCTGGACCCCATGCTTGTCCTCTGGGGGAGGCATCAGGTGAACTGCGGCAGTCTTGGCAGGATCCGGTTTGATCCCCTGGTCGGTGAGCAGGTGCCCCACGTATGAGACTGCAGACACCCTGAAGCGGCATTTGTCTGGGTTCAGCTTGAGGTTGACGGCACGCACTCTCTCCATGACCTGATGTAGATGCGCGTCATGCTCCTCTGTAGTGCTGCCCCAGACAAGGATGTCGTCGACGACAATTGCATATGGCTGCCCTTCAAAGAGTTGCTCCAGGCACCTCTGGAACACCTCACTCCCCGTCGATATCCCATAGGGCATTCGGAGGAAAGCATACCGGCCCACTGGTGTCATGAATGTGGTCAGTTTGGAGGACTCGCTGCTGAGTGGCACCTGCTAGAATCCACATTTTGCGTCTAGGACGCTGAACACTTTGGCGCCCGGCATGTCAGCTGTCACTTGTTCGACTGTTTTCATGGGATGGTGGGGCCTGAGAAGTGCTTTGTTGAGATGGACTGGATCGATGCACAGCCGGATGCTGCCATCCTTCTTGCAGGCAGCCACCATTGCAGATACCCATTCTGTGGGTTCGTGGACTGGTTTGATGATTTCCAGCTTGGTCATTCTGTTGAGCTCCTGAATGATCTTGTCCTTCATTGCTAGTGGTACCCGCCTGGGAGCACAGATCGTGGGGTGCACTGTGTCGTCCAGACGCATGTGGTACACCACCGGAAGCTTGCCTACAGTGCTGTTGTCAAACAAGTCTCTGTATTCTGTCAGTTCTGGTGCTCCCTGTTGGAGTGCATGCACATTTGGTCCCAGTTTCACAAAGCCCAGTTTTACACTATCAATGAGACCGAGAAGAGGTTTCACATCACTGTCAACAACATGAAAGTGTAATGTCCCACATGTGAGATGCACAGTAGCCACGCCCATTGTTCTTATCACCTGTCCTCCATAGGCCACGAGGTTGATTATACGGCTGTGGTCGATGTCCGCATTGGGGTCGGTGCGGTCAAGAGTGGCCTTGGAGATCACATTGCACCGAGCTCCAGAGTCAATCTTTATTTTCAGTTGTTTTCCGGTGGTGGAGGACGACAGCATGGTGAATATCTCGCCCTTGTCTGTAGCCATTTCCACGCTTTCACAGTAGAAGAGTTCGGCTGGGTCATGTGCGGTCTCTGTGTCCAGTTCGCTTATTTTGTGCGCGTATCCTCCTCTGCGTGGGGTGCGGGGTGGTCTGCTCGGCTGCTGCCCACGCTGTGCGCTGGGTTTACGCTCCCCGCTCGATCTGCAGCATTTGGAGAAGTGGTTCCATTTTCCACATGAGTTGCAGCGTTTATTGAAAGCTGGGCAGCTGCTGCGATCGGGTGGGTGTTGCCCACTACAGTTTGAGCACAAGTTGAATTGCACTGCACACAGATCTCCTTCCTTTTTCATTTCTTTGTCGTCTTTTTCCTTCTTTAGTTCCATGTTGCCCTTTTCAGATTGCTCGTGTAGCACACACATCTCCATGGCTGCATCTAGCGTCAATTTCTTTTCTTTCAGTAGCTGGGTGCGGAGGGTGTCATCGCGGACGCCACACACCAACCTGTCTCTAATCAGTTCATCATGTAACGGGCCGAACTCACATTTCTTGGCCAGAGACCTTAACGTGGCTGCATATGACTGGATAGACTGGTGTGGTTTCTGGCCTGTAGTATTGAACGCATGTCTGTCCATAATGACGTTTTTTATAGGAAGGCAAATTTCATCAAATTTCTTTACCAGTGTGTCAGGATCCTCCGGATCTTCGTCTTGTTCGAAGGTGAATGTGTCGTACTTGTCCAGCGCATCGGGACTGGCGAGGTTGAGGAGCGTGTACGCTTTCAGCTGTTTGCTAGCCGACGTTAGCCCCGCGATGCTGTAGACGCGCCATTCGCGCTTGAATTTGACCCAGTTGTCCGCGATGTTTTCGTCAAAGACGAGTGGATTAATCCGTCGGAGGTTCTGCGACATGCTGGGCAGAGGCTGACTTCTGACACCATGTAGAAATGTTGAAGATACACAGGAATTCACGTGAGGTTCAGAGTACGAGCTTTATTTTTAGCCTCACTCCAGAGGCGTGCCACTAGCTCTCACAAGCTGTAGCCAGAATACCCCGAGATTCCCAGCGGCACACATACATATTCCACAATGAACAACTGAGATCTTAAGGAGTGGCTAAGTGCTGTCAGCCACTTTCTTTCTACATATTCTACAGCTATTAACCAACTTAGGAATTAGATTATCAGGTGCTACAATAAGGACTTCAGTTTTATCAGCATTAAGTTGCAAAAAGTTACTAGACATCCAGTCCTTAATTGCAGACAATCATGAATAATTTTTAAATTGTCAACATGGTCAGGCTTAAAAGAGAAAAGTAGCTGTAAATCATCAGCATAGCAGTGATAAGACACACCTTTAAATTTGCTGATAATAAAACCAAGTGGCAGCATATATAGGGCAAATAAAAGTGGACCCAGAATAGAACCCTGAGGCACCCCACAGGTTAAAGGAGCAGAGTCAGATGAATAAGAGCCAACAGCCACGGAAAAACTCCTACCAGAAAGGTAGGAGAAAAACCAATCCAGAGCTTTTCCAGAAATCCCTACCCAATCTCTAAGCCTTTGTAACAAAATAAAATGATCAATAGTATCAAATGCTGCAGTAAGATCTAATAACACTAAAACAGAGCAATTGCCAGAGTCTGATGACATTAAAATATCATTTGACACCCTGAGAAGAGCGGTCTCTGTCGAGTGTTTCTGACGAAAACCTGACTGAAATTTGTCGAAAATATTGTGTTCAATCAGAAAGTCAGTGAGCTGCTTGGCAACAACTTTTTCTAAAAGCTTAGAAATAAAAGGAAGCTTAGAAATTGGCCTGAAGTTTTTAAAAACAGATGGATCAAGGTTAGGTTTTTTTAAGAGTGGCTGCACAACTGCATGTTTAAAATAGGAGGGTACACAACCAGATTCAAGTGAACTATTAATGATATTAACCAAAGACGTACCCACTGAGCCAATTACCTCTTTTAACACTGAGGAAGGCAAAATATCTAAAACGCAGGAGGAGGATTTCATGGAACTCACCAACACTAACAAATCCTCAAAAGAAATTGGGGTAAAATCATTTGAAAAGGCCTGTCTGTTAGGACAATCAAGGATTAGGGGAAAGGAATGAGTAAAACCAGCCCTAACAGCAGTGACCTTGTCAACAAAAAAGGAAAGAAACTTGTTACAGTCATTAATTGTATAAACAGGGGGAGTAGAACTAACAGGATTAACTATACTGTCTATTGTGCTGAAGAGGATCTTTGGATTGTTACTATTGGAGGAGATGATGTTGGAAAAATAAGAAGTTCTTGCCATTTTTATCATATTGTTAAATTCAATTAACAGCTCCTTAAGGTACAATCGATGCACCTCAAGTTTAGTGGACTTCCACCCGCCGGCATTTATGTCTAAAACAACAGAGATCATCATTTAACCAGGGGGATGAATTAACAGCACGGACAGTCCTCGTTTTAAAGGGAGCAACTACATCTAAGATGCTTGAACAGTGTGAGCTAAAAGAGCAGACCAAGCTCTCAGTGTCGTCATCAGAGGATAAAACCACACTGCTGTCAAAGGCAGCAGAAAATTTCACAGCTGACAAATGGTCAATGACACGAGAGCATTTTACCCGCTTGCCAGTGTAACAGACTGATTTAAATGATAAATTAAAAAGAACACAAAAATGGTCTGACACAATAAGCTCCTTAGTCCAAACATTATTCACATTAAGACCGAGTGTAAAAACAAGATCAAGTGTATTTACTTTTATATGGGTAGGGCCAGATAGACACAAAACAAAATTAAATGATTCAATAATACCCAAGAAATTCACTGCAAAACTGTCATTGGGATCATTAATATGCAAATTAAAATCTCCAAGTAATAAAATCCGCTCAAATTTAATAATAGAAGTTAAAAAATCACTAAACTCAGATAAAAAGGAGGCATTAACTCCTGGAGGGCGGTAAATTAAAACACAATAAAATGGGTTTGAGGAGCCAGTTTTTAAAATCATCAGTTCAAACGATGAAAAAGTTCCATGGCTCACCGTCCGTGTAGCAAAGCGGCTCTGGTTCACGATGGCCAGACCACCGCCGCGGCCTGTCAATCTCAGAGCACAAGAGAAGGTACAGTCCGGTGGACAAAGTTCAATTAAGGAGGTAAATTCCTCACTTTTCTGCCAAGTCTCAACAAGAAATAAAAAGTCCAGCCCTGCAGTAATGAATACATCGTTCAAAAAGAATGATTTATTTGCGATGGAACGTGCGTTAAGCAGCGCCAGCTGGATGGGCTCTGTAACAGCAGCAGTCTTGCCAGGAACGGGGGCCGGTGAAAGTAGACGTAGGCACCCGCTACCTGCAGGGGATTTGCTGGCTCAGAGCAGGGAGAAGGCCGGTTGACACGATAGAGCAGGAAAAACAGGCTGGAGAAATGATGGCCTCACTCTGGGCACACCCGAGGGCCAGGATAAAGGAAAGAGGCCAGCTGCAGCATTAGGAGAAGAGGAGGTGGAGCGAGTGAGACGGCGAAGCGGAGCAAGCCTTCAGGATTTCACCGCGGCACCTGCACGTCTTCCCCGAGGTTTGGATCGCTTTCTGCCGGTATAACCACAGCGGGGATCCCAGGTACCAACGGGAAGTTGCAAACGCAGAGACCGATGGAAGAATCTTCCCTCCTGATTGTGACAGCCAAACCCCACCATGGGAGATCGAATATCCAGCAGCGCTTGGCGATCATAAACAATGGCTGATTGCACATAATCCAGACACAATAACACAATCAAAAACAGGACAAACAAGCGGAGACGAGCAGCAGCCAGAAACACAGGCAGCGCGGCCATCTTGGAAGCCATCTTGGAAGGCTTCCAAGATGCTTCAGGTGTGCTTCAGGCGCCGTCTCTACTTGGAGCAGGTTGGCAGAGCTCTCCTCGCCCCAGCCATGGCAAAGAGGAGCCATTTGCCAAGAGGACCGTCTGCAGCCAGCTTCTTCCTACAAGCCTGGGGTGAGGTCCAAGGTCAGGAGGAGGAAGAGGAGGACGAGCCACAGCCCGGGTCCTCCAGAAATCAGAGTCAGTGAGTCTTGTGTCCACAGCGCACAAAGGAGTGGAACCAGTGCGCCAAATAAGAGATAAGATAAGATAAGCCTCTATTAGTCCCACAGTGGGGAAATTCCCTATCCAAATGTGGAGCTCATGCATGTAAAATGCACGTCACAGTAATCTGTGGTTCATATTGTGAACACAAGCACATGACAAAGCACATTGCATCTTTTGACAAAAAGGTAATAAAAACATTTTTGGAAAATACTGCATACTTTATGTTTTTCTCATTGACAAAATCAGGGGTTTCTATGACAAAAATATTAAAAAAAAAACCCATCTATTGTTAGGTCTGCAGGTGTTGAAAAAATTTGATGCAGTGAAAGTGGAATAAAATGACATTTTTATTACGCTTTTATTTTAGTCCCCTTTGATCTTAGACTGGCAGGGGTAAATAGTATTAAACTGGAAAACTGCTTACTCTTATCAGCATTTAATTTACTGTTTTTTCACCACAGTTTTTTTTTTAAATAATCCCCCAAAGGTTTGTTTTTTCAGTGCAGAGCATGTCATGTCTGAACCAAATAAATTAAAAATATATTTTTACTTCATAATCATTTGCCAACATGTTCTTTAGGTTCTCCATTAATAAGTTGACTTTAATATTCATTCAGTTAAAGCAGTGATGTCATTCTGATTGTTGTGATGTTCTTCACAAAGCTTCATTATCACTGAAGGAACTTGTTCAGTTCTAAAAAGAAGGTCAGTGGAAGTGTACTATATCACATAGATGGGAAGAATCAGTTTTTAGTGGTGCAATAATGTATTTACAGGAATTCTACTCCCAGCACTTCTTTTGTTTGAAGCTCTACTTTCAAAAGTAGTTTTTCCCCTTTTAGTCTGTAGATTCCCTACCACACCTTCACATTGTTCAAATATACTCATATTTCCTCATTGCTGCTTTGGGAAGACACTGAAACAATGATAAGAGGTCAGACTGAACTGATATAAGGCCACATAATACCCCACCATAATACCAAGCAGTGTAAATTGCTGTAATGCAATCCCTAACTACTCATGTAATAGAGCCTGGCATACCATGGCATGGCATGGCATTACCTAATAAGATGAATTATTGATAAAAGGCCGTGCACAGATAGGCCCCAGGTGTTGCTGTTGTACATGCCCCTTTGAAGTGCCTTTCTGGAGAGCATTATTTTTAAAGGTATTGTAGATTTCATTTCCCTCGTGAGACAGACACAAATATTTTGGCGCACAAACACTGCAAACAGAGCCCCACAAGCTCCTCTTCAGTAGCTGTAGTCACAAAACCTCCGAGCTTTGGGTAGTGTTATGTATGGAAAGTACCTGGGTGATGAATGAGGCAAGATGGCGTTGGGGAACACAGCTTTATTAAAGAACTATGTACACAGCAGTACACGGCAGGCACCAGCACTGACGTGACGGGACGTGCACGTCACCACACTGCACTTCACAATGAAGTGCCACAATCCCATATACCACATTTCCTACCCCCCTTAGAAAAGCCCCAAACCACACACACAACTGAGATCCGCCCCAAATTGGAACCCAAATCACGCTCTAAAATAACGAGAACTAATGTACTAAACTGGTCGAACACATTCACACAAAACAACCTAAGATAGGGCTGGTGGGTGGACTGCTGCACAGCCCACACTGCATGGTGGATTATTCTGCCACCACATAACTAAAAGTCCTTTAATAAACTAAAGTCACAGCCGTGCTCCTAAACTAAAACACAAATACACACATATATATAACCCCATCAAATAACATGCACATAAAACACACAGAACTATAAATAAAGTGCTACCACACAGTCACTTGGGTAGCAAAGATGGAACCGGCATGGGGGGGGGGGGGTCCAAGGGCAGCTCCTCAGCAGGCACGCCCCTGGAGGAAGCAGTCCCTCAGAGCCATGGCTGATCTTCTGGACGACGAAGCCCGGATCCCACACCGCCATCACCGACTCCTGTCCAGCCTCGCCACCTGGAGCGTACTCCTGGACACGCCGCAGCTGGCTGGCATCCCTCATCGAGCCGTCGGACAACTGGAACCACGCCGCTCCAAAATTCGCCACTATCCGCAGACACGCTTAATGCTTTGCTGGCTGTCGTTTGGCCCATCTTCGCCGTAGACGTTCATCACCCTGAACCTGAACCAAGTCCATGACCCGAAGCGGAATTTTACTCGGCCCGATGTGGTGCTGCTGAGCATGCGGTAACTCCATGCTCGTCGGTCTGGCCCCGTCCTCTTCTATAAACGTTGTAGTGTACACCTTCATAGCAGCAGACCCCCCACCCAACTGCGGCCAAGTACCGGAGAAAAAAATACAAAAAGAAGACAAGAAGGAAGATGGTGAGAAATTATGGAAGGAAGAGCGTTAATGGCAACACATCTGACAAAGCAGTGAGACACATAAAGACAAAAAAAAAAAAAAAAAAAAAATCCAGGCATACAGCAAGGTTTGAGAGTGGAAATGAAAAAGAATAAGGGTAACCTCAGTAAAAGTGTGTTTCAACAGAAAAGAAATAAAAAGAGCGAGTCAAAACCTGAGTCTGTAAAAAAGAAGCATAAAGAATTAGAGTCATCATGAATTGAAAAGGAGAGCTTCTGCCTCCTCTGCATGGAGTCATTCTCAAACAGCTGCCCCAACAAGACTTGGGTGTATAGCGAGTTGAGAAAAGGTCCCTATTATAAGTTAATAAAAAAAAAACTGACACCCCCTCAAAATTTGTAAAACTACAATAGAGCTACTATATACTGTCATTCCACTTATACAGTTACAGCAAATGTTGTTGTCATATCCACTCTATGACAGTAGGTGTCACTGCAGGACCTAGATCAGTAAGAGAAACCCCACTCAGCCTGTGCTTTCCTGAAGGTTCTTCAGAATAAACGCAGCGCTGGAGTGTGTTACAAGAGATAAACCTGTCTCTTCCTTTACTGTTCCACAGGTATGTCAAATGTGATATAAAGTCACTAAAACTTATGCCAAAAGTTATGTAGATGTCCGTTAATGCATCTGTTAAATTTGAGTAAAGCATGAAAGCTCAAAATTGTAGTTAAGTGTACTTTGGGATTAAGTGTAGTTTCTGAAATTAGCTTGACCACTACGTGGCAATATAGCATGACAACATGGTTTAATGTATGTATGTGTTCTCAGACTACTAAAGTAAAAACCAGAATGTTAGAGTACAGGTGCATCTCAGTAAATTAGAATGTCATCGAAAAGTTGATTTATTTCAGTAATTCGTTTCAAAAATTGAAACCCATATATAGATTCATTACACACAGAGTGATATATTTCAAGTGTTTATTTCTTTTAATTTTGATGGTTATGGCTTGCAGCAAATGAAACCCCCAAATTCAGTTTCTCAAAAATTAGAATATTATATAAAATTAATTATATATATATATAAAAAAAGACTTTTAATAGAAATGTTGGCTGATTGAAAAGTATGTCCATGTACACACTCAATACTTGGTCGGGGCTTCTTTTGCATAATTACTGCATCAATGCAGCATGGCATGGAGACAATCAGCCTGTGTTACTGCTGAGGTGTGATGGAAGCGCGGGTTGCTTTGATAGCGGCCTTCAGCTCGTCTGCATTATTGGGTCTGGTGTATTACATCTTCCTCTTGACAATACACCATAGATTCTCTATGGGGTTTAGGTCAGGAGAGTTTGCTGGCTAATGAAGCACAGTGATACCATGGTCATTAAACCAGGTATTTGTACTTTTGGCAGTGTGGGTAGGTGCCAAGTCCTGCTGGAAAATGAAATCAGCATCTCCATAAAGCTTGTCAGCAGAGGGAAGCGTGAAGTGCTCTAAAATTTCCTGTTAGATGGCTGCACTGACATTGGACTTGATTAAACATGGTGGAAAAACACCAGCAGATGGCATGGCTCCACATATCATCATTGACTGTGGAAACTTCACACTGGACCTCAAGCAACTTGGATTCTGTCTGTTCACTCTTCCTCCAGACCTCTGTGACCTTGATTTCCAAGTGACAGGACTTGGCACCTGATTTGGGGAGCCATGCCATCTGCTGGTGTTAGTCCACTGTGTTTTATCAAGTCCAAAGTCAATGCAGCTGTCTACCAGGACATTTTAGAGCACTTCATACTTCCCTCTGCTGACAAGGATTATGGAGACGCTGATTTCATTTTCCAGCAGGACTTGGCACCTACCCACACTGCTGCCAAAAGTACCAAAGCCTGGTTTAATGACCATGGTATCACCATATTTTATGGTGGTTTGATTAGCCAGCAAACTCTCCTGACCTAAACCCCATACAGAATCTATGAAGTATCGTCAACAGGGAGATAAGAGACACCAGACCCAACAATGCAGATGAGCTGAAGGCCGCTATCAAAGCAACCTGGGCCTTCATAACACTTCAGCAGTAACACAGGCTGATTACCTTCATGCCACGCCACAGTGATGCAGTATTAATTCATGCAAAAGAAGCCCTGACCAAGTATTGAGTGTGTGCATGGAAATACTTTTAATCGGCCAACATTTCTATTAAGAAAAAAAAATCATTTTTTTTTAACACTGATCTTATGTAATATTCTAATTTTTTGAAAAACTGATTTTCGGGTTTTCATGAGCTGCAAGCCATAACCATCAAAATTAAAACAAATAAACACTTGAAATATATCTCTCTGTCTGTGATGAATCTATATAAAATATGAGTTTCATTTTATGAATTGAATTATTCAAATAAATCAACTTTTTGATGATAATCTAATTGAGTGACATGCACCTGTAAGCTATGGTTCCACAGATAATGCTAAAGCATATTTCCTTGTGCTTTATTGTGAATGTATATGCTAAAATATGTTGAAATGGTATTGTGTGTTTGTACTGCAATTAGCCTTAGCCTACTGAAAATTCACATGCACATCAGTATCATGATTTGAATATGGATAAATGTATTTTGACTGAAATGTTTTTCTAATGTTTATGGAGAATTTGTGCAAATGTAGATCCTTAGCTAAAGGTTTGTTTAGCAATGTAATATTAAACAGTTTAAAGTTGGGGTGTCCAATCATGTGCCCTGGAGGGCCAAGACCCTGCAGATTTTCTCTTCTACCCAGTCTCTTCAACAGGTGTTTTCACCCATCAGCAATCAGTGGGAAGAAATTCAATGAAATCTGCTGGTGAAGACACTCGTTGGAAGTAAAGCTTGCAGGGTCTTGGCCCTCCATGGCACATAATTGGACACCACTGGTTTAAAGTACAGTGGTGTAAAAAAGTGTTTGCCCCCTTCCTGATTTCTCATTTTTTTTGTATGTTTGTCACACTTAAATGTTTCAGATCATCAAACACATTTAAATATTTGACAAAGATAACACAAGTAAACACAAAATGCAGTTTTTAAATGAAGGTGTTTATTATTAAGGTTAAAAAAAATCCAAACCCACATGGCCCTGTGCGAAAAAGTGATTGCCCCCCTTCCTCTTAAAACACAAGTTAACTGTGGTTTATCACATCTTTGGAACGCTGAGGCACCCAGGCCTGATTACTGCCACACCTGTTCTCAATCAAGAAATCACTTAAATAGGCCCTGCCTGACAATATGAAGTAGACCAAAAGATCCTCAAAAGCTAGACATCATGCTGCGATCCAAAGAAATTCAGGAACAAATGAGAAACAAAGTAATTGAGATCTGTCAGTCTGGAAAAGGGTATAAAGCCATTTCTAAAGCTTTGGGACTCCAGCGAACCACAGTGAGAGCCATTATCCACAAATGGCAAAAACATGGAACAGTGGTGAACCTACTAAGGAGTGGTCAGCCGACAAAATTACCCCAAAAGCACAGTGATGACTCATCCAAGAAGTCACAAAAGACCTCACAACAGCATCCAAAGAATTGCCTGCCTCACTTGCCTCTGTTAAGGTCAGTGTTCATGACTCCACCATAAGAAAGAGACTGGGCAAAAATGGCCCGTATGTCAGAGTTCTAAGACGAAAACCACTGCTGAGTTAAAAAGAACATAAAGGCAGCGGGTGGGTTGGTGCATGACGCTGTGATTGCAAGACGTTCCGAGACTGTTGCACAATAATCCAAATTGGTGACTTGCATCAACCAAGAATAAACAGACTTTTCCACACGTAGTGTTTCTTTTGTTATGTAATTAATCTGCTAATTGACTATCTGTTCCTATCTTTGTTTTTTTTTGTAAGTCATTTCGACATCTTCTCAACGGAGCTGGAGGAACTTGAGAATTATATAGATGAGTTTTATTATCGCTACTCTAACATGGAGGACAATGTATATTCTGGTTCTTCCTCCTGCTTCGTGTCCAAGCGCCCTAGACCCGTGGACTCTCCGAATTTAACATCTGAGAAATCATGGGAGGGCTCAGAGGTTAGTGATATCCTTTTTTCTATTGAAAATAATCTTACCAGCATGGATGGTAGACTAGCATTGGTTGTGCTGCTCCATAAAGAATTCCAGAGCATGTGGGAGAGTCTGGAATACAGCCAGGTGCAGCTTGTTTCTCTCTTAGAAGAAAGCTATAGCTTAAAAAAAATCAGTAAACACACCAACTATGCAACTTGGTGTTGTTGAAAGAGAGAACTCGAAAATGAAGGAAACAGTTCTCAATTCTGCAGTCATGCGACAAGGATTATTTAATTTATATTTACAGTGGGGAAAAAAAGTATTTAGTCAGCCACCAATTGTGCAAGTTCTCCCACTTAAAAGATGAGAGAGGTCTCCAATTTTCATCATAGGTATACCTCAACTATGAGAGACAAAGTGAGAAAAAAAAAAATCCAGAAAATCACATTGAAGGATTTTTAATGAATTGGTAAATTCCTCGGTAAAATAAGTATTTGGTCAATAACAAAAGTTCATCTCAATACTTTGTTATATACCCTTTGTTGGCAATGACAGAGGTCAAACGTTTTCTATAAGTCTTCACAAGGTTTTCACACACTGTTGCTGGTATTTTGGCCCATTCCTCCATGCAGATCTCCCCTAGTGCAGCGATGTTTTGGGGCTGTCGCTGGGCAACACGGACTTTCAACTCCCTCCAAAGATTTTCTATGGGGTTGAGATCTGGAGACTGGCTAGGCCACTCCAGGACCTTGAAATGCTTCTTACGAAGCCACTCCTTCGTTGCCCGGGCGGTGTGTTTGGGATCATTGTCATGCTGAAAGACCCAGCCACGTTTCATCTTCAATGCCCTTGCTGATGGAAGGAGGTTTTCACTCAAAACCTCACGATACATGGCCCCATTCATTCTTTCCTTTACACGGATCAGTCGTCCTGGTCCCTTTGCAGAAAAACAGCCCCAAAGCATGATGTTTCCACCCCCATGCTTCACAGTAGGTATGGTGTTCTTTCTCCTCCAAACACGACAAGTTGCGTTTTTACCAAAAAGTTCTATTTTGGTTTCATCTGTCCATATGACATTCTCCCAGTCCTCTTTTGGATCATCCAAATGCTCTCTAGCAAACTTCAGACGGGCCTGGACATGTACTGGCTTAAGCAGGGGGACACGTCTGGCACTGCAGGATTTGAGTCCCTGGCGGCGTAGTGTGTTACTGATGTAGCCTTTGTTACTTTGGTCCCAGCTCTCTGCAGGTCATTCACTAGGTCCCCCCTTGTGGTTCTGGGATTTTTGCTCACTGTTCTCGTGATCATTTTGACTTCACGGGGTGAGATCTTGCGTGGAGCCCCAGATCGAGGAAAATTATCAGTGGTCTTGTATGTCTTCCATTTTCTAATAATTGCTCCCACAGTTGATTTCTTCACACCAAGCTGCTTACCTATTGCAGATTCAGTCTTCCCAGCCTGGTGCAGGTCTACAATTTTATTTCTGGTGTCCTTTGACAGCTCTTTGGTCTTGGCCATAGTGGAGTTTGGAGTCTGACTGTTTGAGGTTGTGGACAGGTGTCTTTTATACTGATAACGAGTTCAAACAGGTGCCATTAATACAGGTAACGAGTGGAGGACAGAGGAGCCTCTTAAAGAAGAAGTTACAGGTCTGTGAGAGCCAGAAATCTTGCTTGTTTGAAGGTGACCAAATACTTATTTTGCCAAGGAATTTACCAATTAATTCATTAAAAATCCTTCAATGTGATTTTCTGGATTTTTTTTTTCTCATTTTGTCTCTCATAGTTGAGGTATACCTATGATGAAAATTGGAGCCCTCTCTCATCTTTTAAGTGGGAGAACTTGCACAATTGGTGGCTGGCTAAATACTTTTTTGCCCCACTGTAGATGTGTGTGTAGAGACGGAGGTTTACTTTGTGACCACAAACACTCACAAACAAGAGAGAAACACTCATAGGGGCACCAGTCCAAACTTGGACAATTTATTAATAACTAATCCTTGAACCTTTCATTAACCAGTCTCAATATTTGTGAATTCTTCTGCTGTGACCCAGAAAAGCACACACACAAAAGAAATCAAGCAGAAACTTCTCTATACTGTTGACAGTTTTAATAATCAAACTCAGGTTAAATGACATTACATTAAATTGATTTGTAAGCAGGTGAAATGATCAACAAGTTTCAAATATCATATTAACTGGTAATTGATTACTGAGCATAAAGTCTACATTTAAACCTTTGTGGAAACAAAAGAAACCAGATTTTGAATTTGTAACTGTAATGCAACGGGAGACTATGGAATAACTGTAACAAAAATATGCATAAAATTGGATGCAATTTTATTTGAAAATGATAAAAGCTGATGAAATGAAGAAGGGAATTCTGAGTTACTCTACAAAAGAATGGAGGTTATTGAAAAGGAGAATATTATTTTCCTTCAGCTTTATAGCTCCTATCGTAGCTTATGGACTAACTTTAACATGAAAAATTGGTCATATTCAATTAGAATTAGACATCACATTTAGCCCAGCAGAGAGAAAGTGGGAGTCTGGCTTATGAACAGCTGTATCTTCAGAGTCCAGTGATGATCTTGAACACCAGTAGATGGCAAAAAGGGGAAAAAGACTGCCTGCAGTCCTTCCTAATCCTTGCAGCAGTCATAGCTTTGACAGACTCAGCAGCTGGGGTCTGGAGAGTGGAGCCGGAGTGATCGGCTGGCCCCGGGGCAGGGGTGACGTCTCCTCTTAGGCAACAGATCCTTTCCTGGCCCACAAAATTAGGATGTCCACCAGCCGATAAGAAAGCACAGGCTGAAGGAAAATTGTATGTAAACAGTTCCACCCATGAAATCCTAGTTCTTCTGACGTCGTGGTACATGGGTGAGGCCGTCTCAAGGGAAAAAGCTCAAAAATCACTATCAGTCCACTTTAACGGTGAGTTAAGGAAAATCAATAGAAAACATTCAGCAGGGGCGGCAGTGGCTCAGGAGGTAGAGCAGGTCGTCTAATAACCCGATGGTTGGTGGTTCGAGTCCCGCTCTCCCCAGATATCCTGCCGTTGTGTCCCTGGGCAAGACACTTCACTCGCATTGCCTCCAGTGCCCATAACACTGGGTGTGAATGTGTATAAATGTATAAAATGTTTAACTGTTCGGTGGTGGCCGGAGAGGCCGTTGGCGCGGATTGGCATCCACATCTCCGTCAGCCTGCCCCAGGGCAGCTGTGGCTACAGTAGTAGCTTGCCACTACCATTGTCTGTCTGGAGTGAATGAATAAGGTATCTACTTGTAAAGCGTCGTTGAGTGTCTATGATAAAGCGCTATATAAATCTGATGCATTATTATTAGAATAAACACGGCATCTGAGGAGAAGGAAAAACAGAGTTTAATTCTTTTTTTCCCTTATGATCATTGATATTTCTTAAAAGACTGCATTTATTGAAATGGAAAAAATACACATTAAACCAATAATGCCCTTCTAAAAATCTGCATGTTGTATACATTCTGTCCACTAGATGGCCTAGTAGAGAAAATGAAGTTTCATATGAGGTCTTGTCAATATGAGCCATTTTGATGAAAGGCCCCAAGTTCTCTAGAAAGCCTCATCTGGCCATCACTAATCCAAACTATTACAAGGCAAGGAGGTTTGCAGGCTGCATGAAGATGAAGATTAGCAGGCTTGGCTGAAGCTCACATAAGCTGCCCAGGCAGAGCAGCAGGAGTGAGTCTCTTTTAAAGGGCCTCCCTAATTGCCTGCAGGTGGTGTGCATGGCTGCAGGGAGGAACCCAATTAGTGGAGAGGGGGAGCCCTGGAACCCTTACACTAGGACTATTATGGCACACAAATCCCTTCACCACAATAAGGTGGTGATCCACCGAGAAGTGAAAAACAGTAAATCAAACAAAAAACAAAAACAAAAAAAAAAACAACCACACAAAGAAAAAAACAGTACAACATATATTACATTTACCTTGTTTATATGGTCAGTTTTTAGTAGCTGTTCAGCACTTTGGTCAACTGAAATTGTTTTAAATTGATGATATAAGTGGAAACATTTAACCCTCAAGGCACCTTGGGGACCAAACGTGTACATTGTGGGGTTTTTTGGATTCTCAATATACTGTATCAGTCGGTTTTAAGGCTAATTGTATGAAACTTGTCCAGGGTTTGTCTTTTATGGCTATTTTTATAATTCCTTGACCTCCTCCACTGCAAGGTGTAGAGAATAGGAAATTTGCATATATGCCTATGTTTTGTACCCTCTGGCCCAATTTGGTCCCTATGACTCCCATTATGACCACATATTTTTCATATGCTGTAATCTTGACATAGTACAATGCTTTTCCGATGAATACCAAATGAATCAAATCCTCTACCTTCAAAATACAGAGAAAGCAGGTTTTAGGTGTGATGTCCCCCCCAAGCCACCAGGGGTAGCAGAGCTTCATCACATAAAATTTCAATGGAGGCCTGGTTCTTTTTCCTTGCAAAATGCATGGCAATAAAAATGCTGAACACCATGAAAATGGTCGGTGTGTTGGGATTGATATGAAAGAGTGATGTGAATGTGGCTGAGAATGAGAATGAGGAGGAGGAGGAAGAGGTAATGGAGGATGACACCTCTCCAAGGAGATCAAGAAATGGGGAACTCCTGTGTTCTCCTACATATGAAGAGGCCCTGCCAATCTTTATTCCTTCCTATTTTGACCCCAGACCTGACTTATGTTGCACTTGCCAAGATCAACAGCCTCGAGACTGCATTTGACCTTTTTTTTTTTTACCCCTTTATGCCTTTTTTTACAAGACGGTAGTGAGACTTGCTATGATGTATGGTTTGGAGTCAGTGGCACTGACAAAAAGACAGGAGGCAGAGCTGGAGGTGGCAGCGTTAAAGATACTAAACGTCTCATTGGGAGTGACTAGGAGGGACAGGCTGAGATGGTTTGGACATGTGCAGAGGAACGAAAAGAAGCTAAAGAGGTAAAGAAAAGAGGAAGACCTCAGAGAAGATTCATGGATGTAGTGAAGGTGGACATAGAGAGGGTTGGTGTTACAGAGGAAGATGCAAGGGATAGGGTGGGATGGAGACAGATGATCTGCTGTGGAGATCTGTGGAGACTCCTAAAGGGAGAAGCCAAAAGGAGAAAAAGAAGAAGATCTGATCATTTCTTTTCCAGGTTTGTGGCACATACTCCTGCCATCAGCAGACACGTAGGTGAAGCATGTGCCTACTCTACCTCATGATAGACAGATCATGCTATAATGCCTATATTTGTGGACCCCGGCTGGAACAATGCCAAGTGCTTCAGATGCAGCCTTTAGAGCGAAGGACAGGATTGCCCTCCGCTCAGCCAAGTCTGCGCTCGCAAAGGGAATTAAGACGGCGAAACACGCCTACACGGAGAAAATCCAGGGACATTTCTGTCACACAGGGAACACCAAACGGATGTGGCCGGGAGTACGGGCGTTGACGGTTTATAAGTCTAGGCAGGGGGTCGATGATGATGACGCTTTGCTTCCAGACAGGCTCAATAACTTCTTTGCACGTTTTGAAGCATCAAACCCGACAATCAGAGGGAGGGCTAGCTCATCTTCACCATCTGTGGGGCCAGCTATCACCATCAACGCAGTGGGCACACGGAAGACCCTAATCAGGGTCAACCCACGTAAAGCTGCAGGTCCGGACAACATCCCGGGACGTGTGCTCCGAGTCTGCGCGAGTGAGTTGGCGGATGTCCTGACTGACATATATAACATTTCCCTGAGTCAGGCCATCGTCCCTAGATGCTTTAAGACCTCTATCATAGTACCAATGGCAAAGAAAGTGGTTGTGTCCTGTCTGAATGACTATCGTCCTGTTGCACTGACATCAATTGTGATGAAGTGTTTTGAACGGCTTGTTAAACCACACATCACAGCCTGCCTCCCTGCATCACATGACCCCCTCCAGTTCGCGTATCGTTCAAATCGCTCCACAGAGGACGCTATAGTCACCACCCTGCACTCTGTCATTACCCACCTGGATCAGAAAGACACCTATGCCAGACTCCTGTACATTGATTTCAGTTCAGCATTCAACACCATTATTCCCCAGAGACTGATGGAGAAATTACTCCTTCTCAGTCTGAACACCGCCACATGTCTCTGGATCCTGGATTTCCTGACCGAGAAACCTCAGTCTGTCCGGGTTGGAAACAACATCTCCAACTCCATCACGCTGAGCATTGGGTCCCCTCAAGGCTGTGTACTCAGTCCACTGTTGTTTACACTTTTAACACATGACTGTGTGTCCAGACACTAGGGGAACCAGATTATTAAGTTTGCGGATGACACCACAGTGGTGGGACTTATTCAGAGGGATGAGGAATCAATGTACAGGGAAGAAGTTAGAGACCTGGAGGGCTGGTGCAAGGAGAACAATCTGGTGCTCAACGTGGACAAAATGAAGGAGATGATTATCGACTCCCGGCGGTCACGGCCTGAACACGTCCCTCTCTGCATCAGTGGCCGTTTTGTGGAGAGAGTGGAGAACATCAAGTTCCTCGGAGTGCAGATCTCGCAGGACCTGACCTGGAGCAAGAATTCCTTGGGGATCAGGAAGCACGCCCAGCAGAGACTGCACTTCTTGAGGAAACTCAAACAGGCCTCTCTCCCCATCTGCATCCTCAGGACCTTCTACAGAGGTGTGGTGGAGAGTGTTCTGATGTACTGCATTGCAACATGGTACTCCAGCTGCAGTATGTCAGACAAAAAAAGCTCTGCAGTTGATAGTTAAGGGAGTTGAGAAGGTAATTGGAGTTTTCCTCCCCTCTGTTCAAGAACTTTTTCAGAACCGTTGTAGGAGCAGTGCACTGAACATTGTTAAGGACCACTCTCACCCTCTGCACAAACACTTTGAACTGCTGCCATTTGGCAAACGATTCCGGAGCATCAGAGGCAGAACCAAAAGACTGATCAACAGCTTCCTTCCACAAGCTGTTAGGATGCTGACCAGTTAATCCGGAATCCTTTACACATATTACTGCACTTTATGGACATTATGTATATTATATGTATATTATAGTTTTAAGTATTAAGCAAGTTTAAGTATTAAGCAAGTTTTAAGTATTTATTTCTCTTTGCTACTTAGATTCACTTAGCCATTTTAATTGTTTTATATATACATAGGCAGTTATTATCATTTTAACTGCAACTGAAATGAGTTAACATTACTGTAATATCCAAATGTGTCTCAGGGATGTGTGAATGGCTATTGGGGTGGGGTGTGAGGGGTGTGTGTGAGTGTGTTTTTAAATTATGTTCTTTTTACAATACGGATGCCTAGAGAAACGCAATTTCATCTTGCTTGCACTACAGCTGTATGCATAGCATCATGACAATAAAGGTTGATTGATTGATTGATTCAGGCGCTGTCTCTACTTGGAGCAGGTTGGCAGAGCTCTCCTCGCCCCAGCCATGGCAAAGAGGAACCATTTGCCCAGAGGACCGTCTGCAGCCAGCTTCTTCCTACAAGCCTGGGGTGAGGTCCAAGGTCAGGAGGAGGAAGAGGAGGAGGAGCCACAGCCCGGGTCCTCCAGAAATTGGAGTCAGCGTGTCTTGTGTCCATAGCCCATAAAGGAGTGGAACCAGTGTGCCAAATAAGAGATAAGATAAGCCTCTATTAGTCCCACAGTGGGGAAATTCCCTATCCAAATGTGGAGCTCATGCATGTAAAATGCACGTCACAGTAATCTGTGGCTCATATTGTGAACACAAGCACATTGACAAAGCACTTGGCATCTTTTGACAAAAAGGAAATAAAAACATTTTTGGAAAATACTACATACTTTATGTTTTTCTCATTGACAAAATCAGGGGTTTCTCTGGTAAAAATATAAAAAACCAAAACATCTATTGTTAGGTCTGCAGGTGTTGAAAAAATTTGATGCAGTGAAAGTGGGAAAAAAATGACATTTTTATTACGCTTTTATTTTAGTCCCCTTTGGTCTTAGACTGGCAGGGGTAATTAGTATTAAACTGGAAAACTGCTTACTCTTGTCGGCATTTAAGTTACTGTTTTTTCATGACATTTTTTTTAAATAATCCCCCAAATGTTTGTTTTTTCAGTGCAGAGCATGTCATGTCTGAACCAAATAAATTAGAAATATGTTTTTACTTCATAATCATTTGCCAACATATTCTTTAGGTTCTCCATTAATAAGTTGACTTTAATATTCATTCAGTTAAAGTAGTGATGTCATTCTGATTGTTGTAATGTTCTTCACAAAGCTTCATTATCACTGAAGGAACTTGTTCAGTTCTAAAAAGAAGGTCAGTGGAAGTGTACTATTTCACGTAGATGGGAAGAATCAGTTTTTAGTGGTGCAATAATATATTTACAGGAATTTTACTCACAGCATTTCTTTAGATAACCATACCACACCTTCACATTGTTCAAATATACTCATATTTCCTCATTGCTGCTTTGGGAAGACACTGTAACAGTGATGAGAGGTCAGACTGAACTGATATAGGGCCACATAATAACCCATCATACCTGGGTGGGGTATTACCTTATAAGATTAATTACTGATAAAAGGCCGTGCACAGATAGGCCCCAGGTGTTGCTGCTGTACCTGCCCCTTTGAAGTGCCTTTCTGGAGCACCTGGGGCTGGCATGGTGTCGCTCATCAGCATGGGTACCGACACTGGGCGAGAACTGGTTGACTTGAAAGCGAGGGTGTCCGTTAGCTCTTCGTACCATTCACTCCCAGTGTCTGTCGGGAGCCGGCAGGGTGATTTCACCCTTGGGTTCCCTGGGTAAGACAAACGGCACACCCTGGTGTCGTGATTCAAGCGTCCACATCTACTACAACGTTTTCCTCTTGCCGGACATTTCTCCGCCTTATGGCGGTACGTTATGCAACAGGAGATTGCAGGGGCAGACCTTTGGCTGGCAGCATTGATTTCCCAGTAATCTTCATCCAAGCTATCCTTACTATCAGGGTCCGCAACATTAGCTGAGATGGGCAGCTCTGGCGTCTTCTGTGGCTGGCGCCAATTTAGCTCCACAGCTAGCTTATCAACAGGTTCCCACCGGAGAGCTAGCTCAACTGCTTCAGCAAATGTCAAGTCATTAGGCACCAGTAATAGCCTAGCAAGCAGCTCAGCGTTGCACATGTGCTTTGCTAGTTGGTCGCATACCATCTCGTCTTCAAGCGGTCCAAAATGACACTCGCTGGCTAGCTGCTTCAAGTCAATGACATACTGGCGGATAGGCTCACCTATCCGCTGATGTCTCTGGCAAAAGCGAATTCTCCGAACAGTCACGTTATCTGGGGTGGAGAAACGTTTAGCTAGCAGTTCCACTATGTCCTCATACAAGTCCGCCGCGCTGAGCGTCTGTAAGACCCTCTGGCCTTCAATACCCAGGTTGTGGACAAGAAGCGCCCACACCCTCACCTTATCAAGCTTCCTGAGGTCCAGTGCCGTAATACACATTTGATAGGCCTCCAACCAATACGGCCATGAAACCGGTGGTTCGCCCGGGAGCTCAAGAAAGGGATGGAGTGGTGTTATACACGCTTCCATGAGCTAACTGTTTGACTGCCTATGGCGCTCCATTGCGCCGTCAGCCCCTAGTGGTCAAGATTCTTTTCAAGAAAATATTCAGTTCAGACGTCAGAGATTTCCAAAGCCATAACTTGAAAGTTTTAAGACATGATGGCTTACTGTCAATTAGAAAGCTGTAGAATATGATACAAAGTTTGAGATAGGAGTAAATTTACACATCTAATTTGCATAATGCCACAGCAGCCATATCGAATTACATAACTTTCAGTCAAAAGCGGATTTTGGACATATTTACACAAAGGATGGTTTTGGTTTTTGTCACCATTTTTTGTTTTGGGGTTTTTGTTAACCTTAACCTTTGTTAATCTTATCCTTAATGTATATGAACCAGAAAATCAGTACAATGTAAACAAACAAAGAAATTTGTCAGACTTACCGCTGGCCAAGCAGCTTGCTTCGTCCATTTTCGTCCATTTTGATTGTTATTTTGTCTTCCCTCGGTCATTTTCGCTTTCTCTCCCACATCCAGAAACTGTTATGATTATTCCACCTCAATTTTGCTTTTATTCTGCCACAATTTATCTCATATGACAACCGGGAACTGGTGCGATTGTCCTGCCCAGTCACATGGTGCTGGGGTCGATGGAAGGTGAACATCAACCAGCTTCGCCCACCCTCTGTTATAACAAAATGTAGATATTTACCTTCATAAGCTAAATAATCTCTTTTTAGAATCATAGTTGGCAAATTTGGGAGCAAATGCCTTCTCGGTCTTGCGATCGATCAACTTTTGTTTACAAACTCTTCTTCTCTGGTGTCACGGGGGGTGGGGGGGATTTGGGGGCCATTAGTCCTCCAAGGCAAGAGCAGTAAGTTATATGTGTCTGCCACCTTGTGAGGTGCACTACTTGGTACAACTGGGGATTTATTATGGTTTAAGGCCACATCACATGACAGTCGTGGAACTGTGACATAGACACTCCACAGCGCTACCTGTCCATGAACCAAGACAGTTTAAGGGTTAATCCGAGGTCTCCAAATATTATGTATGGAAAATACCTGGGTGATGAATGAGGCAAGATGAAGTTGGCGAACACAGCTTTATTAAAGAACTATGTACACAGCAGTACACGGCAGGCACCAGCGTGATCAGCATAAGAGGTTGAGCCATGGTGATTCGCATCTATATAGGGCAGTGCGGTGACATGACGGGACGTGTGTGTCACCACACTACTCTTCACAATAAAGTGCCACAATCCCATATACCATAGGTATAGGTGGCCTTTTGTTCAGCTTCTTTTGACACTTAGGTGTGAAAAGTCTGTGTTGCTGAGGGAAAGGCCACAAAATGGCACTCAGTCCTGTCCATTCCAGTGAGCATCTTTGGATCCTGTGACGGGAATGAATCTGGTGCATAGTTAGTCTGAATAAAGTTCATGAGAAGGGAATTAAAGAGTTCAATCTGGCTCGGATCTGCGACAGTAACTATTTTTAAAAGTAATCAAATATCAGCAAACATTGATTAACTATCAGAATGAACCCAGAAACTGTCAATGCAATTTAATAATGTTAAATCACTCTGTAACGTTATTGTGCTGATTTTAGATTTGATGTATTGGCTGATAAAATTGAGACTATTTTAACTGAATATATACCTAAGATGAGGACAATTCTTTTTTAAATTTCCATCAACAAAAGTAAAAAAAAAAAATCTCTATGTAATAAAACTTTAAGAATGGTTGTTTAAAATATTTTTTTCTACTACTTGGAGGAGACATTTAAGTGTCTTGATACTTTAGCTGCAGTCCTGTGTTGAGTCTGAGACGAAGAGCTGGGACCACACTTGGAACACGCTTGAGACGAGCCCAAGAAGGATGTTGTCGATGGCCTATGCTTCAGCAGGTGCAAAGGGCCTAAGTAAGTAAGTGTCTCATCAACCTCAGGACAAGATGCCACACTGCCCCAACATAGAGCACGCTTTAAACAATATTAAAATTGGTGTATTTGAGAAAAGGAAGAGTGGAACAAGAGAAAGAATATTCCGCACAGAAGAAAAAAAGACAAAAAAAAGACAAGAAGGAAGATAGTGAGAAATTATGGAAGGAAGGGTGTTAAGGTGTAAGGTGTAAGGAGGTCTAAGTTAATAAAAAAACCTGACACCCCTCAAAATTTGCAAAACTACAATAGAGCTACTATATACTGTCATTTCACTTAGACAGTTATAGCAAATGTTGCTGTCATATGTCAAAACTTCCGGTTCCGGCGCCACACGAGTTGGCTGCCTTTTGCAACAGCGGCTCAATTCTGAGTCTTTTTATCTTCCTTCTTCTTTCTGATCCTGTGATAACTTTCTGATCCGGCACACCTTTCACTCTATGTGTATCACGGACACACAGATCACCCCGGGGGTCTCCCGAGTCGGCGGACGGAGCCTCTGTTTACAGCGGGAGACGATGCAGCGGGGAGGAGCTAGCTAGCACTCGGCCGCCACCTGGTGCTAACGGAGAGGCTCGACATACCGGGAGAACTGAAGCGGGAGCGACGCGGGTGCCGGGCTGGAGTTTGGGCGGCGTGCAGGAAATATAAGACAGAATAATAAAGAGCGATGGCAAGAACCAAGCAGACCGCCCGTAAATCTACTGGAGGAAAAGCCCCCAGGAAGCAGCTGGCCACCAAGGCTGCTCGAAAAGGCGCTCCGGCCGCCGATGGAGTGAGGAGGCCTCACCGTTGCAGGCCCGGTGCCGTGGCTCTGAGAGAGATCCGTCGCTGCCGGAGGTCCACGGAGCTGCTCATCCGTGGGCTGCCCTTCCAGCGCCTGGTGAGGGAGATCGCTCAGGACTTCAGGACCGACCTGCGCTTCCAGAGCTCCGCCGTCATGGCTCTGCAGGAGGCCAGCGAGGCCTACCTGGTGGGTCTCTTCGAGGACACCAACCTGTGCGCCATCCACGCCAAGAGGGTCACCATCATGCCCAAAGACATCCAGCTGGCCCGCCGCATCCGCGGAGAGAGAGCTTAGACTTTCTGCTGCACATCCACCAACCACAATGTCCTCACTGTGTATATACACTACCGTTCAAAAGTTTGGGGTCACTTAGAAATTTCCTTATTTTTGAAAGAAAAGCACTGTTTTTTTCAATGAAGATAACTTTAAACTAATCAGAAATACACTCTAATATCTAATATACATTGCTAATGTGGTAAATGACTATTCTAGCTGCAAATGTCTGGTTTTTGGTGCAATATCTACATAGGTGTATAGAGGCCCATTTCCAGCAACTATCACTCCAGTGTTCTAATGGTACAGTGTGTTTGCTCATTGCGTCAGAAGGCTAATGGATGATTAGAAAACCCTTGTGCAATCATGATAGCACAGCTGAAAACAGTTTAGCTGGTTAGAGAAGCTATAAAACTGACCTTCCTTTGAGCAGGTTGAGTATCTGGAAAAAAATATTATTTCAAATACAAATCATTATTTCTAACCTTGTCAATGTCTTGACTATATTTTCTATTCATTTTACAACTCATGGTGGTAAATAAGTGTGACTTTTCATGGAAAACACAAAATAATTGTCTGGTTGACCCCAAACTTTTGAACGGTAGTGTATATGTATATATTTATAGTAATATGTACATATGTATACTAGCTGCTCTTGTTTTTTCTTGCCTTCTGATTATTGCTCTGAGTGTTGCTATCCCTGTGCTGTTGCAATCCTGGAATTTCCCCATTGTGGGACTAATAAAGGCTTATCTTATCTTATCTTATCTTATCTTATATCCACTCTATGACAGCAGGTATCACTGCAGGACCTAGATCAGTAAGAGAAACCCCACTCAGCCTGTGCTTTCCTGAAGGTTCTTCAGAATAAACGCAGCGCTGGAGTGTGTTACAAGACATAAACCTGTCTCTTCCTTTACTGTTCCACAGGTATGTCAAATGTGATATAAAGTCACTAAAACTTATGCCAAAAGTTATTTAGATGTCCGTAAATGCATCTGTTAAACCTGTGTAAAGCATAAAAGCATAAAATTGTAGTTAAGTGTACTTTGGGGTTAAGTGTAGTTTCTGAAATTAGCTTGACCACTACGTGGCAATATAGCATGACAACATGGTTTAATGTATGTGTTCTCAGACTACTAAAGTAAAAACCAGAATGTTAGAGTACAGGTGCATCTCAGTAAATTAGAATGTCGTCGAAAAGTTGATTTATTTCAGTAATTCAATTCAAAAAGTGAAGCTCATATATAGATTCATTACTCACAGTGATATATTTCAAGTGTTTATTTCTTTTAATTTTGATGGTTATGGCTTGCATCAAATGAAAACCCCAAATTCAGTTTCTCAAAAAATTAGAAAATTATATAAAATTAATTAAAAAAAAAAAAGACTTTTAATAGAAATGTTGGCTGATTGAAAAGTATGTCCATGTACACACTCAATACTTGGTCGGAGCTCCTTTTGCATAATTACTGCATCAATGCAGCATGGCATGGAGGCAATCAGCCTGTGTTACTGCTGAGGTGTTATGGAAGGCTAGGTTGCTTTGATAGCGGCCTTCAGCTCGTCTGCATTATTGTGTCTGGTGTATTACATCTTCCTCTTGACAATACACCATAGATTCTCTATGGGGTTTAGGTCAGGAGAGTTTGCTGGTTAATGAAGCACAGGATACCATGGTCATTAAACCAGGTATTTGTACTTTTGGCAGTGTGGGCAGGTGCCATGTTCTGCTGGAAAATGAAATCAGCATCTTTATAAAGCTTGTCAGCAGAGGGAAGCGTGAAGTGCTCTAAAATTTCCTGTTAGATGGCTGCACTGACATTGGACTTGATTAAACACGGTGGAAAAACACCAGCAGATGGCATGGCTCCTTGAAACAGAAACTCAAAGACAATCAGCACTTTAATATTGAGGTGCAGGATGTTAAAAGGGAGTTCTGCGCTGTAAAAGTGAACAAAAGTCAGGACCCTGATAATATATGTGGGCGCTTGGTAAAGTCCTGTGCACAAGAACTGAGTCCTATATTTCATTACATTTTCAATAAGTTCTACAGACACAACATGTGCCTAAGATCTGGAAAGAAGCCGTGGTTGTTCCCGTTCCAAAATCCAGCTGTCCTAAAACGGTAAACGACTTTAGACCAGTTGCTTTGACTTCAATTTTAATGAAAATTTTTGAAAAACTGGTCAGATGTGAGGTCCTAAAGCAGACTGAGCATGCATTGGATCCTCTGCAGTTTGCCTATAGGCCTCACAGAGGAGTGGAGGATGCCACTGTCACTCTGTTTATCATGCTTTTTAAACATCTGGATTTTAATGGGACACACGCCAGACTTTTATTTGTGGACTTTTCCTCCACCTTTAATACAATCCAACCTCATATCTTAGTTGAAAGGCTCCTGCAACAATTTGATTTGAGCAATAATCTGGTGGGTTGGATTCTGGATTTCTTAACCAACAGGATGCAGAGAGTAAGGGTCAATGGTACACTGTCTGACCTAAAGTGCTCTTCTACTGGCTCTCCTCAGGGGTGTGTGTTGTCACCACTACTCTTCATCCTGTACACAAACATGTGTCAGAGCAGACATGACAACAGACACATTATAAAGTATGCTGATGATTCAGTTATTGTCAGTCTCCTCCAGGATGGTGAGAGTGGCCACGGCCCAGTAGTTGATGATTTTGTTCACTGGTGTGAGGATTCCTACCTGCAGCTGAATACGACAAACACTAAAGACATGATTATTGACTTTAGGAGGAAAACTCCCAGGCACAAAGTCACCGTACTAAAAGGCCAGACCACCGAATGTGTACAATCCTACAAATATCTTGGGACGATTATTGATAGTAATTTAAACTTTGAAGAGAACTGTGAAAGGGTGTGCAAAAAGGGTCAGCAACATTTGCATTGCTTGAGAAAACTTGCACGCTTCCAAATTGACCGAACCATAATGACCATGTTTTATCGGGCTTTTATTGATTCTGTTTTATCCTTTTCTTTAGTGTCATGGTTTGGTCAGATAAAACTGAAACAGAGGAAATCCTTTGATCAGGTAGTTAGATGGTCCAGTCGTTTGCTTGGTGAGTCACAGCTGAGCCTGACATCCCTGTACACCAGACAAGTACAGAGGATTGCTACCTCCATTTTAAATGATGACTCCCACCCTTTGCACTGCAACTTTCAGCTTCTTCCCTCAAGACGGAGGTTTGCTGTCCCAAAAAGTAAAACCCAGCGCTACAAAAACAGCTTTGTTCCTGCTGCTGTCAAAGAGTTGAACAAGTTGTAACAATATATTGCACATAATTTAGGTACCTATTTATTAACTCCATTTTATATTTACTTATTTTTGTAGGATGTTACTTGGGTTCTAAATATTTTATTGAGTTTTAGACCTTTGAGTTTTTAACCTCTTTGACTAGTTTTTAACTTTTAATATGACTCTTCTCTCTTACCTCTGGTTTTTCTCTCATCTCTTTGTCTTTTTATACCCTGATTGATGGAGCCTTGAGTATTTTTATCATGTTTATAGTCAATTTCATGTGTGCCTGTATTTGTGTCTATGTTGAATGTAATTTGGCTTGTAAATATGGATGTCACCAGACTGCAAAACAAATCTACCTACGGGTACAAATAAAGTAACCTGAACCTGAACCTGAACAGGTATAAATGTGTGTCATCTGTGTAACAATGAAAATGTATACAGTGCTTTCTAATGATGTTGCCTAACGGAAGCATACAGAGTATATAAACTAAAAAGAGTAGGGCCTAACACAGATCCCTGTGGAACTCCATGACAGAGCTTAGAGTTGGAAGAAAACTCATTACTGATATGAACAAACTGAAGTCTAACGGACAAATAAGATCTAAACCACTGCAGTGAAGTTCCATTTAGTCCAACATAGTGTTCTAATCTATCAAGTAGAATATCATAGTATCAAAGGCTGCACTAAGATCTAAAAGGACAAGTACAGAAACGAGTCCATTATCAGATGCGATAAGGAGGTCATTAGTGACCTTCACTAAGGCTGTTTCAGTGCTGTGATGAATTCTGAACCCAGACTGAAACTCTTTAAATAAACCAACTCCCTGCAAGTGGTCAAATAATTGTGTAGCAACAACTCTTTCTAAGATTTTTGAAATGAAAGGCAGATTAGAGATTGGTCGATAGTTAGCCAAAACTCCTGGATTGAGCATTGGCTTTTTGAGTAAGGGTTTAAGTTAAAGAAGAATTGATTATTTGAAGAATACGGCTACCAATAAATGGGAAGACTTTTTTAAATAACCTGGTAGGAATAGGGTCTAAAAGACAAGTTGAAGGCTTGGATGAGGAGATTATTTTATCTAACTCTAAAAGGTCAATTGGAGTAAACTTATCTAAACAGATATCAATTGAAGGAGTTGTAGTAGTTGCTGTACTTAAGTTTACGGTGGGAAGAATCTGATTTTTATCTCTAATAGATAAAATTTTATGATTGAAAAAGTTAAAAAAAAAAATCTCAACAAACTCAACGATGGCAATGAGCTCTCTGAGGATGTGAAAAAAGGAATTGTTGCTCTACATAAAGATGGCCTAGGCTATAAGAAGACTGCCAACACCCTGAAACTGAG
The DNA here is from genome assembly GCA_020510985.1 of Pholidichthys leucotaenia. NCBI lineage: Eukaryota > Metazoa > Chordata > Actinopteri > Cichliformes > Pholidichthyidae > Pholidichthys > Pholidichthys leucotaenia. The sequence continues at coordinate 267,995,180 of CM035849.1, forward strand.
CAAGAACAGTGGCCAAGACCATACAGCGGTTTAACAGGACAGGTTCCACTCAGAATAGGCCTCGCCATGGTCAACTAAAGAAGTTGAGTGCACATGCTCAGCATCATATCCAGAGGTTGTCTTTTGAAAATAGACGCATGAGTGCTGCCAGCATTGCTGCAGAGGTTGAAGGGGTGGGGGGTCAGCCTGTCAGTTCTCGGACCATACGCCGCCACTGCATCAAATTGGTCTGCATGGCTTTCGTCCAAGAAGGAAGCCCCTTTAAAAGATGATGCAAAAGAAAGCCCACAAACAGTTTGCTGAAGACAAGCAGACTAAGGACATGGATTACTGGAACCATGTCCTGTGGTCTGATGAGACTAAGATAAACTTATTTGATTCAGATGGTATCAAACGTGTGTGGTGGCAACAAGGTGAGGAACAAGGTGAGGAGTACAAAGACAAGTGTGTCTTGCCTACAGTCAAGCATGGTGATGGGAGTGTCATTGTTTGGGGCTGCATGAGTGTTGCCGCCTCTGGGGAGCTACAGTTCACTGAGGGAACCATGAATACCCACATGTACTGTGACATACTGAAGCAGTGTATGATCGGAAACTGGGCCGCAGGGTATTATTCCAACATGATAATCACCCCAAACACACCTCCAAACCGACCACTGCCTTGCTAAAGAAACTGAGGGTAAAGGTGATGGATTGGCCAAGCATGTCTCCAGACCTAAACCCTAGTGAGCATCTGTGGGGCATCCTCAAATGGAAGGTGGAGGAGTGTAAGGCCTCTAACACCATGATGTTGTCATGGAGAAGTGGAAGAGGATTCCCGTGGCAACCTGTGAAGCTCTAGTGAACTCCATGCCCAAGAGTGTTAAGGCAGTGCTGAAAAATAATGGTGCCCACACAAAATATTGACACTTTGGGCACAATTTGGACATTTTTACTAGGGATGTACTCACTTTTGTTACCAGCGGTTTACACATTAATGGCTGTGTGTTGAGTTATTTTGAGGGGACAGCAAATTTACACTGTTATACAAGCTGTACACTGACTACTTTACATTGTATCAAAGTGTCATATCTTCAGTGTTGTCCCATGAAAAGATATAATAAAATATTTACAAAAATGTGAGGGGCATACTCATTTTTGTGAGATACTGTAGCACAAGCACACCGAGTAACACAAGCACATTCACTGTAGTCACCCCAGTTTTATTATTTCTTTTTTCTGTTATGATCACTGATATTTCCTGGGTTCGATCCCAGCCCCTGGCAAACAGTGATCTGTGTGGAGTTTGCATGTTCTCCCTGTGTCTGCATGGATTTACTCCGGGATTTCTCCGGTTTCCTCCCACATGCCAAAAACATGCAAGTTAGGTTAATTGGCATCAACTGGGGATTCTAAATTGTCTTTAGGTATGACTGTGAGAGTGAATGGTTGTCTGTCTCTCTGTGTTGGCCCTGCGATGGACTGGTGATCTGTCCAGGGTGTACCCTGCCTCTCGCCCAAAGATGCTGGAATAGGCTCCAGCCCCCCCGCGACCTGAAAAGGATTATGCGGAAGAAGATGGATGGATGGATGGATGGATGGATGGACAGTACATTTATTGAAATGGAAAAAATACACATTAAACCAATAATGCCCTTGTAAAAATCTGCATGTTGTATACTTTTTGTCCAGTAGATGACCTAGTAGAGCAAATGAAGTTTCACATGAGGCTTCATCCAAATGAACCAATTTGATGAAAAGCTTCAAGCCTTCAAGAAAAC